>OX439012.1:32943426-33650926 GCA_949316495.1 Amphiduros pacificus | reverse complement strand
TAAGAATGTATTTGTAAAGGGTTGCCAGCTTAGTTAGGCATTAGCCTGTCTTGGCAACTTTCTGATTCATGTTTATGCGGAGATTATCATTTTTCATTGATAATGTGTGTTAGATTTTAAGGTACAAGCATGCTACATGTCACTTATCACAGTTAGTTAAGTGTCAACTCACTAGGGGGCACTGAGCAGTGCTCCACCAGCATATGCCTACCCCCTGGGGGTGTCTTATGCTCTGGTCAGCCTTTCTATGTATTCATTCAGGTGGCAGCTCCCTGGCTGCAAATGCATTAATTTTTGACTGGCCCATACTGGCCTTGACTGGCTAATACTGGCCTTGACTGGCTAATACTGGCCCATACTGGCCTTGACTGGCCCATACTGGTCTTGACTGGCCCATACTGGCCTATACTGGCCAATACTGGCCTTTACTGGTCTTGACTGGCCCATACTGGCCTTGACTGGCCTTGACTGGCTAATACTGGCCTTGACTGGCTAATACTGGCCTTGACTGGCTAATACTGGCCCATACTGGCCTTGACTGGCCCATACTGGCCTATACTGGCCAATACTGGCCTTTACTGGTCTTGACTGGCCTTGACTGGCTAATACTGGCCTTGACTGGTCTTGACTGGCCCATACTGGCCTTGACTGGCCTTGACTGGCTAATACTGGCCTTTACTGGTCTTGACTGGCCCATACTGGCATTGACTGGCCTTGACTGGCTAATACTGGCCTTGACTGGCCTATACTGGTCTACTGAAGAGGTCAACGTAACATAGAGCCAAGTCTACTGAAGAGGTCAACGTAATATACAGCCAAGTCTACCGTTGAGGTCAACATTAACTTTTCAAAACCTAAAGCAGCTGGAGTCAAATAAGGTAAATTCTGACCATGCATAAATGAGGTCATGAGGTTGATGTTAACCAAATTTAGCATACACAAAATGAGGTCACTTTTGACCATGGTCCACTGGGGTCAAGAGGTCAATGATGATCATGTAGAGCTTTTAATACATTAGTTCATGGGGACAATGCTGACCACATATAGCCTATATATCCACTTTCGGGGGTCACTCTATAACTATGGCAATCCTGTGTTACCGTAAGCTATACATATATCCACTTTAGGGGGTCACTCTATAACCATCACAACCCTGTGTTACCGTAAGCTATACATGTATATATATCCACTTTCGGGGGTCACTCTATAACTATGGCAATCCTGTGTTACTGTAAGCTATATATATCCACTTTCGGGGGTCACTCTATAACTATGGCAATCCTGTGTTACCGTAAGCTATACATGAATATATATCCACTTTAGGGGGTCACTTTATAACCATCACAACCCTGTGTTACCGTAAGCTATACATGTATATATATATATATCCACTTTAGGGGGTCACTCTATAACCATCACAACCCTGTGTTACCGTAAGCTATACATGTACATGGACATGTATATATATCCACTTTCGGGGGTCACTCTATAACCATCACAACCCTGTGTTACCATAAGCTATACATGTACATGTATATATATCCACTTTCGGGGTCACTCTGTAACTATGGCAATCCTGTGTTACTGTAAGCTATATATATATCCACTTTCGGGGGTCACTCTATAAGCATGACAACCCTGTGTTACCGTAAGCTAAATATATTGATTTCAAGGGGGTCACTTTATATACATGACAACCCTGTTTACCGTAAGCTATATATATCCCCTTTCAGGGGGGTCACTCTGTAAGTATGACAACCCTGTGTTACCATAAGCTATATATATATCCACTTTCGGTGGTCAATCTATAAGCATGACATCCCTATGTTACCATAAGCTATATATATATCCACTTTCAGGGGGTCACTCTATAACCATCACAACCCTGTGTTATTGTAAGCTATATATATATCCACTTTCGGGGGTCACTCTATAACCATGACAACCCTGTTTACTGTAAGCTATGTATATAGGTACTTTCAGGGGGGTTACTCTATAACCATAACAATCCTGTGTTATTGCTGGGTGGAGACTGTTTGATTCACTTTTTCTCAAGGATTTGACTTGATGATTAAAGGTTCTAATTCATGGTTACCAAGGACATATATGAGATACTATATTCTAAGCACTCATTGGTTTTCTGTTCATTACGTTTTAGTGAGCACCCACTCCACAGCTAAGATGTTAAAGGACAACACCACGGCCAGCTTTTTGAAACAATCTCAAGCAAGAAAATGTAAGCAAGAACTTGAAATCTCATATTGACTTACGTATGTATGATCTTGAAATCTGAGATCATCCGATTTTTTGAACAAGTTTGGGACTGATCTTACGCAAGCACAAAATAGCACTTCTCATCCTGAACCGCATCAGTTTTGTTTTGTATCATCTGTGTGCTCTAAATATGTCCATTTTTTGTTCCTATAATATTTTTTTTTTGTAAAATACTATTTCTTGTTAAAAATACATTCATATTTTGCCCAAATCACTGAATTAGGAGTTTGTTTACATTACTCCCACGAGGGGCAGTTTGTAACATTTTTCCCAGTGTTCTGGGTGCTTCTGTGACGTCAAGATGCAATATTGTTTTATTTTAACCTATTTTAAGCTGTAAGAAAGCATTTTTGAAAACATTTGTAGCTGTTTTCATCTAATTCAATTTTCGATGCAAAATGTAAGCAAGAAAAACTGCATCCAAACAAGCTATGGACCTTGATTGAGATCTAAGCACAAACTTGTGATGTAAGTAAAATATTTTTACTTGAACATGTTCTAAAAAACGGATTTGGGCATGGCTTGAAATGTAAGCACAAATTTCTTGCTTGAGAGTGTTTCAAAAATCGGGCCCAGATGTTAAAGGACAGCACCATTCTCTTTATGTATTTTGAGTGCAAACTGAAGATATTTTAATATTGTAGCAGAGTTTTATTTCACTTGAATTATAATTATAAATCTTTGTTCCAGCCTTGGCCAGCTTCTGATTCAATAATAATAATAATTTATATCTCCTTGAATACACACAGAGAGTGGTGATGACCTTTAATTTGACCTCAAAAAGATAATGATCATTAAATGATTTCCTGTATTACAAAAAACCTTTACCCTTCTGTGTGATCTTTTTCGTGAAGATATCTAAAAATGATATTAAATTTAATATTTTATAGGGAGATCCTATATAAGGTCAGCCCGGGTGCCTACTCTAGATACCTGCTGCATTCTGGGAAGCTTCCGATTATTGAAGAATATATTGTAATAAGAATAATGATTGCTTTATTAATGTCTCTGAACATTTTGTGGAAATGCCTGCAAATTGCTTCATAAATGATCATTCAAATTCTTTCCAAGAGCAGATTTGAGCAGATTGTGATATCAGTCAATCAAAATGCATGTTGCATATTGATTTGGCCCCAACATTCATTGTTATCTTGATTCTCAATGGTTAATATTTGTCATGTTTCTTTTGCTTTTTTTCTTCAAAATGGCAAAATGGCAGCTCCCTTGAAAACTCAGTGAAAACTCTCAGAATTTATTTTAATCATAAAAAAATGGAAAACATTCAGAGGTAAGTGGAAAATAGATAGAAGTGCTGTCCTAAAATTCCAGCATCTTAGTTGCTACGAACTCTGACCAGTAGTTTCAGAGAAGAAGGGTAATGTTGACGGACAGACAGAATTACAGAAAATGTCCCCCTTCACTGTAGAAGCTATGGTGACATAGTCAGCACAGCTAAAATGAAGGGAGATATACTTGGTGCACTGGTCTCATCTCAGTTTACTGCTAGATGCTTATATACCTCACCTATATACTTGGCGTGCTGGTCTCATCTCAGTTTACTGCTAGATGCTTATATACCTCACCTATATACTTGGCGTGCTGGTCCCATCTCAGCTTACTGCTAGATGCTTATATACCTCACCTATATACTTGGTGCACTAGTCTCATCTCAGTTTACTGCTAGATGCTTATATACCTCACCTATATACTTGGTGCACTGGTCTCATCTCAGCTTACTGCTAGATGCTTATATACCTCACCTATATACATGTACTTGGCGTGCTGGTCTCATCTCAGTTTACTGCTAGATGCTTATATACCTCACCTATATACTTGGCGCACTGGTCTCATCTCAGTTTACTGCTAGATGCTTATATACCTCACCTATATACTTGGCGCACTGGTCTCATCTCAGTTTACTGCTAGATGCTTATATACCTCACCTATATACTTGGCGCACTGGTCTCATCTCAGTTTACTGCTAGATGCTTATATACCTCACCTATATACTTGGTGCACTGGTCTTATCTCAGTTTACTGCTAGATGCTTATATACCTCACCTATATACTTGGTGCACTGGTCTCATCTCAGTTTACTGCTAGATGCTTATATACCTCACCTATATACTTGGCGTGCTGGTCTCATCTCAGCTTACTGCTAGATGCTTATATACCTCACCTATATACTTGGTGCACTGGTCTCATCTCAGTTTACTGCTAGATGCTTATATACCTCACCTATATACTTGGTGCACTGGTCTCATCTCAGTTTACTGCTAGATGCTTATATACCTCACCTATATACTTGGCGTGCTGGTCTCATCTCAGTTTACTGCTAGATGCTTATATACCTCACCTATATACTTGGTGCACTGGTCTCATCTCAGTTTACTGCTAGATGCTTATATACCTCACCTATATACTTGGCGAGCTGGTCTCATCTCAGTTTACTGCTAGATGCTTATATACCTCACCTATATACTTGGTGCACTGGTCTCATCTCAGTTTACTGCTAGATGCTTATATACCTCACCTATATACTTGGCGTGCTGGTCTCATCTCAGCTTACTGCTAGATGCTTATATACCTCACCTATATACTTGGTGCACTGGTCTTATCTCAGTTTACTGCTAGATGCTTATATACCTCACCTATATACTTGGCGTGCTGGTCTCATCTCAGTTTACTGCTAGATGCTTATATACCTCACCTATATACTTGGTGCACTGGTCTCATCTCAGTTTACTGCTAGATGCTTATATACCTCACCTATATACTTGGTGCACTGGTCTCATCTCAGTTTACTGCTAGATGCTTATATACCTCACCTATATACTTGGCGTGCTGGTCTCATCTCAGTTTACTGCTAGATGCTTATATACCTCACCTATATACTTGGTGCACTGGTCTCATCTCAGCTTACTGCTAGATGCTTATATACCTCACCTATATACTTGGTGCACTGGTCTTATCTCAGTTTACTGCTAGATGCTTATATACCTCACCTATATACATGTACTTGGCGTGCTGGTCTCATCTCAGTTTACTGCTAGATGCTTATATACCTCACCTATATACTTGGCGCACTGGTCTCATCTCAGTTTACTGCTAGATGCTTATATACCTCACCTATATACTTGGTGCACTGGTCTCATCTCAGTTTACTGCTAGATGCTTATATACCTCACCTATATACTTGGTGCACTAGTCTCATCTCAGTTTACTGCTAGATGCTTATATACCTCACCTATATACTTGGTGCACTGGTCTCATCTCAGTTTACTGCTAGATGCTTATATACCTCACCTATATACTTGGCGAGCTGGTCTCATCTCAGTTTACTGCTAGATGCTTATATACCTCACCTATATACTTGGTGCACTGGTCTCATCTCAGTTTACTGCTAGATGCTTATATACCTCACCTATATACTTGGTGCACTGGTCTCATCTCAGTTTACTGCTAGATGCTTATATACCTCACCTATATACTTGGTGCGCTGGTCCCATCTCAGTTTACTGCTAGATGCTTATATACCTCACCTATATACTTGGCGAGCTGGTCTCATCTCAGTTTACTGCTAGATGCTTATATACCTCACCTATATACTTGGTGCACTGGTCTCATCTCAGTTTACTGCTAGATGCTTATATACCTCACCTATATACTTGGTGCACTGGTCTTATCTCAGTTTACTGCTAGATGCTTATATACCTCACCTATATACTTGGTGCACTGGTCTTATCTCAGTTTACTGCTAGATGCTTATATATCTCACCTATATACTTGGCGTGCTGGTCCCATCTCAGTTTACTGCTAGATGCTTATATACCTCACCTATATACTTGGTGCACTGGTCTCATCTCAGTTTAATGCTAGATGCTTATATACCTCACCTATATACTTGACGTGCTGGTCTCATCTCAGTTTACTGCTAGATGCTTATATACCTCATCTTATATTAACCCTACACTGGGGAAATATGTGTGACATTAATATATCCCAGACTGCACCGGGTTCAATGATCCCGTCACCCGTGACATGCTTCCCACTCCAAAAAGTAGAAAAATAACAGAAATACTTGGGTCTGACCTGAGAATTAAGACACAGGCCGCGACGAGGGTATACGCCAGGAGCGTTCCAATGGACATCATATCCACCAACTCCTTGAGGTCAAACAGCATCGCCATCACAGCTGTAAATATAACAAGGTGCTTAACACAGCTGTAAATATAACAAGGTGCTTAGTACAGCTGTAAATATACCAAGGTGCTTAATACAGCTGTAAATATAACAAGGTGCTTAATACAGCTGTAAATATACCAAGGTGCTTAATACAGCTGTAAATATAACAAGGTGCTTAATACAGCTGTGAATATAACAAGGTGCTTAATACAGCTGTAAATATAACAAGGTGCTTAATACAGCTGTAAATATAACAAGGTGCTTAATACAGCTGTAAATATAACAAGGTGCTTAGTACAGCTGTGAATATAACAAGGTGCTTAATACAGCTGTAAATATAACAAGGTGCTTAGTACAGCTGTAAATACAACAAGGTGCTTAATACAGCTGTAAATACAACAAGGTGCTAATCACAGCTGTAAATATAACAAGGTGCTTAATACAGCTGGAAATATACCAAGGTGCTTAATACAGCTGTAAATATACCAAGGTGCTTAATACAGCTGTAAATATAACAAGGTGCTTAATACAGCTGTAAATATAACAAGGTGCTTAGTACAGCTGTAAATATACCAAGGTGCTTAATACAGCTGTAAATATAACAAGGTGCTTAATACAGCTGTAAATATAACAAGGTGCTAATCACAGCTGTAAATATAACAAGGTGCTTAATACAGCTGTAAATATACCAAGGTGCTTAATACAGCTGTAAATATAACAAGGTCCTTAGTACAGCTGTAAATATACCAAGGTGCTTAATACAGCTGTAAATATACCAAGGTGCTTAATACAGTTGTAAATATAACAAGGTGCTTAATACAGCTGTAAATATAACAAGGTGCTTAATACAGCTGTAAATATACCAAGGTGCTTAATACAGTTGTAAATATAACAAGGTGCTTAATACAGCTGTAAATATAACAAGGTGCTTAATACAGCTGTAAATATAACAAGGTGCTTAATACAGCTGTAAATATAACAAGGTGCTTAACACAGCTGTAAATATAACAAGGTGCTTAATACAGCTGTAAATATAACAAGGTGCTAATCACAGCTGTAAATATAACAAGGTGCTAATCACAGCTGTAAATATAACAAGGTGCTTAATACAGCTGTAAATATAACAAGGTGCTTAATACAGCTGTAAATATAACAAGGTGCTTAACACAGCTGTAAATATAACAAGGTGCTTAATACAGCTGTAAATATAACAAGGTGCTAATCACAGCTGTAAATATAACAAGGTGCTAATCACAGCTGTAAATATAACAAGGTGCTTAATACAGCTGTAAAGTTAACAAGGTGCTTAATACAGCTGTAAATATAACAAGGTGCTTAATACAGCTGTAAATATAACAAGGTGCTTAATACAGCTGTAAATATACCAAGGTGCTAATCACAGCTGTAAACATAACAAGGTGCTTAATACAGCTGTAAATATAACAAGGTGCTTAATACAGCTGTAAATACATGTATACCAAGGTGCTTAATACAGCTGTAAATATACCAAGGTGCTTAATACAGCTGTAAAAATACCAAGGTACTAATCACAAATACAGCTGTAAATATACCAAGGTGCTAATCACAGCTGGAAATATACCAAGGTGCTAATCACAGCTGGAAATATACCAAGGTGCTTAATACAGCTGTAAATATACCAAGGTGCTTAATACAGCTGTAAATACATGTATACCAAGGTGCTTAATACAGCTGTAAATATACCAAGGTGCTTAATACAGCTGTAAATACATGTATACCAAGGTGCTTAATACAGCTGTAAATATACCAAGGTGCTTAATACAGCTGTAAATATAACAAGGTGCTTAATACAGCTGGAAATATAACAAGGTGCTTAATACAGCTGTAAATATAACAAGGTGCTTAATACAGCTGTAAATATAACAAGGTGCTTAATACAGCTGGAAATATAACAAGGTGCTTAATACAGCTGTAAATATAACAAGGTGCTTAATACAGCTGTAAATATAACAAGGTGCTTAATACAGCTGGAAATATAACAAGGTGCTTAATACAGCTGTAAATATACCAAGGTGCTTAATACAGCTGTAAATATACCAAGGTGCTTAATACAGCTGTAAATATAACAAGGTGCTTAATACAGCTGTAAATATAACAAGGTGCTTAATACAGCTGTAAATATAACAAGGTGCTTAATACAGCTGTAAATATAACAAGGTGCTTAATACAGCTGTAAATATAACAAGGTGCTTAATACAGCTGTAAATATAACAAGGTGCTTAATTCAGCTGTAAATATACCAAGGTGCTAATCACAGCTGTAAATATAACAAGGTGCTTAATACAGCTGTAAATATAAAAAGGTGCTTAATACAGCTGTAAATATAACAAGGTGCTTAATACAGCTGTAAATATACCAAGGTGCTTAACACAGCTGTAAATATAACAAGGTGCTTAATACAGCTGTAAATATACCAAGGTGCTTAATACAGCTGTAAATATAACAAGGTGCTTAATACAGCTGTAAATATAACAAGGTGCTTAATACAGCTGTAAATATAACAAGGTGCTTAATACAGCTGTAAATATACCAAGGTGCTTAATACAGCTGTAAATATAACAAGGTGCTAATCACAGCTGTAAATATACCAAGGTGCTTAACACAGCTGGAAATATACCAAGGTGCTAATCACAGCTGTAAATATAACAAGGTGCTTAATACAGCTGTAAATATAACAAGGTGCTAATCACAGCTGTAAATATACCAAGGTGCTTAATACAGCTGTAAATATACCAAGGTGCTTAATACAGCTGTAAATATAACAAGGTGCTTAATACAGCTGTAAATATAACAAGGTGCTTAATACAGCTGTAAATATAACAAGGTGCTTAATACAGCTGTAAATATAACAAGGTGCTTAATACAGCTGTAAATATAACAAGGTGCTTAATACAGCTGTAAATATACCAAGGTGCTTAATACAGCTGTAAATATACCAAGGTGCTAATCACAGCTGTAAATATACCAAGGTGCTTAATACAGCTGTAAATATAACAAGGTGCTAATCACAGCTGGAAATATACCAAGGTGCTTAACACAGCTGTAAATATAACAAGGTGCTAATCACAGCTGGAAATATACCAAGGTGCTAATCACAGCTGTAAATATACCAAGGTGCTAATCATAGCTGTAAATATACCAAGGTGCTAATCATAGCTGTAAATATACCAAGGTGCTTTACACAGCTGTAACACAAGTGAAATTAATAATATTGTACGGTCAACTGTGTTGCTGTGACTTTATTTGGGCATGCAGAGATGGCGAGCTTACCTGCCATGAAACCAGAGACAATAGTAGCGGCGACAGGCGTCTTAAATCTCTCCGGAACCCAGGACAGGAAGCGGAAGATGAGTCCATCCTGCGCCATGGCGTAGATGATACGAGGCATCGGAAACATTCCACCCAGCAAACTACAAGAGTCAGTAAACAGGGTCAGGAAACATTCCACTCAGCAAACTACAAGAGTCAGTAAACAGGGTCAGGAAAAATTACACCCAGCAAACTACAACAGTCAGAAAACAGGGTCAGGAATCATTCCGACCAGCAAACTACAAGAGTCAGTAAACAGGGTCAGGAAACATTCCACCCAGCAAACTACAAAAGTCAGTAAACAGGGTCGGGAAACATTCCACCCAGCAAACTACAAGAGTCAGTAAACTGGGTCAGGAAACATTCCACTCAGCAAACTACAAGAGTCAGAAAACAGGGTCAGGAAACATTCCACTCAGTAAACTACAAGAGTCAGTAAACAGGGTCGGGAAACATTCCACCCAGCAAACTACAACAGTCAGTAAACTGGGTCGGGAAACATTCCACCCAGCAAACTACAAGAGTCAGTAAACAGGGTCAGGAAAAATTACACCCAGCAAACTACAACAGTCAGAAAACAGGGTCAGGAATCATTCAGACCAGCAAACTACAAGAGTCAGTAAACAGGGTCAGGAAACATTCCACCCAGCAAACTACAAAAGTCAGTAAACAGGGTCGGGAAACATTCCACCCAGCAAACTACAAGAGTCAGTAAACTGGGTCAGGAAACATTCCACTCAGCAAACTACAAGAGTCAGTAAACAGGGTCAGGAAAAATTCCACCCAGCAAACTACAAGAGTCAGTAAACAGGGTCAGGAAACATTCCGCCCAGCAAACTACAAGAGTCAGAAAACAGGGTCAGGAAACATTCCACTCAGCAAACTACAAGAGTCAGTAAACAGGGTCAGGAAAAATTCCACCCAGCAAACTACAAGAGTCAGTAAACAGGGTCAGGAAACATTCCGCCCAGCAAACTACAAGAGTCAGTAAACAGGGTCAGGAAACATTCCGCCCAGCAAACTACAAGAGTCAGAAAACAGGGTCAGGAAACATTCCACTCAGTAAACAGGGTCAGGAAACAGGGTCAGGAAACATTCCGCCCAGCAAACTACAAGAGTCAGTAAACAGGGTCAGGAAACATTCCACCCAGCAAACTACATATCACATATACATATTGGTCACCAAAATATATGGTGACCAGAAACATCAAGAATTTAAAGGTATTAAACATCCATTCTACAATTTGGTGTTTTGGAAAGCTTAACCACATATGAACATAATGACAGATTGAAATTATAATAGAGTAATAAGATATGTTGCTATGAGACATAGCAGTTGCACTCCCAGCAGAGGTCTGTCTGAGCCATAAGCTGCATGTGACGGGTAAACACGGGTAGCATGAACTTTATTTGACCTCAATTGAGGCTCAAAGTAGGCTAGCACTGTTTGACGTCATTTAGGTACTATTCAAAATACAATACAATACATTTCATTACGTCATAAGCATATTGCCATACGTCATTTTACCTTTCAGTGCCTCTATGATGACACTCCACATAGATATTACGCCAAGAAAGCAGTGTGCTTTCATTAGGGGCCTATATATTAGGGGCCTATATATTAAGGTCCTATATATTAAGGTCTTGTTCAAATAGGTTTTAGAGACAATGATGGGGATGCATTTTTCAAAAAATTAATAGACATGAAAGACAAATACATTTATCACCAATATGTGAATTTCAAACGGTTTTTTTCTCAAAAATTTGTGCTTAATCCCTTTAATATCTGTGTATCAAGGAGATTCATGTTTATGTAATGAGCATCTATCTATCTGCCAACTGAAAGAAGTTATTTTTCTGGCCATATTTCCTCTGATAGTCACAAACAAATAAATACTCTAATAAATATATTTTTATCAATTATTATCATGATATAATGTGACCACACATCTGTATAGAAGAACTCCATTATATCATAATAATAAACATGTAAAGTATTTAAAAATCCTAATTTTCACGAAAAGGTATATTTAGGTTGGTACTCCAGAGATTTGGTACGATTTTCTTGAGAGAAGGTACTTTTTTAAAGGATGAACGGTGATTTAATTTCCTAGAAATCGCAGCTCCTAGAAAACGCGTCCGCTCCTCCCGCTACCCGCAATATGTTCAATATGTTTAAGTTAATAGCATAGAGGGAAAACAATATGATTATGGTTTCAAAGGAAATCTTCTAGGTCAGCACTCTTTGACATCGATATATCAATTATTTTTTTATATACTTTAGGAGAATTGTTCTCACCTGGTAGATAATCCTGCGACAGCCCCAATGGCGATGATATACTTGGCGACGTCCCAGCCGACCGCCTCAAACACCTTGGGTATAGGGGCGTCCGTGTCGATGGAATAATAGGGAACCATAAGAGTCAGAATCGAGGAAACTCCGAAGTACGCCAGGAAACACGTGAAGAGAGACACCACGATGGCCACTGGAATCGCCTTCTGAGGATTACGAACCTCCTCCCCTATACACACAGTAAATCATACAATCTTTATATAACCTCTTCTCCTAAACACACAGTAAAGCTTACAGTCTTTATATAACCTCCTCCCCTAAACACACAGTAAAGCTTACAGTCTTTATATAACCTCCTCCCCTAAACACACAGTAAAGCTTACAATCTTTATATAACCTCCTCCCCTAAACACACAGTAAAGCATACAATCTTTATATAACCTCCTCCCCTAAACACACAGTAAAGCATACAATATTTATATAACCTCCTCTCCTAAACACACAGTAAAGCATACAATCTTTATATAACCTCCTCCCCTAAACACACAGTAAAGCTTACAATCTTTACATAACCTCCTCTCCTAAACACACAGTAAAGCTTATAGTCTTTATATAACCTCCTCCCCTAAACACACAGTAAAGCTTACAGTCTTTATATAACCTCCTCTCTAAACACACAGTAAAGCATACAATCTTTATATAACCTCCTCCCCTAAACACACAGTAAAGCTTACAATCTTTATATAACCTCCTCTCCTAAACACACAGTAAAGCATACAATCTTTATATAACCTCCTCCCCTAAACACACAGTAAAGCTTACAGTCTTTGTATAACCTCCTCCCCTAAACACACAGTAAAGCATACAATCTTTATATAACCTCCTCTCCTAAACACACAGTAAAGCTTACAATCTTTATATAACCTCCTCTCCTAAACACACAGGAAAGCTTACAATCTTTATATAACCTCCTCCCCTAAACACACAGTAAAGCTTACAGTCTTTGTATAACCTCCTCCCCTAAACACACAGTAAAGCATACAATCTTTGTATAACCTCCTCTCCTAAACACACAGTAAAGCATACAATCTTTATATAACCTCCTCCCCTAAACACACAGTAAAGCTTACAGTCTTTGTATAACCTCCTCCCCTAAACACACAGTAAAGCATACAATCTTTATATAACCTCCTCTCCTAAACACACAGTAAAGCTTACAATCTTTATATAACCTCCTCTCCTAAACACACAGCAAAGCTTACAATCTTTATATAACCTCCTCCCCTAAACACACAGTAAAGCATACAATCTTTATATAACCTCCTCTCCTAAACACACAGTGAAGCTTACAATCTTTATATAACCTCCTCTCCTAAACACACAGGAAAGCTTACAATCTTTATATAACCTCCTCCCCTAAACACACAGTAAAGCATACAATCTTTATATAACCTCCTCCCCTAAACACACAGTAAAGCATACAATCTTTATATAACCTCCTCTCCTAAACACACAGTAAAGCTTACAATCTTTATATAACCTCCTCTCCTAAACACACAGGAAAGCTTACAATCTTTATATAACCTCCTCCCCTAAACACACAGTAAAGCTTACAGTCTTTGTATAACCTCCTCCCCTAAACACACAGTAAAGCATACAATCTTTATATAACCTCCTCTCCTAAACACACAGTAAAGCTTACAATCTTTATATAACCTCCTCTCCTAAACACACAGGAAAGCTTACAATCTTTATATAACCTCCTCTCCTAAACACACAGTAAAGCATACAATCTTTATATAACCTCCTCTCCTAAACACACAGTAAAGCTTACAATCTTTATATAACCTCCTCTCCTAAACACACAGGAAAGCTTACAATCTTTATATAACCTCCTCCCCTAAACACACAGTAAAGCATACAATCTTTATATAACCTCCTCTCCTAAACACACAGTGAAGCTTACAATCTTTATATAACCTCCTCTCCTAAACACACAGGAAAGCTTACAATCTTTATATAACCTCCTCCCCTAAACACACAGTAAAGCATACAATCTTTATATAACCTCCTCCCCTAAACACACAGTAAAGCATACAATCTTTATATAACCTCCTCTCCTAAACACACAGTAAAGCTTACAATCTTTATATAACCTCCTCCCCTAAACACACAGTAAAGCTTACAGTCTTTGTATAACCTCCTCCCCTAAACACACAGTAAAGCATACAATCTTTATATAACCTCCTCTCCTAAACACACAGTAAAGCTTACAATCTTTATATAACCTCCTCTCCTAAACACACAGGAAAGCTTACAATCTTTATATAACCTCCTCCCCTAAACACACAGTAAAGCTTACAGTCTTTGTATAACCTCCTCCCCTAAACACACAGTAAAGCATACAATCTTTATATAACCTCCTCTCCTAAACACACAGTAAAGCATACAATCTTTATATAACCTCCTCCCCTAAACACACAGTAAAGCTTACAATCTTTACATAACCTCCTCTCCTAAACACACAGTAAAGCTTATAGTCTTTATATAACCTCCTCCCCTAAACACACAGTAAAGCTTACAGTCTTTATATAACCTCCTCTCTAAACACACAGTAAAGCATACAATCTTTATATAACCTCCTCCCCTAAACACACAGTAAAGCTTACAATCTTTATATAACCTCCTCTCCTAAACACACAGGAAAGCTTACAATCTTTATATAACCTCCTCCCCTAAACACACAGTAAAGCTTACAGTCTTTGTATAACCTCCTCCCCTAAACACACAGTAAAGCTTACAGTCTTTGTATAACCTCCTCCCCTAAACACACAGTAAAGCTTACAGTCTTTGTATAACCTCCTCTCCTAAACACACAGTAAAGCATACAATCTTTATATAACCTCCTCCCCTAAACACACAGTAAAGCTTACAGTCTTTGTATAACCTCCTCCCCTAAACACACAGTAAAGCATACAATCTTTATATAACCTCCTCTCCTAAACACACAGTAAAGCTTACAATCTTTATATAACCTCCTCTCCTAAACACACAGGAAAGCTTACAATCTTTATATAACCTCCTCCCCTAAACACACAGTAAAGCTTACAGTCTTTGTATAACCTCCTCCCCTAAACACACAGTAAAGCATACAATCTTTATATAACCTCCTCTCCTAAACACACAGTAAAGCTTACAATCTTTATATAACCTCCTCTCCTAAACACACAGGAAAGCTTACAATCTTTATATAACCTCCTCCCCTAAACACACAGTAAAGCTTACAGTCTTTGTATAACCTCCTCCCCTAAACACACAGTAAAGCATACAATCTTTATATAACCTCCTCTCCTAAACACACAGTAAAGCTTACAATCTTTATATAACCTCCTCCCCTAAACACACAGTAAAGCTTACAATCTTTATATAACCTCCTCCCCTAAACACACAGTAAAGCTTATAGTCTTTATATAACCTCCTCTCCTAAACACACAGTAAAGCTTACAGTCTTTATATAACCTCCTCCCCTAAACACACAGTAAAGCTTACAGTCTTTATATAACCTCCTCTCTAAACACACAGTAAAGCATACAATCTTTATATAACCTCCTCCCCTAAACACACAGTAAAGCTTACAATCTTTATATAACCTCCTCTCCTAAACACACAGGAAAGCTTACAACCTTTATATAACCTCCTCTCCTAAACACACAGTAAAGCTTACAGTCTTTGTATAACCTCCTCCCCTAAACACACAGTAAAGCTTACAGTCTTTGTATAACCTCCTCCCCTAAACACACAGTAAAGCTTACAGTCTTTGTATAACCTCCTCTCCTAAACACACAGTAAAGCATACAATCCTTATATAACCTCCTCCCCTAAACACACAGTAAAGCTTACAGTCTTTGTATAACCTCCTCCCCTAAACACACAGTAAAGCATACAATCTTTATATAACCTCCTCTCCTAAACACACAGTAAAGCTTACAATCTTTATATAACCTCCTCTCCTAAACACACAGGAAAGCTTACAATCTTTATATAACCTCCTCCCCTAAACACACAGTAAAGCTTACAGTCTTTGTATAACCTCCTCCCCTAAACACACAGTAAAGCATACAATCTTTATATAACCTCCTCTCCTAAACACACAGTAAAGCTTACAGTCTTTATATAACCTCCTCTCCTAAACACACAGTAAAGCATACAATCTTTATATAACCTCCTCTCCTAAACACACAGTAAAGCTTACAATCTTTATATAACCTCCTCCCCTAAACACACAGTAAAGCATACAATCTTTATATAACCTCCTCTCCTAAACACACAGTAAAGCTTACAGTCTTTATATAACCTCCTCTCCTAAACACACAGTAAAGCATACAATCTTTATATAACCTCCTCTCCTAAACACACAGTAAAGCTTACAATCTTTATATAACCTCCTCTCCTAAACACACAGGAAAGCTTACAATCTTTATATAACCTCCTCCCCTAAACACACAGTAAAGCTTACAGTCTTTGTATAACCTCCTCCCCTAAACACACAGTAAAGCATACAATCTTTATATAACCTCCTCTCCTAAACACACAGTAAAGCTTACAATCTTTATATAACCTCCTCTCCTAAACACACAGGAAAGCTTACAATCTTTATATAACCTCCTCCCCTAAACACACAGTAAAGCTTACAGTCTTTGTATAACCTCCTCCCCTAAACACACAGTAAAGCATACAATCTTTATATAACCTCCTCTCCTAAACACACAGTAAAGCATACAATCTTTATATAACCTCCTCTCCTAAACACACAGTAAAGCTTACAATCTTTATATAACCTCCTCTCCTAAACACACAGGAAAGCTTACAATCTTTATATAACCTCCTCCCCTAAACACACAGTAAAGCTTACAGTCTTTGTATAACCTCCTCCCCTAAACACACAGTAAAGCATACTATCTTTATATAACCTCCTCTCCTAAACACACAGTAAAGCATACAATCTTTATATAACCTCCTCTCCTAAACACACAGTAAAGCTTACAATCTTTATATAACCTCCTCCCCTAAACACACAGTAAAGCTTACAATCTTTATATAACCTCCTCCCCTAAACACACAGTAAAGCTTACAGTCTTTATATAACCTCCTCTCCTAAACACACAGTGAAGCTTACAATCTTTATATAACCTCCTCCCCTAAACACACAGTAAAGCTTACAATCTTTATATAACCTCCTCTCCTAAACACACAGTAAAGCTTACAATCTTTATATAACCTTCTCTCCTAAACACACAGTAAAGCTTACGATCTTTATATAACCTCCTCTCCTAAACACACAGTAAAGCTTACAATCTTTATATAACCTCCTCTCCTAAACGCACAGTAAAGCTTACAATCTTTATATAACCTCCTCCCCTAAACACACAGTAAAGCTTACAATCTTTATATAACCTCCTCCCCTAAACACACAGTAAAGCATACAGTCTTTGTATAACCTCCTCCCCTTAACACACAGTAAAGCATACAATCTTTATATAACCTCCTCCCCTAAACGCACAGTAAAGCTTACAATCTTTATATAACCTCCTCTCCTAAACACACAGTAAAGCTTACAATCTTTATATAACCTCCTCTCCTAAACACACAGTAAAGCTTACAGTCTTTGTATAACCTCCTCCCCTAAACGCACAGTAAAGCTTACAATCTTTATATAACCTCCTCTCCTAAACACACAGTAAAGCTTACAATCTTTATATAACCTCCTCCCCTAAACACACAGTAAAGCATACAATCTTTATATAACCTCCTCCCCTAAACACACAGTAAAGCTTACAATCTTTATGTAACCTCCTCCCCTAAACACACAGTAAAGCTTACAATCTTTATATAACCTCCTCTCCTAAACACACAGTAAAGCTTACGATCTTTATATAACCTCCTCCCCTAAACACACAGTGAAGCATACAATCTTTATATAACCTCCTCCCCTAAACACACAGTAAAGCTTACAATCTTTATATAACCTCCTCCCCTAAACACACAGTAAAGCTTACAATCTTTATATAACCTCCTCCCCTAAACACACAGTAAAGCTTACAATCTTTATACAACCTCCTCTCCTAAACACACAGTAAAGCTTACGATCTTTATACAACCTCCTCTCCTAAACACACAGTAAAGCTTACAGTCTTTATATAACCTCCTCCCCTAAACACACAGTAAAGCTTACGATCTTTATATAACCTCCTCCCCTAAACACACAGTAAAGCTTACAGTCTTTATATAACCTCCTCCCCTAAACACACAGTAAAGCTTACGATCTTTATACAACCTCCTCTCCTAAACACACAGTAAAGCTTACAATCTTTATATAACCTCCTCTCCTAAACACACAGTAAAGCTTACAGTCTTTATATAACCTCCTCCCCTAAACACACAGTAAAGCTTACGATCTTTATATAACCTCCTCCCCTAAACACACAGTAAAGCTTACGATCTTTATATAACCTCCTCCCCTAAACACACAGTAAAGCTTATAGTCTTTATATAACCTCCTCTCCTAAACACACAGTAAAGCTTACAATCTTTATATAACCTCCTCCCCTAAACACACAGTAAAGCTTACAATCTTTATATAACCTCCTCCCCTAAACACACAGTAAAGCTTACAATCTTTATATAACCCCCTCTCCTAAACACACAGTAAAGCTTACAATCTTTATATAACCTCCTCCCCTAAACACACAGTAAAGCTTACAATCTTTATATAACCTCCTCCCCTAAACACACAGTAAAGCTTACAATCTTTATATAACCCCCTCTCCTAAACACACAGTAAAGCATACAATCTTTATATAACCTCCTCTCCTAAACACACAGTAAAGCTTACAATCTTTATATAACCTCCTCCCCTAAACACACAGTAAAGCATACAATCTTTATATAACCTCCTCTCCTAAACACACAGTAAAGCATACAATCTTTATATAACCTCCTCTCCTAAACACACAGTAAAGCTTACAATCTTTATATAACCTCCTCCCCTAAACACACAGTAAAGCTTACAATCTTTATATAACCCCCTCTCCTAAACACACAGTAAAGCTTACAATCTTTATATAACCCCCTCTCCTAAACACACAGTAAAGCTTACAGTCTTTGTATAACCTCCTCTCCTAAACACACAGTAAAGCTTACAATCTTTATATAACCTCCTCCCCTAAACACACAGTAAAGCTTACAATCTTTATATAACCCCCTCTCCTAAACACACAGTAAAGCTTACAATCTTTATATAACCCCCTCTCCTAAACACACAGTAAAGCTTACAGTCTTTGTATAACCTCCTCTCCTAAACACACAGTAAAGCTTATAATCTTTATATAACCTCCTCCCCTCAACACACAGTAAAGCTTACAATCTTTATATAACCCCCTCTCCTAAACACACAGTAAAGCTTACGATCTTTATATAACCTCCTCCCCTAAACACACAGTAAAGCTTACGATCTTTATATAACCTCCTCCCCTAAACACACAGTAAAGCTTAGTCTTTATATAACCCCCTCTCCTAAACACACAGTAAAGCTTACGATCTTTATATAACCTCCTCCCCTAAACACACAGTAAAGCTTACGATCTTTATTTCGTCACGTTCCTACCTGTTGTTGCTATGATATCAAATCCAACGAATGCGTAGAAGCAGGTGGCAGCACCGGAGAGCATTCCGCCGACGCCATACGGGAAGAATCCTCCCTTCCCATTGGTGTAGTTAGGATCAGTAGACGTCGGCACCTGCAAACATACACATCTTATCAATGAACCTGAGAGAGGAGGTAGTTACAGCTGGGTTAATGATCTGTGATGGTTTGGTAGCTGGGTTAATGATCTTTGGTGGTTTGGTTGTTGGGTTAATGATCTGTGATGGTTTGGTTGTTGGGTTAATGATCTGTGATGGTTTGGTTGTTGGGTTAATGATCTGTGATGGTTTGGTTGTTGGGTTAATGATCTTTGATGGTGTGGTAGCTGGGTTAATGATCTGTGGTGGTTTGGTTGTTGGGTTAATGATCTTTGGTGGTTTGGTTGTTGGGTTAATGATCTGTGATGGTTTGGTAGCTGGGTTAATGATCTGTGGTGGTTTGGTTGTTAGGTTAATGATCTTTGATGGTTTGGTATCTGGGTTAATGATCTGTGGTGGTTTGGTTGTTGGGTTAATGATCTTTGATGGTTTGGTAGTTTGGTTAATGATCTTTGATGGTTTGGTATCTGGGTTAATGATCTGTGGTGGTTTGGTTGTTGGGTTAATGATCTTTGATGGTTTGGTAGTTGGGTTAATGATCTGTTGTAGTTGGGGTTGATTACACAGAGTTTGGTATTGGTCCAGTACAAGACTGATCTGTCATTATCGACACCAACTGACCCCTGGTGGACTAAAGATAAATGGATTGATATGTTTTACAATTGTAAAGTGGTGGTGGAGGGACTATTTTGGACTGAAGTTCTATTTGCTTCGGACCACGAGTTCCTACCTCATCTTTGGGGATGCTCCAGTTGTTGAAGTCGATTTTGAATATGCCGCAGATGACGATGTAGGCGACCACCACGAGGTTGAGCAGCGTGAAGACATTGTTCAGAATAGAGGACTCTTTGACCCCGAGACACAATACGCCTGCAAACATACACGATTTCCCCTTCAACTATCTGCTCCTCAAATACATAGGCCAATGGCATTAGAGCTATGCTGATCATTGCTTTTTTGTAATATTTATAGCCTTTAGGAGACCTTTAGGAGACACGTGTCAAATTTGTTGCTGTAACTGAAATGAGTTTATACCATATTACAAATCAAGACACAGACACACACACACGCTGACACACACACATACACAGACAGCCCAAATCCATAGTTTATTTGCCCCTCCGCTTACCCGTCAGTATGAGCACTGCGTACCAGTCAGTATGAGCACTGTATACCAATCAGTATGAGCACTGCCTACCAGTCAGTATGAGCACTGCCTACCTGTCAGTATGAGCACTGCTTACCTGTCAGTATGAGCACTGCTTACCAGTCAGTATGGGCACGGCCTACCAGTCAGTATGAGCACTGCTTACCAGTCAGTATGAGCACTGCTTATCTGTCAGTATGAGCACTGCTTACCAGTCAGTATGAGCACCGCTTACCTGTCAGTATGAGCACAGCTTACCAGTCAGTATGAGCACTGCTTACCAGTCAGTATGAGCACTGCTTACCTGTCAGTATGGGCACTGCTTACCAGTCAGTATGAGGACTGCTTACCAGTCAGTATGAGGACTGCTTACCAGTCAGTATGAGCACTGTATACCAGTCAGTATGAGCACTGTATACCAATCAGTATGATCACTGCTTACCTATCAGTACGAGCACTGCCTACCAGTCAGTATGAGCACTGCCTACCTGTCAGTATGAGCACAGCTTACCAGTCAGTATGAGCACTGCTTACCAGTCAGTATGAGCACTGCTTACCTGTCAGTATGGGCACTGCTTACCAGTCAGTATGAGCACTGCTTACCAGTCAGTATGAGGACTGCTTACCAGTCAGTATGAGCACTGTATACCAGTCAGTATGAGCACTGCTTATCTGTCAGTATGAGCACTGCTTACCAGTCAGTATGAGCACCACTTACCAGTCAGTATGAGCACTGCTTACCTGTCAGTATGAGCACTGTATACCAGTCAGTATGAGCACCGATTACCAGTCAGTATGAGCACTGCTTACCAGTCAGTATGAGCACTGCTTACCAGTCAGTATGAGCACAGCTTACCAGTCAGTATGAGCACTGCTTACCTGTCAGTATGAGCACTGCTTACCAGTCAGTATGAGCACCGCTTACCTGTCAGTATGAGCACAGCTTACCAGTCAGTATGAGCACCGCTTACCTGTCAGTATGAGCACAGCTTACCAGTCAGTATGATCACTGCTTACCTGTCAGTATGAGCACTGCTTACCAGTCAGTATGAGCACCGCTTACCTGTCAGTATGAGCACCGCTTACCTGTCAGTATGAGCACCGCTTACCAGTCAGTATGAGCACCGCTTACCAGTCAGTATTAGCACCGCTTACCTGTCAGTATGAGTGTGATACCGAATGCAAAGAAGTCCGGGTAGGATGAGAGAGAGCTGACATTCATAGGCAGATGTTCCTTAAAGTATCCTTCAATATGTCCGCCGATGAGCGAGTCAAAATAAGTGCTAAATGCCCGAGCAACGCTGGCCGTGCCTGCAAAACATAAATCAAATTGAATACATTTCCCTAAAATGCAAGATTCTAGTTCTGATGACAAAATATTTACCTATAACATACTCTAGGATGGGATACAGGATCTGCTTATATTCACCTGTGACATACTCTAGGATGGGATATTTACCTATGACATACTCTAGGATGGGATATTTACCTATGACATACTCTAGGATGGGATATTTACCTATGACATACTCTAGGATGGAATATTTGCCTATGACATACTCTAGGATGGAATATTAACCTATGACATACTCTAGGATGGAATATTTACCTGTGACATACTCTAGGGTGGGATATTTACCTGTGACATACTCTAGGATGGGATATTTGCCTATGACATACTCTAGGATGGAATATTTACCTATGACATACTCAAGAATGGGATATTTACCTGTGACATACTCTAGGATGGGATATTTACCTGTGACATACTCTAGGATGGGATATTTACCTATGACATACTCTAGGATGGAATATTTACCTATGACATACTCAAGAATGGGATATTTACCTGTGACATACTCTAGGATGGGATATTTGCCTATGACATACTCTAGGATGGAATATTTACCTATGACATACTCAAGAATGGGATATTTACCTGTGACATACTCTAGGATGGGATATTTACCTGTGACATACTCTAGGATGGGATATTTACCTATGACATACTCTTGAATGGGATATTTACCTATGATATACTCTAGGATGGGATATTTACCTATGACATACTCTAGGATGGGATATTTACCTATGACATACTCTAGGATGGGATATTTACCTATGACATACTCTAGGATGGGATATTTACCTATGACATACTCTAGGATGGGATATTTACCTATGACATACTCTAGGATGGGATATTTACCTATGACATACTCTAGGATGGGATATTCACCTATGACATACTCTAGGATGGGATATTAACCTATGACATACTCTAGGATGGGATCTTTACCTGACATACTCTAGGATGGGATATTTACCTATGACATACTCTAGGATGGGATATTTACCTGTGACATACTCTAGGATGGGATATTTACCTATGACATACTCTAGGATGGGATATTTACCTATGACATACTCTAGGATGAGGTTCCAGCCGATGATGAACGCCCAGAGTTCTCCGACAGTCACGTAGCTGTACACATATGCGGATCCTGTTTTTGGCACTCTGGCTCCAAACTCAGCATAACACAAACCTGACAACACACATGCAAACTGCACTGTTAACTTTCTGCTGAAAATGTTAATATTAGCCTACAGCTTGATACTTTGAATTTGTCACAATTTGTGCTGTTATAATGAGTGGCATAAACAATAACAGTAGACGTGTCTACAGCCAGATTAGTGGCATAAACAATAACAGTAGACATGTCTACAGCCAGATCAGTGGCATAAACAATAACAGTAGACATGTCTACAGGCAGATCAGTGGCATAAACAATAACAGTAGACATGTCTACAGCCAGATCAGTGGCATAAACAATAACAGTAGACGTGTCTACAGCCAGATCAGTGGCATAAACAATAACAGTAGACATGTCTACAGGCAGATCAGTGGCATACTGAACAATAACAGTAGACATGTCTACAGGCAGATCAGTGGCATAAACAATAACAGTAGACGTGTCTACAGCCAGATCAGTGGCATAAACAATAACAGTAGACATGTCTAAAGCCAGATCAGTGGCATAAACAATAACAGTAGACGTGTCTACTGCCAGATCAGTGGCAGAAACAATAATAGTAGACATGTCTACAGGCGGATCAGTGGCATAAACAATAACAGTAGACATGTCTACAGCCAGATCAGTGGCATAAACAATAACAGTAGACATGTCTACAGCCAGATCAGTGGCATAAACAATAACAGTAGACATGTCTACAGCCAGATCAGTGGCATAAACAATAACAGTAGACATGTCTACAGCCAGATCAGTGGCATAAACAATAACAGAGGACATGTCTACAGGCGGATCAGTGGCATAAACAATAACAGTAGACATGTCTACAGCCAGATCAGTGGCATAAACAATAACAGTAGACATGTCTACAGCCAGATCAGTGGCATAAACAATAACAGTAGCCATGTCTACAGCCAGATCAGTGGCATAAACAATAACAGTAGACATGTCTACAGCCAGATCAGTGGCATAAACAATAACAGTAGACATGTCTAAAGCCAGATCAGTGGCATAAACAATAACAGTAGAAGTGTCTACAGGCAGACCAGTGGCTTAAACAATAACAGTAGACATGTCTACAGCCAGATCAGTGGCTTAAACAATAACAGTAGACATGTCTACAGCCAGATCAGTGGCATAAACAATAACAGTAGACATGTCTACAGGCAGATCAGTGGCATATTGAACAATAACAGTAGACATGTCTACAGGCAGATCAGTGACATAAACAATAATAGTAGACGTGTCTACAGCCAGATCAGTGCATAAACAATAACAGTAGACATGTCTCCAGCCAGATCAGTGGCATAAACAATAACAGTAGACGTGTCTACAGCCAGATCAGTGGCATAAACAATAACAGTAGACATGTCTACAGCCAGATCAGTGGCTTAAACAATAACAGTAGACATGTCTACAGGCAGATCAGTGGCATATTGAACAATAACAGTAGACGTGTCTACAGCCAGATCAGTGGCATAAACAATAATAGTAGACGTGTCTACAGCCAGATCAGTGGCATAAACAATAACAGTAGACATGCCTCCAGCCAGATCAGTGGCATAAACAATAACAGTAGACGTGTCTACAGCCAGATCAGTGGCATAAACAATAACAGTAGACATGTCTACAGCCAGATCAGTGGCTTAAACAATAACAGTAGACATGTCTACAGCCAGATCAGTGGCATAAACAATAACAGTAGACATGTCTACAGCCAGATCAGTGGCATAAACAATAACAGTAGAAGTGTCTACAGGCAGATCAGTGGCATAAACAATAACAGTAGACATGTCTACAGCCAGATCAGTGGCTTAAACAATAACAGTAGACATGTCTACAGGCAGATCACTTATATCTATACATTGCACTGCAATTTCTGCTGACCTAAATAAAAACACACAAACTGGGTAACTTGCATACTTTCTGCAGGATCTGCAGGCCAGTCCAGTCACTTTTCACCCATTTTTAGGATATGCACAGTAAACACCGAGGCTATCAGAGATCAGACAACTTACCTGCAAACACCGAGGCTATCAGAGATCAGACAACTTACCTGCAAACACTGAGGCTATCAGAGATCAGACAACTTACCTGCAAACACGGAGGCTATCACAGAGATAAGACAACTTACCTGCAAACACGGAGGCTATCAGAGAGATCAGACAACTTACCTGCAAACACTGAGGCTATCAGAGAGATCAGACAACTTACCTGCAAACACTGAGGCTATCAGAGATCAGACAATTTACCTGCAAACACCGAGGCTATCAGAGATCAGACAATTTACCTGCAAACACTGAGGCTATCAGAGATCAGACAATTTACCTGCAAACACCGAGGCTATCAGAGATCAGACAATTTACCTGCAAACACTGAGGCTATCAGAGATCAGACAATTTACCTGCAAACACCGAGGCTATCAGAGATCAGACAATTTACCTGCAAACACTGAGGCTATCAGAGATCAGACAACTTACCTGCAAACACCGAGGCTATCAGAGATCAGACAACTTACCTGCAAACACTGAGGCTATCAGAGATCAGACAACTTACCTGCAAACACGGAGGCTATCAGAGATCAGACAACTTACCTGCAAACACGGAGGCTATCAGAGATCAGACAACTTACCTGCAAACACGGAGGCTATCAGAGATCAGACAACTTACCTGCAAACACGGAGGCTATGGCCGCAATAAGGAAGGAGAGGACCACAGAGGGACCGGCCGTCTGGCGCGCCACCTGCCCAGCAACCACGTAGATACCAGCACCAAGCGTTGCCCCAATCCCTGCAAAGCAAAACCTCCAAACTGCACAAAACTATCAGTAATAGACAACTAAAAACAACTGCTCATAAATATAAAGGCATTATAAAGATAACCAAAGCAAACACGCACCCAATGCAGTCAGGTCAAGTGTGCCAAGACAGCGTGAGAGTCTTGTCTCTGTCACTTTGCTCATGTCCACGAACTTTGTCCGCGAGAGCATGCCAACGAAACGGTCGCAGCATCGCACGGCCATGGTTGGCTCCTGGTCTGAAACCAATCTCACTCTGAAAGCAATACAAAAATATTTATAAAAAAATCATATTGTGCTATATAAACCGACAGCTAAGGTAATGAAGAGTGTTACATCACCATTTCATGTTCTCTGACCTTCCACTGCTAAGGTCATGAGGAGTGTTACATCAGCATTTCATGTGCACTGACCTTTCCAGCTAGGGTCAGGAGGAGTGTTACATCACCATATTATTAGCTCTGACCTTCCCACAGTAAAGGTCATGAGGAGTGTTACATCATCATTTCATGTGCTCTGACCTTTCCAGCTAGGGTCATCGGGAGCCAATTACCATTTCATTTGTGCTGTCTGACACATTACATGTTATTAATATACTATAATTGTATCAAATTAAAAAAATTAATTATAAAAATCTTATTAAAGTAGACTGTAACATAGTTTATAACAAATGGTAAAAAATGGATGTCCTGTCACTTTTAATGTTGGTAAATAGTTTGTTTTAATAATTATTTTACCAACTAATTTTTCAATCAAACAAGACACCTTATTATAGACAATTCTGTTGTGTGAGGCTAATATTGAAACATCTTTTTGAATGTTTCTGACCCTCAACCTTGTCTTGTACTATGATAACAATATATTCACGGAGATCAAGAAACCACTTTTACCCAGATTTCTAAAAATTATATTAACTCAGTATTTGAAATCATCACCATAATGCAAATCATCTTGATGCAAATAAAACAATAAAATGATGATTGGCTTGAAATAAATAAATTAGCTCTTAATGTAATGAAAACTAAATAACTTTTATTTCACAAACCACAAAGGAAAATACCTCAAATTGATTAAAGAATTTTGATAAAATCCTTATAGAACAAATAAATAACTGTTAAGGTATTTGGATACCCTGGTTGTAGGTGGAGCCACAGTAGCACCATCTCCACCTGGTGGAAAAAATGGCAAATTGGAGTTGTCTAGTAAATGAAATCTTAAATAAATGTACTTCCACTTGTAAAAACTTTCCCACCAAAAATCAAATCAGCTTTGCTCATTCTGAGACATTAAAATGAAAATCAATGAAAAGGGCTGTCGTGAATCATTATACCCAAAAGCATGGTCAAAATATGTGAATAAAGGCATTAAAGAAGTTTCCCAGATTCAAATTATATCATTTAAATGACATATGTTGTAATTACATCTTTCAGCCTCAATAATGGACAAAAAATGTCATTTTTCTATAATTTCGCCCATATTTGCGCATATTCTATTTCAAATAATTAATTTTTCAGAAGGAAATAATGTGGTGACATCCATATGTTTTTCCATTATATGATAGAATACATATTTACCTTCATTTTTAGCAAAGTAACTAAGAAATTAAACTAGCCAAAATTAAATAAATGCATTAGATGTGGAATATTGCAGTAAGATTATGCCACTACATGGCGCCACTGTTGTGTTATCAAGCAATCTATAAATAGAAAAAGGACTAATTTCATGCAAAACATGCTTGTTATTGATAAACAATGTAAACTTAAGTATAAAAGTTATATTTCTTTTCCTTTATGTTACATGGGATGCATTTTAACTGAATTATGTTATTCACTAAATTTATTGTAAAATATTGATTTTTCCCATTATTAGTGACAGCTGTAAAAAAATATACAGATGGTAAATGTACAAATAAAAATTGTTTTTGACTCAGGGTATGTCTTCTGTTTCAATATGCAAAAAAATAGAAAAATTAAACTATGAAATGCCAGAGTATCCAAATACCTTAAGTCTTTTTAACATAAACTTCAATCAGATTGATCACACAATCAATTTCTTATACATTATGAAGTGAAATTCTGCTAAAGAAAGAGAATAAAGCATTTTGTTCTTTTGGAAATATGAGTAACACTGTATAATACCATGATCTAATGTTATTTCAACTACAGTATGTTGTTTGGGGGGGGGACACTCCTGCAAAATATAGAGACATTACCAGACACTGTTAGTCTTATTACTCAGAGTTTAATTCCCACATTCAACTGATTCTTAAAGATCTAAATCCCATCAACAGTTGGAGTCAAACTTCTTTTCAGTCACAAAGAAACTTGAGGGACAGGCCAATGGCCTGAGACCTATGCTGATCATTGCTTTGTTGTAATGCTTGTAAACATGTTCTGGAAATTGCCCGAAAAAATTATTTAAATGCTTTTCAAATGCAGACCTGATGAAATCATAATTTTAACCAATCAAAATGCATGTTGCATATTAAATGAGGCCCCAATTTGTTATCTCATTATCAATGATTCTCATTGGCAATTATTTGTAATGTTATTCAAAATGGCAGCTTCCTTGATAAGTTAGTGACAGCTTTTACATTTTTGAAAAAAGTCATACCAAAATGGAAAGAGATCTGAGTCTTATAAAAAATATATAAAATTGGTTCCCTGAAAATACAAAGTCTTTTCTACTTATAGCTAAGAATTCCCACCAGTGGTTTCAGAGAAGATCAAAGTTGATGGACGGAATGACTGACTACAGAAGCTATATTAACATAGTCAGCATAGCTAAAAATGGTTACAAATTGCTTAACAAGTTTATGATAATTTCAAGAATTTACTCAGCATCACAGGTCAATGTAGCAGAAGTAAAGTATACATTGTGCACAATATGACGGGCTGACTTCATCACCCACACATTACTTTTCTACAGAAGTCTCAAACTGAGGCATATTTACATGTAGAACAGCAGAAAAAGAAACACTGGATGTTCCAGGCCTCTATGTTTGGATGATGATCTATTTGTTATGCTGATCAAGAAATCCTTCATTCAATATGGCCGCCAGTCAATCACCATGACATTCTTTTCGCTCGCGTTTGTTTTGCCTTTAGGGCTAGATGTTCGAGGTTTCAAGATGGTTAAGCTGTAAGTCAATGGAGCCTACCCCGATTATCGGTCCATGGCGGCCATGTTTTGGCTAAATAATTCTGATTACACCGTCAGATGTCGCTTTTGTTTGAGAAGTGATATGTGAGTGCGTAGTAGAGTAAGAAGATTTAGCCTTGGTTTTTTTTTCGCTTGGGATTTTGGAAACTTACGCGAGCTTGATTTTTTAAAATCAACACTTGTTTTTTTAAAGTCTCAAACTGAGGCCTTAACACAATACCATGAATGCGGTGTACTGGGTGTTCCAGTTGTCTGAATTTTGCAATCCCAGGGCTGTATTGTATCAACAGGTTCACCAATATTGGGTTCAAAATCAGGTTCAAATTAACCAAATAACTGGTTCAAAATATTCTTGAGCCAAAAGTATTGTATCAAGCAGTTCCCTGTCCATGAACCATGTATGTAATCATAAAAATATGAGAAAGAATCTTAATGGAGGTCTCCCTGGCCCATATAGAACCAGATACCAGGGTGGCCTCCATCATGGCGGTCAGTTGCCTTACCTTAATGGAGGTCTCCCCGGTCCATATAGAACCAGATACCAGGGTTGCCTCCATTATGGCGGTCAGTTGCCTTACCTTAATGGAGGTCTCCCTAGCCCATATAGAACCAGATACCAGGGTGGCCTCCATCATGGCGGTCAGTTGCCGTACCTTAATGGAGGTCTCCCTGGTCCATATAGAACCAGATACCAGGGTGGCCTCCATCATGGCGGTCAGTTGCCTTACCTTAATGGAGATCTCCCTGGTGCATATAGAACCAGATACCAGGGTGGCCTCCATCATGGCGGTCAGTTGCCTCACCTTAATGGAGATCTCCCTGGTGCATATAGAACCAGATACCAGGGTGGCCTCCATCATGGCGGTCAGTTGCCTCACCTTAATGGAGGTCTCCCTGGTCCATATAGAACCAGATACCAGGGTGGCCTCCATCATGGCGGTCAGTTGCCTCACCTTAATGGAGATCTCCCTGGTGCATATAGAACCAGATACTAGGGTGACCTCCATCATGGCGGTCAGTTGCCTTACCTTAATGGAGGTCTCCCCGGTCCATATAGAACCAGATACCAGGGTGGCCTCCATCATGGCGGTCAGTTGCCTCACCTTAATGGAGATCTCCCTGGTGCATATAGAACCAGATACCAGGGTGGCCTCCATCATGGCGGTCAGTTGCCTTACCTTAATGGAGGTCTCCCTGGCCCATATAGAACCAGATACCAGGGTGGCCTCCATCATGGCGGTCAGTTGCCTTACCTTAATGGAGGTCTCCCTGGCCCATATAGAACCAGATACCAGGGTGGCCTCCATCATGGCGGTCAGTTGCCTTACCTTAATGGAGGTCTCCCTGGCCCATATAGAACCAGATACCAGGGTGGCCTCCATCATGCCGGTCAGTTGCCTTACCTTAATGGAGGTCTCCCTGGTCCATATAGAACCAGATACCAGGGTGGCCTCCATCATGGCGGTCAGTTGCCTTACCTTAATGGAGGTCTCCCCGGTCCATATAGAACCAGATACCAGAGTGGCCTCCATCATAGCGGTCAGTTGTCTTACCTTAATGGAGGTCTCCCTGGTCCATATAGAACCAGATACCAGGGTGGCCTCCATCATGCCGGTCAGTTGCCTTACCTTAATAGAGGTCTCCCTGGTCCATATAGAACCAGATACCAGGGTGGCCTCCATCATGGCGGAAATTAATGGAGGTCTCCCTGGTCCATATAGAACCAGATATTGTAATATTTAATTTGAATGTGTCTTGATAAAAGTTGGAGGCAGTAATATGAACTTATTTGTGATGAGAAATAGATCTTTTGCGTAGTTTTAATGTTCATACATCATATTCATTGCTCATTCTAAGCATGTCTATCCAGTTTCTGGGGCACGCTGAGGGGTTTTATCTTCTATGGATCAATTAAACCTTGAGACTGTAAGTTGGTGTGTAAGACTTTTGCTTTTATTTGTGACAGGAGTTGAGGACATTTCTCCGCCTGAGAGTACTTCGAGGTCATTCTATGAGCTATCATAACAGTATGACTGACAGATCTGGAGATAGACACATCTTGATGTCAGGTGACACGAATACAACTGACAGTCGGGGCGTGGTGGTGAATAATTACCCAGCAGGCAGCTAAAATACACAGCCATACAAGCAATGTCTGAAATCATTTCATTGTAAAATAGTGGTCTATTTATGCCAGAATGAAATCCTAATTTAATGGCCAGACTCCTTGTTGCTTACACATTGAACTTAATCGTTGTACTATTTACAATTTATCTAGTTGCATTCTAGTATTTGAAATGACTTCATTCATTATTAAATAAATTTGTCAAGAAGTAAAAGATGACTAGAAATCTTTCATTATTGACAACTAACTTGGAAGAAAACAACTGAAAAAGTCTGAGACACATTTGTGAATCAAGGTTGGCTGAACAGTTGAATATTTCGACATCTACAGGTAATGTTGACTGCTGGGACAATTTATACAACTGATATTATCCCCAAAATAAACTGTAACTGGTTCCTTGTATCTCAAACTGGGTAATATGTCTGGTCTGGGATGTGAATGTCTGGTCTGGGATGTGAATGTCTGGGCTGGGATATGAATGTCTGGGCTGGGAGGTGAATGTCTGGGCTGGGATGTGAATGTCTGGGCCGGGTGTGAATGTCTGGGCTGGGATATGAATGTCTGGGCTGGGATGTGAATGTCTGGTCTGGGATGTCTGGGCTGGGAGGTGAATGTCTGGGCTGGGATGACTGGGCTGGGAGGTGAATGTCTGGGCTAGGATGTGAATGTCTGGACTGGGCTGTGAATGTCTGGGCTGGGATATTAATGTCTGGGCTGGGATGTGAATGTCTGGCCTGGGATGTGAATGTCTGGGCTGGGATGTGAATGTCTGGGCTGGGAGGTGAATGTCTGGGCTGGGATGTGAATGTCTGGGCCGGGTGTGAATGTCTGGGCTGGGATGTCTGGGCTGGGAGGTGAATGTCTGGGCTGGGATGACTGGGCTGGGATGTGAATGTCTGGTCTGGGATGTCTGGGCTGGGAGGTGAATGTCTGGGCTGGGATGACTGGGCTGGGATGTGAATGTCTGGGCTGGGATGTGAATGTCTGGGCTGGGATGAGAATGTCTGGGCTGGGATGTGAATGTCTGGCCTGGGATGTCTGGGCTGGGAGGTGAATGTCTGGGCTGGGATGTGAATGTCTGGGCTGGGATGAGAATGTCTGGGCTGGGATGTCTGGGCTGGGAGGTGAATGTCTGGGCTGGGATGACTGGGCTGAGATGTTTGGGCTGAGATGTGAATGTCTGGGCTGGGAAGGGTCTGGGCTCGGATGTCTGGGCTGTCTGTAACATTCCTCTCAAATCACTGAATTACCCGTTTGTTTACATTACTCTGATATTTGACCCTTCTGCACTTAGTGGGGCTCTGACAGGATTTACTTTGGCGCTGTTCTATTTTGATTTACATCATTGACAACTCAAAATTTAGCTTTTGGACTCTTCTCTTCAATGAGATTGATGTTCTTCATATTAATCTCCATCTTGAATTTGATATTTGGGGGATGGAGAAATATAAATATCATTTTCAAAAAGGAAATTGCATACAAATTCTTTTTTTATAACATTATGAACAAACCTACTTTGTAAGTGAAATGCAGTGACGATGAATACTATTCGTAGTGTTTTGCAAAATATCAGAAATATCCAATTTTGAAAATTGGCTCCTTTGACCTTGAATATTAAACTTGTCTGAGCCCCTCATCATTCTACATCCAGACATCTAGAAGTTTACTCGGCAAAACCAAATGGCATCCCGCCATCATTAAATCATATGTGACAAGTCATATTGTTATTGCTGTAATCTTTCTGAGTTGCTTGAGATGCATAAATGAACCAAGAAGTAAACAAAGTGCTCAGCTGACACATTGGAAACGGAACAAGAACATAAGTTAGCTTGTACTGACTTAATAAAAAGATCGCCTTGGTGATACATGGTGTTATGTATCGCAGTAAACCTCCCATTAAGAGAAGGCTGACACAGGTCCTGAAAGCTTGATGGGATCTTTATGGGCATTATCTCACAGTGTATACTCAAAACTTCACTGATAACTGAAAGTCTTACACGAGTACAGGACATGATTATACACCTTGAGTGATATTAAGGCAAGGAAATGTGAGTGCAGTGTTCAGGCTAACAGATCTCTCTGACAGATCTCTCTGACAGATCTCTCTGACAGATCTCTATGACAGATCTCTATGACAGATCTCTCTGACAGATCTCTCACTTGTCCTTTGGACCACCAGAACCAACTTCAGAGATCTGTCAACCTGAACACTGCACTAACCTATGAGTTTGTCTTTATCTCATACTCATCTACTGCAGATAGGTATGAGATAAAGGTTTTGATTTACTGTACAATCTATTTAAACAAAACAGTGTGGCAAGTGCCGCAAGTGTATTGCAGCGGATCTATGTTGTGTGTGTCAAACAATATGAACGTCACGTCCCCTTTTTAATAACCTCACACTCAATGATGTCATTACAACATATATTATAGTATGTAATGACGTCATTGAGGGTGGGCATAGCATCACTCTATATTGTGAGGCCACATAACAATATAGATCCATACTTTTAGCTTTGTTAACACTGGTCTGCTTTATATATAAACCATCTGCGGTAGATAAGTATGAGATAAAGACAAGAGCATGGATTCATGCGGTGTTCAGCCTGACAGATCTCTTGCTGGTTCTGGTGAAAGGATTTCACTCATCCTTAAGACAAGTGAGATCCTTCGACCAAAATCAATAAAAAACAAAACTAAAAGATAAAAATAAAATAGTTCTGCAGAGGGATGATCTGTGAAAGTAGTTCCACAAAGGGGTGATTTGCAAAAAATATCTCATGGGTGCAGAACACTCTCTTGAAGCACCAAGTATGAGATAAAGTCTCAGAGTGATACACCTCGAGTGATACACCTCGAGTGATACACCTCGAGTGATACACCTCGAGTGATACACCTCGAGTGATACACCTCGAGTGATACACCTCGAGTGATACACCTCGCGTGATACACCTCGCGTGATACACCTCGAGTGATACACCTCGAGTGATACACCTCGAGTGATACACCTCGAGTGATACACCTCGAGTGATACACCTCGAGTGATACACCTCGAGTGATACACCTCGAGTGATACACCTCGAGTGATACACCTCAAGATATACACCTCGAGTGATACACCTCGAGTGATACACCTCGAGTGATACACCTCGAGTGATACACCTCGAGTGATACACCTCGAGTGATACACCTCGAGTGATACACCTCGAGTGATACACCTCGAGTGATACACCTCGAGTGATACAGTCTCGAGTGATACAGTCTCCGAACGGTGACAAAGTCACAAAGTAAGAGATCGGGAAGTCAAGCTTAGGGTATAACTAGGACTAGGATATATTGCTAGTATAGATAAAACACTCACAATGTTAATAGCAAAATGAGCAAAATGAGCAAAATGAGCAAAATGAGCAAAATAAGCAAAATGAGCAAAATTCACTCACTTGGAGCACGAGATTCTTTGAACACAATTTGTGAGAAAATGTTTGACTTCTGGGTTCAAGTGAAACTTAACCATTGAATATTTGACGGCTTTTCATCTTCATATCTGAAAATCAAAATTTGAACTCATAAATTTAAACAAATCAAATCTTACTCTGCAATTCCTCCTCCTTCCACTGAATCCATTTTATAATTGTCTTTAAAATCTTAAAAGTAATGAAATACAACTCTATTCCAATAGTTTCTCAAATCACACTTCTTGTCTCTACCAGCATGAGCGTATTACATGTTCACTGATCACTGCGCTGTGTTGAGTCACATGATTTCAGGTTTGTATTGATCAAATTTCTTATTGTCATCCTTATCTGGGTCACAAAGATCAAGGTCAAACCTGATTCCATCGTGAAAAGTGCAATCAAGTATAATGTCATATGGACCTTATGCTGGCATTCCTATCTGACCTGCGGAGGCAACTAGCTGGCGGCTTGGTTTCTGTTTGTCCTGCCAGTGCTGTGGATATAGCTTATCAACATTATCAAGGACGTGCACTGATGTGGTCAGAAGCAACTTTAGATCAATGTGCTACGATAACAACAATAATCAGGAGAGTCTTGATGCATCAGAGAAAGCCAACGTTAGTGACATATTGTCATGATAGTCACGGGGACCGATCAGCTGGGAAATAATCATAGAGTCACTGTGACTATATAGTCACACCTGGCGATGTGGGCATGACCATATAGAGTCACACCTGGCGATGTGGGCATGACCATATAGAGTCACACCTGGCGATGTGGGTATGACCATATAGAGTCACACCTGGCGATGTGGGCATGACCAAATAGAGTCACACCTGGCGATGTGGGTATGACCATTTAGAGTCACACCTGACGATATGGGCATGACCATATAGAGATCTCATAAACATGACCCAAAAAGGTCACAGATTAATATTGTGTGACCTTACTGCTATATGTGACCAAATGAAGTCATACAATGACCATTTCTGATTGTATGATTCGGTCTGACCTTGCTGGGTCATGCTCACATCTGACCTTATTAGGTCATGCTTACATCTGACCTTTTTAGGTCATGCTTACATCTGACCGTTTAAGGTCATGCTTACATCTGACCTTATTAGGTCATGCTTACATCTGACCTTATTGGGTCATGCTTACATCTGACCTTATTGGGTCATGCTCACATCTGACCTTATTAGGTCATGCTTACATCTGACCTTATTGGGTCATGCTCACATCTGACCTCATTGGGTCATGCTTATTTATGACCTTATTGGGTCATGCTCACATCTGACCTTATTGGGTCATGCTTATTTATGACCTTATTGGGTCATGCTCACATCTGACCTTATTGGGTCATGCTTATTTATGACCTTATTGGGTGATGCTTATTTATGACCTTATTGGGTGATGCTTATTTATGACCTTATTGGGTGATGCTGTGACTTGTCAGAATCCCTGATATGTTCGTGAGTGGGCAGAGTGAGTGGGCAGAGTGGGTGTGCAGAGTGGGTGTGCAGAGTGGGTGTGCAGAGTGGGTGTGCAGAGTGGGTGGGCAGAGTGGGTGGGCAGAGTGGGTGGGCAGAGTGGGTGGGCAGAGTGGGTGGGCAGAGTGAGTGGGCAGCGTGAGTGGGCAGAGTGAGTGGGCAGAGTGAGTGGGCAGCGTGAGTGGGCAGCATGAGTGGGCAGAGTGAGTGGGCAGAGTGAGTGGGCAGCATGAGTGGGCAGCATGAGTGGGCAGAATGAGTGGGCAGAGTGAGTGGGCAGCATGAGTGGGCAGCATGACCGGGCAGAGTGAGTGGGCAGAGTGAGTGGGCAGCATGACCGGGCAGAGTGAGTGGGCAGCGTGAGTGGGCAGCATGACCGGGCAGAGTGAGTGGGCAGCGTGAGTGGGCAGAGTGGGTGGGCAGAGTGAGTGGGCAGAGTGAGTGGGCAGAGTGGGTGGGCAGTGTGAGTGGGCAGAGTGGGTGGGCAGAGTGAGTGGGCAGAGTGAGTGGGCAGCATGAGTGGGCAGCGTGAGTGTTCTCTGTTTCTTATGAGTTTTGAAAAAGGAAACAATTAGTCTACGGCATTAAAGCGTGAAAGTGAATGTTTGGACTGAACCTTATCTATCATTTTAATCTGTATCTGATACAAAATAAGGCATAAAAACTGGGCCACTGATAACATTAAGTGCACATGTTGGTTGGGTGTAAACTGCACTCAGTCAGGTCATGTTTATTATCAAACAGGATTTGTAGTCACATTTGAGATCAAAGTCTGGGATGTTAAACAATAGTGCAATAATCAGAACAGATGGCCACAGGTGACCTTGACCTTGGCTCAAACTGATTAATTGTTCCTCTGGATCCCATAAACTTAATAAACTGTTCAAACTTAAATAAACTTATTTACTTCAAAGGGACATCCATCAAAATTCTGGATATATGTAAATTAATTGGTTAAATGACATCATAATTGCCCACTGAAGAATGGTGGCAGTACATGACATGAAAGCAGCAGGCGATGACAACACTGTGATTTAGTTATCTAACGATTGATCACACGCTTCAGTCTCCTGGACATGTACACGCAAGTTTCAAGTTAGGAGTCTGACCATTTTCTGGGTGAACGCTGAGGCACTTAATATGTAATCATTCTCTAAGTCATCTGCAAAGTTTACATCACCAGATGTACAAAATATTTGAGTAAACATGAATGTGAAAAATGACTGCGTAATATTTATTTCTCTTTTTTTCCAATAACGGCATCATTGGCTTGTTACATTTTCGCTCGCGTTTGTTTTGACTTTAGGGCTGAATGGTCGAGGTTTTGACATGAATAAGCTGGAAGTCTATGGAGCATACCCCAATTATCGGTCCATGGCGGCCATGGTTTTTGGTACATTATTCCTGATTACACCGTCAGATAGTGCTTTTGTTTCAGAAGTGATTTGTGAGTGCGTAGTAGAGCAAGAAGATTTTCTTCAGATTTTGCTTTGGGATTTCGCATTGGGATTTTGCAAACTTACGCGAGCTTGATCAACACTGTTTAACTTAATGTTTCAGTAATCTTTCAAAATTGTAAAATAAATCAAATTTATAATAACTTTGCCTGATCAGGTTTATTTGATAGAAGGGCTTTAATACTAAGAATTAGCCAGTTAGCATTACTTGGCTTCACATGCAGATAATCTTCCCTCTGATTTAACTCATGGGAAACTGAAAGCTTGGCATCTTGCCAGAGTGTAAAGGCTGGTGTCCTGCGGCTGGAATGGTCCAGCTGTACCCCTAGCACTGCCCAGTGCAATCCTGCACCGAAGCGGATGGCAATTGTCACGGGTATTGTGAGAGGCATGAAATATATTTAATCTGTCTTAGAATCACAGCAATGCCACGCCCCCTTTTTAACAAAGTCATGCCCACTTCTCAATGACGGCCTAACATAATATACTACTGTATGCAACGTTAAACAAACTTCTGATATCCTCCATTCATAGTTTTAGAGGATGCAGACTGATACTTTCCTGTGGTCGTGTTGAGTAAACTTACAGGTGTCGAATATACACATAGAGTTAATGCTCATCAATTATGTATTGATATATGTTAAAATTTTATTATATTATCTAACAGAACATTAAAGTTCATTGTCAGGGCCGTTGCATCCAGACTCTGTGACTATTCTTATGGTTTTGTAACATGCTGGCACTTTCACATATTGTGACAAACCTGAGTGCAATTTTTATAACAATTCGTTTGTATTTATTCATGTGCAATTTTTTTAATAATTCATTTGTATTGACATCATCTCATTCAAGCCATATGGGTTATATGTAAACAAGGCATTTTTTTCTTATTATCAGTCAATCAATGCATAACTGTCAACCCACAATATGGGCTGCAACTTTCAGAGATTCATTCACAAAGCAGGTGTTCAAACGATCTCACTGACAACACAAACTGTTTACAACATTTAATCCCTTTAAGGTTGAAGTAAAATTGTCCAATATAAACAAATACATCAAAATCACTCAATCGTCAACAGTAGAAAAACAAGTGCACTGGACTGTACATGACTGACATATACCGAACTCGGGTAAACAAGCCACACAGTGTTGTTCACAATAATAAAACTGTGTTATCTTTGTTATTTACCTGAAAAATCACCTTACTCCCTCAACTTGTCAAGTATTATGCCGTGCTAATTATTTCTATTCATCTTGAATTTGTCAAATTGGTCGATTTCACTCATGAAAGACTAACATATGGGGTAAACGATCCAAGCAGACTGCCACGAAAATCAATTTCTGCTTCAGAAACGGGGGTGGGTCACGTGATCTCCTTGTTTTGTGGCAATATTGGTAACAAACTGCTAGTTTTGTTTGTTATGTCACAATTTACTCACTGGCAATAGTATTGTCAGGATCTAAATTGTGACCAATCATATGATAGAAATCTATTTTACCCGCATTTTTATCTGAGATTGGAGATTTTATGAATGAAATTTGAATGGTGAGGAAGAAAATGTAGATATTACATTCTCCTTTGAATCGTGAAGCATTCAACAAACTTTTTCAGACACTGACCTGATAAAATATATATATGGGTTAAATTACGCTGAAATATTGCCAAATTCTGGAGAAGTTTTAATATGTTTAACTAATGCAGATTTTGGTCTAGTATAGAGCTAACGACCATAGGATTCGCGCGACCATGGGATTGGCTGATAATTATGAAATTGTCTTGTATACGTAAAACAAATAGAACATTGAACTTTTTGGCATAGAAAAGTTTAGATTATATGAATCAGATGAATGGTATAAATAAATTTATGCACCCATTGACCCCGATTTTGTCACAATGTGCATGTGCGTAACTACCAATTTGTTACAAAAAATATACAATTTGGCGCTGCTCAGTCAGTTCTTGGCCGATTTACATCATTAACAACTTCTCTTCAAATATGTAAGTCAGATGATCGATACATTAATTTTCATCTTTTGGCATAGAAAAGAGGTCAGTGCGCGAAGACGTGACTATGACTGGTCTTACTGATGGATATACCCCACTATAGAACATATATAGAAAACTGTTCATGGTATGTCAGATTATTTATTTATTGAATTATAACCTTTGTAATATTTTATGGTAAATACTATAATACGGACCCGGATCCGGATTCGCAGACTCACGGACTTGTACAAATATGTATTTTTTTGTAAGAAATTATTAACGAGAACTACTTACTTCTCACCTATCTTTGTTAATCAAACGTTATTGACATTAGAATGGAAGATTTTGTGTAATAACTGCAAACTTTGTGACTATTTATCGCTGATCCGCAAAAGTTGTAGACTATGCTAGTCCAAATATCTATATCGATCAGGACTATCAAGGACCTCTCCTTGCAATGGGTTTGTGCAGTGGGCAAATAATGTCACTATTCTTTCTCTGGTTGGTTGACATAAATATAGAACAAGGAAACCCCAAACAACGACCACATATTTCATGACGTGTGACCGGAATTCCAGCCACAGATATTTTGTATCATATTGCTCCAAATCTGCCCCAAATATTCTTTTGTGTATAAAGTTAGTAATTGTCATATTTTCTTTGTTTCCAAAAATACTTTTCAATTCTATGTTTATTTATGCCTTAAGGGGGCATTATATTTTATCCTTGTTGTCAGATTGATTTTTACTTGAGAACAGTCTTAAGCAAAGATTCCTGAAGTTTATGTGTAAAGCCTTAGATCATGAGTATATGAATGCTGCTTACTTGAAGTACTTTGGGTGCAAATGGGTTTCTAACATAGATAATGAGACACTGAGGAAAGTGAATTTGTTGCATGATATGACTGAAACGAGAGATGGCCCAAAAGTGTGTGAATTTTTAAACAATGAAGATATTTTAGATGTAATTTATGATATAACTGTAGCTTAAATGTTTTTTTTTGTATTAACATTAGGGGGAACAAGAACACTTCATACAGAGGATCACAGCTGTATGAAATGTGTTGTTGAACGTTGATTTTTGCTAAGTTACCAAAAGGTATTGCGTCACTATTTCATTGATAAATAGCCACAGCACCATTATAACGTCATTACTCCTTGAACTACATGAAATAGTGCACCTTTGTAACATACCAAAGCAAGCTAAATATGTAACATATTTCTGTTCAGAGGGGAACAGTGTTGATTTTTCCACATCAAAACATCATTTAGTGATCTTGCATGACTAATCCATTAGCTAGTAGCTGCTGCATTCGACCTCATCACTGCCCAGTGATACAAAATTAGAAGTAAACAAAATATCATATTTCTCATAATTTCCCATGCTTTTTATGATGAAATTGAGAACATCTGCAAGTTAATTATCAAAATTTAATAACAGGTTTACTCCAAATATTATTATATTTAGTTTAAATAGAAGGAATTTTGAATAATGGTCTATATTTTGAGATATCTAACTTTCTTCAAAGTCAAGTCAAAAATTACCAAATGGTGTCAAAAGTTTACATTTATTTGAATTATTTTATTTACAAAAAATGCAAATTACTTGAGTTATAAGACATTTTAAAAATTCTGTTTATTTAAACTAAATAGCATCATACTAGCAAAATATTAATGCCTTAGTTTTGTAGATTGATAGTGTAGTTACTCCAAAAATGTTTTCCAAATTAGCGCCATCCTTTTTTTATTGTTACCAAAAAAAAAACATCTTTTTTTCTGATTTTTACTGTAACTTTGAATCTAAAATTATTAAAAATGACAAAATTTTAAAAGCAATTTATAAACCAAATCAAAAGAAAATCCCACCCCTTCACATTTGACACATTAAAAGTTGAAATCAGTTTTGTAGTTATTTTATACAAAACAATTATCTTGCACTATGCCATTTTGAGGGGTTTAAATATGGGGGATAAGATTTTTTTGGCGGAAAAAAAAGAATTTTAGAAGGCACTGTTCTCCTTAACGTTAACTCTTCTCTTTTCTGGACATACACTATTTATTGCCATGTTTTTTTTATGTGCAAATAAAGATATCATTAAATAACATGGAGGCTACACAGCTGGTGATTTCTAGATTTCTAGATGGATTTTCAACTTTGAGTAAGTTGGCCACGAGCCCAACCTTGAGTGTGGTCAAACTTGTGGACAGAATTCTTTGTCACGGTCGAACATGCCACAGTAGAACAGCACGGGTACACAAATGAACTGGCCAGCAACATCAAACTCCACCAGAGGGCGACGTGGTGAACCTATCACGTAATAGTTTGCGTGTGCCTCTGGTGGACAGTGTGCAGCAACATATTCAGCTACTCAAGTGCCTGTGGTGATGCGAGATGGAGGCTTCGACACAAAACGATCAGTTTGTCGACTGATATCGCGTCCGAACAGAAAACGTCAGTGTTGGCGAAAATGGCAGAAAAACGCAGAGGAAAACAGAAAAAGCGAGAGGTAAATGGAATATATGATCAAAATTATAATTGTATAGCATTATTAAACAGACCAAATCACAATCTTCATGTTGTGTCACCGTCTGATAAACAAAATGTGAAGAAATGGCGGAATTTGTTCAAGACAACGCCGTCTTTCTGCTGTTAGTTTTTGCTTCCAGCTGTTTCCATTCAGGACAGGACTCCGGAGTGACACTGCAACAAGCTGGAGAGCACTGTGCCTGGTGGTCCCTGCACAGAAATAATCCCCATGTCTCTGTCAGCTATTTTGACGTTCTTGTTCTGTATTAACTTTTGGTCAAAGGGAGCTGGAACTGTTAAAAATAACAATTGGGAATGGAACAAAGCAACTCTTATTTTTGTCAGCACTTGTTTTGCCCCAGGCTAATACTAGTAGTAATAGAACTAACGACCATAGGAGTTGTGCAACGATAGGATTGGCTGATAATTAGGGAAATGTCTTGTATATGTAAAATAAATAGAATATTAAATTTGCATAGAAAAGTTTATTTGAATGGTATGAATAAATTGTTATGAAAATTGCACCCATTAACCCGATTTTGTCACAATGTGCATGTGCGTGAGCACCAGCTTGTTACAAAAATATACAATTTGGTGCTGCTCTGGTATGACTTTGACTTGTAAATCTTGCAAGAATACAAGATATGATCATCGCTTCATAATTTAATTAATTAATGTCAATTGTTATTGGCGGGTATACCCCACTATAGCACACATATAATTTACTGACCAAGTTTTGTTGGTTAATATAATGACTGATAAATAGCAAAATGCGCGAAATTGACGGTTTTTAGCCCTACGACAATCAGTACCCTTTCTATCCATGACACATTATTGTACACCTATCCATGACACATTATTGTACATCTATCCATGACACAGTTTTGTACACCTATCCGTGACACATTATTGTACACCTACCTATGACACATTTTGGTACACCTATCCAGGACACATTATTGTACACCTATCCATGACACTTTATTGTACACCTATCAAATATGATTTCAGGGGAGTGAAGCAGAGACCCCAACAAAGGAAGAGTATGCGGTGGCCAAGTTCCTTCGCTTCAATGTTCCGACCAGAGAGGGCAGGCTGGTCGGCATGACAGTGCAGTGCTTTATGGGTAAGGCTACAGTTGAGTCTATTTGCTTGTGATAAATGGGAAATTTCCATGTTGCTTGACTGCGTTAGGCCACAATATTCCACAAGACCAGTCAGGACATGGTTGCCACAGGTCAGGACATGGTTGCCACAGGAAAGGACATGGTTGCCACATGTTAGGACATGGTTGCCACAGGTCAGGACATGGTTGCCACAGGTCAGGGAAAAGTCAGGGAAAAAGAAATTTTTTCAAGGTCAGGGAATTTTAAGATTTGTCAGGGAAATTTGAAATTTTGAAATTTGTCAGGGAAAACTGAGTTTTGTCAGGACGAAATTAAATGACCTAATGCTATGTTTCATGTGAAATACATGAAAAATCATGGCTAAAGTATTCTTTTGCAACACATGTTTGATTAATTTCATCTGATATTCAGGTTTCCCACTGGTCACTAAAAGTTTTAAAAGGTTGCCTCGAGATCCGATTCTAGGCAGATAAGTGATGGTGTTCTATCAAAACCCACTATCATTTTTAGCTCTGCTGAGCCTTGCAGAGCTTTAGGAGTGGGGAAAATATCTGTCCATCTGTCAATCTGTCTGTCAACATTTCAGTCAGGATTGAGCCGCCCTTCAACGGCTGATTGCCTTTGCATTTTGCTTCGTTTTGAACTACGTAGATACCATTCATAAATTTGGTTGTTAAGCGTTTGTAAATATGCGCAGAAGCTACAGAAAACAGCTTTAACTCGTCTCTACCATTGAAACCAATGGACAAAAACTGCCTGTCCCTGTGAAACTAGGAATATTAAGTTTTTCATCACAATTTACAACTTTTTACATATTTCTTAAAAACTAGTAAAGTACATTTCTTGGAGTAAATTTAATTCAAATTAACCCTTGTCAATATCATTTTATAGTTATGCTAATAAAAGACAAACCGTGGGAGGAACAGGTGGCTGTAAGGGGAGGCTGGAAGCCACAAATTTATGAAATCTATTGTAAGTTTTCTCAGGGAAATGTCAGGGAATTTTGCGATTGGTCTTCTGTGGCTACCAGTCATGTGGTCGCTGTTTGGTATCAACTTTTAGTATTATTTTGTTATCACAACTGGGTAATGTCACACCACATGATTTTAAACCATTGAAAATTTGGCACAGTATGATGACAGCACTGTCACAATATGGCCTTTGAAGGTCTGTTAACATATAATATTTAGAATGAATGACTGATTTTATTTTTAAATCCTTTTTCACAAAAACAGACACTAGAATTGTTATCACAAAAGGCTTGCGTTTATATGAAACATGAGTAAGATTTATAAGGGTTCTTGAATTAAAGGAAGGATAAATCCTGTATTTTATGGGAAGGATATATCCTGTATTTTATGGGACGGATACATCCTGTATTTTATGGGAAGGATATATCCTGTATTTTATGGGACGGATACATCCTGTATTTTATGGGACGGATATATCCTGTATTTTATGGGACGGATACATCCTGTATTTTATGGGAAGGATATATCCTGTATTTTATGGGACGGATACATCCTGTATTTTATGGGAAGGGTATATCCTGTATTTTATGGGACGGATATATCCTCTATTTTATGGGAAGGTTACACCCTGTATTTTATGGGAAGGATATATCCTGTATTTTATGGGAAGGATATATCCTGTATTTTATGGGACGGATACATCCTGTATTTTATGGGACGGATATATCCTGTATTTTATGGGAAGGATATATCCTGTATTTTATGGGACGGATATATCCTGTATTTTATGGGACGGATATATCCCGTATTTTATGGGAAGGTTATATCCTGTATTTTATGGGAAGGTTATATCCTGTATTTTATGGGAAGGATATATCCTGTATTTTATGGGACGGATATATCCTCTATTTTATGGGAAGGTTACACCCTGTATTTTGTTCTTTCAGCAAACAAAGCTGTAGACGCAATGCTGGAGTCCAAGTGGTCGTCAGCGAAGGCTAAATCTGACGCTCTGTTTACAACCCGGCCATCCTGCGTCGATTACATGGACAGGTAGGAGGGATATATCACATATACTCACGACTTAATGAGTACACACAGTGCCTTAATAGGCCTTTAATGAACTGGGAGGGCTTCACTAACTAGTGAATCCTAACTGGGAGGGCTTCACTAACTAATGGACCCTAACTGGGAGGACTTCACTAACTAATGGACCCTAACTGGGAGGACTTCACTAACTAATGGACCCTAACTGGGAGGGCTTCACTAACTAATGAACCCTAACTGGGAGGGCTTCACTAACTAATGGACCCTAACTGGGAGGGCTTCACTAACTAATGGACCCTAACTGGGAGGGCTTCACTAACTAGTGAACCCTAACTGGGAGGACTTCACTAACTAATGGACCCTAACTGGGAGGACTTCACTAACTAATGAACCCTAACTGGGAGGACTTCACTAACTAATGAACCCTAACTGGGAGGACTTCACTAACTAATGGACCCTAACTGGGAGGGCTTCACTAACTAGTGAACCCTAACTGGGAGGACTTCACTAACTAATGAACCCTAACTGGGAGGACTTCACTAACTAATGGACCCTAACTGGGAAGGCTTCACTAACTAATGGACCCTAACTGGGAGGGCTTCACTAACTAATGGACCCTAACTGGGAGGACTTCACTAACTAGTGAACCCTAACTGGGAGGACTTCACTAACTAATGGACCCTAACTGGGAGGGCTTCACTAACTAATGGACCCTAACTGGGAGGACTTCACTAACTAATGGACCCTAACTGGGAGGACTTCACTAACTAATGAACCCTAACTGGGAGGGCTTCACTAACTAATGAATCCTAACTGGGAGGACTTCACTAACTAGTGAACCCTAACTGGGAGGGCTTCACTAACTTATGAATCCTAACTGGGAGGGCTTCACTAACTAATGGACCCTAACTGGGAGGACTTCACTAACTAGTGAATCCTAACTGGGAGGGCTTCACTAACTAATGAATCCTAACTGGGAGGGCTTCACTAACTAGTGAACCCTAACTGGGAGGACTTCACTAACTAATGGACCCTAACTGGGAGGACTTCACTAACTAATGGACCCTAACTGGGAGGGCTTCACTAACTTATGAATCCTAACTGGGAGGGCTTCACTAACTAATGGACCCTAACTGGGAGGGCTTCACTAACTAGTGAACCCTAACTGGGAGGGCTTCACTAACTTATGAATCCTAACTGGGAGGGCTTCACTAACTAATGGACCCTAACTGGGAGGGCTTCACTAACTAGTGAATCCTAACTGGGAGGGCTTCACTAACTAATGGACCCTAACTGGGAGGGCTTCACTAACTTATGAATCCTAACTGGGAGGGCTTCACTAACTAATGGACCCTAACTGGGAGGGCTTCACTAACTAGTGAACCCTAACTGGGAAGGCTTCACTAACTAATGGAGCCTAACTGGGAGGACTTCACTAACTAATGGACCCTAACTGGGAGGGCTTCACTAACTAGTGAACCCTAACTGGGAGGGCTTCACTAACTTATGAATCCTAACTGGGAGGGCTTCACTAACTAATGGACCCTAACTGGGAGGGCTTCACTAACTAGTGAATCCTAACTGGGAGGGCTTCACTAACTAATGGACCCTAACTGGGAGGACTTCACTAACTAGTGAACCCTAACTGGGAGGGCTTCACTAGCTAATGGACCCTAACTGGGAGGGCTTCACTAACTAATGGACCCTAACTGGGAGGACTTCACTAACTAATGAATCCTAACTGGTAGGGCTTCACTAACTAATGAATCCTAACTGGGAGGGCTTCACTAACTAGTGGACCCTAACTGGGAGAACTTCACTAACTAATGGACCCTAACTGGGAGGGCTTCACTAACTAATGGACCCTAACTGGGAGGGCTTCACTAACTTATGAATCCTAACTGGGAGGGCTTCACTAACTAATGGACCCTAACTGGGAGGGCTTCACTAACTAGTGAACCCTAACTGGGAGGGCTTCACTAACTTATGAATCCTAACTGGGAGGGCTTCACTAACTAATGGACCCTAACTGGGAGGGCTTCACTAACTAGTGAATCCTAACTGGGAGGGCTTCACTAACTAATGGACCCTAACTGGGAGGACTTCACTAACTAGTGAACCCTAACTGGGAGGACTTCACTAACTAATGAACCCTAACTGGGAGGGCTTCACTAACTAATGGACCCTAACTGGGAGGGCTTCACTAACTTATGAACCCTAACTGGGAGGGCTTCACTAACTAGTGAACCCTAACTTGGAGGGCTTCACTAACTAGTGAACCCTAACTGGGAGGGCTTCACTAACTAATGAATCCTAACTGGGAGGGCTTCACTAACTAGTGGACCCTAACTGGGAGAACTTCACTAACTAATGGACCCTAACTGGGAGGGCTTCACTAACTAATGAATCCTAACTGGGAGGGCTTCACTAACTAGTGAACCCTAACTGGGAGGGCTTCACTAACTAATGAACCCTAACTGGGAGGGCTTCACTAACTAATGAATCCTAACTGGGAGGGCTTCACTAACTAATGAATCCTAACTGGGAGGGCTTCACTAACTAATGAATCCTAACTGGGAGGGCTTCACTAACTAGTGGACCCTAACTGGGAGGACTTCACTAACTAGTGAACCCTAACTGGGAGGACTTCACTAACTAATGGACCCTAACTGGGAGGGCTTCACTAACTTATGAATCCTAACTGGGAGGGCTTAACTAACTAATGGAGCCTAACTGGGAGGGCCTCACTAACTAGTGAACCCTAACTGGGAGGGCTTCACTAACTAGTGAACCCTAACTGGGAGGAATTCACTAACTAATGAACCCTAACTGGGAGGGCTTCACTAACTAGTGAACCCTAACTGGGAGGGCTTCACTAACTAATGGACCCTAACTGAGAGGACTTCACTAACTAATGGACCCTAACTGGGAGGGCCTCACTGGCTAATGAACAGTGATATAATTTAATTCTTTGGCTTATAATACACAAAGAAAGATTTTACCACGCGTCAACAGTAGTCCATCTCCATTTAATAGGTGTATATCATGCACAAGTTGGAGAAAATGTTAGTTTAAAACTGCTTAAATATGCATACGCAACACAAGGTCACCATTTTGAAAAGCAAAAGTGATGGGGAGAAGCTCTTATTCTTGGAGCGAAAACGATTGGAGCACCACCACAGTGTTTTAGCTCGCATTGAAATATTAATATATTGCGCAATGATGGATCCCTGACACTATGTATTTATGTTTTACTTTTAAAATGGCCACTAAACTTGATTGGTAGCAGTCCCGATGGCTCGAGAAAATCGACTCGTCCTTTAATCGGAAATTGGCCTTTTCAAGCAAAATCACATCAATTCGGGGAGGTCATCTTATATACAGGGTCTTCCTATATTCGAGTAAATACGGTATGTCCAGTGAACTTGTTTAGGGGAGACATTCGACAATGGCTCATTGAAATCACAAATGTCGCATTTTGATCCATGCTTGAGAAGCAATGGACCCATCACAAGTTTTCAGCATAATCTGTTGTGTTCTTTGATTTGCTGCGTAGTTATTTTGCACTCATTATTCTGCTAGGAAATTGCATACCTGTTTGACAGTGTGGAGTGGTTGGTTGCTAGACATTGTTGTTTCTGCCCTTCAGTAGCCTATAACATTGTCTCACACCACTTTGAACTTTTATTTTAAAAGGAGACAGAATCACATAAGTGATTTTTTCCAACAATGTCTCAGTACATATCTTGTATAATTATGTATTTGTAGATTATTACGAAAAGGAATTTTTCATCGAGCATTGCGTGTCGAGAAAAAGAAAGAAAAGGACCGGGATAAGGAAAGAAAAAGGAAGAAGTTCAAAGAGGAAATAGAAGAGAGTGGAAAAGAGGAGGTAAGTAAAAAAGGGACCTTGCCATGATGTCATTAAAAGACCCAGCCACAATGCCATTAAAAGACCGTGCAGCAATTCCATTAAAAGACCCAGCCACAATTCCATTAAAAGACCTTGCCACAATGCCATTAAAAGACCATGCAGCAATTCCATTAAAAGACCCAGCCACAATTCCATTAAAAGACCCAGCAACTACTGTCCCCCTAAAGTTAAGGAAATTGTCTCAGATATTAATAACACATATGAGATGAGAGTTTGGAACTTGACACCAATTAAGTATTAATTGGTAATCAATTATGTATTAATTGGTAATCTGAACAGTGTTTTAACTGTGGGAAATCTGAGACATAAAACTGAACTACAACTTATTAGTGAAGTTCTATGATCATTTCACATTACTATAAATCATCATCCATAGTCACTGCACCTTCTCCAGATTGAAAGCATTTTGACTTAACTGAGATAAAGGAATAATGGAGAATAAGGTCTGGTAAGAACCGGGATAAGGTCTGAATAAGGTCTGGTAAGAACTGGGTCTTCATGAATAGTAAAGAACGCCTATGGCACCCAGGTTCCAGCTTTCTATACGATGTTCTCCCAGGTTCCAGCTTTCTATATGATGTTCTCCCAGGTTCCAGCTTTCTATACGATGTTCTCCCAGCTTCCAGCTTTCTATACGATGTTCTCCCAGGTTCCAGCTTTCTATACGATGTTCTCCCAGTTCCAGCTTTCTATACCATGTTCTACCAGATTCCAGATTTCTATACGATGTTCTCCCAGGTTCCAGCTTTCTATACGATGTTCTCCCAGGTTCCAGCTTTCTATATGATGTTCTCCCAGATTTCAGCTTTCTATATGATGTTCTCCCAGCTTCCAGCTTTCTATATGATGTTCTCCCAGGTTCCAGCTTTCTATACGATGTTCCCCCAGGTTCCAGCTTTCTATACCATGTTCTACCAGGTTCCAGCTTTCTATACAATGTTCTCCCAGATTCCAGCTTTCTATACAATGTTCTCCCAGATTCCAGCTTTCTATATGATGTTCTCCCAGGTTCCAGCTTTCTATACGATGTTCTCCCAGGTTCCAGCTTTCTATACAATGTTCTCCCAGGTTCCAGCTTTCTATACAATGTTCTCCCAGGTTCCAGCTTTCTATATGATGTTCTCCCAGGTTCCAGCTTTCTATACGATGTTCTCCCAGGTTCCAGCTTTCTATACAATGTTCTCCCAGATTCCAGCTTTCTATACAATGTTCTCCCAGGTTCCAGCTTTCTATACGATGTTCTCCCAGGTTCCAGCTTTCTATACAATGTTCTCCCAGGTTCCAGCTTTCTATACAATGTTCTCCCAGGTTCCAGCTTTCTATACAATGTTCTCCCAGGTTCCAGCTTTCTATACGATATTCTCCCAGGTTCCAGCTTTCTATACAATGTTCTCCCAGGTTCCAGCTTTCTATACGATGTTCTCCCAGGTTCCAGCTTTCTATACGATGTTCTCCCAGTTCCAGCTTTCTATACCATGTTCTACCAGATTCCAGCTTTCTATACGATGTTCTCCCAGGTTCCAGCTTTCTATACAATGTTCTCCCAGGTTCCAGCTTTCTATACGATGTTCTCCCAGGTTCCAGCTTTCTATACAATGTTCTCCCAGGTTCCAGCTTTCTATACAATGTTCTCCCAGATTCCAGCTTTCTATACGATGTTCTCCCAGGTTCCAGCTTTCTATACAATGTTCTCCCAGGTTGAAGATTCTCTTTAGCATTTCCATCCTGGCCATGCCCATGAAATGATATTTTCACCATGTATAAAAGCTATATCCCAGACATTCTGCATATTCTGCTAAATTTCAGGAGAAAAAGACGAAGAAAGAAAAGAAAAGCAAAAAAGGAAAAGACAAGGAAAAAACAGGAGAAAAGGATGAAGAAAAAGAAGGAAAGGAAAAGGAAAAGGAAAGTGAAGTAGAGAAAGAAGAAAAAGAAGAAAAACAAAAGGTATGATAAATGAGATTTATTTATATTACCCCTCCACCTTTGGACTGAGTGGGATATTGCTATAAGATGCCGGGGGAGATGTCTGGATGTTGTGGTTAATTTTTATTTACTTTATGATATAACCTGGACCTAATAAAGTTACAGTGCATCATGTCTTGTCATGACCTCTTAGTCTGATCATGACCTAATGGCATCTGATCATGACCTAATGGATTCTGATCATGACCTAGCGGAGTCTGATCATGACCTAATGGAGTCTGATCATGACCTAATGGATTCTGATCATGACCTAGCGGAGTCTGATCATGACCTATTGGAGCATGATCATGACCTAATGGAGTCTGATCATGACCTAGTGGAGTCTGATCATGACCTAATGGAGTTGTATCTCATTATTTGGTGGTTCAAGGAGTATAACCTTGTACACCTCAGACATAAAAGAAATGATTGCTAAAATGTATATTCTTTACCTTTTAGGATGAAGAAAAAAAGAAGAAAAAGAAACTCAAATTGGAGATGCATGATTCGCAGGTTTTCAAGGACGGGGAGGAGGTAGAGTAACTTCAGCCTGGCTCTATATGCTCTCACTTCAGCCTGGCTGTATATGCACTCGCTTCAGCCTGGCTCTATATGCTCTCACTTCAGCCTGGCTCTATATGCATTCACTTCAGCCTGGCTCTATATGCAGCCTGGCTCTATATGCACTCACTTCAGCCTGGCTGTATATGCACTCGCTTCAGCCTGGCTCTATATGCACTCACTTCAGCCTGGCTCTATATGCTCTCACTTCAGCCTGGCTCTATATGCACTCACTTCAACCTGGCTCTATATGCACTCACTTCAGCCTGGCTCTATATGCACTCACTTCAGCCTCGCTCTATATGCACTTGCTTCAGCCTGGCTCTATATGCACTCACTGGCTCTATATGCACTCGCTTCAGCCTGGCTCTATATGCTCTCACTTCAGCCTGGTTCTATATGCAGCCTGGCTCTATATGCACTCGCTTCAGCCTGGCTCTATATGCACTCGCTTCAGCCTGGCTCTATATGCACTCGCTTCAGCCTGGCTCTATATGCACTCGCTTCAGCCTTGCTCTATATGCACTCACTTCAGCCTGGCTCTATATGCTCTCACTTCAGCCTGGCTCTGTATGCACTCACTTCAGCCTGGCTCTATATGCTCTCACTTCAGCCTGGCTCTATATGCACTCACTTCAGCCTGGCTCTATATGCTCTCACTTCAGCCTGGCTCTATATGCTCTCACTTCAGCCTGGCTCTGTATGCACTCACTTCAGCCTGGCTCTATATGCTCTCACTTCAGCCTGGCTCTATATGCACTCGCTTCAGCCTGGCTCTATATGCTCTCACTTCAGCCTGGCTCTATATGCACTCACTTCAGCCTGGCTCTATATGCACTCGCTTCAGCCTGGCTCTATATGCACTCACTTCAGCCTGGCTCTATATGCACTCACTCATAATATAAAATAACTGATACTAGAATGACTCTAAGTGACTCAATCTTGTTTTTTGTATGCTATATATATTAATCAAAACATGAATGGAGAATAAATGAGTAGAGAATATAGAGTCTAGGAGAGGGAATGGAACCTTTATCTCCTAAAAAAGAATTAGAATAAAAAATATGCTCTTTTAATCATTTGTAAAGACTTCACATTTTGACAGTATTCTTTATGCAGTTGATAACATGTTCTTTGAGTGAAGTGTTGTGCACATCTGTCTATTTTTTATATTTTATATGTTGGCCTCTCCACTTGTGTCTCTGGGGCACTCCGAGCCTATGCAGTATAAATACTCTATCTGTTGCAGGTTTATGTATGGATATATGACCCTGTGCCAGTCAAAACGTTCATCATAGGTTTATTATTAGGTAAATCCTTTTCAATGATAATGCATCCTGACATAATTTGTTCAAAGTTTATCTTGAATATTACTGAATAATTTGGCCTGTTTTTAGCTGTGCTGACTTGTCAGCTAAGCTTATTCTGCAAGGTGGAAAGTGTTCTGTCATTCTGTCTGTCAGTAAAACTAGATCTTGTGCTCTGAAGCTACAATTGTCTTGTTGAGCTTTATGTTGGTAAGATATTAGTCTAATCAAGAGATGAACTCTATTTTCCAAGAAACTCAGGTTTTGTTTTATTTTGATGATTTTTCAAAAAGTTCAAACAGTGCATTGTTTCTCAAGACCTGGAACACCCAGTGCCTCATTGTGGTAATATAGACATAACCTCAGTTTGAAACTTTTGTAGAAAAGCAATGTGGGCAGATGCAAAGCTTCATCATTATTTAGAATTATCCTTTATACAGCATCAGATTCTTTCCGGGAAATGCTCATAAACTTGATGATAAAGGAATGGTCAGCACAACTCTTAATTATATGGTTTATGTTTAGCATTTTGCTCGAAAAATCAAATGTGTAGAATTTTATATATTCATTGGTAATAGTATAGTAATATATATATGATATCTTGTCGTGAAACACCTCAGGACTAAGCAGACATTTGTATTGTTGTTTCAGTGTTAGGTGCTATAGCAATATGTTTGTTCCCACTGTGGCCACCAGAGGTCAGGCTTGGTGTATATTATCTCAGTCTGGCGGCTGCGGGATTCGTCGGTTTCATCCTTGCCCTGTGTGTTAGTAAGTACCACATCATTATAATCACATCTCTCCACTATTCCCATATTCCACAGAAATCATAGATGTGTTAAACTACGTAATGATTCAAAAAAGTGTTTCTGTTCATTTCAAATTAACCTAAAATCAGTTAAAGCATTTACTAACGATGGAATTGTGCCACAGATATAAAGTACATGACAATATTGTGTGACAGATATTAAGTACATGACAGTATTGACAGATATAAAGTACATGACAATATTGTGTGACAGATATAAAGCACATGACAACATTGTGTGACAGATATAAAGCATATGACAATATTGTGTGACAGATATAAAGCACATGACAATATCGTGTCACAGATATAAAGTACATGACGATATTGTGTGACAGATATAAAGCACATGACAACATTGTGTGACACATATATAACACATGACAATATTGTGTGACAGATATAAAGTACATGACAATATTGTGTGACAGATATAAAGCACATGACAACATTGTGTGACAGATATAAAGCACATGACAACATTGTGTGACAGATATAAAGCACATGACAACATTGTGTGACAGATATAAAGCACATGACAACATTGTGTGACAGATATAAAGTACATGACAATATTGTGTGACAGATATAAAGCACATGACAATATCGTGTCACAGATATAAAGTACATGACAACATTGTGTCACAGATATAAAGTAATTTGTTTAGAGCCCAGATTGTGTGGAAATACAATAACTATTGACCAACAGATGGTTCTCATTGGTACACGGTTGATGGTTACTCATACTCTTACGTATGCACGGGACATTATGACCTATTATAACTGTGATTGTTGTTTTTTCAGTTCGGTTGATTTTGTTCTGCATAATCTGGGTGGTAACCATAGGCAGACATCACTTCTGGTTCCTCCCTAATCTGACAGAGGACGTCAGCTTTGTCGATTCCTTCCGCCCCCTATATCATCATGAAACATCAGAGGAAATTAATGAGAAAAATAAGAAAAAGGAGAAAAAGAAAAAGAGAGAGGCTGAGTGTAGTGAAATACAGGCCAGAGAGAATGGAGGCGAGAAAGAGGAAGCCAAAGAAAAAGAGGAAAATGAAAAAGGAAGCGAGAAAGAAGAAGGAAGTGAAAAGGAGGAAGGAAATGAAAATGAAGAGGAAGAAATTGAAAAAGAGGAGACAGGAAGTGAAAATGATAATGGGTATGAAATGGTAGATCCAGCAGAAATGGATCAAGAAGAGGAAAACGAAGAGGAAAACGAAGGGGAAAACGAAGGGGAAAGTAAAAAAGAAAAGTGAGGGAAAAAGTAGATATCTGAAGAGTGTAAGATATTATTTTATTACTGAGAAAAAAATATAAGAAATAAATATGTGAAAACTGCACAAATGGGAGAGATTGTTGAAAGTGAACGGAAGTATAGAGGGGGTATGGTGCTGGGAGGTGAGAAATATTCAGGAATCAAGAGCATCTGGCATTAAGGGTTCTAAAACGACTTGGGTATATACACACACTTATATATATAATATATATATATATAATATATATACATATGGATATTACTTGCTATTTATCTTAATTTAAGTCTGTTGATGATACTTGTGCCAGTGGTAAGCTGTCAAGATATTTCTCATGACTGGTATCTGTTATACAGACATATGATGGCCAGCTTCACAACAGGCAATATGGGCAACTGAAAATATCTCCTATTCTTAGGCCAGCAATATAAATGCTCTTGTTTGTTAGGCCAGCAAAATAAATGCTCTTGTTTCTTAGGCCAGCAATATAAATGCTCTTGTTTCTTAGGCCAGCAATATAAATGGTCTTGTTTCTTAGGCCAGCAATATAAATGCTCTTGTTTCTTAGGCCAGCAAAATAAATGCTCTTGTTTCTTAGGCCAGCAATATAAATGCTCTTGTTTCTTAGGCCAGCAATATAAATGCTCTTGTATAGACTCAATAATACCATATTCTATTCTAATAATTATAAATTGTCGGAGGTCTCAGCTGTGCCAAGAAGATTTTTTCGGTTTGAGGCAGTGCATGGAACTTTGTGTTATGCAAAATGGGATAGGGTTGCAATGAGAAACAAGCCTTTTTTTCCTGGCCTAAGCTTTGTCAAGGTCTCATTGTGAGTGAATATTTTAGGAAATATTTTTTTTTCTGCGGCCATAATAGACCTTAGATTTGCAAAGCGTTATTATTTCCTTATTGCTGAAGCTCCGGCCGAGATTTTGCCAGTTTGCTTTCAAATACATGAATTTTTCATATTTACATGAAAGAAAGATGATGACACTTAACTTGTTTTATTAGATCCAAATGTATTTTGTTGGTGAAAGTTAAAATCAGGTTTAAAATCATGTGGAGGTCTGTATAATTATTAAACTTGACCCAGCATTTATAATTTTTATTTGAGATACCCACCAGAGGGCTGTGTGGGGGTTTAGTGTCTGAAACTCTCACCAGGTGGCAGAATGATAATGCCAAACCACCAACAACTATCAATAGAATTGTTTCAAGATGTGTACAAGTAGCTTAATCCTAGATATTAAAGCTGCCTGGTATTATATGCTGTAACATGTTGAACTGTTATGATGTATGATATTTTATATTGAATGTTAAGAGGACCAAGGATCTACTTTCTGAACATTTAGTTCATTCACATTAACTATGAGAAGTCCCGCATTCATCACTCCAAGTATCGTCTGCTCCTCAATGAGGAAGTCATATTGATTTATAAATGTACAGGAGTAAAAGGTGCTGACACCTAGTGGGATGTCAAGTACAGGAGTAAAAGGTGCTGACACCTAGTGGGATGTCAAGTATAGGAGTAATAGGTGCTGACACCTAGTGGGATGTCAAGTACAGGAGTAAAAGGTGCTGACACCTAGTGGGATGTCAAGTACAGGAGTAAAAGGTGCTGACACCTAGTGGGATGTCAAGTACAGGAGTAAAAGGTGCTGACACCTAGTGGGATGTCAAGTAAATACTCACCACCCAGTTCTGAGCAGTCAGTTTCAAGTATGTAAAGAGTGTTTGCAGTTGTCATAATTAAATATTTTATAAATCAGAGCTCTGTATGATAAATGTCAAGATAAAGAATAGTTTAGGCTGTGGGAGAGAGTTGTGTGGTTTTCTCGATCAAACTTACCAGTCGTCTGCATGTGGACAAGATGCCAATCTCTCGCTTGGCTTAATAATTTCACAACTACAGCACCTCCCCTTGGAGATCAATGGCCAAACCCTAACCCTGGTTATAACTGGCATCTGTGGCTAATTAATAGCTGATTTCTATGAAACCCCAAATATTAATTAATGCCTTATAAGACAGATTAAATCTTAACATAATGTCATGATCAGAACAAACCCAGTCATAGTATGCTTTGTAAATTATGAAGTAATTCTTACTCTGCCTGTAGTTAATATATTATCTCTGTAAAGGTTAATTGGCTTGGACCTGAAACATGAAGTAGGTCTAACCCTGACCCTGACCCTGACTCTAACCTTGACCCTGACCCTAACCTTAACCTGACCCTAACCCTAACCCTGACCCTAGCCCTGACCCTGTCCCTAACCCTGACCCTGACTCTAACCTTGACCCTGACCCTAACCTTAACCTGACCCTAACCCTAACCCTAACCCTGACCCTAGCCCTGACCCTGTCCCTAACCCTGACCCTGACTCTAACCTTGACCCTGACCCTAACCTTAACCTGACCCAAACCCTGACCCTAACCCTGACCCTGACCCTGACCCTGACCCTGACCCTGACCCTGACCCTAACTTTATACATCAAGTAGGTCAGCCAAAACTGTTTGTTCTGAAGAGCAGTACAAACTATTTCATCATATAGTTCCCTTTTAACTATTCAGTTAAATATGGTTCCCTTTTACGTTTGAGGCCAACTATTCAGTTAAATAAGGTTCCCTAATACATGCGAGGCCATCTATTCAGTTAAATACTGTTTTCCCTTTTATATGTTTTTATCTCCTCTGCCCATCAAAAAAACATTCGGACTATTATGTCTTCCTTAGTATATAGCTAACTTGAAGTGGGATATTTTAAAAAAAACCATCTAACCATTATTTTAGATATAATGGAACTTTAAAGCTATTTTGTCAATAATGGCCTGGATATCCATCAGACTGTAACATAAAGGTCAACGTCTGGCAAACACAGGGAACTGGGACAAGCAAAATGCAAACCCAGACCCACATGCCTGACCCACTGACCCACATGCCTTGCCCCGGGAAAGATATTGACAGATCCAGCACACTTGGCTTGTTGCATTCGGCGCATAGTGCGCGTTTATGCGCGTTATGTCGGTTCTGGTATTTTTGGGGGCTTTTGGGATCAAAATGTTTGAATAGAAATGTTTGTATGTACATACTAGATAACATCAAACTTGGAATTAAATCATAAAACCCAACCATTTGCAAGTTTTAAAAATGACACTTCACTGAATTTGGCGGGAATCAGCTTTTGTATATTGGCATGTCCAGAAATGGATATTGAAGGGGGTGTTCAATTTAACAAATTTCACAATTTATATCATTTGGCATTTCTTCTTCTTATAGGACTTTGTATGTAATTTTGAACACGAATATGCCAAAAAAATAATAAATACTTGTACAGAAAAGATACTCTAGTGTACCCCATTTTAACAAATGTAAAACCCTGGACCTGCCACTGATGCCTTTCACACACTGTCCTTCTGTGACGTCACACTGATACAAGTCACTCTGTGTTGAACGCGCCATTTATCAAACGCGTCACGTGCCGAATGCAATAAGCCGCACACTTTTGTACTAGCTGCCCATTTAGCATAAATTTGCCAGAGAATGAAGAACCTTTAGAGTAATTTTCTTGTATAAAATCAACTAGAAACTTATTTGATAACACCTTGAATATGTCTTTGTGGTGTTTACCAGGACTATTTAAACAGACTTCATTATTTATTTGATATATGTTGTTTATTATTGAAAAAATATATATAAATATGTTAAGAGGTATTCAGAACACAGGATTAACCCATTCCTAGTTCAGTCCTGATTGAGCTGGCCAAATAGAAAATCCTAAGATTTTGTGCACACTTTTAGGTAGCAACAAGGCATTAAAATTGATAATGAATGAAGCCTAACTTTTCAGATCACTGCACATTATGTGGTTCATTCATTGCAAACTGTTGTGCAGAGACCAAAAATGTATGATAATGAATTAAATATAAGTATTATAATTGTACTTTCTTGTTGTTATTCATCAAATGAAACTGACTGATTTTGACTTAAGTGCAGAAAGGTTAAAATAATAAGTGGTATAAGAGTCTGTTACAATAATAGGGTACATATGGCACTGGTATAAGAGTCTGTTACAATAATAAGGTATGTATGGGACTGGTATCAGAGTCTGTTACAATAATAGGGTACATATGGCACTGGTATAAGAGTCTGTTACAATAATAAGGTACGTATGACACTGGTATCAGAGTCTGTTACAATAATAGGGTACGTATGGCACTGGTATCAGAGTCTGTTACAAAAATAAGGAACGTATGGCACTGGTGTCAGAGTCTGTTACAATAATAGGGTACGTATGACACTGGTATCAGAGTCTGTTACAATAATAAGGTACGTATGGGACTGGTATCAGAGTCTGTTACAATAATAAGGTACGTATGACACTGGTATCAGAGTCTGTTACAATAATAGGGTACGTATGGCACTGGTATCAGAGTCTGTTACAATAATAAGGAACGTATGACACTAGTATCAGAGTCTGTTACAATAATAAGGTACGTATCACACTGGTATCAGAGTCTGTTACAATAATAAGGTACGTATGACACTGGTATCAGAGTCTGTTACAATAATAAGGTACGTATGGCACTGGTATCAGAGTCTGTTACAATAATAAGGTACGTATGGCACTGGTATCAGAGTCTGTTACAATAATAAGGAATGTATGACACTGGTATCAGAGTCTGTTACAATAATAAGGTACGTATGGCACTGGTATCAGAGTCTGTTACAATAATAAGGTACGTATGGCACTGGTATCAGAGTCTGTTACAATAATAAGGAATGTATGACACTGGTATCAGAGTCTGTTACAACAATAAGGTACGTATGGCACTGGTATCAGAGTCTGTTACAATAATAAGGTACGTATGGCACTGGTATCAGAGTCTGTTACAATAATAAGGTATGTATGGCACTGGTATCAGAGTCTGTTACAATAATAGGGTACGTATGGCACTGGTATCAGAGTCTGTTACAATAATAAGGTACGTATGGCACTGGTATCAGAGTCTGTTACAATAATAAGGTACGTATGGCACTGGTATCAGAGTCTTACAATAATAAGGTACGTATGGCACTGGTATCAGAGTCTGTTACAATAATAAGGTACGTATGGCACTGGTATCAGAGTCTGTTACAATAATAAGGAACGTATGACACTGGTATCAGTCTGTTACAATAATAGGGTACGTATGGCACTGGTATCAGAGTCTGTTACAATAATAGGGTACGTATGACACTGGTATCAGAGTCTGTTACAATAATAAGGTACGTATGTCACTGGTGTCAGAGTCTGTTACAATAATAAGGTACGTATGACACTGGTATTAGAGTCTGTTACAATAATAAGGTACGTATGGCACTGGTATCAGAGTCTGTTACAATAATAAGGTACGTATGGCACTGGTATCAGAGTCTGTTACAATAATACGGTACGTATGGCACTGGTATCAGAGTCTGTTACAATAATAGGGTATGTGTGACACTGGTATCAGAGTCTGTTACAATAATAAGGTACGTGTGACACTGGTATCAGAGTCTTACAATAATAGGGTACGTATGGCACTGGTATCAGAGTCTGTTACAATAATAAGGAACGTATGGCACTGGTATCAGAGTCTGTTACAATAATAAGGTATGTATGACACTGGTATCAGAGTCTGTAACAATAATAAGGTACGTATGACACTGGTATCAGAGTCTGTTACAATAATAAGGTACGTGTGACACTGGTATCAGAGTCTGTTACAATAATAAGGTACGTATGACACTGGTATCAGAGTCTGTTACAATAATAAGGTACGTATGGCACTGGTATCAGAGTCTGTTACAATAATAAGGTACGTGTGACACTGGTATCAGAGTCTGTTACAATAATAAGGTACGTATGACACTGGTATCAGAGTCTGTTACAATAATAAGGTACGTGTGACACTGGTATCAGAGTCTGTTACAATAATAAGGAACGTATGACACTGGTATCAGAGTCTGTTACAATAATAAGGAATGTATGACACTGGTATCAGAGTCTGTTACAATAATAAGGTACGTATGACACTGGTATCAGAGTCTGTTACAATAATAAGGTACGTGTGACACTGGTATCAGAGTCTGTTACAATAATAAGGAACGTATGACACTGGTATCAGAGTCTGTTACAATAATAAGGAATGTATGACACTGGTATCAGAGTCTGTTACAATAATAAGGTACGTATGACACTGGTATCAGAGTCTGTTACAATAATAAGGTACGTATGACACTGGTATCAGAGTCTGTTACAATAATAAGGAATGTATGATACTGGTATCAGAGTCTGTTACAATAATAAGGTATGTATGGCACTGGTATCAGAGTCTGTTACAATAATAAGGAATGTATGATACTGGTATCAGAGTCTGTTACAATCATAAGGTACGTATGGCACTGGTATCAGAGTCTGTTACAATAATAAGGTACGTATGACACTGGTATCAGAGTCTGTTACAATAATAAGGTACGTATGGCACTGGTATCAGAGTCTGTTACAATAATAAGGTACGTATGACACTGGTATCAGAGTCTGTTACAATAATAAGGAATGTATGACACTGGTATCAGAGTCTGTTACAATAATAAGGTACGTATGACACTGGTATCAGAGTCTGTTACAATAATAAGGTACGTATGACACTGGTATCAGAGTCTGTTACAATAATAAGGTATGTATGGCACTGGTATCAGAGTCTGTTACAATAATAAGGAATGTATGATACTGGTATCAGAGTCTGTTACAATAATAAGGTACGTATGGCACTGGTATCAGAGTCTGTTACAATAATAGGGTATGTGTGACACTGGTATCAGAGTCTTACAATAATAAGGAACGTATGGCACTGGTATCATAGTCTGTTACAATAATAGGGTACGTATGGCACTGGTATCAGAGTCTGTTACAATAGTAAGGTATGTATGACACTGGTATCAGAGTCTGTTACAATAATAAGGAACGTATGGCACTGGTATCAGAGTCTGTTACAATAATAAGGTACGTATTACACTGGTATCAGAGTCTGTTACAATAATAAGGTACGTATGGCACTGGTATCAGAGTCTGTTACAATAATAAGGTACGTATGACACTGGTATCAGAGTCTGTTACAATAATAAGGAATGTATGACACTGGTATCAGAGTCTGTTACAATAATAAGGTACGTATGACACTGGTATCAGAGTCTGTTACAATAATAAGGTACGTATGACACTGGTATCAGAGTCTGTTACAATAATAAGGAATGTATGATACTGGTATCAGAGTCTGTTACAATAATAAGGTATGTATGGCACTGGTATCAGAGTCTGTTACAATAATAAGGAATGTATGATACTGGTATCAGAGTCTGTTACAATAATAAGGTACGTATGGCACTGGTATCAGAGTCTGTTACAATAATAGGGTATGTGTGACACTGGTATCAGAGTCTGTTACAATAATAAGGAACGTATGGCACTGGTATCATAGTCTGTTACAATAATAGGGTACGTATGGCACTGGTATCAGAGTCTGTTACAATAGTAAGGTATGTATGACACTGGTATCAGAGTCTGTTACAATAATAAGGAACGTATGGCACTGGTATCAGAGTCTGTTACAATAATAAGGTACGTATTACACTGGTATCAGAGTCTGTAACAATAATAAGGTACGTATGACACTGGTATCAGAGTCTGTTACAATAATAAGGTACGTGTGACACTGGTATCAGAGTCTGTTACAATAATAAGGTACGTATGACACTGGTATCAGAGTCTGTTACAATAATAAGGTACGTATGGCACTGGTATCAGAGTCTGTTACAATAATAAGGTACGTGTGACACTGGTATCAGAGTCTGTTACAATAATAAGGTACGTATGACACTGGTATCAGAGTCTGTTACAATAATAAGGTACGTGTGACACTGGTATCAGAGTCTGTTACAATAATAAGGAACGTATGACACTGGTATCAGAGTCTGTTACAATAATAAGGAATGTATGACACTGGTATCAGAGTCTGTTACAATAATAAGGTACGTATGACACTGGTATCAGAGTCTGTTACAATAATAAGGAATGTATGATACTGGTATCAGAGTCTGTTACAATAATAAGGTACGTATGGCACTGGTATCAGAGTCTGTTACAATAATAAGGTACGTATGACACTGGTATCAGAGTCTGTTACAATAATAAGGTACGTATGGCACTGGTATCAGAGTCTGTTACAATAATAAGGTACGTATGACACTGGTATCAGAGTCTGTTACAATAATAAGGTACGTATGACACTGGTATCAGAGTCTGTTACAATAATAAGGTACGTATGACACTGGTATCAGAGTCTGTTACAATAATAAGGTACGTTTGGCACTGGTATCAGAGTCTGTTACAATAATAAGGTACGTGTGACACTGGTATCAGAGTCTGTTACAATAATAAGGTACGTATGGCACTGGTATCAGAGTCTGTTACAATAATAAGGTACGTGTGACACTGGTATCAGAGTCTGTTACAATAATAAAGTACGTATGACACTGGTATCAGAGTCTGTTACAATAATAAGGTACGTGTGACACTGGTATCAGAGTCTGTTACAATAATAAGGAACGTATGACACTGGTATCAGAGTCTGTTACAATAATAAGGAATGTATGACACTGGTATCAGAGTCTGTTACAATAATAAGGTACGTATGACACTGGTATCAGAGTCTGTTACAATAATAAGGTACGTATGACACTGGTATCAGAGTCTGTTACAATAATAAGGAATGTATGATACTGGTATCAGAGTCTGTTACAATAATAAGGTATGTATGGCACTGGTATCAGAGTCTGTTACAATAATAAGGAATGTATGATACTGGTATCAGAGTCTGTTACAATAATAAGGTACGTATGGCACTGGTATCAGAGTCTGTTACAATAATAAGGTACGTATGACACTGGTATCAGAGTCTGTTACAATAATAAGGTACGTATGGCACTGGTATCAGAGTCTGTTACAATAATAAGGTACGTATGACACTGGTATCAGAGTCTGTTACAATAATAAGGTACGTATGACACTGGTATCAGAGTCTGTTACAATAATAAGGTACGTATGACACTGGTATCAGAGTCTGTTACAATAATAAGGTATGTATGGCACTGGTATCAGAGTCTGTTACAATAATAAGGAATGTATGATACTGGTATCAGAGTCTGTTACAATCATAAGGTACGTATGGCACTGGTATCAGAGTCTGTTACAATAATAAGGTACGTATGACACTGGTATCAGAGTCTGTTACAATAATAAGGTACGTATGGCACTGGTATCAGAGTCTGTTACAATAATAAGGTACGTATGACACTGGTATCAGAGTCTGTTACAATAATAAGGAATGTATGACACTGGTATCAGAGTCTGTTACAATAATAAGGTACGTATGACACTGGTATCAGAGTCTGTTACAATAACAAGGTACGTATGACACTGGTATCAGAGTCTGTTACAATAATAAGGAATGTATGATACTGGTATCAGAGTCTGTTACAATAATAAGGTATGTATGGCACTGGTATCAGAGTCTGTTACAATAATAAGGAATGTATGATACTGGTATCAGAGTCTGTTACAATCATAAGGTACGTATGGCACTGGTATCAGAGTCTGTTACAATAATAAGGTACGTATGACACTGGTATCAGTCTGTTACAATAATAGGGTACGTATGGCACTGGTATCAGAGTCTGTTACAATAATAGGGTATGTATGACACTGGTATCAGAGTCTGTTACAATAATAAGGTACGTATGTCACTGGTGTCAGAGTCTGTTACAATAATAAGGTACGTATGACACTGGTATCAGAGTCTGTTACAATAATAAGGTACGTATGGCACTGGTATCAGAGTCTGTTACAATAATAAGGTACGTATGGCACTGGTATCAGAGTCTATTACAATAATACGGTACGTATGGCACTGGTATCAGAGTCTGTTACAATAATAGGGTATGTGTGACACTGGTATCAGAGTCTGTTACAATAATAAGGTACGTGTGACACTGGTATCAGAGTCTTACAATAATAGGGTACGTATGGCACTGGTATCAGAGTCTGTTACAATAATAAGGAACGTATGACACTGGTATCAGAGTCTGTTACAATAATAAGGAATGTATGACACTGGTATCAGAGTCTGTTACAAAAATAAGGTACGTATGACACTGGTATCAGAGTCTGTTACAATAATAAGGAATGTATGATACTGGTATCAGAGTTTGTTACAATAATAAGGTACGTATGGCACTGGTATCAGAGTCTGTTACAATAATAAGGTACGTATGACACTGGTATCAGAGTCTGTTACAATAATAAGGTACATATGGCACTGGTATCAGAGTCTGTTACAATAATAAGGTACGTATGACACTGGTATCAGAGTCTGTTACAATAATAAGGTACGTATGACACTGGTATCAGAGTCTGTTACAATAATAAGGTACGTATGACACTGGTATCAGAGTCTGTTACAATAATAAGGTACGTTTGGCACTGGTATCAGAGTCTGTTACAATAATAAGGTACGTGTGACACTGGTATCAGAGTCTGTTACAATAATAAGGTACGTATGACACTGGTATCAGAGTCTGTTACAATAATAAGGTACGTATGGCACTGGTATCAGAGTCTGTTACAATAATAAGGTACGTGTGACACTGGTATCAGAGTCTGTTACAATAATAAGGTACGTATGACACTGGTATCAGAGTCTGTTACAATAATAAGGAACGTATGACACTGGTATCAGAGTCTGTTACAATAATAAGGAATGTATGACACTGGTATCAGAGTCTGTTACAATAATAAGGTACGTATGACACTGGTATCAGAGTCTGTTACAATAATAAGGTACGTATGACACTGGTATCAGAGTCTGTTACAATAATAAGGAATGTATGATACTGGTATCAGAGTCTGTTACAATAATAAGGTATGTATGGCACTGGTATCAGAGTCTGTTATAATAATAAGGAATGTATGATACTGGTATCAGAGTCTGTTACAATCATAAGGTACGTATGGCACTGGTATCAGAGTCTGTTACAATAATAAGGTACGTATGACACTGGTATCAGAGTCTGTTACAATAATAAGGTACGTATGGCACTGGTATCAGAGTCTGTTACAATAATAAGGTACGTATGACACTGGTATCAGAGTCTGTTACAATAATAAGGAATGTATGACACTGGTATCAGAGTCTGTTACAATAATAAGGTACGTATGACACTGGTATCAGAGTCTGTTACAATAATAAGGTACGTATGACACTGGTATCAGAGTCTGTTACAATAATAAGGAATGTATGATACTGGTATCAGAGTCTGTTACAATAATAAGGTATGTATGGCACTGGTATCAGAGTCTGTTACAATAATAAGGAATGTATGATACTGGTATCAGAGTCTGTTACAATCATAAGGTACGTATGGCACTGGTATCAGAGTCTGTTACAATAATAAGGTACGTATGACACTGGTATCAGAGTCTGTTACAATAATAAGGTACGTATGGCACTGGTATCAGAGTCTGTTACAATAATAAGGTACGTATGACACTGGTATCAGAGTCTGTTACAATAATAAGGTACGTGTGACACTGGTATCAGAGTCTGTTACAATAATAAGGAACGTATGACACTGGTATCAGAGTCTGTTACAATAATAAGGAATGTATGACACTGGTATCAGAGTCTGTTACAATAATAAGGTACGTATCACACTGGTATCAGAGTCTGTTACAATAATAAGGAATGTATGATACTGGTATCAGAGTCTGTTACAATAATAAGGTACGTATGGCACTGGTATCAGAGTCTGTTACAATAATAAGGTACGTATGACACTGGTATCAGAGTCTGTTACAATAATAAGGAATGTATGATACTGGTATCAGAGTCTGTTACAATAATAAGGTACGTATGGCACTGGTATCAGAGTCTGTTACAATAATAAGGTACGTATGACACTGGTATCAGAGTCTGTTACTATAATAAGGTACGTATGGCACTGGTATCAGAGTCTGTTACAATAATAAGGTACGTATGACACTGGTATCAGAGTCTGTTACAGTAATAGGGTATGTATGACACTGGTTTCAGAGTCTGTTACAATAATAAGGTACGTATGACACTGGTATCAGAGTCTGTTACAATAATAAGGTACGTATGGCACTGGTATCAGAGTCTATTACAATAATAGGGTATGTATGACACTGGTTTCAGAGTATGTTACAATAATAAGGTACGTGTGACACTGGTTTCAGAGTCTGTTACAATAATAAGGTACGTATGGCACTGGTATCAGAGTCTGTTACAACAATAAGGAACGTATGACACTGGTATCAGAGTCTGTTACAATAAGAAGGTACGTGTGACACTGGTATCAGAGTCTGTTACAATAATAGGGTACGTATGGCACTGGTATCAGAGTCTGTTACAATAATAAGGTACGTATGGCACTGGTATCAGAGTCTGTTACAATAATAAGGAACGTATGGCACTGGTATCAGAGTCTGTTACAATAATAAGGTATGTATGACACTAGTATCAGAGTCTGTTACAATAATAAGGTACGTGTGACACTGGTATCAGAGTCTGTTACAATAGTAAGGTTCGTATGACACTGGTATCAGAGTCTGTTACAATAATAAGGTACGTATGGCACTGGTATCAGAGTCTGTTACAATAATAAGGTACGTATGACACTGGTATCAGAGTCTGTTACAATAATAAGGTACGTATGACACTGGTATCAGAGTCTGTTACAATAATAAGGTACGTATGACACTGGTATCAGAGTCTGTTACAATAATAAGGTACGTTTGGCACTGGTATCAGAGTCTGTTACAATAATAAGGTACGTGTGACACTGGTATCAGAGTCTGTTACAATAATAAGGTACGTACGACACTGGTATCAGAGTCTGTTACAATAATAAGGTACGTATGACACTGGTATCAGAGTCTGTTACAATAATAAGGAATGTATGACACTGGTATCAGAGTCTGTTACAATAATAAGGTACGTATGACACTGGTATCAGAGTCTGTTACAATAATAAGGTACGTATGACACTGGTATCAGAGTCTGTTACAATAATAAGGAATATATGATACTGGTATCAGAGTCTGTTACAATAATAAGGTATGTATGGCACTGGTATCAGAGTCTGTTACAATAATAAGGAATGTATGATACTGGTATCAGAGTCTGTTACAATCATAAGGTACGTATGGCACTGGTATCAGAGTCTGTTACAATAATAAGGTACGTATGACACTGGTATCAGAGTCTGTTACAATAATAAGGTACGTATGGCACTGGTATCAGAGTCTGTTACAATAATAAGGTACGTATGACACTGGTATCAGAGTCTGTTACAATAATAAGGTACGTGTGACACTGGTATCAGAGTCTGTTACAATAATAAGGAACGTATGACACTGGTATCAGAGTCTGTTACAATAATAAGGAATGTATGACACTGGTATCAGAGTCTGTTACAATAATAAGGTACGTATGACACTGGTATCAGAGTCTGTTACAATAATAAGGAATGTATGATACTGGTATCAGAGTCTGTTACAATAATAAGGTACGTATGGCACTGGTATCAGAGTCTGTTACAATAATAAGGTACGTATGACACTGGTATCAGAGTCTGTTACTATAATAAGGTACGTATGGCACTGGTATCAGAGTCTGTTACAATAATAAGGTACGTATGACACTGGTATCAGAGTCTGTTACAGTAATAGGGTATGTATGACACTGGTTTCAGAGTCTGTTACAATAATAAGGTACGTATGACACTGGTATCAGAGTCTGTTACAATAATAAGGTACGTATGACACTGGTATCAGAGTCTGTTACAATAATAAGGTACGTATGGCACTGGTATCAGAGTCTATTACAATAATAGGGTATGTATGACACTGGTTTCAGAGTCTGTTACAATAATAAGGTACGTGTGACACTGGTTTCAGAGTCTGTTACAATAATAAGGTATGTATGGCACTGGTATCAGAGTCTGTTACAATAATAAGGTACGTATGGCACTGGTATCAGAGTCTATTACAATAATAGGGTATGTATGACACTGGTTTCAGAGTCTGTTACAATAATAAAGTACGTGTGACACTGGTTTCAGAGTCTGTTACAATAATAAGGTACGTATGGCACTGGTATCAGAGTCTGTTACAATAATAAGGAACGTATGACACTGGTATCAGAGTCTGTTACAATAAGAAGGTACGTGTGACACTGGTATCAGAGTCTGTTACAATAATAGGGTACGTATGGCACTGGTATCAGAGTCTGTTACAATAATAAGGTACGTATGGCACTGGTATCAGAGTCTGTTACAATAATAAGGAACGTATGGCACTGGTATCAGAGTCTGTTACAATAATAAGGTATGTATGACACTGGTATCAGAGTCTGTTACAATAATAAGGTACGTATGGCACTGGTATCAGAGTCTGTTACAATAATAAGGTACGTATGACACTGGTATCAGAGTCTGTTACAATAATAAGGTACGTATGACACTGGTATCAGAGTCTGTTACAATAATAGGGTACGTATGACACTGGTATCAGAGTCTGTTACAATAATAAGGAATGTATGACACTGGTATCAGAGTCTGTTACAATAATAAGGTACGTATGACACTGGTTTCAGAGTCTGTTACAATAATAAGGTACGTATGGCACTGGTATCAGAGTCTGTTACAATAATAAGGAACGTATGACACTGGTATCAGAGTCTGTTACAATAAGAAGGTACGTGTGACACTGGTATCAGAGTCTGTTACAATAATAAGGAATGTATGGCACTGGTATCAGAGTCTGTTACAATAATAAGGTACGTATGACACTGGTTTCAGAGTCTGTTACAATAATAAGGTACGTATGGCACTGGTATCAGAGTCTGTTACAATAATAAGGAACGTATGGCACTGGTATCAGAGTCTGTTACAATAGAAAGGTACGTATGACACTGGTATCAGAGTCTGTTACAATAATAAGGTACGTACGACACTGGTATCAGAGTCTGTTACAATAATAGGGTATGTATGGCACTGGTATCAGAGTCTGTTACAATAATAGGGTATGTATGGCACTGGTATCAGAGTCTGTTACAATAATAAGGTACGTATTACACTGGTATCAGAGTCTGTTACAATCATAAGGTACGTATGGCACTGGTATCAGAGTCTGTTACAATAATAAGGTACGTATGACACTGGTATCAGAGTCTGTTACAATAATAAGGTACGTATGGCACTGGTATCAGAGTCTGTTACAATAATAAGGTACGTATGACACTGGTATCAGAGTCTGTTACAATAATAAGGTACGTGTGACACTGGTATCAGAGTCTGTTACAATAATAAGGAACGTATGACACTGGTATCAGAGTCTGTTACAATAATAAGGAATGTATGACACTGGTATCAGAGTCTGTTACAATAATAAGGTACGTATGACACTGGTATCAGAGTCTGTTACAATAATAAGGAATGTATGATACTGGTATCAGAGTCTGTTACAATAATAAGGTACGTATGGCACTGGTATCAGAGTCTGTTACAATAATAAGGTACGTATGACACTGGTATCAGAGTCTGTTACTATAATAAGGTACGTATGGCACTGGTATCAGAGTCTGTTACAATAATAAGGTACGTATGACACTGGTATCAGAGTCTGTTACAGTAATAGGGTATGTATGACACTGGTTTCAGAGTCTGTTACAATAATAAGGTACGTATGACACTGGTATCAGAGTCTGTTACAATAATAAGGTACGTATGACACTGGTATCAGAGTCTGTTACAATAATAAGGTACGTATGGCACTGGTATCAGAGTCTATTACAATAATAGGGTATGTATGACACTGGTTTCAGAGTCTGTTACAATAATAAGGTACGTGTGACACTGGTTTCAGAGTCTGTTACAATAATAAGGTACGTATGGCACTGGTATCAGAGTCTGTTACAATAATAAGGAACGTATGACACTGGTATCAGAGTCTGTTACAATAAGAAGGTACGTGTGACACTGGTATCAGAGTCTGTTACAATAATAGGGTACGTATGGCACTGGTATCAGAGTCTGTTACAATAATAAGGTACGTATGGCACTGGTATCAGAGTCTGTTACAATAATAAGGAACGTATGGCACTGGTATCAGAGTCTGTTACAATAATAAGGTATGTATTACACTGGTATCAGAGTCTGTTACAATAATAAGGTACGTGTGACACTGGTATCAGAGTCTGTTACAATAGTAAGGTACGTATGACACTGGTATCAGAGTCTGTTACAATAATAAGGTACGTATGGCACTGGTATCAGAGTCTGTTACAATAATAAGGTACGTATGACACTGGTATCAGAGTCTGTTACAATAATAAGGTACGTATGACACTGGTATCAGAGTCTGTTACAATAATAAGGTACGTATGACACTGGTATCAGAGTCTGTTACAATAATAAGGTACGTTTGGCACTGGTATCAGAGTCTGTTACAATAATAAGGTACGTGTGACACTGGTATCAGAGTCTGTTACAATAATAAGGTACGTACGACACTGGTATCAGAGTCTGTTACAATAATAAGGTACGTATGACACTGGTATCAGAGTCTGTTACAATAATAAGGAATGTATGACACTGGTATCAGAGTCTGTTACAATAATAAGGTACGTATGACACTGGTATCAGAGTCTGTTACAATAATAAGGTACGTATGACACTGGTATCAGAGTCTGTTACAATAATAAGGAATGTATGATACTGGTATCAGAGTCTGTTACAATAATAAGGTATGTATGGCACTGGTATCAGAGTCTGTTACAATAATAAGGAATGTATGATACTGGTATCAGAGTCTGTTACAATCATAAGGTACGTATGGCACTGGTATCAGAGTCTGTTACAATAATAAGGTACGTATGACACTGGTATCAGAGTCTGTTACAATAATAAGGTACGTATGGCACTGGTATCAGAGTCTGTTACAATAATAAGGTACGTATGACACTGGTATCAGAGTCTGTTACAATAATAAGGTACGTGTGACACTGGTATCAGAGTCTGTTACAATAATAAGGAACGTATGACACTGGTATCAGAGTCTGTTACAATAATAAGGAATGTATGACACTGGTATCAGAGTCTGTTACAATAATAAGGTACGTATGACACTGGTATCAGAGTCTGTTACAATAATAAGGAATGTATGATACTGGTATCAGAGTCTGTTACAATAATAAGGTACGTATGGCACTGGTATCAGAGTCTGTTACAATAATAAGGTACGTATGACACTGGTATCAGAGTCTGTTACTATAATAAGGTACGTATGGCACTGGTATCAGAGTCTGTTACAATAATAAGGTACGTATGACACTGGTATCAGAGTCTGTTACAGTAATAGGGTATGTATGACACTGGTTTCAGAGTCTGTTACAATAATAAGGTACGTATGACACTGGTATCAGAGTCTGTTACAATAATAAGGTACGTATGACACTGGTATCAGAGTCTGTTACAATAATAAGGTACGTATGGCACTGGTATCAGAGTCTATTACAATAATAGGGTATGTATGACACTGGTTTCAGAGTCTGTTACAATAATAAGGTACGTGTGACACTGGTTTCAGAGTCTGTTACAATAATAAGGTATGTATGGCACTGGTATCAGAGTCTGTTACAATAATAAGGAACGTATGACACTGGTATCAGAGTCTGTTACAATAAGAAGGTACGTGTGACACTGGTATCAGAGTCTGTTACAATAATAGGGTACGTATGGCACTGGTATCAGAGTCTGTTACAATAATAAGGTACGTATTACACTGGTATCAGAGTCTGTTACAATCATAAGGTACGTATGGCACTGGTATCAGAGTCTGTTACAATAATAAGGTACGTATGACACTGGTATCAGAGTCTGTTACAATAATAAGGTACGTATGGCACTGGTATCAGAGTCTGTTACAATAATAAGGTACGTATGGCACTGGTATCAGAGTCTGTTACAATAATAAGGTACGTATGACACTGGTATCAGAGTCTGTTACAATAGTAAGGTACGTATGGCACTGGTATCAGAGTCTGTTACAATAATAAGGTACGTATGACACTGGTATCAGAGTCTGTTACAATAATAAGGTACGTATGACACTGGTATCAGAGTCTGTTACAATAATAGGGTATGTATGGCACTGGTATCAGAGTCTGTTACAATAATAAGGAACGTATGGCATTGGTATCAGAGTCTGTTACAATAGTAAGGTACGTATGACACTGGTATCAGAGTCTGTTACAATAATAAGGTACGTACGACACTGGTATCAGAGTCTGTTACAATAATAGGGTATGTATGGCACTGGTATCAGAGTCTGTTACAATAATAGGGTATGTATGGCACTGGTATCAGAGTCTGTTACAATAATAAGGTACGTATTACACTGGTATCAGAGTCTGTTACAATCATAAGGTACGTATGGCACTGGTATCAGAGTCTGTTACAATAATAAGGTACGTATGACACTGGTATCAGAGTCTGTTACAATAATAAGGTACGTATGGCACTGGTATCAGAGTCTGTTACAATAATAAGGTACGTATGACACTGGTATCAGAGTCTGTTACAATAATAAGGTACGTGTGACACTGGTATCAGAGTCTGTTACAATAATAAGGAACGTATGACACTGGTATCAGAGTCTGTTACAATAATAAGGAATGTATGACACTGGTATCAGAGTCTGTTACAATAATAAGGTACGTATGACACTGGTATCAGAGTCTGTTACAATAATAAGGAATGTATGATACTGGTATCAGAGTCTGTTACAATAATAAGGTACGTATGGCACTGGTATCAGAGTCTGTTACAATAATAAGGTACGTATGACACTGGTATCAGAGTCTGTTACTATAATACGGTACGTATGGCACTGGTATCAGAGTCTGTTACAATAATAAGGTACGTATGACACTGGTATCAGAGTCTGTTACAGTAATAGGGTATGTATGACACTGGTTTCAGAGTCTGTTACAATAATAAGGTACGTATGACACTGGTATCAGAGTCTGTTACAATAATAAGGTACGTATGACACTGGTATCAGAGTCTGTTACAATAATAAGGTACGTATGGCACTGGTATCAGAGTCTATTACAATAATAGGGTATGTATGACACTGGTTTCAGAGTCTGTTACAATAATAAGGTACGTGTGACACTGGTTTCAGAGTCTGTTACAATAATAAGGTACGTATGGCACTGGTATCAGAGTCTGTTACAATAAAAAGGAACGTATGACACTGGTATCAGAGTCTGTTACAATAAGAAGGTATGTATGACACTGGTATCAGAGTCTGTTACAATAATAAGGTACGTATGGCACTGGTATCAGAGTCTATTACAATAATAGGGTATGTATGACACTGGTTTCAGAGTCTGTTACAATAATAAGGTACGTGTGACACTGGTTTCAGAGTCTGTTACAATAATAAGGTACGTATGGCACTGGTATCAGAGTCTGTTACAATAATAAGGAACGTATGACACTGGTATCAGAGTCTGTTACAATAAGAAGGTACGTGTGACACTGGTATCAGAGTCTGTTACAATAATAGGGTACGTATGGCACTGGTATCAGAGTCTGTTACAATAATAAGGTACGTATGGCACTGGTATCAGAGTCTGTTACAATAATAAGGAACGTATGGCACTGGTATCAGAGTCTGTTACAATAATAAGGTACGTATGACACTGGTATCAGAGTCTGTTACAATAATAGGGTATGTATGGCACTGGTATCAGAGTCTGTTACAATAATAAGGAACGTATGGCACTGGTATCAGAGTCTGTTACAATAGTAAGGTACGTATGACACTGGTATCAGAGTCTGTTACAATAATAAGGTACGTACGACACTGGTATCAGAGTCTGTTACAATAATAGGGTATGTATGGCACTGGTATCAGAGTCTGTTACAATAATAGGGTATGTATGGCACTGGTATCAGAGTCTGTTACAATAATAGGGTACGTATGGCACTGGTATCAGAGTCTGTTACAATAATAGGGTACGTATGGCACTGGTATCAGAGTCTGTTACAATAATAAGGTACGTATGACACTGGTATCAGAGTCTGTTACAATAATAAGGTACGTATGACACTGGTATCAGAGTCTGTTACAATAATAAGGTACGTATGGCACTGGTATCAGAGTCTGTTACAATAATAAGGTACGTATGACACTGGTATCAGAGTCTGTTACAATAATAAGGAACGTATGGCACTGGTATCAGAGTCTGTTACAATAATAAGGAACGTATGACACTGGTATCAGAGTCTGTTACAATAATAAGGTACGTATGACACTGGTATCAGAGTCTGTTACAATAACAAGGTACGTATGGCACTGGTATCAGAGTCTGTTACAATAATAAGGTAAGTATGACACTGGTATCAGAGTCTGTTACAATAATAAGGAAAATAAAACTTAAATCAGTTATGATCAGCCCATTGTAGCCTATTAAGATGTTGTTGGAGCTGTCGGTATGCATGCTTGTGGACCTGTAACATAAATTAAAATCATCAACAAATAATGAATAATCTGTTCCAGTGAGAGGAGACCGGCTGACCAGGAGATCAGTGAACCGTGAAGGTAGCCAGTCACCCACTCCCACTACCAGCACAGCAGCCAGGGGAGCCAAGGCAACCAGAGGCCAGCCACATAGGCCAGCCAATCAGAGAGGCCGTGGTGGGGGTGGCAGAGGGGCCCATAACAGAGCAAACCAAAACAATAACACCCAGGTACCCACCAACAAGCAGAGCAAAACATAGGTAATCTGCGGGTTTTGGAATGTGAGAGGATGGGATCCTGACCCTAAATCTGACAGTTTTACTATTAGACAGCACTGTATAGACCTGTGTAACTTAGACATTATAGGAATAAGTGAAACCCATTTAGTTGGTCAAAGTAAACTGCATGTGCCAGGTTTTGAATGGTTTGGGCATAACAGGACTGACTTGCATAGAAGGGCACCCTGTGGATCAGGAGGAGTGGGTCTGCTGGTCAGATCTACTGTGTTAAATGAGTACAAGGTTTGGATTCTTGATAAAACAGTGGAAGGTATCATGTGGGTGAGATTCACCAGTATACATTGTGACTTTGTGATGTCAGTGTGTGTTTGCTATCTGCCACCAGAGGGCACCACCAGAAATGCCGATGTGCATGAATTCTTGGATAATCTTTTGATGCAGTTACATAACTATCAACAGGATGGTGGGGTCATGTATTTGTGTGGAGATTTCAATGGCAGGACTGGTGATTTATTGGACTTCATTGAGGGTGTTGACCCAGTTCCTAACCGATCAAATGTGGACAGGTGTACAAATAAATGGGGTGAAGCATTGATTAACTTTTTATTGAGTGCAGACTTCTGTGTCCTAAATGGTCGGAATACCACACAAAATGATTATACATGTAAGGAATCCTCAGTAGTTGATTATTCCCTGGTGCCATATGAACAGTTAAACATGCATAGCAACTTCAGGGTGCAAAAAGCCAGAGACCTATACAATGAAGCTGGGTGTCTTGGTGAAGCTGATCCTCATTACATCCCAGATCACAACTTACTGAGCTGGTCACTGGATCTTTCCACATTTGTGATTGAACCCAGCAGGCATAAACCCCAGTCAGTGGTGTCTGCATCAGTGATCAAGTATGACCTGGAACAAGTGCCCAATGATATTCTAGCTGACCCAGCCATTGTGGAGCAGATAAATGTGTGCATACAACATCTGCAGGAAAGACAGCAAACTCAAGCAGTGTTAAATAAAACATATGATTCCTTCTGTGATATTGTACATGATGTAATGAAAAACAAGCTGAACCATAAGACTATTAATGTGAGACCAGGTATGTCACGCAAGCGTCGCCGCGTAAAGAAACCATGGTGGAACTCTGAGTTGGATGGTCTTTGGGCAGCTTGGAATGAATCGGATAGTCTGATCAGCAGAAAACAGGGCAGAGAGAGACAAAAGCAAAAGGCAACTGCCAGAGTACACAGGAAGGCTCTAGATAGAGCAGTACAAAGCAGAAAGAGGAGATACTGGAAGGAGATGCAGCAGGAGATATTGACTGGAGGTACGTGGGCAAAATAGGCATGGGCAAACAGAGGTCAGCGCCTATACCTTGGGAAATCATGCGGGAGGATGGTACTGTGTCATCAGACCCCCAAGAGGTGCTGGACCGCTGGAGTGGAGACTTTGCCCAACTACTAAACCCAGGCTCTGAGGCAGAGTCACAGCATGAGGTACCCTCCCAGCAGGATAACCTCACCCACCAAGGAGACCCCCCAGTAGTGGATACAGGGCTGGAGGAGCCAATCTCACTGCTGGAAGTGCGACGTGCTCTTGCACGCGCAAAAAATGGAAAGGCTCAAGGGTTTGACAACATGCCAGTTGAAGTCATGAGGAATGATGAGGCAGTGAATTTCCTTCACCATATGTTTGATGTGTGCTTCGAAACAGGATGTGTGCCGGACATATGGAATAAAGGAGTGATAAACCCCATCCCAAAGTCAAGCACAGCAGACCCCCGCCAGCCTCTCAATTATCGTGGTATCACCATGGCATCCTGCATCTAAAAGCTGTATTGTGGAATTCTAAATGCCAGACTGGCCACATGGTCAGAGGTGAACAAAAAGATCAGTGATAACCAAAATGGTTTTAGAAAGGGACGTGGATGTGTGGACCACCTCTCCACACTATGCGAAATTGTGAACAGCCGAAAGGCCCAGAATCTCCCCACTTTGGTGACATTCATAGACTTTAGTAAAGCGTATGACCGAGTGCAAAGAGACAAATTGTGGTGGAAACTCTCTAGACTTGGTGTCACCTCAAAGTTCCTAGGTGCACTAAAGTCATTATACCATGATGTGAAATGCAGTGTTCGCATAAATGGCATTATGTCTGACTGGTTCCATGTGAAAATTGGCCTAAAACAAGGATGTATACTCAGCCCCGTGCTTTTTAACTTGTATATAAATGACCTGGTAGAAGTAATAGCAGACTTGAATTTAGGAATCAAGATTGATGAAGATTTGGTATCAATTCTTTTGTTTGCCGATGATATAGCCCTTTTGGCAGGTTCAGAAGAGGATTTGCAGGCTATGTTAAATAAAACCATGGAATGGTGTGAGCAGTGGAGCATGATGGTAAACAGCAAGAAAACCCAGGTAGTTCACTTTAGAAGAAAAGGGACACCCAGAACTGACTTTACATTCAGGTGTGGTGAAGAGGAAATCAGTGTTGTGGACAAATATCGGTACCTAGGGCTTGTTCTGAATGAGTATATGAACATGGAAGACACAGCCAAAGTAGTGGCCCAAGCAGCCAACCGTGCCCTGGGGTGTTTGATAGCCAAGTACAAAGCACATGGAGGATTGCCATATGATGTGTATACCAGGCTATATGATGCCCTGGTGCAGCCCATCCTCGATTATGGAGCTGCAGTGTGGGGTAACACAGAATACTCTTGTATCACGGCAGTACAGCACAGAGCATGTAAAGTGTTCATGGGGCTCTGTAAATCCTCACCCTCACCAGCAGTGGAAGGTGATATGGGCTGGGAGTTCCCACAAGTGAGGAGATGGATGGCCGTGGGCAGGCAGTGGTGCCGCCTAGCCAGCATGTCACCGGACAGAGTGAACTACAGAGTATTCAGCTGGGCTCGACGCCTGGCTCTGGTTGGACGGAAGAACAGCGCCAATAAATTTATTGCCAAGTTACGCTCCCTTGGGCTGGAGAGGCCTATCATGGATGGAGATAGTCATGCTTTAGATGAACTGAAGAGCGCTCTCCAGACTCAGTACCTAGAAATATGGAACAATGACCTCCAGAGGGAAAAGGCCAAACATGGAGCAGGCCGAAATAAGTTGCGGACCTATAGAGCCTTTAAATCTGAATTCAGGATGGAACCTTATTTATATATTTTAAACAGACAGCATAGAAGTGCTCTTGCTAAATTCCGGTCTGGTACAGCACCAATTAGAATTGAAACAGGACGGTATGAAAGGATTCCTGAAGAAAATCGCATTTGTTCTGTTTGCAGTAGTGGGGAGGTGGAGTCTGAGGAACATGTCATTATTCGGTGCTCACTCTATGATGATATAAGACAGAATCTATACAGTGTTGTTTTTAACCCAGAATTTCTAGAAATGAATGACAACCAGAAACTGTTATTTTTATTATCTGATTATACTTGTATGCGTGATATAGCCAAAACCTGCCATATGATCTTACAAAGACGATATCATGTAACACACACCTAGTCACTAGCTAATTTATTTATTGAGAGACCTGATGGACTAAACAGTCTCTTATAATTCTATACAGAATGGCCTAGATTTTAATATGTGTTGGTTTTTAATGTATTAGTAGATAAGGATGAGACTCAAATAAAAAAAAATTATCTTATCTATCCAGGTCTCACACAATTTACAACGCTGTTGATTTTTATTATAAATAATGTTAAATAAAATAGACTACCCTGTGGAACACTTCCTGATAAAAGTGATGAACCAACTCAGACCCTGAATTATCTATTTGACAAGAAATTTTGAATAAAAAGGGGTAAACGACCCCTTAATTCCATATCATATAAATCACTCATTATCCCATATTTCCATGTGGTGTCGTATACCTTCTCTAAATCAAAGAAAATACTAACCACATGCTCACCTTTTGTAAAACCCTCTCTTATAATTGTCTCTAAACCTACCAGGTGGTCAATGGTACTTCAAGTTTTTCTAAAGCCACTTTGTGCAACAGAAATATGAGCTGCAGTTTCTAAAAACCAAACTAAATGCTCGTTAATCATTCGTTCCATTGTTTTACAGACACAACTGGTTAAACCAATGGGACGATAATTATTTGAGTCTGACGAGTCTTTGCCAGGCTTAGAAATGGGAATATTAGCGGCTTCACTACATGACGGAGGAAAATCACCACTTTCCCAAATTTTATTAAAAATATTTAAAAGATGCCCAAGTGATTGGTCAGGGAGGTGTTTAAGGATTTGGTAGTGGTTTTGATCAGGCCCAGGAGCAGTATCATGAGGTTTATCCAAAGCAAATTTTAAATCTTCTATTGTAAATGATTTATTATAAAGTTATTAGATATGAAATAGTTGGTTTCTTTCTTTTCTATTTTTTATTTGTTGGAATTTTGTAGAATAATTATCAGATGAGGAATTCTTGGAAGTGGTTTGACCTGTATAACCTAGGCCACGGCCTGTGGCGCAGTTGGTTGGAGCGCCAGCTTATTAGCAACAGTTCCTCTGTGGTGATCCAAAGGTCGTGGGTTTGATCCTCGGCCATGCCGAGATTGAAATCATGATACAATTTCACACATGAGCTGAGGTCCGTAATCTGTGACTGGGTGGGTTGTCATGTCAAGGACCTGCGACATGACAATTCAGTGAGGCAGCACTATATCTGTCACAAGTAGGTCTCATCACGAAATGACTGAAATAATGTTGAAAGTGATGTAAAACCCCAAACAAACAAACAAACTTTATTAACCTACAGTATTATATATTATAATCAGTGTTGAGCCCTGAAGTCCCCCACTTGACCGCATAGTAGGGTAATCAACCAATTAAGTTACAAGAGGCTGGGGTGTGCTACTGGGCACCATACTGTGACCCACATGTGACCCTCACCCAGCATTCAGGTGTCAGATCATACACATTGATGCAAACATGAGGAGTTGTTTACAGTGTAGCATCATGTGAAATTGAGAAATATTCAAGTGTTTGTGGTAAACATTACAAGGGGTGTGTGTTGTCTTTGATATGTTTGAATGCATATTGCAAGTGAAGTTGTGAGTACTGTTTGTATATTAATTACTGAGATAGCAAGCCCCTGTGGCTTGTAAGTCTGCAGCTCCACTACCCCAGCCACCAAGGCCTGGTCTGCTGACAGGCTTCAGACAGGACTATTAGGGATAATAAGGTATACATTCTTTATTGTGTTCAAAAAGTTTTTTTTGCATTTTCAATTTTGTTTGTGAAGTTCAGGTGTGTTATTTTCAATGGGAAAGTATGGCAGCGCTATTGTCAGGTATCGTTATCGTGCCAGCATTGGTATCGTTTATAAAGTATCGGTATCGTCCCGCTATTATTAACGGGACCCATCCCTAATTTCAGTGGGATTTGTAATTAATTGGCCATTATGATTTAGATGTTTGATCCTTGCTCCACCTCCCTTCCCAGTAATTTTACGCACCATATCCCAACATTTCTTAATTGGTGAACGTGTATTTAATTTAGAAACGTAATCTTTCCAACTTGTTCTTTTGCTTATTTTAATAATAGAACAGGCTTTATCTCTTTTTATAAGAAACTGGTGCAAATTGAGACCAATGATCCTCTCAATATGGATTCTTACCATTGTAGGAGTTCTATATTTTTCTACTTCAGCAGGTGATAATTGTGGACGTCCCTTTGTGATTGCAAATTTGTTTAAGGATATTGATTTGAAGAGACTCAAAAAACAGAAAAAAAACAAAAACAAAAACAAAAAAAGACAAAGAAACTGTTTGAGATAAAATCCAGATTCTGGTTGGTAACATGAAAATTGATTGGATTCTGTGTCCTTGGTGTTTTTATGAGGAGTTAAAAAAACTCTCAGGATTTGGAGTTGATGTAGAATCATCTCCAAGTTTTTATAGTGTGAGGCCACCAAATATGTCTTTGCTTTCATGTTGTTTGCTTCTGGAGGATTCATGTGCAGTGTGGATGGAACAGGTTTAGGGTTAGGATTGAGGATGCAAGCATGGGTCTGTGATGGAGCATCCCCAAATCAAACAGTTTTTTAGAATTCATAGAAATGTTGGAGTTCATATCACTACAGATGTGTAAGATCGATAGATAAATTTCACAACAGGAAATAATTTAAAGAATTCACATGGACATAACACCAAGGCAATGATTCATAATAGCAGATTATGTAATTTCTACACTCATATGCATAACCAGTAGTTTGAATCATTCCACCCACTGGTGAAAAGCTTGGCCTCACTCCATGTGAATACTTCACTCATGCTTGGAACTAGAAAAAGAAAAGTATGGGCCAAGGGTCTTTAAAATGTGAATGATATTAATTATAATATGTGATAATGAAATGGGTGTTTGAAAAATTGCATATAATTTATAATAAAGCTATACATTTGATTATAGAAAACCTTGATTTTCTTATATGCATGAATATGAAAACAAAAATGGGAAAATGTGGCCATATCAGGTCGAATTTTGAGCCTTTTAACCAGTGTGAAAGTAATACTTCCGGCAGTGGGAGTCGGGGCCTCGGGCTGTGGCACAGTTGGTAAGAGTGCCAGCTCACTATCACCAGTTCCTCTGTGGTGATCCAAAGGTTGTGGGTTTGATCCCCAGCCGTGCTGAGATGGAACTCACAATACAATTTTCCATATGAGCTGAGGCCCGTGCCTAAAGGGTTAACCCGTTGTCCTTGTTATAGTATTAGAGTAAGAATCATGTCATAAGGGATAGTTTCCAGAGCCTCAAAGCAAGCGAGTCTCTATTTCCCAGGCTAATCATGGGTACACACATTTGAGGTCAGTAGGCCAGTCATCTTTTATTTGCCAGCTTACACTATATCTTAACAAAAAAGGGTATAGATATAACTAAGATATAGCAAAAGTTGTTATGCTGATATCTATGACTTTGGAAACAAAGGTCAAGGTCATGTTTGAGAATATCAAAAGTGGGTCTTCATGGGGCAAATGTGTGGTAGAAATAGACTGGTAGATTGTGGTAGAAATCTACCAGTCTGTATCCTCACAAGATATAGCAGAATGTTGAGGTTTTTGTTCACCCCACACAGACACATAAGCAGAGTCAGATACCATAGCTCCCATGCCACGAGCATTTTCTTATTTCTATTCCATACTGGAATACTGATCAACTCTGAAACAATATTCCCATATATAAAGGAACACTCCTGTCTGAAGCTAAACTCCACTGGTTTGAGTGATTCTCGCCTTAATTTAAGCAACACTTTAGTATAGAAGGTGGCTCCATGCTCAAACAATATTGACTGCGGGATGAGAATGAGAATTGGGTTGTTGAACTGTTTTCTCAATCTTGGCACTAGCTGTTGTTGTCTTAGTGGACGACAAATATAGAAATGCGAGCTGTGAGAATTGTTTATAACAAATAAAGCATGGGAACCACACTCAAACTGATTTTCACTAAATGTGAATAGATTGCATGTGCAAACATGACACAACTACCTCTCAGACAGCTACTCTGTGTTTTATCACTTCTTCCCAAGACAGATACCTCAGTTTGAAGTTAAACGTAGTCAGAAGACACCAATTGATAAATACGTAATTCTAAAAGATCGAGATGGCACAGAAGCTTCATGATGAAATTATTTTTGCAATGAAATTACCTGTGTCGTACATTTGACTACACATTTATTCCATCATTTGTAAATGTTTATTATTCAGCTATGGTGCCAAAGAAGGTTAATAGTCACATTATCGCTTCTTAATTTACCCCCCTCCCCCCTCGCACAACACACATTTGGACCTTATTCAGGCGGAATTCTAGAAACCGCCTCCTGCTAATAATTTTGAAGCACTGAAGGATGATTAAAACACATTTTATTCTTATCTTATACATAAAATGTTTTTTTATTTATAAGGAGGGTACAAATGGAGATTAAAATTGTGCATATTATTTCATTTAAGTAAATAACAATAATATAAATATAAAACAGGGAGGCTCAGGTAACATATAGAGCGGCTACAATGCGATAAGTAGCCTCACTGATATCAATCTAAAATGTGACCATCATAAATATTCAGTATCTTGGCATTAGATAACCATTTAGTGATGGCTCATGGGTAACCGACACATGTATACTTGTGACAAATGGAAGAGTGAGAAATGACAGCAAAGATATAGAATTTTTAAACTTTACAAGTGCCTTCGGCTGGGAAATTTATGCAGCTATCTCTTATTTATGCAGCTATCTCTTATTTATGCAGCTATCTCTTATTTATGCAGCTATCTTTTATTTATGCAGCTATCTCTTGCTGTTGTAGCAGTCTATCACTTGGTATTTCTCATTTGTGCAGCTATAGAAATATCTGCATTTCACCCATATAGACCCCTTTGTACAAAACCTAGCAGGGCCTCAATAATTAGGTCAATAATTAGGTCAATTTACCGATGGTTGAAAACAAAGCTCTAATACAGAAATATAGGCATATTATACCTCAGTGATGCGCGTATTGATGCGATTTCGAATGAATACGAGCATGCCGATTATTTGTAACGTATTGATTAGTTGGAACTATTTTGCGTCGGCCATCTTTAGACTGGTCCCCCATCGAGTGTCAAGAACATTGTGTATATACACAGATGGCGGCAACCAGTGGGGCCCCCATAGGGTTTTAGGATTATTGGATTTTTGGCCTAAAAAAGAGGGATTATTGGATTTTTGGGGTGAAATATCTGGGATTTTTGGATTTTGAGGAAAGTGTTTAGGATTAATGGATTTTTAATAAGATAATTGGATTTTAGGATTTAGGAGATTTATCTATGTGGCGTGAAAAATTTGGACAAAGTGTACGTCAAAATACTGTTAGGAATTTAAGCACAAAGGATAAGCCTGGTACCTTGCCACTCAATGTTTATGTGAGTGACAGAGTCATACCAATACCAGTTGATTTTGAATCATCAACTGGTGGCCAGAGTGTGTTGGAGCCCTCACAAGGGAGAAGTGTCTATGTCAAAAAAGGTTCTGTTGTAGTTATTAACACAATCTAACATGTGCATATATGTAAACTGAGGCAAGATATGCTTGAGAAGGGAAAATGTAAAGGGGAAATCTACTTGCAGAGCCCACTTGAGCCCACAGAGTTCTCAAATCAAAAACAATGTGTCATAGATAGAGAAAATGTCATCACTGTTTTAGATGATACTAACTATGAATATGTTCCAAAGGATGTTATAATTGTTCTGAATGAGGAGGTTTTGATCAATCTTTTGGAGGACCTGATAAAGGATCAGGGTGATACGGAGACACCCAATGAGCAGCAAGAGTTAATTAGTGAGGAATTATCTCAGTTGTCATTTACTAGTGACACAAGGGCCACTAGGCCTAGAAGAGTTTCAAAAAAAAGGAAAGACACAGATTACTTTTTTTACTAATTTTGAATATGTTCAAAAGGATTGGGTGTCTCCGTATCACTATAACAGTGAGATTACTGTTAATTTCAAACTCTGTGGGCTCAAGTGGACTCTGCAAGTACATTTTGTAATGTGGCATGACCTGTGTGAAACACTAAATATCATGTTATATCATGCATGTTATGTAATTCATTGCCAAATAAATTTGTACTAAATGTAAACATATTTTAGGATTTTTTGTTTTATACTTTTGGATTTTTAGATTTGAGGGGAAAAATATTTAAGGATTTTTGGCTACAAAAGATAAGGTTTTTGGATTTTTAGGTAAAAAAAGGGGGATTATTGGGTTTTTCATACCCCCCCTATGGGGGCCCCACCAGTCTATGGCTGTACGCGCCATTTTCGGGTCACGTGACGGGGTCTAATGAGGTGCGCTTTGTTTACAAATGTTTTTAACGATAAATATCTTGTTTCATGTATCATTTTTTAAAAATACAGTAGTTGTCTGAGGTATAAAAACAAAACATGCCTCGTCGGGTCAGCTGTGTGAGCGGATTCAGTTCGTTGGTGATGGCGGACGGATACCCTTCGCCTTCGGCTCAGGGTATCCTTCCGCAATCACCAACTCACTGAATCCGCTCACCCAGCTTCCCGACTCGGTATGTTTTGTTATAATATTTCACATCTAACATAATTTTGACCAAAAAAGTGAAAACTACTCTTTACCTCATATACATATTGCTCAAGACATCGCATAAACTTGCAAAATAAAAGTGAAGTGGGGACTAGTTTAGCGTCCACCAGAGGACAACGTAAAAACGCAACAGCGAGATCGCACGCTCTTATCAGTGGTGAATTTTATTGCAGCCCATACCTCACACAGCAACTTTTTTTTTCAAATCTCGTCACCCTTCCTCTCTGATCACGTTCATGCCTTTTTATGTATGTATGTAACAAATGCCCTCGGCTGAGAATGGGTGCAATCTCTCACTTTGGCAGCCATTTCTCACTTATAGAAGTTGTCTCTCACTGTTGTAACTATCTCTCATTTTGTGCAGCTATTTCTCGTGTCTCACTGCATCTATCTCTCATTTATGCAGCTATCTCTTTCAGCAATTTCGGCTGAGAAGGGGTGCAATCTCTCACTCTTGCAGCTATCTCTCATTTATGCAGATATCTTTCACTTAGGCAGCTGTCTCTTACTGTTGTATCCATCTCTCACTTATGCAGCTATTTCTAACGTGTGCAGCAATCTCTACCTTGTGCAGCTATCTCTCACTTTTGCAGCTATCTCTCACTGAACTGGTTTTCACACTCGTGGAGCTGGCTAAATAATGTCTCCATTTCACCTATGTAGGCCCCTTTGAAATATGCATAATGCTCAAACCATCACACAAAATTGCAATATAGGTGGACACTGCTCTAGTGTCAACAGATTCCACCAGAGGGCAACGTGGTGACGCAACAGCGAGATCGCATACTCTTTCTTATCAGTGCCAAATATGATTGCAGCCCATACCTCACACATAATGTTTTTCAGATCTCGTCACCCTTCCTCTCTGATCATGTTCATGTTTTTTTATATATTTGTATGTAATAAGTAATCAAATCCCTGGGCAAAGATATAAGAATTACAAGCAATGCCCTTACCTTTTGGTAAACTTTGATGCTATTAATAACCCGTCATTGATCACACTTTAAAATAGTGATCAAAACCTTTCAGACCGTAATCACAATTCAAAATAGTGATTAATTTCTTTCAGTCAGTAATCACAATTTAAAATAGTGATCAAAATCTATCTGATAGTGATCACCATATCGTTTATGTTGATCACCCTTTTGGTAAGTGATCACCTATTAAAAAAGTGACTGCTTTTCCAAATCTTATAACCCTGTATCTAATTTTCCTAATGAAGGAAAACCTAGCATAGAAAAATAAAACTAGTACAAACCGAACTAAACAATAGACTGTATGCAACACATTAACAAATGCAATCATAATATCTAGGACCTTATTGTTTATATCATATCAGTCATTAATTTGCAAGAAACCATAGATATACATTTATCAGTGGGAAATGACTCATCTGTTGGAAGACATTGGATGATAAGTGATGTGAATCAAACAAGGTATTGTATATCTTTAAATATGAACGATACTTTATATGAGAGATATACACAGTAACCAATATATAACCTAACACAATTATAGATATACCTTGTTTGGGCTCATTTCATATAAAACAGAAATCTTTCACTTCTGAAGAACACAATATTTTCCCATTGAAGACATGTTGGGAAAATTAACTCTAGCATTCTGTGTCCTCTGGATTGGTAAGAAAATTTTCTAATTAACTGTGTTTGGATTGTTAGGAATAATATCCTAAAACATATATGCCTTGGATTAATAAGAAAAAACTCCAATGTTATCTATGCCTATTAATGAAAAAAGCAATTTCATATGTTCTGTCTTTTTTGCATGTGTATTGTTTCCCAGACATAAGTGTCAACTTTAAAATTGAAAGTATTGTATTTTTTTCTGTTTCAATATTTGTGTTTGCTGAAACAGTTACTACATGTAACTGAAAGCGACATAGTCATCATAATTAATTAAGTACATAAAATACAACTTAAATATGGGCCTAAAATTATTCAACTGAATGCTCTATTTTGCTTTTAGTTGCCTGTCCAGGACATGCAACATATTATGAAGGTAAAATTTCTGTATCATAATTATATATTTGTTAAAATGAATTATTTATTCAGCAATTTTTGTTAGAGATTAGTGTTTTATGTATTTATTTTGATCAGCTTGCGTCAGTCCATAGAGTAATATTGTTGGTATGCACTAGTATACAAACCACATTTTATCTGTTACAAGAAGGTCTTTCCACGATATAACTGAAACAATGGTGAAGGTGATGTTAAACTCCAAAATACACAGAGACATACTTAGACCTAATCCAGTTTCTGAATGTTAATGCCCAATTGTAAATATAACCTGTGTATCTCTGCCATCCTTAAGGCAATCTTTCATGATCCCTTCTTATATAGACCAAATCGTAGCAATATTGGACAAGCTGTCTGAGGGCTGCTATGAGTTCAATCAGAACAGCTTGGACCTGCCATCCCTGGTCAGCGTTGGAGACCCGTTCATGACGGCCGACAAGTGCAGTGCCCTCTGTCGGGAAGGGGCCTACAAATTTGCTGGACTCAAGGTGAGTGAAAATCAGAAAATCTTGTATCACGCTAAATTTGAAACGGGTCAATCTTGCATCACGCTCAATTTGGAGGGGTCAACCTTGCATCACGCTAAATTTGGAGGGGTCAACCTTGCATTACGCTAAATTTGGAGGGTCAACCTTGCATCACGCTCAATTTGGAAGGGGTCAATCTTGCATTACACTAAATTTGGAGGGGTCAACCTTGCATCATGGTAAATTTGAAACGGGTCAACCTTGCACTACGCTAAATTTGAAACGGGTCAACCTTGCACTACGTTAAATTTGGAGGGTCAACCTTGCACTACGCTAAATTTGGAGGGTCAACCTTGCACTACGCTAAATTTGGAGGGGTCAATCTTGCATCACGCCAAATTTGGAACGGGTTAACCTTGCATTACGCTAAATTTGGAGGGGTCAATCTTGCATCACGCTAAATTTGGAAGGGGTCAATCTTGCATCACGCTAAATTTGGAGGGGTCAACCTTGCATTACGTTAAATTTGGAGGGTCAACCTTGCATCACGCTAAATTTGGAGGGGTCAACCTTGCATTACGCTAAATTTGGAGGGTCAACCTTGCATTACACTAAATTTGGAGTGGTCAACCTTGCACTACGTTAAATTTGGAGGGTCAACCTTGCACTACGCTAAATTTGGAGGGGTCAACCTTGCATTACGTTAAATTTGGAGGGGTCAACCTTGCATTACGCTAAATTTGGAGGGGTCAACCTTGCATTACGCTAAATTTGGAGGGGTCAATCTTGCATCACGCCAAATTTGGAACGGGTTAACCTTGCATTACGCTAAATTTGTAGGGTCAATCTTGCATCACACTAAATTTGGAAGGGGTCAATCTTGCATTATGCTAAATTTGGAAGGGTCAACCTTGCATCACGCTAAATTTGGAAGGGTTAATCTTGCATCACGCTAAATTTGGAAGGGTCAATCTTGCATCACGTTAACTCTGGAGGGGTCAACCTTGCAACCTATGAATTCACACAACAGCAGACAACATAATGATATTTTTAGTCCGACTAGATCTGTTTATGGCTCATTTGAAAATAGTGATTTTGGAACAAGCGCTATTTTTATTGAAACTCTACGCATTTACAATTCATACTTTTTATGGGAAAGGCATTCCATTTTCAAAAAACGCTGTCACTGTATATAACAAGCTTTGCCTAAAATAAATTAATTTCCATTGTGTGTTTATTGCTATCTTGTTATGACCCGCCCAGTCTCCCGCCTCCGACGCCGTGGAATGTTACTGTGGTAACAGCGCCGTGCGGACCGCGGCGGAGGCTGCTTCCGGTCAGTGTGAGGTCATATGCCCCGGCATCTGGACCCAGACGTGCGGCGGGGTCAACTCTCTGGCGGTCTACCACGTCAATGCTGGTAAGTTTATTGTAACAAGTGCCTTCGGCTGGGAAAGGATGCTGTCTCTCACTTATGCAGCTGTCTCTCACTGCTATAACTGTCTCTCACTGTTGTAATTATCTCTCACTTATGCAGCTGTCTCTCCCTTGCACACCTATCTCACTGATGCAGCTGTCTCTTATATGTGCAGCTATCTCACTTATGTAACTCTCTCATTTGTGCAGCTGTTTCTCACTTGTGCAGCTATCTATCTCTGCTGTAACTACCCCTCACTTGTGCAGCTATTTCTCACTGTTGTAACTATCTCTCACTTTGCAGTTATCTCACTTATGCAGCTGTCTCTCACTTGTTCAGTTATCTATCTGTGTTATAACTGTCTCACTTTTGTAACTATCACTCACCTATGCAGCTGTCTCTCCCTTGTACAACTATCTCTCACTGATACAGCTGTCTCTCACTTGTGCAGCTATCTATCTCTGCTGTAACTGTCGCTGTTGTAATTATCTCTCACTTATGCAGCTGTCTCTCCCTTGTACAGCTGTCTCACTGATGCAAATGTCTCTTACATGTGCAGCTATCTCTCACTTATGCAGCTGTTTCTCATTTGTGCAGCTATCTATCTCTGCTGTAACTAACCCTCGCTTGTGCAGCTATCTCTCACTTTGCAGTTATCTCACTTATACAGCTGTCTCTCACTTGTTCAGTTATCTATCTGTGTTATAACTGTCTCACTTTTGTAACTATCTCACCTATGCAGCTGTCTCTCCCTTGTACATCTATCTCTCACTGATGCAGCTGTCTCACATATATGCAGCTATCTCTCACTTATACAGCTGTCCCTCACTTGTGCAGCTATCTATATCTGCTGTAACTGTCTCTCGCTGTTGTTATTATCTCTCACTGATGCAGCTGTCTCACATATATGCAACTATCTCTCACTTATACAGCTGTCCCTCACTTGTGCAGCTATCTATCTCTGCTGTAACTGTCTCTCGCTGTTGTTATTATCTCTCACTGATGCAGCTGTCTCACATATATGCAGCTATCTCTCACTTATACAGCTGTCCCTCACTTGTGCAGCTATCTATCTCTGCTGTAACTGTCTCTCGCTGTTGTTATTATCTCTCACTTATGCAGCTGTCTCTCCCTTGCACAGCTATCTCACTGATGCAGCTGTCTCTTACATGTGCAGCTATCTCACTTATGTAACTCTCTCATTTGTGCAGCTATCTCTTACTACTGTAACTATTTCTCAATGCTGTAACTATCACTTATGTAGCTGTCTCTTATTTATGCAGATATCTCTCCCTGTTGTAACTGTCTCACTATTGCAGTTATCTCTCAATATTGCAACTATTGTAACCATTTCTCATTTGTTGTAACTATCTCTCACCTTTTCATGTCTCAATACAGCTATCTCTTATTCATGCAGCTATCTCTTATTTATACAGCTATATCTTATCTATGCAGCTATCTCTTATTTATGCAGCTATCTCTTATTTATGCAGCTATCTCTTATTTATGTAGCTATCACTTATTTATGCAGCTATCTCTTATTTATGCAGTTATCTCTAATTTATGCAGCTATCTCTTGCTGTTGTAGCTGTCTATCACTTGCTATCTCTCAATTATGCAGCTATCTCTTATTCATGCAGCTATCTCTTATTTATACAACTATATCTTATTTATGCAGCTATCTCTTATTTATGCAGTTATTTCTTATTTATGCAGTTATCTCTTATTTATGCAGCTATCTCTTATTTATGCAGCTATCTCTTATTTGTGCAGCTATCTCTCGGTTATGCAGCTATCTCTCAGTTATGCAGCTATCTCTTATAAAAATATCTGCATTTCACCCATATAGACCCCTTTGTACAAAACCTTGCAGGGCCTCAATAAGTAGGTCAATAAATAGGTCAACCTTGCAGGGCCTCAATAAGTAGGTCAATAAATAGGTCAATTTACCGATGGTTGAAAACAAAGCTCTAATACAGAAATTTTGGCAATTTGTGGGTAAAATGTCACATCTAACATGATTCTGACAAAAAATAAGTGATAATTGTGCCATTCATAATATGCTAAAAGAGCAACCCTTCACATAAACTTGCAAAACAAAAGTGAAGTGGGGATTAGTTTAGCGTCACTTCCACCAGAGGGCAGGCAACGTGGTGACGGAACTGCGAGATCACACACTCATATCAGTGGCAACTTTTATCGCGGCCAATACCTCATATAGCAACTTTTTTTTTTTTTTTTCAAATCTCGTCACCCTTCCTCTCTGATCACGTTCATGCTTTTTTTATATATGTATGTAATCATTCAATAAATGACTTTCATGACTAGAATAAGTGACTTTCATATCACACTTTCATATCACGTGACTGGAAGGCAATGATTTTGAATCCGGACAGAATTTTTATATTTAATGTCTAAATATGCATTTAAGATGTCGGAATATTTATAAAACATTTTTTCCCTTCGACTTAAGATGTAATACTGCAAAGATTTGCTTGGGCCACCTCTGTTCACATTAAAATTAAACGGCCTGCTATAAATTGCATTTAGATTTATCGCTCAAAATATATGATAAAGGTAACGCTGTCGTGCACAAAGTAGGAATCTTGCACAATGTAGGAATAATTCCTACATTGTGCAGGACAAAGTAGGAATTCCTACATTGTGCAAATAAGTAGGAATATCAGAGTCAAGAATCCAAATGTCAGGAATAAGAATGAGGAGGTTTAGGCAATATGAACATAGGACTGTTATAATAATGATGATGATATGAGAATGCACTGATATTAGTTGTGTGCATAAAAAATATGATTTTATCAGTGATATGTACATTTCTCATTGGCAAATAGGTAGATATCTGGGTGTGGGCTTGTAAATGTAGATCTACAATTGTGATACGAATATTCCAAACAAACAAAAATGTTTGTACATTTTTTGTCAAAGTAAAATGACAATCAACATTTCTATTTCCAAAAATGTCATATCTCTATTATAATGTACTAGTCAATCAAAATTTGTAACCATATTCTATAATGCCAACAATGTCCAATTAAGCCAGAGGAAGTGTCTGTTATTTTATTAAATACAAAATATAATAGTAAACTAATAAACATTGTAATTATATTAGCCACATCCAGTCATATCAGTTATTGATATATCTGAAAATTCCTACTTATTTGCACAAAGTAGGAATTCCTACTTTGGGCAGTTGCATAATGTAGGAATTCCTACTGGGCCCTGATTCCTACTGGGTGCAAGACAACGCCATTGAATTGAATCGTGGTTCTTAGTTACCGGAATATTCAGAATCTTCCTGAGCAATACATTCAAAAATCACTTCAACCAGACCTTATTAAGTATAAATGCAACACAGAAAATATATCATTAGGGTTAAAATATCAATGTAGATATAAACATAGCAATACTGGATATATATACGCCAGGAAGGTCATATTTTATGTTCCCTTTCCAGATTCTAGGTATGTGGGGGTGTTTTAAGGAAATATATGCCAGGTTTATCATTATTTTATGTTCCCTTTCCAGATTCCAGGTATGTGGAGTGTTTTAAGGAAATATATGCCAGGTTGATCATTATTTTATGTTCCCTTTCCAGATTCCAGGTATGTGGGGTGTTTTAAGGACGCAGTGGGAGATTTGGACCTGCCAAACTTCATTGGTACAGTGTCACATGCTCTCGAGTGCGCCGACAACTGCATGGACCGCCTTTTTAAGGTATGACGTCACTGCCCTATTGAAATAGAGAAAAAGTTTAATATTACATTATGATAGACATTTTAAGTAGCGAAAATGATGCTAATATTTAAAAGAAAATCTTATGAAAAGTCTTATGAATCAAACTAACAATTAGAAAAAAACATTCTGGCATAACATGCTTTTCATAATTTTCAGTATATGTTCATGTAGCTCTTTCAGGCATATTTTTCATCCACATTGACATTTATGCTACTTTATGACATTATTGTGTCAATGTGACGATTTTTTGGTTCGTTGGTTCATTCATTCATTCATTCATTCATTCATTCATTCATTCATTCATTCATGTAGTTCGCCGGGACGCAGAACGGCAACCAGTGCTATTGTGGCGACACCTATGGGCGACATGGAGGCGAGGAGGAGAGCAAGTGCTGGATGTCATGTGGAGGATATGGAGGACAGAGGTGTGGAGGACACAACCTCAACTCCGTCTACTGGGCCAAACCATGTGCGTACAGAAAGCATTGCTACTCCTAGCCCTACAGTAGCCTTCCTTGTTTCTGATTGGTCCTTTGAATAATACCTGTAGCTCTGCTTCTTGCTATTAAAAGCAATGATTACGTTTTATGTTTCTGAGATATTTAAACGTATTAAATGTCTCTGTATGTTTCCATGCTTCTGATTGGATGGTTTTTTTGTGAATACTTGTAGCTGTGCTTATTATCATGCTTATTCATATGAATTCCTGCAGACATATTGTATTAGGGTTTGGCCTTGTGAACGTCTTTTGCCATGTTTCCCACTGAATTATCTACAGTCTAGTTTCTGATCGGTTTATGGTCATGTAAAGGTTTGCCCAGAATAGACCCCAAATAACTCAGTTTAAAAACCAAAATTATATATTTCCACCAATGTGATTTATCGAAGCAAAGTTTTAAGAATATAGATGCAATTTACATTCCATGAATGTGTTGTCTTATGTTTAGATTTAAACATTTGAACATCATGTCTCCAAAATATGGAGTGACGAATACAATTTGTTTCAGCGTACACCTTCAGTATGAATCAGGAAAATAAAGACCTCACCAAAATGTAAGTGTTATGATTCATACGCATTACATACTCAATGCCTCCTCGGGATTAAAACAATGAAATAGCAAATGTGCTTGAAAAGGTCCATAAGTGTCTGAGGTTCACTTTTTTGTCCTAATCAATTAACCAAAACACCCATAATGTATAACAGTGGGGATTTACAGATAAATTGATAAAAAATGCATGTTAGTCTCTAAGTTCTTGTTGCTTATATACTATATTATTTGACAGGTACGACACGACTGGAGGTCTCTCCGGTATTTCCTCCCAGACCTTCACTATCTACCCAGGACTGAAGAACCTTGTTGCTGAGAAGTATGTTCATCACTGTATGTCTGTCCAACAAAATGGCCTACTGCTTTGGGCATATCATGGCGTGTTTTTTTCATAACAGAAACCACAACAACATTTAGATAGAGTTTAATCGGGTGGCCAGCCAATCTGGGGGGGTTCAACGTTTCCTACAGTATATTGAATAATAAAGTTACTTGTAGGAAATTGGCGCCAAAATTAGACTGTCATGAGCACACTGTCCACCAGAGGCACACGCAAACTATTACCTCTGGCCAACCCAGATTAGTATTCATCCGGTCCTACTTTTACTGGCCATGTACTCGAGAACTGTCAGTGTATTGTAAATGTGATTAACGTATCAACATCTCTTAATATCAAATATGAAGTTGCCTTGAGATGTATTTGAGTTCATTTGTTAACATTTGAACATTTTTTGTTGGTTATATTAATCAAAAGTATAAAAGATTAAAAGAATTTGTAAACAAAGCGGCCATCTTTGTTGTGGTTCCGCCTTATCACTACCCCAGGAAATGGCTCCTCTGGTTGAGAAAGTAGTTCCAAATTTTATTTCTCTTAACAGTTGTTTCTATATGCACAAACTTTTGTATTAAGGGTGAAATATATCATAAAATACCAATGTGAGTACAATTTAAGAAAAAAATAAGTAAGGTGGACAGTTAAATAAAAATTGGTGGATGTGGTGAGCCAGCACCAAAAGGCATCTTGTACAGAGGTGATAGGTTCACCACGTCGCCCTCTGGTGGAGTTTGTGTCATGAGCACAGAAATTGATGACGTTTTACACGTCTGGTGTGTCGAGATTAGAACATCCAATGTCATATACTACACTGCCTATATCTCAAGCTTTCATATTTGAGTTATTCTGAACAGGACAAAACATAATCAAAATCTGCTTGTGACATTACAGTATGTGAGCCTGGTTGTTTCAGACTGGTTCTATCTGCTTACCAGACTGTGACATTACAGTATGTGAGCCTGGTTGTTTCAGGCTGGTTCTTTCTGCTTACCAGACTGTGACATTACAGTATGTGAGCCTGGTTGTTTCAGACTGGTTCTATCTGCCTATCAGACTGTGACATTACAGTATGTGAGCCTGGTTGTTTCAGACTGGATCTATCTGCCTACCAGACTGTGACATTGCAGTATGTGAGCCTGGTTGTTTCAGACTGGTTCTATCTGCCTACCAGACTGAGACATTACAGTATGTGAGCCTGGTTGTTTCAGACTGGTTCTATCTGCCTACCAGACTGTGACATTACAGTATGTGAGCCTGGTTGTTTCAGACTGGTTCTATCTGCCTACCAGACTGTGACATTACAGTATGTGCGCCTGGTTGTTTCAGACTGGTTCTATCTGCCTACCAGACTGTGACATTACAGTATGTGAGCCTGGTTGTTTCAGACTGGTTCTATCTGCCTACCAGACTGTGACATTACAGTATGTGAGCCTGGTTGTTTCAGACTGGTTCTATCTGCCTACCAGACTGTGACATTACAGTATGTGAGCCTGGTTGTTTCAGACTGGTTCTATCTGCCTACCAGACTGTGACATTACAGTATGTGAGCCTGGTTGTTTCAGACTGGTTGTATCTGCCTACCAGACTGTGACATTACAGTATGTGAGCCTGGTTGTTTCAAACTGGTTCTATCTGCCTACCAGACTGTGACATTACAGTATGTGAGCCTGGTTGTTTCAGACTGGTTCTATCTGCCTACCAGACTGTGACATTACAGTATGTGAGCCTGGTTGTTTCAGACTGGTTCTATCTGCCTACCAGACTGTGACATTACAGTATGTGAGCCTGGTTGTTTCAGACTGGTTCTATCTGCCTACCAGACTGTGACATTACAGTATGTGCGCCTGGTTGTTTCAGACTGGTTCTATCTGCCTATCAGACTGTGACATTACAGTATGTGAGCCTGGTTGTTTCAGACTGGTTCTATCTGCCTACCAGACTGTGACATTACAGTATGTGAGCCTGGTTGTTTCAGACTGGATCTATCTGCCTACCAGACTGTGACATTACAGTATGTGAGCCTGGTTGTTTCAGACTGGTTCTATCTGCCTACCAGACTGTGACATTACAGTATGTGAGCCTGGTTGTTTCAGACTGGTTCTATCTGCCTACCAGACTGTGACATTACAGTATGTGAGCCTGGTTGTTTCAGACTGGTTCTATCTGCCTACCAGACTGTGACATTACAGTATGTGAGCCTGGTTGTTTCAGACTGGTTCTATCTGCCTACCAGACTGTGACATTACAGTATGTGAGCCTGGTTGTTTCAGACTGGTTCTATCTGCCTACCAGACTGTGACATTACAGTATGTGAGCCTGGTTGTTTCAGACTGGTTCTATCTGCCTACCAGACTGTGACATTACAGTATGTGAGCCTGGTTGTTTCAGACTGGTTCTATCTGCCTACCAGACTGTGACATTACAGTATGTGAGCCTGGTTGTTTCAGACTGGTTCTATCTGCCTACCAGACTGTGACATTACAGTATGTGAGCCTGGTTGTTTCAGACTGGTTCTATCTGCCTACCAGACTGTGACATTACAGTATGTGAGCCTGGTTGTTTCAGACTGGTTCTATCTGCCTACCAGACTGTGACATTACAGTATGTGAGCCTGGTTGTTTCAGACTGGTTCTATCTGCCTACCAGACTGTGACATTACAGTATGTGGACCTGGTTGTTTCAGACTGGTTCTATCTGCCTACCAGACTGTGACATTACAGTATGTGCGCCTGGTTGTTTCAGACTGGTTCTATCTGCCTACCAGACCATGACATTACAGTATGTGAGCCTGGTTGTTTCAGACTGGTTCTCTCTGCCTACCAGACTGTGACATTACAGTATGTGAGCCTGGTTGTTTCAGACTGGTTCTATCTGCCTACCAGACTGTGACATTACAGTATGTGAGCCTGGTTGTTTCAGGCTGGTTCTATCTGCCTACCAGACTGTGACATTACAGTATGTGAGCCTGGTTGTTTCAGACTGGTTCTATCTGCCTACCAGACTGTGACATTACAGTATGTGAGCCTGGTTGTTTCAGACTGGTTCTATCTGCCTACCAGACTGTGACATTACAGTATGTGAGCCTGGTTGTTTCAGACTGGTTCTATCTGCCTACCAGACTGTTATGACTCCTGTCGAGGATCCCCTGTGCTCAGCGGACTGCTACAAGGACTGTGGGTCACTTGAATACTTTGGTTCCCTGGAAGAAACTGTCATTTTCAGAGCATTCCACTTTAAGGTAACGATACATTTGATTCACGCTGAGGGAGAATTCTAAAACTAATGATCGTTGACATTAATGCTATTTTGTGCATAGACTTTAATAATTGGTCAAATATCATTGAAATATTTGGTAAAATATCCTTGTCAAGAAATTTTTTGTCTTGATTTTCACCATAATTCAACAATTATAGCTTATCAAATAAATATCCTTTTTAAATATGGTTTCCAAATGAACCCATACGCAGGAGTCAAATCCAGCCAAATGTTGTATTGATGTTTATCATTATTTAATATTAATAATAAATTAGTGATTGGATCAACTCTTGGATAATGAAGAACATATTATTTGTCTTTTAGATGTCAGAGATCCACAATATTATCACCAACAAGCCAAAGCGAGTGTTCATCTACGCCCAGACGGTGCTGGTGGATTCCAACGTGGCCGTGGATTACGCCCTACAGATCAGAGCAAGACAGGTAAGTCACACATGATTATACCACAGGACGATAGGTCACATGATTAGATCACAGCAGGACAGGTAGGTCACATGATTATACCACAGCAGGCCAGGTAGGTCACATTATTACATCACAGCAGGCCAGGTAGGTCACATTATTAGATCACATCATGACAAGTAGGTCACATTATTACATCACAGCAGGCCAGGTAGGTCACATTATTAGATCACATCATGACAAGTAGGTCACATTATTACATCACAGCAGGACAGGTAGGTCACATTATTAGATCACATCATGACAAGTAGGTCACATTATTACATCACAGCAGGCCAGGTAGGTCACATTATTAGATCACATCATGACAAGTAGGTCACATTATTACATCACAGCAGGACAGGTAGGTCACATTATTAGATCACAGCATGACAGGTAGGTCACATTATTAGATCACAGCAGGACAGGTAGGTCACATTATTAGATCACAGCAGGACAGGTAGGTCACATTATTAGATCACAGCAGGAAAGGTAGGTCACATGATTAAATCACAGCATGATAGGTAGGTCACATTATTAGATTACAGAAGGGAAGGTAGGTCACACATGATTATATCAGAGCAAGACAGGTAAGTCACACATGATCACATCACAACAGGACAGATAGGTCACACATGATTAGATCAGAGCAAGACAGGTAAGTCACACATGATTAGATCACAGCAGGATAGCTAAGTCACGCATGATTAGATCACAGCAGGACAGGTAGGTCACATGATTAGATCACAGCAGAACAGGTAGGTCACATGATTAGATCAGAGCAAGACAGGTAAGTCACACATGATTATACCACAGGACGATAGTTCACATGACAGCATGATAGATAGGTCACATTATTAGATTACAGGAGGACAGGTAGGTCACACATGATTAGATCACAGCAGGACAGATAGGTCACATGATTAGATCACAGCAGGACAGGTAGGTCACATTATTAGATCACAGCAGGACAGGTAGGTCACACATGAATAGATCAGTTCATGTGAGTTAGACAGGTAGGTCATACAGACAGGACAAGTAGGTCAAATAGAAGCCCGGCATCGGAGCTCAATGCCATACTCTTATCGACGATTGACAATAAATGATTTGTATTATCACATAGACACGAAAACACTGGCATAAAGCACTGACTGGAGTGTGGAACGACTATGTAGCTGATATGATCACATCTTGACCAAGCAGCTTTACCAAATTACTTGGGTTTGGGTCCTGGATTTGTAGCATTGCAGGCAAATGTCTTGCAAACTGAGCCACGTCTGAGCCCAATGAAACCGTCCAGGAATCCATCTGTAAACGCCTTTTTTATGTATTATATTTTAAAACATCTTATTGAAAAGTTAAATGGTCAGGTCAACCCACCTGAAACCACCTGAAACATACAGAGAGTTATATGTTATATTCAACAATATAATAAACTATGTAACATATCAAAGGAAAGACAATGCATATCTGAAAAGTGATAAAGTTTGATGGTGGCAGTGTTGTTGCGCGATCATACTTTTTGGTTAGAGGGAAAATAAATTCAGTTTGCTGTAGCCAAGCAGTTAACCCCTAAAATCGAACCAACTAAAATCTTGTTGTTTGGCAGGACAAAACATTTTTCTGTATATCTTTATATATTTAGATATTGAAAATAAAATTTATAACCATGTTTAACAGATATGCAAAATTGCCATAGATGACTCAAAAAGTTGTAAAGCTATGAACAGACTTGTCTGATATCAGCGCTATATAAGTGTTATTATTATTATTATTATTATTATTATTATTATTATTATTATTATTATTATTATTATTATTATTATTATTATTATTATTATTATTATTATTATTATCATTATCATTATCATCATTATCATTATTATTATTATTATTATTATTATTATTATTATTATTATTATTATTATTATTATTATTATTATTATTATTATTATTATTATTATTATTATTATTATTATTATTATTATTATTATTATTATTATTATTATTATTATTATTATTATTATTATTATTATTATTATTATTATTATTATTATTAAAAGTAATTGATTCATTTCATAGATTCTACTTGACCGCTCCTTGTCCGAAAACATCGAGACATCGACCGCCGAGACTCTAGGAATTAAGGTGGAAGACATAAAGGACTCTGGGCCACATCCAGATTTAATGTTCATGAAACAGAGCTACATGTGTGCTAGAATCCTACTGGACACAAAGAACCAGGTATGCCTAAAATCAAGAAATATGACAAGTTTACATGCATTGAATATATGCTTAGTTTATCTAAACTTGATTACGATATATTCATCTAACAAACTAGTAAAAGTTTTGATAATTTTTGACTACAAGGAGAAATACATTTAACAAAAGATTTTTTTTGAAATTATGAGAATGTATAAAATATAACAAAATATATAAAAATATTTAAAGAAGCAAAATTCACAATTATACTTGATTACAAGAAAAATCACATTAAAAATAATGTATTGATATTTGAATGAAAATATATTTTTTAAAAATCATAAAAGTATTTAAAGAAGCAAATTTCACAAATGGTTATATGTTTCAGGATAACTTGAACATTGCCCAGTCTATGCTTCAAGAGATAGTGACCTCCCCTCCAGCTAGTGCAGAGCAGGCGTCCTTCATAGGAACAGTACGCGCCTATATCACGGAAACTACCGGCATCAACCGCATGGATGTGCATTTCGTGCCAATGTACACCAAGGGACATCTTTCAGATGCCTTGGATCTCTTCTCTGAAAAGATAGATCTCTACAATAGTGACTTGAAAAAGCTTGAAGATATCCAGACCAGCAATGAACTGTTCATTGACTACGCAGAAGACATGAATACGATTTACCTAGAAACTGATATACACGAGGCAACAAATGCCTACAAAGAGGCGGTCCTGGCCGTAGAGCGGGCGAATGGCACCTACAACCGGATGCAATTCCGGTATGATGAGGCCCTTGAGGAGCTTGATGAGGGGTTAGTAGCATTCAATGAGGGTATCCAAGACGCCAAAAACGCTGCCTTGAGGCAAGCGCTCTGGAGTTTTGTGAAAATCTCCTGGGGCGCGTTCAACGGAGACTACGAGAACAACACTTTCGGTTTAGCCAATGAAATCGTTGGTGTTTTCACTGAAACCGGTGGAATGTTTGGAAGCTTGAATGAAATTGCACGCATGATTTCTAGTATAGTTTCCTTAGTCGATCAACAAAACGAGAATATGGAAGCTATCGAGAACAGGTTAAGCGATTATGACCCAAGTAAATACATCGAAGACATTGAACTCACCATCTCAATGAAGGAGAGTGTTGTGGAGTGGCAGAACCTAAAGGGCTTTGCAGATATCATCTTGTATGACCCGGATGTGATAGGGCTGGGAGGAGCTAGGCAGTTCACTCTTGCCCTAATGGACACATGTAACTGGGGAGAAGCCGTGTCCAACTCGATGACCGAAATGGCGGAGAACATGAGAACGGCCATGTCCAAGAGAACCACCCTGGATGCCAAGGAGCACCAGTTTGAACGTGTCCAGGTAATTTTCTCTTTTTAATATAGGCGGCGAAAACAATAATAAACTGACGTTTTACGTTTCAGCAACATTGGCCAGATTGACTTTCAAGCTTTTTCACCAGTATTAAAATAACACTGCTGGGAATCGAACCTTCTGTCCTCCACTTGTATAACTAACAAATAAGCACAGTTGACATATTTTAAACTATGAAATAACTTTAAACTAAAGGATTTGGAATAGGATTGATATAACTAAAAGTACATTCACATGGAGGTTGAGATAGAGGTTGACATTGACTTAAATAATATTATTGAGGATGACCTGACCTCTACTATTAGCATCTTAAGGTTGACCTAACCTGTGCTATTTTCACATTGAGGTTGACCTAACTTATATCATTTGCAATTTGAGCTTTACATAATTAAACTATTTTCACATAGAGGTTGCTCTAACTTGTTGACATATATCATATTATTAGTGTGTTGAGGTAAATTATTATATTTTATAATGCTATTTGCACATTGAGGTTGCACATTGACATATCTTACACTATTTACACATTGAGGTTGCACATTGACATATCTTACAGTATTTGCACATTGAGGTTGCACATTGACATATCTTACAGTATTTGCACATTGAGGTTGCACATTGACATATCTTACAGTATTTGCACATTGAGGTTGCACATTGACATATATTACACTATTTGCACATTGAGGTTGCACATTGACATATCTTACAGTATTTGCACATTGAGGTTGCACATTGACTTATCTTACAGTATTTGCACATTGAGGTTCATATATCTTACACTATCAGCACGTTGAGGTTAGCATGACTTGACATTGTACTATGTACAGGCGGTGATCAATGACATGAAGAATGACCACAGCCTGAGGGAGAAGACCTTTATTACTATGAAGGAGGAGACTATGGATGTCAGGATTGACCTCAATGAGGTCCTCCTCTACTTCTGCAGGGCCTACTTCTTTGAAACCCTGGAGGAGTGCAGCCAATCTTATCAAGTGAGTTTCTACTTTGATTTGATTTGTTATGTTGGCCGCTCCACTTGTGTCTCCTGGGCACTTAAAGGCTATGCTACATAACTAACACTCAGGAGGAGGGTTTCATGGAAAAAAAGGCTTTTTTATTCAATTTGTATTGTGAAGCTTATATAGGAATTTTGATGTAGAAACAAAAAAAAATGCTTTTTGTGACATGTATGGTTAAAATTGTAATAGGTTTGTTTATTTTTTCCTCCAATACACATTTAGATTACAAAAAAGATAGATTTAAAAAAAATGTGATGATTTTTGTAAACCCTCATTCTCCTGAAGATCAACGCAGCCAGGTTATATTACATCAGCAAATGATATATTTACAGAAATTTTAATAAGTTTGTTTTTCTTTTATAAAAGCCCTCATTTGGCGGAGATCTTGATGAGCTTCTCCTCAAGATCAACGCAGCCAGGTTAGATGACATCCTTGTAGTGGACCCACCCTTCACTGTCAACCGCTACGTCACCATAGAGGATGAACCCACAGATGGAGAGTGCGATGACGCCAAACTCTGCCCCATTACCTACTTCCGGAATAACAGGATCCTCTACTACACCGTGGAGTTAGATAACTCAGACCTAATAGGTCTGGAAAAGTACAGGTGAGACGATGTGCTTCACTGAGGCACTAATAGGAACAACAAGAAACAGCCAACATAACAAATCAAATCAAATCAAATCAAATCAAATCAAATCAAATCAATTGAAATACTAATATTACGACTGATGCCACGCACAGTAATTGAATGAGCGCTGATACGTGCATTTCTGTATCACATTAGGTAACTGAATGGGTGATGATATGTGCATTTTCGTACCACATATATGTAGGCCTCGGACCACTATTACAATGTCCCACTGAAAACCATAGTAAATAGCTCACCTTCAAAAATTCATAAAAAATATATGTATCGACCTCGGGTTTTTTGAACAATATCTATCAGATGGCAAAAATATTCATCTTTCTAAAAGCAGAGTATGAAGTGAGGTTGACCATTGAAATTTTTTGCTAGGATCTGTCAAAGCGCCACCTATCTTGAAAACAAAGAACAGAACATGGAAATATAGGAGAGAGCCCCTGACAGCAAAGATCAATATATAGTCCCCTCAATTATTCTCATTATTTTTCTAATAACTTCGACAAAACAAGCCATTATTGTACTATTAAATAGCACTATTCATTTTATATCTAATGTGATCTGCATCTCGTTATTATCTTGTATAATAAGGGGGAGTAGGAAATTATCAAGCACTACTTTCGTATGCCCTGGTCCCACATATCAAATAGTAGACTCAGGTCTAATGTACTGAATGGGTGCTGATATGTGCACTTGTGTACTGCTTGCAGAATAACTGATTGAATATTGTACTGCTTGCAGAATAACTGATTGAATATTGTACTGCTTGCAGAGTAACTGATTGAATATTGTACTGCTTGCAGAATAACTGATTGAATATTGTACTGCTTGTAGAATAACTGATTGAATATTGTACTGCTTGCAGAGTAACTGAATGGGCGATAATATGTGCACTTCTGTACTGCTTGCAGAATAACTGATTGAATATTGTACTGCTTGCAGAATAACTGATTGAATATTGTACTGCTTGCAGAGTAACTGAATGGGCGATAATATGTGCATTTTGTGAACTGCTTGTAGAGTGGCAGAACTGACGGTGCAGGTTCTTGGTGCCAAGATGACTACTGATAACGAGTGGCTACAGGTGAGGATTGAGTCCTCGGGCGACTTCGAGTCCAAGGCATTTGGAGAGGACTACACCTTCATAACCAAAGCTGTATATTGCCCTTATGAGTACAGCCTTATTAATGGTATGTCTCTTATGATTTCCTCTATCTGTCAAACTTTACGGTTCACTTCCCATATAAATACATGTATGTTTGTCTCAAAATTACACACTTCACCTTCATATAAAGGTCATGTAAGGTCACCGGATCTCTGAAAATCTTTACTCCATCCATTCTTGACATAAGCCGAGGGTTTAATGTTGACAATATATTAGAGACACTTTAGCTGATTTTCCCTATACTTTGTATATGATAACTAGATTGTCATATTTTTGAGACAGAACTTTTTAAATAACATTACTCTTCCAAATTATACAATTGTTTTTTCTACCCCTCCCAAAAGGATCCTTTCAAACTTCACATCTTTTCTGTTTCATCATATGCACATATATTTGTATGTTCTGAACGTGTAAATGTACTTTTGGGATATGTTCTTAACAATGTTAAAACCTTTATTTTCAGGAGATGTTAACTTGTACTGTGATGTGTATGCCCCTATACGAAATGTCATTAACCACGTGACTCCGTATACTACCTGGGTGATCTACGTGTATGAGCCAAGGTCAGGAGATATTGACGTCAGTGAGGTCAGCGAGATTCGCCTGACACTACGTGGCGCTGCAAACATTGATGCAAAACTGAAGACTGCACATGCGCTGGAAAATTAACTTATTCTTTCATGCAGAAAAAAAAATGTTTGGTTTATTATGAATAAATAGTATGGTGATTTTAATGATGCTGATGTTGTATTGAACCAATAATTATCTGAAGTTATGAGTATGTTCAAATCATTTTATTTGTTCATTTATTTTATACCAATTATATTCCAATTATTTAGCACTCCAATATAACTTAATGATGTTAAACGTGGAAAGTAAAATAATTCACATTATTCAAATTTCATAATGTTTACTTATCCACAATGAACTCTGAACCTTTCTCAGTGTCTAGCTTAGAATCTGTGTTTATCCACCAACATCCCTGAGCCTTCCTTGGAATCTCAATTTTTATCCATCAACAGCTCTTAACTCTTTATAGAATCAATGTTTTATCCAACAACATGCCGGAATCTACCTTTAACTACATGTTATCACATACAAATGTCCTTGCATTTTATTTTACATGATTCTATTATCTCCAAATGTTCCTTTATCATAAACCTGTAAGGCGTTTGAGACGGTTATAGCATAAACATAAACGTGTAAGGCGTTTGAGACATAAACGTGTAAGGCGTTTGAGACGGTTATAGCATAAACATAAACGTGTAAGGCGTTTGAGACGGTTATAGCATAAACATAAACGTGTAAGGCGTTTGAGACGGTTATAGCATAAACATAAACGTGTAAGGCGTTTGAGACGGTTATAGCATAAACATAAACGTGTAAGGCGTTTGAGATGGTTATAGCATAAACATAAACGTGTAAGGCGTTTGAGATGGTTATAGCATAAACATAAACGTGTAAGGCGTTTGAGACGGTTATAGCATAAACATAAACGTGTAAGGCGTTTGAGAGTTTGGAATAATCGACCAACTTTCGACAATCTTTCTTTCCGTGTTTTTACATGGCTCTGAGTGCCCACGAGACAAAAGTGGAAGGGCCAACATATCAAATCAAATCAAACTTAAGCTGTACACGATTGGGTCCGGCAAGTTAGCCCGGGTTATCCCGTTTCTCCACGATTGAGCCGGCGGGTGCCGGTGGCGGAAGGCGGCGGACGCATAAGACATTCTGAAAACCCTCGTCGAATTTGGCGGGACATAAGACATTCATAAGACATTCTGAATACCCTCGGCGAATTTGGCGGGACAAAATGGAGGATCCGGCGATCTGCCACTCTCGCTGCCCGCTAGACGGCGGGTGCCAATCGTGTACAGCCTTAATCAGGTACAAAACATACAAATCCTTCCGTTTTTTAATTCAATTTTTTAATCCCTCACGACTGTTCGTTACCCCAATATTTTACCTCCAAAGTCAGATATATTCACTTATTTGAGAAAAAAATATTGCATTCTAAATCACGTATTGCCAATTTCTTTATTTGATGGAGCATCAAACAATCAAAAACATGAAAACCTTTCACTATTATTTTGCTTATATTTATTAGAGCATCAAACACATACAATTTTTTCACTATTATCTTGTTTCACATTAATCAAAGACAGAATCTTATCTATATTTTGATGTACGAGCTGGCCCGGGGTTTCGTTCTCATTTTATTACACTGGTGTGAAGCTAACATCTGTGGGACTGATACGATGAACTAAGTGATGTAAAACAACTTGTTACAAGTTTAATCTGAGATGATTATTCGCTCTCATTCTGAGATAAAACGTCATACATTATATATCTTTCCACCATGCACTATCCAAATATATTTTGTCATGAACTAGTTTATAGCTGAACTGAAACAAACAGGCAAAATGCAAATTCTGAATTAAGGTTCTATGTGACACATTTCTGATCTGTGTGACACATTTCTGATCTGTGTGACACATTAACACTCTGTGTGACACACTACCACTCTGACATATCACTATTCTGTGTGACACTTTACTGCTCTGTGTGACACTTTACTGCTCTGTGTGACACATTACCACTCTGTCTGACATATCACTACTCTATGTGACACATTACCACTCTGCCTGACATATCACTACTCTATGTGACATATAACTGTAAACTATATAATGTATCTCTTTACAATTTGTGACATATTACAAATTTCTGTTTAGTGTACTACCCTCTAAGTGTGTGACATATCGCCACACTCTGTGGAACATGTGACTTTACTCATATCTATATATCCCTTTCTTTTGTTTGATACATCCCTTTATTTTATGTGACATTTCCCTTTATTCTGTGTGACACATAGTTTTATTTCTTGGTATTAAGAGATGTTTAACTTAGTATATCACACATTACTTTATTGATCTTCATAAACTTTTCATGGCAAATGCAAATATCACAACACACTCTATTTCCCCTTTACTTTCTCTATTAACATTCCCAGTATAATTGTTACTTTCATTCATATTAGTTTAGATCATATATCTAAGCCAACATCATGGCTCGAAGCCTTCCATACTGCCAGTAACTTGACAATCCCTGTCCGATTTGTTCACACGTTTGAGTTTCTTCTCCATATCTTGATAAATATTAAAACCCGCCGACTCCTTCTTGTTGGATACGGACGATGTCGTTTCCGGCGGAGGTGGCGCCACCTCTCGGCCAAGTAGCCAGTATGTGAACATTTTCCCTTTTCCCTATAAATATGCAAATGAGAAGTCTATTATAAAGTAACCAACAAACAAAATATTTCAACATGATTTAAATATATAAATGGTCTGACTAATCAATTTGTTATTATTCTTTTACTTGCATTTTATTTTTGTGGTCTCATGTGTACCTTGCCTTTTTACATTAAGTCATGCTCATACGTTTCCACTCAGGACAATATTGTCCTGTCTTTATAATATCCACTCAGGACAATGACATCCACTCAAGGGCAACAATACCCACTTGGTAATGTGATTGTTTGTCTTTTATTTCACTTTCAACAATATGTCAGTCCTTTTGTGATGAGACCCATTTGTAGCAGATGTAGTGCTGCTTCACTGAATTGTCATGTCGCAGATCTTTGACATGACAATCCACCCGGTCACAGATTTTACAAGGACAACACGTTAACCCTTTGGTATGGGCCTCAGCGCTTGCCACGGCCGGGTATTGAACCCACGACCTTTGGATCACCGCAGAGGAACTAAGCTGGCTCTCTAACCAACTGTGCCACGACCCGTGACCTCTTGGGACAATAATGCCCATTAGACAATAATACCCTCTCAGGACAATGATCTCAGTAGAACAACAATACCCTCTCAGGGCAACAATACCCATTGGACGATTATAAAGTTTATATATATATATATTGATAAATGTACCTTGATTTCTAGAGTTCCTCTTTCCTTCATCCTGTAACCCTTGATCTGTAGTAGAGCATCGAATGTGCTTTTTGTGATATGGATTTTTTGTGCTGGAAAAAATAATACACTTATTATGGTGGGTTTATGTTTCAAGTTCAAATCAGCAGAGAACACTTATTATAAATTAAGAAACAATTTTAGTCTCCTCATCAATGCATGATTTTGATCCCAATCTTGGAAATGTGGAGGGTTATCAAAGTGGTTCATACAACAGGAGGGTTACCAGAATAGTGCAATCCACAGAAGGGTTTCTATATGGTTTCTGGTATCTAAGGGTTACCAAAGTGGTTTCTGGCGTGTAAGGGTCACCAAAGTGGCTACTGGTGTATAAGGGTCACCAAAGTGGTTTCTTGTGTATAAGGGTCACCAAAGTGGTTTCTGGTATATAAGGGTTACCAAAGTGGTTTCTGGTATGAAGGTTTACCAAAGTGGTTTCTGGTGTATAAGGGTCACCAAAGTGGTTTCTGGTATATAAGGGTCACCAAAGTGGTTTCTGGTATATAAGGGTCACCAAAGTGGTTTCTGGTGTATAAGGGTTACCAAGGTGGTTTCTGGTGTATAAGGGTTACCAAGGTGGTTTCTGGTGTATAAGGGTTACCAAAGTGGTTTCTGGTATATAAGGGTTACCACGGTGGTTTCTGGTATATAAGGGTTACCAAAGTGGTTTCTGGTGTATAAGGGTTACCAAAGTGGTTTATGGTATATAAGGGTTACCAAAGTGGTTTCTGGTATATAAGGGTCACCAAAGTGGTCTCTGGTGTATAAGGGTTACCAAAGTGGTTTCTGGTATATAAGGGTTACCAAAGTGGTTTCTGGTGTATAAGGGTTACCAAAGTGGTTTCTGGTATATAAGGGTTACCAAAGTGGTTTCTGGTATATAAGGGTTACCAAAGTGGTTTCTGGTATATAAGGGTCACCAAAGTGGTCTCTGGTGTATAAGGGTTACCACGGTGGTTTCTGGTATATAAGGGTCACCAAAGTGGTTTCTGGTATATAAGGGTTACCAAGGTGGTTTCTGGTATATAAGGGTCACCAAAGTGGTTTCTGGTATATAAGGGTCACCAAAGTGGTTTCTGGTGTATAAGGGTTACCAAGGTGGTTTCTGGTATATAAGGGTTACCAAGGTGGTTTCTGGTGTATAAGGGTTACCAAAGTGGTTTCTGGTATATAAGGTTTACCAAGGTTTTTCTGGTGTGTAAGGGTCACCAAAGTGGTTTCTGGTATATAAGGGTCACCAAAGTGGTTTCTGGTATATAAGGGCCACCAAAGTGGTTTCTGGTGTATAAGGGTTACCAAGGTGGTTTCTGGTATATAAGGGTCACCAAAGTGGTTTCTGGTGTATAAGGGTTACCAAAGTGGTTTCTGGTGTATAAGGGTTACCAAGGTGGTTTCTGGTATATAAGGGTTACCAAGGTGGTTTCTGGTGTATAAGGGTTACCAAAGTGGTTTCTGGTATATAAGGGTTACCACGGTGGTTTCTGGTATATAAGGGTTACCAAAGTGGTTTCTGGTATATAAGGGTTACCAAGGTGGTTTCTGGTGTGTAAGGGTCACCAAAGTGGTTTCTGGTATATAAGGGTCACCAAAGTGGTTTCTGGTATATAAGGGTCACCAAAGTGGTTTCTGGTGTATAAGGGTCACCAAAGTGGTCTCTGGTGTATAAGGGTTACCAAGGTGGTTTCTGGTATATAAGGGTCACCAAAGTGGTTTCTGGTGTATAAGGGTTACCAAAGTGGTTTCTGGTGTGTAAGGGTTACCACGGTGGTTTTTGGTATATAAGGGTTACCAAAGTGGTTTCTGGTGTATAAGGGTTACCAAAGTGGTTTCTGGTATATAAGGGTTACCAAGGTGGTTTCTGGTGTATAAGGGTTACCAAGGTGGTTTCTGGTATATAAGTGTTACCAAGGTGGTTTCTGGTGTATAAGGGTTACCAAGGTGGGGTGTGTAAGAGTTACCAAGGTGGTTTCTGGTGTGTAAGAGTTACCAAGGTGGTTTCTGGTGTGTAAGGGCCACCAAAGTGGTGTTTGGTATGGAAGGGTAACCAAAGCAGTTTTCGGTAAGAAAATGTAACAACAGTGATTCATAAAAAGGAAATATTACTCAAGCGGTCCATACTACCTTGGAGTATAATGAATGGAGTTGTGACGTCGTGGATTGTGCACATGACTCCATAGCAACCCATTGTTTTTGGAACAATGGGATAGTTTCTCTTTGAAGCAATGTGTGTTATTGCCAATAAAGGGAGCTAATTTGAAATGTTTAGAATATAAAAAAAATTATCATATCATAATGAATAGGTTTTTGGCTATCTGAAGATGACATGTACAAAGGAGAGTAGCTACAAAGTCTCTGTGAAAAGTGTCTATGGATATAGAAGGGTGAGATTTTCACAGTATAAATAATACTCTTCAGAAAACTGTTTATCAATATTTCCTTAACCCAAAATCGATTTTTTTGTGAAAAAAAAATTGTTTTTCACAAAAACATCAAACTTTTTTGTTGGAATATCAAACTGTTGGGGGTGAAAATGTTGCATCAATGTGAAATCACCTTGCTGGGCAAATGCTCTGTCAATGGAATGGACGCATATATTGGCAGATTTGAAAATTACATCAGAAGAAAGATTTTTTTCAAGGTAAAAAAATGATGTATAGGCCTGCTAATGAATGCGTTGCTAGTGTAAACTAAGTGTGAACGTTGTAATAGTTGACAGATTTGCCTAACGTTTCAGAAGATTCAATACTTTGTACTGAGCTAATAATAAAATAGCCATATGATGCGGAAATCACTGACATGAACGTTTCTAAAACGTTGTAGAATTGTGTACATTTGGAGTACATGAAAATAAATTATATCTCCATAATCAGTGAAAAGAGTAGAAAATTTCACTTGCAATATGTCTAGGTCTAAATACTGTCTATTGTCAGTCAAAATTGTCACAATGTTGAATAACGTCATATTCTTCAAGTTTGTGGCTCATATGGCGTCATTAGACACAATGGTTTGGCGGTAACGCACATAGTACCTTTGATCTTATGGCGTCACAACTCCATTCATTATACTCCAAGATACTACTAATGGAATACCAAATATACAATATGATTAGAAAAGTGGTTCAAAATATGGAATCGTTACTGTAATATATGTATGTATCTGAAGCCACTGCCTAGGTCACTCTGTTGAGCCTTTCAGTGCTGCCACCTATATGTGAGTATGTGAACAACCCAGACCCAACCAGAACCAGAATAAACCAGATCCAACATGGCAGCCACATGCTAGTCTGTCCAGTTACTTCAGTTACTACAGTGGTTTTGTGGTTACCTTCACAGTTTGTTTGCATTCTCGCCGCTGTGTTGACGGTGTCCCCGAACAAGCAGTACCTTGGGGCCTTGTTCCCTACCACCCCAGCCACACACGGACCTGTATAATCAACAAACACTTCCGGTTCAACCTCACAATATATGTCATAGTGCATTTCATATCAAAATATGCTATTTATCAAGAATCACGGAACGTCAAACGGTATTTAAAATCTTATAATGTAGTGTTTTACCATTTTCATGCACTGAATGACCTTAGCGGTTCATATGCCTATTATCACTAATACCAAATATGTGAGCTTGTTTTTAAATCAACATTTTAGTCGTATCTTTAACTTTGTATCAATCATCATCAATGGCATTGAATAGCATTACTCTACTCAAGTGCGACAGGTAATCAATGTTTCATGCATTCATATAATATGTCATTTTTGAAGTATGATTTCATCGTTTTCCAAACAGTTCTTTCTGAGCACAGAACTAAATTTTCCTTCGTTGCATCACACGCATGAAATGATTACAATAATGGAGACCATGTGCCAATAGATGTTGGCAATATTTAGAACGATACTATGGACTTTACATTAGGATTATTATTTTTCAATTTCTATATTCTTTAAATCACGTTTATCTAGTATATACATGTTGCATCTGAAGCACAAATTATTATCTTATCATCAATTAAATCTTATAAGATATTATCTAAAAATCAATTAAACAGACCCGTGTGAATGCCGATCCGCAGTCTGACCTTGACGTCTGGCATGTGGGAAATCTTAAAGTTGTCCACGGCGGAAATCAACTCCAGACTGAGACGCGCGATCTCGGTCACGTGACGGAAGCCATTCTTATTGGGTAGACCACTCACAATCATATACACGCAGCCAATGGTCTCCACCTGTAGAGTAGCAACTATTTGATGAAATACTTTGTGATTCTTTGTTGGCGAATGTACAATAAAGAATTGCGTGATACTATTGATTTTTGTTAATTATCAACAATTCGGTGATTTCTCTTTGATTCTTTGTGTGCAAAAATACACATTGATCAGGGATTGCTTTGATGATAATAATATTTTCGTTAATTTTGTTTAATTGCAATCGCATGTGAAGATCAAATCGTGTCATCATTAACTTAGAATCTTATGTCTGCATTTCTGCCCACACTGATACCTTGGATGTACAGATCAGAAAACAGTGAACATCTCAATTACTGCAATCAAATGGTTATATCTCTTCTTATTTTCAATACTTACTACGCTTCACATTTAACATACAAAGCGTCATTTGTTACAGACAAAAACACTCATAAAGTCTGCATTCTTATTTAGTTTTGACATATGAATTGAAGATGTAGAACATTGGCTTTAAGCTGGGATGGCCGCCTTTGTATTAGATAAAACTCAGATTTTATTTAGTTTTGACATATGAATTGAAGATGTGGAACATTGGCATTAAGCTGGGATGGCCGCCTTGGTATTAGATAACACTCAGATCTTATTTAGCTTTGACATATGAATTGAAGATGTGGAACATTGGCTTTAAGCTGGGTTGGCCGCCTTTGTACTAGATAAAACTCAGATCTTATTTAGTTTTGACATATGAATTGAAGATGTGGAACATTGGCATTACGCTGGGTTGGCCGCCTTTGTACTAGATAAAACTCAGATCTTATTTAGTTTTGACATATGAATTGAAGATGTGGAACATTGGCTTTAAGCTGGGTTGGCCGCCTTGGTATTAGATAACACTCAGATCTTATTTAGTTTTGACATATGAATTGAAGATGTGGAACATTGGCATAAAGCTGGGATGGCCGCCTTCGTATTAGATAAAACTCAGATCTTATTTAGTTTTGACATATGAATTGAAGATGTGGAACATTGGCATTAAGCTGGGATGGCCGCCTTGGTATTAGATAAACGTCAGATCTTATTTAGTTTTGACATATGAATTGAAGATGTGGAACATTGGCATTAAGCTGGGATGGCCGCCTTGGTATTAGATAAACGTCAGATCTTATTTAGTTTTGACATATGAATTGAAGATGTGGAACATTGGCTTTAAGCTGGGTTGGCTGCCTTGGTACTAGATAATACTCAGATCTTATTTAGTTTTGACATATGAATTGAAGATGTGGAACATTGGCATTAAGCTGGGTTGGCCGCCTTGGTACTAGATAAAACTTGGGCAAATAGAGGCAATTAGAGCATGGAGTCGCGGTGTCAGTCTTCTGTCTGATGTTTGCACTTAGATCTTCACGTACTCACCACCCCCTCCCCCCTCCCCTCCCCTCCCCCCTCCCCCCGGACAGAGGGGGAAGGATGACATGCGGGTACCATTAAGTCACTCTGAGAAAAAAAGCTAAATCACTGTTCTCTCTCACAAAACATACCAAGAAACTTAAGCTGCTGACCATTAAAGAGCTAACGCAATACTTCTTGGGACAATTAACTATATAATACTGAATAAGCTTCTTTTAGAGTTTTCAAGAATGGTGACATTACCTTGTACACATCATACCTGTCCACATGGTCATCCATAAAGTTAAAGAAATCGTTGAGAAAGCTGACAATCTGCATCGGTGCGCTGTGAGTTTGAATGTCACTGAAGTCTGCGATGTCTGAGAAGAAAACAGTCGCTGAATGATAACTCTCTGCCTCCACTTTCTCGCCCTTCCTCAACCTGAATGATTATAACAATAATAATGATATGATAATAATGATGATGATGATGAATGATAATAACAATTAATAATGATATGATGATGATGATGATGATGATGAATGATAACTCTCTGCCTCCACTTTCTCTCCCTTCCCCAACCTGAATGATAATAACAATTAATAATGATATGATGATGATGATGATGATGATGATGATGATGATGATGATGAATGATAACTCTCTGCCTCCACCGTCTCTCCCTTCCTCAACCTGATGATGATGATGACGACGACGATGATGACGACGATGACGACGACGATGATGACGACGACGACGATGACGACGACGACGACGACGATGATGATGATGATGATGATGATGAAGATGATGATGATGATGATGATGATGATGATGATGATGATGAAACACTAGTATTAAGTTATGAAACATTTAAGCGATTGAGAAGCATACCTATTGGACACTGATTTGGGGAGCATTTGGTTAATAATATGATCTGATTTTCTCTTCTCCTTCCTCAGCTCCACTGACTTCCTTTCCATGACACTGGAGTAGGTATGCAGGTTGCTTGTGGTATGAGCAGCCGAGTAGGTGATGAAAGGTGCCACCAAAACACAAATAACAAATACTATCAGTGAATTGGCCGCCATTATTGTCACATTTCCAGATTTTTTGGAGTCAAGAATTGTTTGAATTTCTTTTGCTGTTTTCTTCTTGAACTCTCTGACTGTTTCTGTGAATTGAGTTGTTTTGTTGTAGTATTCTAGTGCATCACTGGAATCTGGGCTTTGATAAGTGTTGTTTTGTACAACATCTTCCATCGCTTGCAATGAGTTTATGAATTGTTTATTACTGAACTCCCAGGTTACAAACAGCTTATGAACAAACTCATGAAATCTTCTCGCTTGCCCCAGATGTTCTTTGGCCAAGACTCGGTTCTGGATATATATGAAGTATTCGGATGAAGAAAGATGACCTTGCAGGAAGTACTGGGACCCGACTATGCGTTCCATGTACAGGTCCCCTATCGTCTGAATCAGCGCCTTGTAAGAAACCTGAAGACGGATCACATCTCTCACATCTTCAGAGTTCAGACTTGTCTTAATCAATTCAATAAATTGCATCACCAAACTATCATACCAAGTAATTTCCTCAAAGGCTGGCGCACTGCTGTTAAGCTCACTACGATGCAGCTTGAGCATTGTTTGAAATTCCTGTTTAGTCTTGCAACATACCCTAGATTCGCTTTCAGGCCAGAAATCTAGCATTGATAACTCATTCTCAGTTGCCTTGTAGATCTCAGAAATATCTCCAAGGAGATCTGACTCGTTAGATGATAGATAAAAAGAGACAACATCCGCTTCCTGTTGCAGGGCATGTGCCAAGCTGAGTACGTCAAAGGAGTGGTGGATGGTTGTGGAGACATCTTGAACCTTCCCATAATACTGAGCAGCTAACAAGGTATCCACCAGTGAGTAGATCACTAAACCTATACCTGGTAACAGAGGTAGGCCAGCCATCTGTAAGATCTGAAACAAGAATTGGAATGAACAGTCAGAAGATCACCGGAGTTATATGTGGTAACAGGGACAGTCTGGCCATATGTATGATCTGAGACATGAGAATTGGAATTTACAGTTAATAAATAACTGGAGATGGTCACAAGCCGTGAAGCATTTGGCTAGAGTGCCAAGTTATCAGCACCAGTTCCTCCGTGGTGATCAGTAAATCCTTGGGTTCGATCCTTGGCCATGCCGAGATTGAATTCATGGTACAATTTCTCACATGAACTGAGGCCCATGCCTGAAGGGTTACCCCATTGTCCTTGTAGATCTGTGACCGGGTGGGGTGTCATGTCAAGGACCTGCGACATGACAATTCAGTGAGGCAGCACTATGTCTCATCACGAAATGAATGAAATAATGATGAAAGGGATATAAAAGGTTTCAAGGTAACCATGTTCAATTCAATATTTCACCAAACCCTACTGGGGGCAATGAGCTATTGAAGTTCCTTTCATGGAGCAAATATTGCCTAGCGGACATGCTTTAGGAAAAGTCCACCGGGGCAATGCCCTAGTAATTAATGTATCTCACACAAATTTCCAAAAAAATATCATTAATGAGATGGTATAAAATTTCAGGCAAATCAAGGGTTGTGGCTCAGTTGGTTTGAGCGCCAAAGGTCGTGGGTTCGATCCCCGGCTGTGCCGAGATTGAAATCATGATACAATTTCCCATACGAGCTGAGACCTATGCCTAAAGGGTTAACATGTTGTCCTTGTCAATCTGTGACCAGGTGGGTTGTCATGTCAAGGACCTGCGACATGACAATTCAGTGAGGCAGCACTATGTCTGCTACAAGTAGGTCTCATCACGAAATGACTGAAATAATGTTGTAAGTGAAGTAAAACCCCAAACAAACAAACAAACAAACAAAATAAGCCTGTTGTCAGGAAATAAGCATGCAATCTGGAGTTAAGCTGATTCAGCACAGTCCAGAATATCCTGAAATTCAACCCTGGAGTCCTGACATATTTTAGATGAATAGGTATTAAACTAACAAAAAACTGATATAAACATAAATTTGAAAAGTATTTCTATTTTTAATTTGTGCTCTACTGTTTGAATGATTAATTATCAAGGTTCTAACAAAGCAATGTAGTTTATTTATTTCTTCTATGAAATATTATATTAATTTATGTGTGTCTCTGGTAGCTACTTGATTGGAGCGATTCATTTAAACAAATTATAATATATTATGTTAAGTTTACCTGGAAGCTCCGACCAGACCTTGTGGTGGGGTCGATAGAACAGCACACTGCATCATCCTCAGGTTCCTCAGATATCGTAGACCCTGCTCTAGACCGCATTCTGATTATCCCTACTTAGTATATATACAAAATATTTTATATATATAAAATATTGTTGTTGCTATGATCTATGGTGACCTTTATGTGCTGTTGCTATGATGTATAGTGATATTTATGTGTTGTTGCTATGATGTATGGTAACCTTTATGTGCTGTTGCTATGATGTATGGTGACCTTTATGTGCTGTTGCTATGATGTATAGTAACCTTTATGTGCTGTTGCTATGATGTATGGTGACCTTTATGTGCTGTTGCTATGATGTATGGTGACCTTTATGTGCTGTTGCTATGATGTATAGTAACCTTTATGTGTTGTTGATATGATGTATGGTAACCTTTATGTGCTGTTGCTATGGTGTATGGTTACCTTTATGTGCTGTTGCTATGGTGTATGGTAACCTTTATGTGCTATTGCTATGATGTATGGTGAACTTTATGTGCTGTTGCTATGATGTATGGTAACCTTTATGTGTTGTTGTGAGGAACGGTAACCCATCTGTGCTGTTATTTTGATGCATGGTGACTCGTTTGTGTTGTTGTTGTGATATATGGTAACCTTTATGTGCTTTTGTTTTTATGCTTTGTAACTATATGTGTTGTTATTGTCATGTTTGAAACCTGTCTGTGATGTTGTGTCATGAATTGCAATCTGTCTGTAGTAGTGTTATCATACATTCCAACGTCTCTGTATTACTATTGACACACGTTCTAACCTACCCGAGCCCTTGTTATCATGCTTTGTAACCACTCTGTATTACTATTGACACACGTTCTAACCTACCTGAGCCCTCGTTATCATGCTTTGTAACCACTCTGTGTTACTATTGACACACGTTCTAACCTACCTGAGCCCTTGTTATCATGCTTTGTAACCACTCTGTGTTACTAATGACACACGTTCTAACCTACCTGAGCCCTTGTTATCATGCTTTGTAACCACTCTGTGTTACTATTGACACACGTTCTAACCTACCTGAGCCCTTGTTATCATGCTTTGTAACCACTCTGTATTACTATTGACACACGTTCTAACCTACCTGAGCCCTTGTTATCATGCTTTGTAACCACTCTGTATTATTACTGACACACGTTCTAACCTACCTGAGCCCTTGTTATCATGCTTTGTAACCACGCTGTATTACTATTGACACACGTTCTAACCTACCTCAGCCCTTGTAATCATGCTTTGTAACCACTCTGTGTTACTATTGACACACGTTCTAACCTACCTGAGCCCTTGTTATCATGCTTTGTAACCACTCTGTGTTACTACTGACACACGTTCTAACCTACCTGAGCCCTTGTTATCATGCTTTGTAACCACTCTGTGTTACTATTGACACGCGTTCTAACCTACCTGAGCCCTTGTTATCATGCTTTGTAACCACTCTGTGTTACTACTGACACACGTTCTAACCTACCTGAGCCCTTGTTATCATGCTTTGTAACCACTCTGTGTTACTATTGACACACGTTCTAACCTACCTCAGCCCTTGTTATCATGCTTTGTAACCACTCTGTGTTACTATTTACACGCGTTCTAACCTACCTGAGCCCTTGTTATCATGCTTTGTAACCACTCTGTATTACTATTGACACACGTTCTAACCTACCTAAGCCCTTGTTATCATGCTTTGTAACCACTCTGTATTACTATTGACACACGTTTTAAACCTACCTGAGCCCTTGTTATCATGCTTTGTAACCACTCTGTATTACTATTGACACACGTTCTAACCTACCTGAGCCCTTGTTATCATGCTTTGTAACCACTCTGTATTACTATTGACACACGTTCTCACCTACCTGAGCCCTTGTTATCATGCTTTGTAACCACTCTGTATTACTATTGACACACGTTTTAAACCTACCTGAGCCCTTGTTATCATGCTTTGTAACCACTCTGTATTACTATTGATACACGTTCTAACCTACCTGAGCCCTTGTTATCATGCTTTGTAACCACTCTGTGTTACTATTGACACACGTTCTAACCTACCTGAGCCCTTGTTATCATGCTTTGTAACCACTCTGTGTTACTATTGACACACGTTCTAACCTACCTGAGCCCTTGTTATCATGCTTTGTAACCACGCTGTATTACTATTGACACACGTTCTAACCTACCTGAGCCCTTGTTATCATGCTTTGTAACCACTCTGTATTATTACTGACACACGTTCTAACCTACCTCAGCCCTTGTTATCATGCTTTGTAACCACTCTGTATTACTACTGACACACGTTCTAACCTACCCGAGCCCTTGTTATCATGCTTTGTAACCACTCTATGTTACTATTGACACACGTTCTAACCTACCTGAACCCTTGTTATCATGCTTTGTAACCACTCTGTGTTACTATTGACACACGTTCTAACCTACCTGAGCCCTTGTTATCATGCTTTGTAACCACTCTGTGTTACTATTGACACACGTTCTAACCTACCTCAGCCCTTGTTATCATGCTTTGTAACCACTCTGTGTTACTACTGACACACGTTCTAACCTACCTCAGCCCTTGTTATCATGCTTTGTAACCACTCTGTGTTACTATTTACACGCGTTCTAACCTACCTGAGCCCTTGTTATCATGCTTTGTAACCACGCTGTATTACTATTGACACATGTTCTAACCTACCTGAGCCCTTGTTATCATGCTTTGTAACCACTCTGTATTATTACTGACACACGTTCTAACCTACCTCAGCCCTTGTTATCATGCTTTGTAACCACTCTGTATTACTATTTACACACGTTCTAACCTACCTGAGCCCTTGTTATCATGCTTTGTAACCACTCTGTATTACTACTGACACACGTTCTAACCTACCTGAGCCCTTGTTATCATGCTTTGTAACCACTCTGTGTTACTATTGACACGCGTTCTAACCTACCTGAGCCCTTGTTATCATGCTTTGTAACCACTCTGTATTACTATTGACACACGTTCTAACCTACCTGAGCCCTTGTTATCATGATTTGTAACCACTCTGTATTACTATTGACACACGTTCTAACCTACCCAAGCCCTTGTTATCATGCTTTGTAACCACTCTGTGTTACTATTGACACACGTTCTAACCTACCTGAGCCCTTGTTATCATGCTTTGTAACCACTCTGTATTACTATTGACACACGTTCTAACCTACCCGAGCCCTTGTTATCATGCTTTATAACCACTCTGTGTTACTATTGACACATGTTCTAACCTACCTGAGCCCTTGTTATCATGCTTTGTAACCACTCTGTATTACTATTGACACTCGTTCTAACCTACCTGAGCCCTTGTTATCATGCTTTGTAACCACTCTGTGTTACTATTGACACACGTTCTCACCTACCTGAGCCCTTGTTATCATGATTTGTAACCACTCTGTATTACTATTGACACACGTTCTAACCTACCCGAGCCCTTGTTATCATGCTTTGTAACCACTCTGTGTTACTATTGACACACGTTCTAACCTACCTGAGCCCTTGTTATCATGCTTTGTAACCACTCTGTGTTACTATTGACACACGTTCTAACCTACCCGAGCCCTTGTTATCATGCTTTGTAACCACTCTGTATTACTATTGACACACGTTCTAACCTACCCGAGCCCTTGTTATCATGCTTTGTAACCACTCTGTGTTACTATTGACACATGTTCTAACCTACCTGAGCCCTTGTTATCATGATTTGTAACCACTCTGTATTACTATTGACACTCGTTCTAACCTACCTGAGCCCTTGTTATCATGCTTTGTAACCACTCTGTGTTACTATTGACACACGTTCTCACCTACCTGAGCCCTTGTTATCATGCTTTGTAACCACTCTGTGTTACTATTGACACACGTTCTCACCTACCCGAGCCCTTGTTATCATGATTTGTAACCACTCTGTGTTATTGATATCAACTGTTTCTGTTGTAGCTATACTTTTGTAAACTGTCTGTGTTGTGTTGCTGTCATGTTATCTGTCTTTAATATTGCCGTTAAGTTGTTTTTTTACCTGATGGACGTTTTATCACTAAAATTCGAATTTACCAAAGATAAAATGACAACATTCATATTGTAAAAGGTAAAATTACCTGGGTTGTCTCTATGTGCGTCTCTGCCTGCGCATTTGATAGGAATGTTTTTCTCACATCGCCTTGGCCAGTCTCTATTTTCCACCAATTACCCTTCTGCCCTTAGCGTTTTGCTCCATAATCAAACCTCACATCTCACTTTGAGCACATATGGCCAATCACGCCTCATTTGCATACAGCCTCTTTCTGATGAATAAAAAGCAGCCAATCAGGCCACGCTGCTAGCTCGAGTGCGGGCCTGATGAGCTTGCAGGTGTTACAGGACGGATGGTAATTTTACAATATAAAGACGTTGATTAAATTGCTTTAATTAAATCCTTTACTAACAGAAACACATGACCTTAAACAACTTTTCATCATACATTGAATATTTGAAGATGGATAACATTTGAAAATGGATCGCATGTGGATACTTCGTGAGAATTATTTATTTTAGCAGTCCATCTTTCCTCAGTACACAGGAAACACAAAATAAAAAGAATGCATTAAACAATATTTATTTATCTGCTGACTTATTTGCCAACATCTTGTTCTTTAGAAAATTTACAAAGTTCAACTTGGAAAAAAATGGTATTTTGTACAAATGCAAGGAAATATAGCACATTAAGTCTGCCGTTGATTTCCCCCTGTGCTGTGCACATTAAGTCTGCCATTGATTTCCCCCTGTGCTGTGCTGTGCTGTGCTGTGCTGTGCTGTGCTGTGCTGTGCTGTGCTGTGCTGTGCTGTGCTGTGCATCCACATGAGCCCAGACCATCCACATGAGCCCAGACCATCCACATAGGCCCAGACCATCCACATGAGCCCAGACCATCCACATGAGCCCAGACCATCCACATGAGCCCAGACCATCCACATGGGCCCAGACCATCCATATGAGCCCAGACCATCCACTTGAGCCCAGACCATCCACATAGGCCCAGACCATCCACATGAGCCCAGACCATCCACATGAGCCCAGACCATCCACATGGGCCCAGACCGTCCACATGGGCCCAGACCATCCACATGAGCCCAGACCATCCACATGAGCCCAGACCATCCACATGAGCCCAGACCATCCACATGAGCCCAGACCATCCACATGAGCCCAGACCATCCACATGAGCCCAGACCATCCACATAGGCCCAGACCGTCCACATGAGCCCATATCATCCACATGAGCCCAGACCATCCACATGAGCTCAGACCATCCACATGAGCCCAGACCATCCACATGAGCCCAGACCATCCACATTAGCCCAGACCATCCACATGAGCTCAGACCATCCACATGAGCCCAGACCATCCACATTAGCCCAGACCATCCACATGAGCCCAGACCATCCACATGGGTTGAAAGGAGCTATGTCTGGCATAGATGTCATGTTTTCCTCATAGATAGTATATCTTGCGTAAGAGGACCAGGCACGGGAGATTAAAAGCTGAATAGTGTTGAGTCGGGAGTGCATTAACATTATAATATTGTGTTGGAGGCATGCTCATTTGGTAAAATCACAGTGGTGGCAAAGATGTGCAACACTGAAGCCAAGATGGCTGAACGTTGGTTGAAGATTGTATCAAATACGTGTAATGGATAATTGGTGACTAGTAATTCTAGAATAGGATTCAGTAGCATTTAATCCATAGTATATGTCACATCATGACCTTCAAATTGTTCTCATTGTGATCTTATTCACAAAGAGACATTGAAGTGGGATATTTCAATTTTAATTTTTTTATTTTGGTATTCTATCTTTCGTTGGCTATTATTATTGTTATAGGGTTTTTTCAGTAAAATGTCCTTCTCCCCAAAGACCTATTTTCAACATACATGAACCATGCAAGGTTTACCCTCATAAGTGTTGTATTCTGACTATCACAAGGTGGCGCCACAAGGAAGATGTTACAGAAATGATTGTTGAATGCATTGTGACTTTGCTCAGCAGCTTTGGTAAAGGCAAACCTTTCAGTTTTTCAATATGTAAAGCAAAGATTTCTGAAGTTAGCAAAAAAATCATTGTATTTAACTTTATTCTATATCTTTTATGACAATGACTATAGTTTATATCATGTATTAATTTAAAATTGTACAGTAAAAAAGTAAATATATAAAACCAAAACGGTAAGTAAATGATCAACGTGAATGGCTGTCTGCAAACCAAATGATAAAAATTATGTTTCATCTTAGCCATTTGTCTTTCTATAGTATTAATTCATACACTCTAAGGGTATTACAATTCTTGCACCACATTGCTGCCAATCTAGTGTATTGAATTGGATAAAGAATAGTTGGTATATGTAATAAGTGTATGGAAATAATTAAATAGCAAAGTATTTGTGTAAAATATAAACATCACTGTCTCACAATGTCTCATTATGAAGTTAAAGTATGTGTTCTAAGAGAAACGAGAAGGCCTGTGTTGTGAAACACCCTATAAATAAGATTAATCCCTAGAATGTGATGTGACTCTTATTTACTAAAGTCACACCAATCTTAACACTAGTTAAAATCTATTTAAAATCTACCTGTTCAAAAGGTTCTTCCGTGTTCGGCGTCCAGAGATCATCTGTCTGGCCTCAGCTTTGGATTTCCCGCCTGGCCCGGCGTAGGAATATTGGAGGGAGGTGATTGGCCAGGGCATTGATGCATGAAGATCAACTGGATTAACCCCTGGCCACAACACTCTTCCCCATTTTATTTTTTAAGAGGGGGGAAAGTGGGGGAATACATTGAGAGAAGGGGACAATGGGCCAGATGTTTACGAGAGGAAAGTGGGCCACAGCGGGAACAAGGGGTCAAAGTTAAACCAAAATTTTTTAATTTTAATAAAATTTATAATATTCCCTTCCTTATTTATTTATTTATTTATTTATTTTTTTTTTTTTCTAGGGCCCCCCACAACTCAGGACTCATAAATGAAATTAAAAAGTTGTTGAGCTTACCAACATAAATGACAAACAGCTACTCTCAGCAGCAGTGATTCCGGCTCTCAGCGGATGAATGTCTATCTATTGGTCAAAGAATATTTTATTTTAGCAGGGCCGTGCCTGCGAAATAAAAATATACCAGAAAGACATACATTATGTTTCATTCTTTTATTTTCAGAATTAAATTTGGAAAGTGGAGTCAACACTTAGCGACCCCTAAAAAAATCATGTATATATATTTATATATATAGGAGAATTCTTAGTTAGCCAACTGATAAAAGGAGCCGGGTTATCTCCAGGATCATAGAGCGACCGGTGTGGAGAAGCTGGCTCATCCAGTCGGCTATACAGACAAGAGTCCAAGGATGGTTTGGGCTGGGGAGATGGGGAGGATTGAGATGGTGAGCGTCAGACTCAAGGAGAATGCGCTCCAAAGAGATAGACAAAATAGCCTTCTGGAGGCAGATATGCCAAAAGATTTTGGACATGGCGCTTCAATCAGAGATGATGGTGTGCGGATTTTCACCATCACATGGGTGGCAGTGAATGACAAATGGCCTTCCAGTTTGGGAGGCCAGTTCCATGAAGGTCTCTAAATGGATTTTCTGTCCCTCTCGCGATCACGGGGGTGACCGTGATAATCCAACCCAATCTCTCAGATTCCACAGCAGCTAGGATCATGTACCAGCTGTGTGAGCTCATCAAAGGTTTTGGGCTAAATGTGACGAGAGGCATCATGGGGATGAATTCCAATGGTATGGGCCATGGAAAGAAAGGGAGAGGAGGTCAGTGCAGGAATCTGACACCAGTATTCTGGAAAGACAAAGTTTGTCACCAGATGCTGGAGTCCAATATCTGCCTGACCTGCAAGGACTAAGAGTGAGCAGAGGTTATCACTCTTATGCGCCTTTGAAGTTAAGTCAAGATGACAGTGGGAATCCACAGTCACCAGGCGGAAAGGAAGAGGAGAGGGGGCAGGGAAAAGCTGTTGCCGGAGACAGACCATGCCGTCAACGAAGCGTATCTTTTCCCGGAGAGGAGGGGGAAGAGGTCTGATCAACTCGATCAGGTTCCTCCAGTACGTGAGGGCACCGGGTCCATGGGTCGGCACAACAGAGATGTCATTCCACCCAGTGGCCCTCACTCCCAGGGTATGATAACAATTATAATAATAAAATTTATATCATGCTGAAACCAGACAGTGTTTGTTCATTGCGCTTGGTCAAGAAAAATCTTGAATAGACCGAATTTGTATTTATTAAGTTTTTTAAGCCTTCTTTTCTGAGACCTCTCCTTCTAGATGTGTTTATTCATCCAAGGAAAAGGCTTCCTGAGGGATATGTTGGCTTCCTGGAGCATGCTCATCCATTAAGGATGTCAGTACATTATCATAGTGGCCGACCTTTTCTGATAGAGGCAGGCTCATCCATTACGGATGTCAGTACATTATCATAGTGGCCGACCTTTTCTGATAGAGGCAGTCTCATCCATTAAGGATGTCAGTACATTATCATAGTGGCCGACCTTTTCTGATAGAGGCAGGCTCATCCATTGAGGATGTCATTATCATAGTGGCCGACCTTTTCTGATAGAGGCAGGCTCATCCATTAAGGATGTCAGTACATTATCATAGTGGCCGACCTTTTCTGATAGAGGCAGGCTCATCCATTGAGGATGTCATTATCATAGTGGCCGACCTTTTCTGATAGAGGCAGGCTCATCCATTAAGGATGTCAGTACATTATCATAGTGGCCGACCTTTTCTGATAGAGGCAGGCTCATCCATTAAGGATGTCAGTACATTATCATAGTGGCCGACCTTTTCTGATAGAGGCAGGCTCATCCATTACGGATGTCAGTACATTATCACAGTGGCCGACCTTTCTGATAGAGGCAGGCTCATCCATTAAGGATGTCAGTACATTATCACAGTGGCCGACCTTTTCTGATAGAGGCAGGCTCATCCATTAAGGATGTCAGTACATTATCACAGTGGCCGACCTTTTCTGATAGAGGCAGGCTCATCCATTAAGGATGTCAGTACATTATCATAGTGGCCGACCTTTTCTGATAGAGGCAGGCTCATCCATTACGGATGTCAGTACATTATCATAGTGGCCGACCTTTTCTGATAGAGGTAGGCTCATCCATAAAGGATGTCAGTACATTATCACAGTGGCCGACCTTTTCTGATAAAGGCAGGCTCATCCATTAAGGATGTCAGTACATTATCACAGTGGCCGACCTTTTCTGATAGAGGCAGGCTCATCCATTAAGGATGTCAGTACATTATCATAGTGGCCGACCTTTTCTGATAGAGGCAGGCTCATCCATTACGGATGTCAGTACATTATCACAGTGGCCGACCTTTTCTGATAGAGGCAGGCTCATCCATTGAGGATGTCATTATCATAGTGGCCGACCTTTTCTGATAGAGGCAGGCTCATCCATAAAGGATGTCAGTACATTATCACAGTGGCCGACCTTTTCTGATAGAGGCAGGCTCATCCATTAAGGATGTCAGTACATTATCATAGTGGCCGACCTTTTATGATAGAGGCAGGCTCATCCATTAAGGATGTCAGTACATTATCATAGTGGCCGACCTTTTCTGATAGAGGCAGGCTCATCCATAAAGGATGTCAGTACATTATCACAGTGGCCGACCTTTTCTGATAGAGGCAGGCTCATCCATTAAGAATGTCATTATCATAGTGGCCGACCTTTTCTGATAGAGGCAGTCTCATCCATTGAGGATGTCATTATCATAGTGGCCGACCTTTTCTGATAGAGGCAGGCTCATCCATTAAGGATGTCAGTACATTATCATAGTGGCCGACCTTTTCTGATAGAGGCAGGCTCATCCATAGAGGATGTCAGTACATTATCATAGTGGCCGACCTTTTCTGATAGAGGCAGGCTCATCCATAAAGGATGTCAGTACATTATCACAGTGGCCGACCTTTTCTGATAGAGGCAGGCTCATCCATTAAGAATGTCATTATCATAGTGGCCGACCTTTTCTGATAGAGGCAGGCTCATCCATTGAGGATGTCATTATCATAGTGGCCGACCTTTTCTGATAGAGGCAGGCTCATCCATTAAGGATGTCAGTACATTATCATAGTGGCCGACCTTTTCTGATAGAGGCAGGCTCATCCATAGAGGATGTCAGTACATTATCATAGTGGCCGACCTTTTCTGATAGAGGCAGGCTCATCCATTGAGGATGTCATTATCATAGTGGCCGACCTTTTCTGATAGAGGCAGGCTCATCCATTAAGGATGTCAGTACATTATCACAGTGGCCGACCTTTTCTGATAGAGGCAGGCTCATCCATTAAGGATGTCAGTACATTATCATAGTGGCCGACCTTTTCTGATAGAGGCAGGCTCATCCATAGAGGATGTCAGTACATTATCATAGTGGCCGACCTTTTCTGATAGAGGCAGACTCATCCATTAAGGATGTCAGTACATTATCACAGTGGCCGACCTTTTCTGATAGAGGCAGGCTCATCCATTACGGATGTCAGTACATTATCATAGTGGCCGACCTTTTCTGATAGAGGCAGGCTCATCCATTAAGGATGTCATTATCATAGTGGCCGACCTTTTCTGATAGAGGCAGGCTCATCCATTGAGGATGTCAGTACATTATCATAGTGGCCGACCTTTTCTTATAGAGGCAGGCTCATCCATAGAGGATGTCAGTACACTATCATAGTGGCCGACCTTTTCTGATAGAGGCAGGCTCATCCATTGAGGATGTCAGTACATTATCACAGTGGCCGACCTTTTCTGATAGAGGCAGGCTCATCCATTGAGGATGTCATTATCATAGTGGCCGACCTTTTCTGATAGAGGCAGGCTCATCCATAAAGGATGTCAGTACATTATCACAGTGGCCGACCTTTTATGATAGAGGCAGGCTCATCCATTAAGGATGTCATTATCATAGTGGCCGACCTTTTCTGATAGAGGCAGGCTCATCCATTAAGGATGTCAGTACATTATCATAGTGGCCGACCTTTTCTGATAGAGGCAGGCTCATCCATTAAGGATGTCATTATCATAGTGGCCGACCTTTTCTGATAGAGGCAGGCTCATCCATTAAGGATGTCAGTACATTATCATAGTGGCCGACCTTTTCTGACAGAGGCAGGCTCATCCATTAAGGATGTCAGTACATTATCATAGTGGACGACCTTTTCTGATAGAGGCAGGCTCATCCATTAAGGATGTCAGTACATTATCATAGTGGCCGACCTTTTCTGATAGAGGCAGGCTCATCCATAAAGGATGTCAGTACATTATCACAGTGGCCGACCTTTTCTGATAGAGGCAGGCTCATCCATTGAGGATGTCAGTACATTATCATAGTGGCCGACCTTTTCTGATAGAGGCAGGCTCATCCATAAAGGATGTCAGTACATTATCATAGTGGCCGACCTTTTCTGATAGAGGCAGGCTCATCCATTGAGGATGTCAGTACATTATCATAGTGGCCGACCTTTTCTGATAGAGGCAGGCTCATCCATAAAGGATGTCAGTACATTATCACAGTGGCCGACCTTTTATGATAGAGGCAGGCTCATCCATTAAGGATGTCATTATCATAGTGGCCGACCTTTTCTGATAGAGGCAGGATCATCCATAAAGGATGTCAGTACATTATCATAGTGGCCGACCTTTTCTGATAGAGGCAGGCTCATCCATAAAGGATGTCAGTACATTATCATAGTGGCCGACCTTTTCTGATAGAGGCAGGCTCATCCATTACGGATGTCAGTACATTATCATAGTGGCCGACCTTTTCTGATAGAGGCAGGCTCATCCATTAAGGATGTCATTATCATAGTGGCCGACCTTTTCTGATAGAGGCAGGCTCATCCATTAAGGATGTCAGTACATTATCACAGTGGCCGACCTTTTCTGATAGAGGCAGGCTCATCCATTACGGATGTCAGTACATTATCATAGTGGCCGACCTTTTCTGATAGAGGCAGGCTCATCCATTAAGGATGTCATTATCATAGTGGCCGACCTTTTCTGATAGAGGCAGGCTCATCCATAAAGGATGTCAGTACATTATCATAGTGGCCGACCTTTTCTGATAGAGACAGGCTCATCCATTAAGGATGTCAGTACATTATCACAGTGGTCGACCTTTTCTGATAGAGGCAGGCTCATCCATTAAGGATGTCAGTACATTATCATAGTGGCCGACCTTTTCTGATAGAGGCAGGCTCATCCATAAAGGATGTCAGTACATTATCACAGTGGCCGACCTTTTCTGATAGAGGCAGGCTCATCCATTAAGGATGTCAGTACATTATCACAGTGGCCGACCTTTTCTGATAGAGGCAGGCTCATCCATTAAGGATGTCAGTACATTATCATAGTGGCCGACCTTTTCTGATAGAGGCAGGCTCATCCATTAAGGATGTCAGTACATTATAACAGTGGCCGACCTTTTCTGATAGAGGCAGGCTCATCCATTAAGGATGTCAGTACATTATCATAGTGGCCGACCTTTTCTGATAGAGGCAGGCTCATCCATTTAGGATGTCAGTACATTATCATAGTGGCCGACCTTTTCTGATAAAGGCAGGCTCATCCATTACGGATGTCAGTACATTATCATAGTGGCCGACCTTTTCTGATAGAGGCAGGCTCATCCATTAAGGATGTCAGTACATTATCATAGTGGCCGACCTTTTCTGATAAAGGCAGGCTCATCCATAAAGGATGTCAGTACATTATCATAGTGGCCGACCTTTTCTGATAGAGGCAGGCTCATCCATTAAGGATGTCAGTACATTATCATAGTGGCCGACCTTTTCTGATAGAGGCAGGCTCATCCATTAAGGATGTCAGTACATTATCATAGTGGCCGACCTTTTCTGATAAAGGCAGGCTCATCCATAAAGGATGTCAGTACATTATCACAGTGGCCGACCTTTTCTGATAGAGGCAGGCTCATCCATTAAGAATGTCATTATCATAGTGGCCGACCTTTTCTGATAGAGGCAGGCTCATCCATAAAGGATGTCAGTACATTATCACAGTGGCCGACCTTTTCTGATAGAGGCAGGCTCATCCATTAAGAATGTCATTATCATAGTGGCCGACCTTTTCTGATAGAGGCAGGCTCATCCATAGAGGATGTCAGTACATTATCACAGTGGCCGACCTTTTCTGATAGAGGCAGGCTCATCCATAAAGGATGTCAGTACATTATCACAGTGGCCGACCTTTTCTGATAGAGGCAGCCTCATCCATTAAGGATGTCAGTACATTATCACAGTGGCCGACCTTTTCTGATAGAGGCAGGCTCATCCATTGAGGATGTCATTATCATAGTGGCCGACCTTTTCTGATAGAGGCAGGCTCATCCATTACGGATGTCAGTACATTATCATAGTGGCCGACCTTTTCTGATAGAGGCAGGCTCATCCATTAAGGATGTCAGTACATTATCATAGTGGCCGACCTTTTCTGATAGAGGCAGGCTCATCCATTAAGTATGTCAGTACATTATCATAGTGGCCGACCTTTTCTGATAGAGGCAGGCTCATCCATTAAGGATGTCAGTACATTATCACAGTGGCCGACCTTTTCTGATAGAGGCAGGCTCATCCATTACGGATGTCAGTACATTATCACAGTGGCCGACCTTTTCTGATAGAGGCAGGCTCATCCATTAAGGATGTCAGTAAATTATCATAGTGGCCGACCTTTACTGACAGAGACAGGCTCATCCATAAAGGATGTCAGTACATTATCATAGTGGCCGACCTTTTATGATAGAGGCAGGCTCATCCATTAAGGATGTCAGTACATTATCATAGTGGCCGACCTTTTCTGACAGAGGCAGGCTCATCCATAAAGGATGTCAGTACATTATCAAAGTGGCCGACCTTTTCTGATAAAGGCAGGCTCATCCATTAAGGATGTCAGTACATTATCATAGTGGCCGACCTTTTCTGATAGAGGCAGGCTCATCCATAAAGGATGTCAGTACATTATCACAGTGGCCGACCTTTTCTGATAAAGGCAGGCTCATCCATTAAGGATGTCAGTACATTATCATAGTGGCCGACCTTTTCTGATAAAGGCAGGCTCATCCATAAAGTATGTCAGTACATTATCATAGTGGCCGACCTTTTCTGATAGAGGCAGGCTCATCCATTAAGAATGTCATTATCATAGTGGCCGACCTTTTCTGATAGAGGCAGGCTCATCCATAAAGGATGTCAGTACATTATCACAGTGGCCGACCTTTTCTGATAGAGGCAGGCTCATCCATTAAGGATGTCATTATCATAGTGGCCGACCTTTTCTGATAGAGGCAGGCTCATCCATTAAGGATGTCAGTACATTATCATAGTGGCCGACCTTTTCTGATAGAGGCAGGCTCATCCATTAAGGATGTCATTATCATAGTGGCCGACCTTTTCTGATAGAGGCAGGCTCATCCATTAAGGATGTCAGTACATTATCATAGTGGCCGACCTTTTCTGACAGAGGCAGGCTCATCCATTAAGGATGTCAGTACATTATCATAGTGGACGACCTTTTCTGATAGAGGCAGGCTCATCCATTAAGGATGTCAGTACATTATCATAGTGGCCGACCTTTTCTGATAGAGGCAGGCTCATCCATAAAGGATGTCAGTACATTATCACAGTGGCCGACCTTTTATGATAGAGGCAGGCTCATCCATTGAGGATGTCAGTACATTATCATAGTGGCCGACCTTTTCTGATAGAGGCAGGCTCATCCATTAAGGATGTCAGTACATTATCACAGTGGCCGACCTTTTCTGATAGAGGCAGGCTCATCCATTAAGGATGTCAGTACATTATCATAGTGGCCGACCTTTTCTGATAGAGGCAGGCTCATCCATTAAGGATGTCAGTACATTATCACAGTGGCCGACCTTTTCTGATAGAGGCAGGCTCATCCATTAAGGATGTCAGTACATTATCATAGTGGCCGACCTTTTCTGATAGAGGCAGGCTCATCCATTAAGGATGTCAGTACATTATCATAGTGGCCGACCTTTTCTGATAAAGGCAGGCTCATCCATTACGGATGTCAGTACATTATCATAGTGGCCGACCTTTTCTGATAGAGGCAGGCTCAGCCATTAAGGATGTCAGTACATTATCATAGTGGCCGACCTTTTCTGATAAAGGCAGGCTCATCCATTAAGGATGTCAGTACATTATCATCGTGGCCGACCTTTTCTGATAGAGGCAGGCTCATCCATTAAGGATGTCAGTACATTATCACAGTGGCCGACCTTTTCTGATAGAGGCAGGCTCATCCATTAAGGATGTCAGTACATTATCATAGTGGCGGACCTTTTCTGATAGAGGCAGGCTCATCCATTAAGGATGTCAGTACATTATCATAGTGGCCGACCTTTTCTGATAGAGGCAGGCTCATCCATTAAGGATGTCAGTACATTATCATAGTGGCCGACCTTTTCTGACAGAGGCAGGCTCATCCATTAAGGATGTCAGTACATTATCATAGTGGCCGACCTTTTCTGACAGAGGCAGGCTCATCCATTAAGGATGTCAGTACATTATCATAGTGGCCGACCTTTTCTGATAGAGGCAGGCTCATCCATTAAGGATGTCATTATCATAGTGGCCGACCTTTTCTAATAGAGGCAGGCTCATCCATTGAGGATGTCAGTAAATTATCATAGTGGCCGACCTTTTCTGATAGAGGCAGGCTCATCCATTAAGGATGTCATTATCATAGTGGCCGACCTTTTCTGATAGAGGCAGGCTCATCCATTAAGGATGTCAGTACATTATCATAGTGGCCGACCTTTTCTGATAGAGGCAGGCTCATCCATTAAGTATGTCAGTACATTATCATAGTGGCCGACCTTTTCTGATAGAGGCAGGCTCATCCATTAAGGATGTCAGTACATTATCACAGTGGCCGACCTTTTCTGATAGAGGCAGGCTCATCCATTACGGATGTCAGTACATTATCACAGTGGCCGACCTTTTCTGATAGAGGCAGGCTCATCCATTAAGGATGTCAGTAAATTATCATAGTGGCCGACCTTTACTGACAGAGACAGGCTCATCCATAAAGGATGTCAGTACATTATCATAGTGGCCGACCTTTTATGATAGAGGCAGGCTCATCCATTAAGGATGTCAGTACATTATCATAGTGGCCGACCTTTTCTGACAGAGGCAGGCTCATCCATAAAGGATGTCAGTACATTATCAAAGTGGCCGACCTTTTCTGATAAAGGCAGGCTCATCCATTAAGGATGTCAGTACATTATCATAGTGGCCGACCTTTTCTGATAGAGGCAGGCTCATCCATAAAGGATGTCAGTACATTATCACAGTGGCCGACCTTTTCTGATAAAGGCAGGCTCATCCATTAAGGATGTCAGTACATTATCATAGTGGCCGACCTTTTCTGATAAAGGCAGGCTCATCCATAAAGTATGTCAGTACATTATCATAGTGGCCGACCTTTTCTGATAGAGGCAGGCTCATCCATTAAGAATGTCATTATCATAGTGGCCGACCTTTTCTGATAGAGGCAGGCTCATCCATAAAGGATGTCAGTACATTATCACAGTGGCCGACCTTTTATGATAGAGGCAGGCTCATCCATTAAGGATGTCATTATCATAGTGGCCGACCTTTTCTGATAGAGGCAGGCTCATCCATTAAGGATGTCAGTACATTATCATAGTGGCCGACCTTTTCTGATAGAGGCAGGCTCATCCATTAAGGATGTCATTATCATAGTGGCCGACCTTTTCTGATAGAGGCAGGCTCATCCATTAAGGATGTCAGTACATTATCATAGTGGCCGACCTTTTCTGACAGAGGCAGGCTCATCCATTAAGGATGTCAGTACATTATCATAGTGGACGACCTTTTCTGATAGAGGCAGGCTCATCCATTAAGGATGTCAGTACATTATCATAGTGGCCGACCTTTTCTGATAGAGGCAGGCTCATCCATAAAGGATGTCAGTACATTATCACAGTGGCCGACCTTTTATGATAGAGGCAGGCTCATCCATTGAGGATGTCAGTACATTATCATAGTGGCCGACCTTTTCTGATAGAGGCAGGCTCATCCATTAAGGATGTCAGTACATTATCACAGTGGCCGACCTTTTCTGATAGAGGCAGGCTCATCCATTAAGGATGTCAGTACATTATCATAGTGGCCGACCTTTTCTGATAGAGGCAGGCTCATCCATTAAGGATGTCAGTACATTATCACAGTGGCCGACCTTTTCTGATAGAGGCAGGCTCATCCATTAAGGATGTCAGTACATTATCATAGTGGCCGACCTTTTCTGATAGAGGCAGGCTCATCCATTAAGGATGTCAGTACATTATCATAGTGGCCGACCTTTTCTGATAAAGGCAGGCTCATCCATTACGGATGTCAGTACATTATCATAGTGGCCGACCTTTTCTGATAGAGGCAGGCTCAGCCATTAAGGATGTCAGTACATTATCATAGTGGCCGACCTTTTCTGATAAAGGCAGGCTCATCCATTAAGGATGTCAGTACATTATCATCGTGGCCGACCTTTTCTGATAGAGGCAGGCTCATCCATTAAGGATGTCAGTACATTATCACAGTGGCCGACCTTTTCTGATAGAGGCAGGCTCATCCATTAAGGATGTCAGTACATTATCATAGTGGCGGACCTTTTCTGATAGAGGCAGGCTCATCCATTAAGGATGTCAGTACATTATCATAGTGGCCGACCTTTTCTGATAGAGGCAGGCTCATCCATTAAGGATGTCAGTACATTATCATAGTGGCCGACCTTTTCTGACAGAGGCAGGCTCATCCATTAAGGATGTCAGTACATTATCATAGTGGCCGACCTTTTCTGACAGAGGCAGGCTCATCCATTAAGGATGTCAGTACATTATCATAGTGGCCGACCTTTTCTGATAGAGGCAGGCTCATCCATTAAGGATGTCATTATCATAGTGGCCGACCTTTTCTAATAGAGGCAGGCTCATCCATTGAGGATGTCAGTAAATTATCATAGTGGCCGACCTTTTCTGATAGAGGCAGGATCATCCATTAAGGATGTCATTATCATAGTGGCCGACCTTTTCTGATAGAGGCAGGCTCATCCATTAAGGATGTCAGTACATTATCATAGTGGCCGACCTTTTCTGACAGAGGCAGGCTCATCCATTAAGGATGTCAGTACATTATCATAGTGGCCGACCTTTTCTGACAGAGGCAGGCTCATCCATTAAGGATGTCAGTACATTATCATAGTGGCCGACCTTTTCTGATAGAGGCAGGCTCATCCATTAAGGATGTCATTATCATAGTGGCCGACCTTTTCTAATAGAGGCAGGCTCATCCATTGAGGATGTCAGTAAATTATCATAGTGGCCGACCTTTTCTGATAGAGGCAGGCTCATCCATTAAGGATGTCATTATCATAGTGGCCGACCTTTTCTGATAGAGGCAGGCTCATCCATTAAGGATGTCAGTACATTATCATAGTGGCCGACCTTTTCTGACAGAGGCAGGCTCATCCATTAAGGATGTCAGTACATTATCATAGTGGCCAACCTTTTCTGATAGAGGCAGGCTCATCCATTAAGGATGTCATTATCATAGTGGCCGTACTTTCTGACAGAGGCAGGCTCATCCATTAAGGATGTCAGTACATTATCATAGTGGCCGACCTTTTCTGATAGAGGCAGGCTCATCCATTAAGGATGTCATTATCATAGTGGCCGACCTTTTCTGATAGAGGCAGGCTCATCCATTAAGGATGTCAGTACATTATCATAGTGGCCGACCTTTTCTGATAGAGGCAGGCTCATCCATTAAGGATGTCAGTACATTATCATAGTGGCCGACCTTTTCTGATAGAGGCAGGCTCATCCATAAAGGATGTCAGTACATTATCATAGTGGCCGACCTTTTCTGATAGAGGCAGGCTCATCCATTAAGGATGTCAGTAAATTATCATAGTGGCCGACCTTTTCTGACAGAGGCAGGCTCATCCATAAAGGATGTCAGTACATTATCATAGTGGCCGACCTTTTCTGATAGAGGCAGGCTCATCCATTAAGGATGTCAGTACATTATCATAGTGGCCGACCTTTTCTGATAGAGGCAGGCTCATCCATAAAGGATGTCAGTACATTATCATAGTGGCCGACCTTTTCTGATAGAGGCAGGCTCATCCATCTTGCAGATGGTTCCTTTAAAATATTCTTCCTTGTGGTTCATCTGTTGTTGTGATGTCATCTGCGGTTATGACATCACAAAGAAGAATATTTTAAAGGAACCATGTGCTTTTGAGCTAATACTTGGCATGCTCAAAATGAAGATCCTAGGTAAATTAAGATGGAGGTCAAAACAAACCCTACACCTTCTGCACCCTTTGATGAGGAAATGCCATACTAAACTTTTTTAAGCTTCTGAATGGGATGTAAGAGCATATCCTAAGCAAGACAGAATCAAACACATGAGATGGCTATGGTATCTATGTCAGGTTTGTTGGTGTTTTACATCACTTTCAACATTATTTCAGTCATTTCGTGATGAGACCTACTTGTAGCAGATATAATGCTGTTTCACTGAATTGTCATGTTGCAGGTCCTTGACACGACAACCCACCCAGTCACAGGTTTACAAGGACAAAGGGTTAACCCTTTAGGGATGGGCCTCAGCTATCATTCCTCACTACTGATATATCATCCATACATACCATATACTTCAAATGTCTTCAACAGGATCCAAGGTGTAAAATGAAACTTATGTATTACAAACCATAATCCAAGTCTGGAAAAATCATGTTAACTTCACACCACTAGTCTGGATCTAAGTCACTATTCCATCGATAATCCGGGTTCTGTGAAAAGGAAAGTGAACTATCATTAGCAAAGTAAATAGATTTAATTAAAACATAATCTGGATCAATACATTCACGGCACTGAAATTACATGGTGTGTAAAGAGGAGGCACAAATAAAGTTCTGCATATTTTAACCCCTAACGGGCGGGACAGTAATGTCCTTATTGTTCTGGCTTAATGAAGGTCACATTCTAAAGGGCTGCAATTTGTCACAATGTAATCATGGTAATGACGTCATCTCCAGGCCATCTATAACGTATTTTCTCAGTAGTTATCATAAGATATTTTATCATTAGCTCGATATGTTCTACATTGCGTTGGGCGACATGACAATTCAGTGAGGCAGCACTATATCTGTCACAAGTAGGTCACATCACCAAATGACTGAAATATGGTTGAAAGTGATGTAAAACCCCAAACAAACAAACTACATTGCGTTGGAGCAAAGATAATTTGGATAAACTACATAACATTAACCTTAGTGATTTTATTTTTTTTGGAGGGAGGGATTACATCACTTTCAACATTACTTCAATTATTCTATGACTGCTGGTAGATAGATTTGTTGTAATTGATTGGATTTTAAACAGTATAGGACTTTGCAATCAGTTTTAATAGTGGAGCTCTTGTTTACTTAAGGCATTAACTTATTTATCAAGAACACAGAAGCATCCTACTGTATTCAAATTATTTTATTTATTTCTGTCCTGAAAGGATTGTTCACATATTGTCTTCAGTTAACATATTTAGTATCTACTCAATAATATTTTGATTATCATTATTTTTAACACTGAATGTCCTTACTTTCATAATGTGCACTAAACAATAATTTATTCAAAATGAAATAGATAATTTGATGATCCTCTTTGATGGATGATTATCATTAATTCACTGGAAAAACTGCAGTCCGCAAAAAAAAATATTTGTTTTTTGATATCTAAGATACAGTCTATATCACATATAAATTGATTAAAGATTGATTAAATTGATCTGAGATTGTACAAACTATTGTATGAATATATCATTAGAACAAGGGGTTTAACAGTCTACATTTTAAGATATGAGCAAAGAGTGAGATGCTATAGATGAATGAATTCATTATTGTCTTGCTGCATTTCGTGAATACAAGTCAGCATATTTTCATATTTTCATGAAGAAATATGGACAGTATGCTTTGAGTTGTCTTCAAGGGCTCTCAGTGCTATGGATTATGTAATTCAATTCTAGCGTATTCTGTAGGTTAATCTAAGTGAAAGGCCTCTCGTGAATTTCATCATATTGTCACAGGACTTTGTGACATTAATGTACACCATCAATTCATTAAACTACTGAATTAAAAAAGGTGAATCAACTTACATTATAATTCATACAATGTCTTTCATTCAAATCATCATTTCATTTTGAATATTAAAACTGTAAAGAGTTCACTTCACTTATTGGTGAGCTGATGTTTCAGGAATAAACATGTAAGAAACATGCATGCAAGGAATTGGAAATATGACTAAGACAGATTTCCCTAAGACAGACTTTTAAACATTTTCGGTTGAGTATGTAGCTGATTCACTGACACTCATATTCTTGGTTACCATTGAGGTTTCATCATCATCACCCTTTCTCCTCTTAGTCTTTCCAGAGCTGCCAATGGCATAGATCTTGTGGAAAAATGTGTAAGCAAAGAAATTGAAAACTCCTCCCATATTTGAGAATATCACCACAAACACCACCAGCATTACATGTGGAGTCTCAAAGTTAGCCCATAAACTGGAAAAGTCATGAACCTCTTTACCTGGATCAGTTTTAATATTTTATGCAATAATTATATTTTATACTTCACTTAATGGCAGAAATGATACATTGAAAGAATTAATTATAGATACATGTGTGGTCTCAAAGTTAACTCATGAACTTTAGTACCATCAGCATTACAGTCAGTATTATTTTTGTTTCATTGACTTGCATACATCAATTCACTATAACTTATTTAACATAGCTGTACAAAGAAAAATATAGACACCTCGTTTACTTATTAATAGACCTTATAATCCCAGCCCAATCCAGCTTTCATAAGATACTTCAAATTTTCAGGCCATGGGCCATGGCGCAGTTGGAAAGAGCGCTGTCTCATTAGCACCAGTTCCTCTATGGTGATCCAAAGGTTGTGGGTTCGTTCCTCATCTGTGCCCAGATTGAATTTTTGACACAATTTCACACATGAGCTGACGCCCATGCCAAAGGGTTGACCAGTTGTCCTTGTAAATCTGTGATAATTAAACATACCTGAAAAGGGTGAATGCCCACCACTGAGTGAAATAAGTGATGCAGAAGAGGACCATTATCTTTGCCATTTTGCTGTAAATTTTGTCACTTTCTTTGCCTGATTGATTACCAACATCTGTCAACATTTTGTTTGTTTTTGCAATCTTAACCCACACTGTGGCATAGAAGTAAACAGACATAAAATTTGTGAGAAGCATTACTCAACAACAGAGTTACCAGCAAACCCTGGAGGATATCGCTGGGGTGATGCAGTACTACTGGTGCCTGGAGACCCATGGTTCCTTGCTGTTCACATCTCTGCACTTATATCTCTGAATATCAGCATCATGGTCAGTGGTTGCACCATTGTCTATCTCATCAGGAATGGAACCGAAAAGAATCTCTTCAAAAGAAAGACTGGAGAAAGACTGGTTGTTTATTTGGCAATTTGTGATCCACTCTACAGGTAACTTCAAATTATATTTAACAATGTTATACTGTTGACCATTTTGCAATGACAATACCAAGGTAATCTTTGAAGTGATGCTTTGACATTCTCCTGTTGTAATTTCTGTTACAATTTCCACTTATGATGTAGAGGTGTGTTGTGTATTGATGATTTCTTGGATCTTATGCCCTGTATATATGTACAGTTATGTATAATACAAAAGGGAAGTGTTGCATTTTTAATTCTGCTCAAAAGAATATTTGTTCTACTCTGAACATCTATGAAACTAATATTATTAAAGGATTAAGTTATATATTTCAGTGCAGAGCATGCCTCTAACCATGTGATAACTGTATTAGCTGATGGTGATCCAGGAGATCTGGAATTTCTGTGTGCGATTTATGGATTCTTTCTCCATGAGTTTCTATGTGCTCAATCAGTTATTGTGCTCTTCAGTGGATTCAGATAAAAACCTCCAAACAAATATTTTCTTATTTTATGATATCTTGAATGGAGCTTGATATTTCATGCTAAATAGCATTATATTTGATATCTTTGTGGATATTGACTATTTGTAGCACATATATGCTGGTAGTACATGGTGTGACACTTAACTTTGGTAAATATGACTGGAGAATGCTGAGTCTTTTTTATGGCCTACCAGCTTTGGCAGGAGCAATTCTGTTATATTATGGATTGATGGGAACAAGTGGATTTTGGTAATGTAAAATGCTGTGATATCTTTAATTATACAAATTATACAAACATATACTTTTGAAATAATATACATTTATTATTAACAGAAAATTTTTTAGACAATTAATTTGGCTTCAGAATTGTTATTGATTAGAATGACACTTTTTTTCATACTGTCACAGAGTGCAAACAATTATATCGGTTATTATATCATGAATATGGCACGAAATGATAAAATGGAATTCAGGTAGTTTATTGCAAAGGATTAAGCAAACGTCTATGTTTTCTTAATTTTTATTTCCTTTGCCTCTTGGAAAATGACAGACAAAAACAGGGAGAAAAATCGATATGGACCATATATATATATATATAAATTATAATATTAATACATTTAAATACATGACTTAAATCATGATTATACCACCCAAATCAAGTAAAGCTTCTTGTTCTAAATTATGTCATTCTTTGCACATTATTTTGTGAAGAAGTATTGATTTAATGAAGTACCATCTGGTATTTGGTGCCCATAAAGGATTATTATTTGTTTTAACCTGTAAGCAAGAACACCCTTCTGAAAACAGATCGTTAAAAAGATATATTGACATTTTGAAAATTGGCCATTGTTGAGAGTGCCAAGAGACGAAGAGGAGGAGGTACCTTGCTGCAACTTTTTTCTCTTATTTAACAAATAGTGTGCTTTACTACTGTGCAATCTCAAATTCTGTCCTTTAAACTAAATGATTCCAGTTTAGGACACATGTCTGAATTATTTAGATTAGAAGTGGGAAAACTAATTCCTAAAAATACTTTTCTGTTGTCTTTGTAACTTTCAATCTGGTTTTATAGAATGAATTTATGAAGTGAGAAGTAGAAAATTCCATTTTAAATCAAACGTAAATTTTTCGTGCATTATTTGATATATATAGCATTGAAATTGGTTTTGATTATGATTGTTAATTTGTTCATCCCATTTCATACCATTTCATACCAATTAAAACCACCAAAACTGGATTAATCTGATGCTCTCAGATGTGGTAAATCACTGTAACACTGCACTGGTAACAAAATATTGGATAACATGCCCCATTTTCCCAAAATCCAAAATACCTGACATGTAGAGGAAAGTCTCTCAGCGACCTGCTGAGAATATTGCTTGCTGAGATTAATTCTTCATTCAAATTGTGGTTTTAGTTTACAATAAAAAAATGACTCCAATATTTGATTATTATTTTTGTAAACATAGAACAAATTTGAAACTAGAAAACTATTTTGGAGGCATTGACACCACTTCAAAGAGGTGATTTGTTCACATGTGAGCACATGCATTTTGGACAGCACAGCATAAACCACTTGAACCTTTTTTAAAGCATGACATTTTTTAATCTTCTTCCTGGAAATCGGAGAAATACACATAAAGGTGACATGTAACCTATTGATTTCCATGATGATTGACGTGGTCAGACTACTTTATGAAGATCTTAAATGAATAATATGCCAATTTGACAAAATATATTTAAAAATGAGCACTGTTTGCAGGTATATGTTACAGGTTATCACACCTTGGATGGGTACAGTCCATGTTTATATTGAAATATGGATCCAGGCAAAATGTTCAGTGAGCAGACTTGCCTTAAGAAAAAGTCAGAGCATATCATCAGACCTGTGAGACACACGCCAGTGCTACACTATAGCATTGCACTGTATATATTCATACATGCTCAAGATTGGCCTCATAACAAACTTATTCAAAGTTTAAAACTCATGATAAAATCTTAAAACTGGCTCCATGTAATAATTTCTTTTGCATTTTCACATATTCTATGTCGGCAAAAACAGATACTCAACTCTATATGGTCAGACATGCATATTGCTCAAATATGACCTCAATATGAAGATTTAATACAATACTTGTTTCCTCTAAGAGGTCATTATTATTTTCAATGTTTAAAAAAAGAAATTGCATTAGATATGAAAAAAACTATTGAATTCTTATATGCATATTTCTCAATAAATATCCAAATATGAATATTTTATCTTTTTTCGGTATTATATATTAAGTCATTTCTATTTCATATTCTTCAAATTAACAATTAATAAATCAAACCCTGAGCAAGGAGTTTATGATTTTTGGCATTATAATCAGATCTGGTTCATTCTCAGACTGGATGGGTTGTCATATCAAGGACCTGCGACATGACAATTCAGTGAGGCAGCATTATATCTGCTACAAGTAGGTCTCATCACGAAATGACTGAAATAATGTTGAAAGTGATGTAAAACCCCAAACAAACAATAAACACTGTCATGTCGCAGGTCCTTGACATGACAACCCACTATGCAGCGTCACAAAGGTTCTAGCTCAAATCAAACTCTGGAACTTAAACACTTACACCTCTTACCTAAAAAATGCCCCATTTAGTCCAAGAGCTGTGTGATATTTTTTACATGTATTCTGCTTCTTAAATCTTTGGAGCTGTTACATATAAAAAAAATTATATACCGCCCTGGCTAAACCCCTCAAGCACTATTCTGAACCTCCTCTATAGTATTTCTAATATATAATTTAGCTGATTCTATTTGAAGTTTATTTCCCTTACTACATGCAAAAAAAACGTTTTTCCACTCTCATTTTGAAAGGAGTCCATACTAATCTTTGCAGCTGACTCTCCTTCAATTCTCCTACTATCAGTACCTCTGTTTCACATTAGCCTTCCAAGAACAGTAGATGGGAATTGAAGCATCATTAAATTTTCTTGGCTGAGCCCTCAGGGCCCTGTGAATCAGCCTTTCTGGTAGAGTTAGTAATGCTAATTGCCATATCGCTATTAGTAGGTAAAATTTGTCAACATAAGATAGATGGCGACACTAGCTGGTTAATTTGAGCTGGTTAATCTGTATCCATACTGAGATAATTGCAAGACTATGCTAATCCAAATATTAGGACTATCAAGGCCCTCTCGTTGCAATGGGTTTGTTCAGCGGGTGAATAATGTCACTATATTTTGGGAGGATTGCTTTGTTTCTTTGACATAGATATAGAACAGGGGAACCCCAAACAACGACCACATATTTCCAATGACATGTGACCGAAATTCCGGCCACAGTATACGGGCACATGCATGGTGGTTTACTGTCCCTATATGTATATGGGACAGTTAGTTATTAGTGTCTAGATAACTGCCTTATGAAATGAGTGTTCATCATTCTCTAAGGGTGGAGGAGTGAGGACAGTGACTTTTAGGCCCTGAGCTCTTATCAGACCAATATGTCTTACCCATTGGACCTAAAATTACATCATAAAATATGTTTAAATATTATTAGAAATGGAGACGCCAACACCGGAGTATATTTGGACATAAATGATTTATTTTGATTGACAAATAAACTACCACCATTTAGCTAATTCACAGTTAGCACCCTCTACATTCAGTTTATACAATTACAATAATTCAATTAATCCAACACCAATCAATAAATAACATTATACAGATTACAAACGGTAGTTTCATTATGAAATAATGAATATGGGGACATTATATCTAATACATTATATGAAATACTTAATTATGATTACTGAAACATTACATTTACATATTTGTGGCCATATGCCAAGGCCATATGGTGGCCATATGCGTGATGCAAAATTTATATTGTAGCCTAGTTTTTGGGCGGGATGGAGGAGAGCTTCACGGCATTAATGTTCTCCAATCACCAATCGGCAAAGCCCAGATAGGTGATCTGGAGGGGTTTGTCGAACGTCCATAGTTTCTACCAACTCCAACCAAAGAAAAGTTTGGTGGAGTTGATTGAGCTCTAGTGAAGTAAAAAGTCGCCAGCTGCAAAAACTGTGGTAAACCCGTTTAAACGTCAAAATTGAACCCGTTTCAACTGCCATTAAAACGGGTTTGATTCAATTTTTGCAGCTGGCGATTATTATCAAGTATTTATTTTCCTTATTTAATGTTATCCAAAGAATAATCAAGCTTTTTTATGAGATTTTAGACGTTATCATACATAAAATATGAATTATCACTAAGACAGTTGGGTATTTAAAAAATCACATCTAAACGAGATTTTACATGAAAAGCAAAAATCTCAGACCTCTCCAGATCACCTATCTGGGCTTTGCCGATGGGTGATTGGAGAACACTATCACGGCATAGCTATTTGATTTGATTTGATATGCTGGCCACTCCACTTTTGTCTCATGGGCACTTAGAGCCTACGCAGCGTGGCTAAATCGTCTGGATGGATTAAGGTGGCAACCCCCGGGTCCCGTTTATATATTCCCCTGGGCAATTGGCCTGTCTAATATGTCCTAAAAATATGGATCATAATTCTCTGAAAATTTCAAGTATGCAGAAAGGAAAAACTAGAACAATGTCATTTCTATTATTTAAAGATTAAATAACAACTGGCCATAATTCTGTTATACATCTATGATTTTACCATAATACAACAAATGTTTAAGTGATATCCTGTGATTGCAAGAAATCCCTGGAATATAGGTATAAATTGTCACCTTCTAAAGACTGAATATATTCATATTATGTCATATCAACGATATTTTGATATTTTTGAAGCTTAGATCATTCTGCACCATTATTTCACTGACACTTTTGTTCAACTTATATTAAGTGAAAAGTTATATGCATGGCTGAATATTGGTTTTAACATGTTTGTCCCAATAAGGTTCCATCAAGTTCCATAAATGATAGATATTTTGACATTTATATAATGTGGTTCATATATATATAATTATTAAAACATTACTTATGTTTCCCTACCTAAAAGGTCATACCAGTGTGAATAATTGATGTACTTTTCAGACATGGAAAACATGTGCTAAGTTCACACAATACTGCACCGATCTCAGCCTGAACACTAAGATCAAACATAAATGGTCAAACTAAGATCATATGTCTTGAGCAATATGTATGAGGTAAAGAGTAGTATTCATCAGTGAGATAGTTGTGCAAGGGAGAGACAGCTGCATAAGTGAGAGATAATTACAACAGCAAGAGATAGTTACAGCAGAGATAGATAGCTGCACAAGTGAGGGACAGCTGCATAAGTGAGAGATAGTTGCATATGTGAGAGACAGCTGCATCCCTGGTACAACTATCTCTCAAAATATTGCAATATTTTAATAATATTGTACATATTAACTTGTATTAACTTGTATTAACTTGTATCAAAATCGAAATAATCAATTCACAGGAAGTATCAGTAGCTCACACTTAGTATGCTCAATGGGCATATTCACATCATGCTGTGTATACAATGAATTTAGCATATATCGCTGACAGTTTTCATCTTCCAGACATCTTATACTACACTCTATCAAGGAGATGTTATGATATGTTTTAGTAATTAGTTTGTCTCTTAAATAGTGTTTCAAACCATCATCCATGCTGCTGTAGACTGCTTCTTGGGATATAATACTGTTGGTAATGATCTTTTCTGGATAAAATGCCAATTCTGAAAAGATAAATAATTGAAATAAATTACAGGCAATTTGGCACTTAAAAAGAAGAAAAAACATTGAATAATTTCAAGTGCAAGCCAATAGTTATTGACCTTATATCATAGAAAATCAGAATGTGTGTTTCATTTCATGACCAATTATAATTTTACAGGATAATTATACACAGCATCTTGATATATAGCCATCTTCCAATTGTTCAAAATTTTGTTTTACTCAGCAGTTGAATAGAATTTAAGCATCAGTTCTTTACATGATGTAATTGTATTAACAACCTTTTGTAGTCTTAACACAGAGACATGATAGCACAAAACAGCTACCAATTTAGATGTTATTGTATTAACAACCTTTTGGGGTTTAACACAGAGACATGATAATACAAAACAGCTACCAATTTAGATGTTATTGTATTAACAACCTTTTGGGGTTTAACACAGAGACATGATAGCACAAAACAGCTACCAATTTAGATGTTATTGTATTAACAACCTTTTGGGGTTTAACACAGAGACATGATAATACAAAACAGCTACCAATTTAGATGTAATTGTATTAACAACCTTTTGGGGTCTTAACACAGAGACATGATAATACGAAACAGCTACCAATTTAGATGTAATTGTATTAACAACCTTTTGTAGTCTTAACACAGAGACATGATAGCACAAAACAGCTACCAATTTAGATGTTATTGTAATAACAACCTTTTGGGGTTTAACACAGAGACATGATAATACAAAACAGCTACCAATTTAGATGTAATTGTATTAACAACCTTTTGGGGTCTTAACACAGAGACATGATAGCACAAAACAGCTACCAATTTAGATGTAATTGTATTAACAACCTTTTGGGGTCTTAACACAGAGACATGATAATACAAAACAGCTACCAATTTAGATGTAATTGTATTAACAACCTTTTGTAGTCTTAACACAGAGACATGATAGTACAAAACAGCTACCAATTTAGATGTAATTGTATTAACAACCTTTTGTAGTCTTAACACAGAGACATGATAGTACAAAACAGCTACCAATTTAGATGTAATTGTATTAACAACCTTTTGTAGTCTTAACACAGAGACATGATAGCACAAAACAGCTACCAATTTAGATGTAATTGTATTAACAACCTTTTGTAGTTTTAACACAGAGACATGATAGCACAAATCAGCTACCAATTTAGATGTAATTGTATTAACAACCTTTTGGGGTCTTAACACCGAGACATGATAGCACAAAACAGCTACCAATTTAGATGTAATTGTATTAACAACCTTTTGTAGTCTTAACACAGAGACATGATAGCACAAAACAGCTACCAATTTACTACATAAACTTGTGTATGGCTATATCAGTACAAATACTCACCGGTTGTACATCGCAAGTCCAGGACACTTAGGCTGCCCAAGGTTCTTCCTCTCAGTCTCTCAGGCGTAAAGCAGATAAATGAATTGATATCAGTCATTCCAGCAGCAGGCCAGTAGAATTTAGTCCAGCACAGTGATTCATTACAAGCAATTTGATTATTGTGATATGTTTCAGGAATACCATACAATCTCTTAAAGGACTCACCCAACATATCAATAGGTAATCATTGTATCCCTAATGGGAATGGGTTGATAGAAGTTAGATTATTGTAGGCAAGACCAAAATGAAATAGATATTTGGGAATAAAAGAAGGCTGCTCGATTACAAGTGATTTAATTGCATTACCTTATAATCGTAGTTCATTCAACCCTGTCAGTTGAGATATGAAACTCATATTAAATTCTATTATGTTATTTTTACATAACCATAGTTTATCTAATGGAGAACCTATTCTCGATACACCAGGAAACTGATCTAATGCATTTTCACAAAGGTCAAGTGTATCAAGAAAAGACATATCATTAAGATAATCAGGGTTAATCTTTGCAATGTGGTTAGAACGAAGAGATAAAACATTTAATGAACTGCCAACAGATGATACATCTGGAAATTCTGTTATCATATTAAATGCCAAAAACAGTTCACTTAATTTGTTTAAACCTTGTAAATATTCATTATTCACCATTGAGATTTTGTTCATCATTAGGTTGAGCACGGTTAAGGTTGAGCCAACAGTCCGCAGATCAGGGAAATATGTTAACTCGTTATATAGCAAATTAAACTGAGATATTTTTGTGAGACCAATAAGATAAGTGATATTGACGGTTGAAATTGAATTATAAGATAAATCTAAATTGATTAAAGATGATCCAAGATGTGTAATATTTGGAAAGTCTTTAAGATGTGCATACTTATTTTCATAAATTCCATTAATAAAAGACTGTGCTCTTGTGTATCTCTGCTGATTGATGGAACCAAGTGCCACAAGACATAACATTGCAGTCATCATACTGAAACTAAAGAATCGTACAATTATAACACAGATCATGTGATTAAAAATAACAATTTGCATATAAAAATACATACACACACATACATATATATATATACATATAGCCAAAATCAATAATCATAATTACTTTTATATCAGAAGATGGAAAACGTCCTAATGTCCTGTCTGAAAATCACAAGGTCTGCCTATATGTACAGACAAGTATATCCAAGTAAGCTAGCTGATATATGAATTCACAAGTCAATATCAGAATGCTGGGTTGTGTGGCGGTATTGGTTGATGTCAAATGACGTCAATGGTGAGTGGACAATTGTTGCCCAGCACATGATATGCTGTTTACTATTGTATCTTACTGCAATATATCTCAAAAGGTGTCAGATGAAGACATTATATGTTCAAATACATAATAAGGTTAAATGGCATGAAAAACGACAACAATTTGTCGCTGGTTTATATTATTGACATTGCTTTATAGTATGGAGTCAGAAACGGAACATGCAGCTAAACTTGAGATGTGCTGTTAAATGATATCTCAAGTTAATTTTGTTGGCATTTAAAGAAATGTTTGCAGTGGAAGTACAATGGTGTACCATTGGTGTCATGAATGAAACAAAATGGCTTACCGAGTTTCTTCCTTATCATTACATTTTTTTGAAGAGGCCGATTCAATGATCTGACTTTCTCTAGGCGCAGCATTCTCCACTTTATTTAAGTCATTTCATGATGAGACCTACTTAAAGCAGACCATCACTAGAAATGGGAGACATTGAACATGAAATGGGTGGTACAAAACTTCTTGGAACGTGGTGTCACTTTCACCCAGCATAAATGGCGCCAAAAATAGAACACATTCTCCAATTTATATACATATTCAAGAGCTAATTTTAACACCTTTCTTTTATTGAAGAAAAAATAAAATATATGGAGATTTAAAGATAGAAATCAGCTTTTCAATGACATAATCCATTTGTCTCTATATTTGATACATTTCTTGTCACCTGATGTTTTTTCTATTGCAAATTTAGAACATTTTCACATACTCTGATAATTTAATATTATTTTTGTATGTACCATTATGATTAGAGCAGCTTATTGGGGTTACTTTCTGAAAAGAAACTTTAAAAGATTACACTGGATCAATTAAAGTCCGTCAATGTCCATCTTAAGTACACCTACCACATTCAAGCTATTTCTAACCTAATATAGCTTGTTCATAAATCTCGAAATTGACTGACTTTATTTTCATTTTATTTTCAGCATTTAAGTTTTTTTTACTATGCAGTATGATATGTACTCTCATAATTTAACCAACAATAAGTTGTTATTACAGATATTATTTCAATATAGCTCAGCATATCAAAATTTCCTCTAATTTCCTTTGCAGATTGGTCCAAAATTATAAATTGCTCTAATATTGTTAATTCTGTATGGATTTTGATGAATAAGGACTCTATGAGATGCAGATGATTGAATATTGAAATTTATATTAAAATCCACGGAAATAGGAGTTTCATTTTCAAAGCCATTCAAAGGTCACTTTAAGGTCACTGGCAATATTTTATAAAAATAGCCTACAAAGGTCCACATTCAGTTATGTATCATTTGTGTATGTGTCCCACACAGTAAAAACGTTATATGTCTATGTCTGTCATTTCTACTGATGCATATTGCTGCCTTCACTGAACGGGACATGTCGCAGGTCCTTGACATGACAACCCATCTGGTCACATTTTAACATATGTCACAAAAAGATGGGGAAAAGATATGCCGACTTTGAGTTCTATAAAGAATTTACTCAATTGGTTTGCCCCACTGTAAAGTTATATGCATGGCTGAATATTGGCTTTGACATATTTGTCCCAATAAGGTTCCATCAAGTTCTATAAATTATGGATATCTTGACATTTATATTGTGTGGTTCATAAATATAATGTATTAATAACTTAAACAATTGCAAAGGTATCAGTGTCAACTTCCCAGAATTATATCAGGTTTCTTTTTAATTGGAGTTCAAATGACAAAATGATTACATAGTAATGATCAATATCTGTTCACACGAGAAAATTAATGTCAGTTATCAGGTGACTATTGAGAATTTGAATAATTGCCTTGTTTTTTTTTTACTGAAAGGTCAGACCGGTATGAATAATTATTGTACATTTCTGAAATTGTATACTCATTATACATGTTTACTAATTTCCATGATTGTGTTGAGAACTTATTAAAACTAATATTAAATATGTTAAACAGACATTTGGTAGGTCTAAATGTCTGATCTGATATAACTCTTGCTGGGTGTTCCTACAACATTGGAAAGTATTCAGTTGAATGTAAGGGGAATAGAAAATTAAACTATGCCTGTTACTTCATATCTATTTTCCCTCAATGTATCTGTCTTGAAAGTGGGTGTCTTTTGTGACTGATAAGGATCGTCTTCTTTTTTTAGAAAATGTTCAAACAGTTGTGGGAAAAACTGCTCAACTATCTTCAATATAAAAGTCTACTTTTCATTGACATGCTCTTATCATACTGAGAAATTCAATCTTGTGATGAAAATGATTTATACGATCACAGGGTGAAGATTATATAGTAAAATAATGAATATCTTTGAACATCATCACAACTCATCACAAATGATGTAGAGTAATAAATCACAAATATATCACATTCTGCTGATTTTGGTGCCAAAATAAAGATTATTTTCAAACAACTTGGGTTAAATAAACTCATTTCAAATATATTTTCCTCAAATAATAGATTTACAAGCATAATCTTTTGAAACATATGGTGACGCCTTTACAGAAGGAATGTACTAACCCTGCAATTTGATTTGTTTGAGGCTTCATGCCACTTTCAACATTATTTCATCTATTTCATGACGAGACCTATTTGTAACAAAAATATTGCTGCTTCACAGAATTGTCAAATTGCAGGTTCTTGAACATGACAACTGACCCAGTCAGATTTGAGCCAGAATCTGGTGTCCTGTGATTTTTGTTACATCTGGGACATCAATTTTTTCGCAATTTCAAATTATGTTTAAAGCAACAACCGTGATTGGCTTTTATGATTGCAGGAAAAGGTAACTCATTCATAAATCATCATGAGAAGATAGTTCCAAATGTTGATCACAATGAAAACAGAAAAAGAATTTGAAGGTCCCTGATGTAACACGGACTCAAAAATATATATTAAAAGCATATGAATCTCATTTAAACAATTAACAGTGTAATTATCTCTAAAAAGGATGTCCTTTTTATCCTTCAAGTACTTTAGATAGAATTTAATACATTTCAATTGCCAAAAATATCAACAATTATATGCAGATGTAACAAGGACACCAAATGAAAGTTCGAATGAGAATTCTTTATTTTCTATAAGAGACCTGTTTACTGACAAGGCATTGTTTTGTTGCTTGTTCCTTGGAGGAATTTTTCATGTATTACGTTTAGTGATAGTGATCATTATTCATGAAAACAAAGAATTCTTCATTTTGGTGTCCTGTGTTACATCTGGAAAAGTAGGGATTGATATATGTATAAGAGTTATAAATGATTCATTAAAAGTTAGAATGGACAGATCTTAACAATTTTGCACCTAATCAATTTAACAAGTCTTATTGTGTAAACTGATCCTCTTCATGTTTTTTTTTTTCATTTGTTTTAATTGCATAAATAATCCTTGCCTGACACAAGTGTGTGCACCATTCTATGTATTCTTAGCTTTGTTCAAATCACCACAGTATACTGAAATATTATGAAAAAATGTATTCTAATTCTATTAAAATGTTTTAATGTCATTCATTCACTTATAAAATATGTGACACAATCGTGTTAAGTGTCAGAAGAAATGCAAACACTAATATAACATGTACACCATGGAATACATACAATATGGAGTCCTTGTTACATCAAGCACTGGTCTTGCAATATTTCACCAAAAATGCTTTGACAAGATAACCTCAAATTCTCATAATTTTCTACAGTATTTATGCTATATCAATTTGTATTTCAGTGTCGTTATTTTACATTTGGTTTGTTATCAGTGTGTGATATGGACCAATGTAACGAGGACTCCATCCAATTTAAATAAAATACTGTTTACATTCATCATTTGCTCTGACGTAACATAAATCACAGGACTCTAGATTCTGGCTCATTTGCAAGGACAATAGGTTCATCTTTGGGCAAAGGCCTCAGATCATGAGAAAAGGCTACAGAAATGCGATCTAGGCATGGCCGAGAATTGAACTCACGTCCTCGGAATCATCACAGAAGACCTGGTTTCTTTTTTTGCTTGTGCTGAAACCAATGGCTTCAATATGAGTGGCTCTATTTGACGTTTCTGAATATTTCCTGGAATATCCTGCATATTGCTCTATTTGTAAGTATATGATAACATTTGGCATTTACTCAGTTTTATAGGTTGAGAAATATGAGAGTGGCAAAAATAACGTGCACAAAATGGTGGCTGACTCAACCACGTTCACTTTGCTTTTCTCAAGAAATCTGAGGCTTTGAGCATGGGGAAGCAGAAAAGCTAAGGTAGTGTCGACATTCTGTGATCAATGCAATGTTAATTATTACTTCTGGGCCGTGGTGCAGATGGTTAGAGCGCTAGCTAATTAGCACCAGTTTCTCTGTGGTGATCCAGGGGTCATGGGTTCGGTCCCTGGCCATGCCGAGATTGAACGCATGATATAATTTCCCATATAACCTGAGGCCTGTGCCTTAAGGGTTAATCCATTGTCCTTGTCTGTGACTGGGTGGGTTGTCATGTCAAGGACTTGTGATGTGACAATTCAGCGAAGCAGCACTATATCTGCTACAAGTAGGTCTCATCATGAAATAACTGAAATAATGTTGAAAGTGATGTAAAACCCTAAACAAACCCTAAACAAACAATTATCCCTTCTGCCATGTACAACTAAAGGAGGAGAACATTTTCAAACCATGAAAAAGTTATTAATTTTACTTTTAACTTTTTAAGTGTGGATAATTCTGTTCTGTGCCATCAAATCCCTTAATCCTGTGTTTCAAACATTATGTGTTTTTCCCTTATGCCAAAATACCTGACAAAAAAAGAAGTCTCAGGTCAGGGTACCAGGGGTAGAGATTGAAAATGTGAGTTAGTGTCCTGCTGAGAACACTTGCTTGCTGAGATTAGGACTCAGATTAGTGGGGTGTGTGGTCACTTCCACATGTCTAAAATAGTGGGCAAACACATCTGAGCATACTCTGCATGGCGAGGTAGAGTCATATACTACCTCTGCCGTAATAGGCATGACACTGTTTCAATCTACTCCGCAAGGTCGATTGCATAATCCACAGACAGGTGGGCAATTGGTGGTCTTTGCACATGTGCACTCACAATGCCCGCCCAATTGGCTTATACTCGCACACATCAGGTGCACTCACTTTCTGCCCAAACAAACATTTGTGAAGTTTGTTACTTATTCACTTTTCATAGTTCACTTTTCACAGTGCCACAAAATACATCCCAGTGACATCTTGAAAACAATATTGCAAATATAACATGTTGCCAACCTCATCTATTGAAAAAAATCTTAATAATGAACTGTGAAAAGTGAATAAGTAACAAACTTTACACACATCCAAAACACTGACACCGTTGACTGAGTTATACCTGCACATGTATTTGTTGTTGTAGTCACTTTCTTACCAAAACAAGGATACTGATTGGCTGTGTTATTATATGTGACAACATTTTTTACTTGGTGTCGATTGGCTTCTAAAAGAAGCTTGTTATGGGCGTGACCTCTCAGTGCTCACTGATTATGGTCAATTATTGCAGAGCTGGGTATAAATCCTGGCTCTGCTATGGAGAGTAATCTGAGCATTATTACTGCTACTGCTACTGCAGTTTTCATCATAGCCCAGCTATGAAATAAAACATGCACTTTATACAATGATCAATTAAAAAGAATAAAAATCATTTGCTAAATAACTCATGATATATCTTGACTGAAATTGCTTTAATGTTTCTGTCTGCCGTATGTGCATATCCAGTCCATTCCATAGCCAAATTCATTCATGTGTGAAACTATGAGAGTAACATTCATGTTTAACTTTTCAGTTCTCATACTTCCTTTGCTGGCATGCCTTGTGTTGTACATCTGTGTGTTTGAAAGAGGCCCAAAACTGTTCAAGTAATCAGGAGCAAGATTCTACGTAACTTTGTGCATCATCAATGTTTTTTTATATGTTACACTATCAGAGAAAGGCATCCAGTTCATAGCCCCAAACAGCTCTCGGGATGACATGTCCCTAATTTTACAGACCACCCTAGCTGCTTGCTTCTGAAGACTACACATCCTACCAACATTGTTCTGACAGTGCTGCAGACAGTGCTGCCATATTCCATGTTTAGCAGGACTATAGCATTATATACTTTCTTTAGAATATAAGTGTTAACATGGGCACAAACATTTAAAATTTTTGGGAACACTTTCTGACAATGTCATAATGGTCTTTCCATGTTAAGTTACTATCAAAATAAATACCCAAATGTTTAACAATGTACATTTATTCAAGCATTTGTCCTTCATGCACAATTGATATTTTTGTGTTTTTCATAACATTTCTACTTAATCCAATTAGTTAGACCTCTGTTTTACCTAGATGTAATGTTAAACTATTTGTCTTCATCCACTCTACTGACAACTTTTGAGCAATAATAGAAACAATTTTACCAACAACTGCAACGGCGCTGTCATACGCATACATATATACAGCAAAGTCCACATGTTCAGGGAGGTCATTAATAGAGAGCAAGAACAGCAAAGGCCCCAGGATAGAATCCTGAGTAACCTCTACCATAATCTTCTAACTGTCGAATGACTCACCAATCCATTTTCAAATTGACAACTTGACATTTTGAAGAACTTTCTTGAATATTGTTTTGCAATATATAATATACCAATCTGATGGAATGCATTTAAGAATGAGCATTGTTTGTAGGTATGTTTTAAGGGTTGGTGAATTGTTATAACACCTTGGATAGGTACAGTCCATGTTTATTCTGAAATGTGGATCCAGGAAAAATGTTCAATGAGCAATCTTGCCATGAGAAAAAGTCAAAGCATATCATCAGAGCTGTGATACACATGCTAATGCTGAACTATTTGGAACTATTGCATTGTACGATAAAATCTTGAAATTGAATCCATGGTATAATTTTTTATAAACGTGTCTGAGCTCAAATTAAATCAGAATATGATGATTCATATTTGTTTTCTGTATAAAATTACTATTTTTTATATTTTATGTCTGCAAAAACATTCAATTCTATGCTCCGACATGCATATAGCTCAAATATTACCCCAATAGGAGGATTCCTTATTGTTTTCTGTATGAAGTCATTATTAATCATATTTTCTATGTTTGCAAAATAAGAGTGCTAGAAACCACTAGGCGGTAGGAAGTTCATTTTCTAAGTCTTGTAGTTTCCACATTTCTTCAGTATACATAAATACTTCAAATTGAAAAAAATCGGGCCTAAATGCCCAAACTGGTAAAATCATTTATCCATATACATGTAGATGAGACCAGATGTATAGATGTGAATAGATGGCCTACCAGATGAAACAAAACCAGATGCCCACCCAGAGGAGACAGATGCCCACCCAGAGGAGGCCAGATGCCCAACCAGACCAGACAAAAGCAGATGTCCATATATATAATGCAAGATGCCCACTCAGACTAGGCCAGATGTTCACAAAGGTGATACCAGATGACCTACATGGCAAAATCAGATGGCCACATAGTCAAGACCAGGATGTTGATGAAGTCGACTGGGTAGTTTACACACAAAGCTGAAGCGAACATATCACAGCAGAAGGTATGAAATGTGAGGCATGTGCTGTGGGGCATGACAAAATAGTACCATGGGGATTGCCACAACGATTACCATGGTTTCAATAAAATATTACCTTTTTTATTTCTAAACCCTTTTAAAATCCATGTTAAATCACAAATTAAAAAATATCTGATAAGTTATAATCAATTTGGTGTGAAAAACTGTTAATAAATTAAAACTTTGAACAATGATTAAAATGAATTTATTTACATGGGTAGAGCATATAGTGTTTCAAAACTAATATATGATACATGGCCCCTATAAAAAAGATTATGAATAAAAAACAAACAAAAACAAAAAGAGATAATAATTACAGTGTATGTATGTATATATATCAAAACCAAGGCTAGGAATTTTATCTCAAACAGTCTTGGTTTCACAAATATGTATGTACAAATATATATCTTTATATTAATACTACAACTACTGAAAATACATCTGGTTTGCTGACCAATCACTGCAGCCAAGACAATGGTGAAAAACAAGGGCCATTATTTCTACCAATCAGAGAGCAGCTTACTAATGATCAGTAACAATGGCTGGGAGCAGTGATCACCATGTCTATATTTTAACATAACTTTCCCAGAATAAATAATACAGACAAATCAATAAACAACAGAGAAAAAAAATGAGAACAATAATAATTATATGATGTTAATAAAAATGGTTGAAAGTTCAAATCACAGTTGGCTTGGATCAAAGTTCACACTTTTTTGTGTTTTCAGATGAAGAGCTCATCTTCAAGGTCACTGTCAGTGGCATCAAAGCTAATCCGCTGGACATCTGTGTAGGTCACGCCTTCCTTCTCTGACTCCCTGGACTTTTTGTTGCTTTTTTGGGCCTTCTTCTTGGTTTTTGACTTGACTTGATTGTCATCAATGGAATCTGAAAAAGGTTTAAATAAATGTATATGTTTCTGAAAAATTCTCTCTCAACTAGCAATCATCCAATCTAACAACAATTCTTGTTGGTCTTTGTTTTTAATTTCTGACCAACACAATCACAATTTAAAATATAATATTTGTACTGCATATCTCTGCTAATTCATTTGCTACTTTTGTATAGTCATGTTTTCTTCAGTTTATGATCAGTAAAATGTTCGCTCGCTCACTGGTACCTCCTCTATTGTACCTCCACAATTAAACCTGGTCACAGCTGAATGTGTGAGGTTTTTTTTTGGATAATAGACAAACTTGGTCCCCTGACAGTACAAAATCTTCTCTGCTGAAAGCTAAGAACTGTGACCAGTAAATTCATCGAAGGAGATCAAAGTTGACAGACAGAATGACAGAATATCCCCCCATCACTGTTTGCTACACATAGCTAAAAATCCCCCTAAAATCAAAATTCTAATTTTGTGTGAAACACAAACATCATTTCCATAGCATTAGTTTCTTTTGTCATATTTGATGCCTTGAACATTTTTAATTCACGGTAAATAATAAATTCTCACCAGCATCATGAGACTGTGCGCTTTCGAAGATGCGAACCTCGGTACAACCTGGGGAGGTGTGGAGATGTCTGAGGGTAGCGCCCTCTCCTGGCGCAGTCCAGATAGGTGTGCCCCCACGATACATTCCCGTCTCTACAGAGTCGCCACCAAGTTCTACCTCAATCGACCCTCCCAGATGACTGGTCACAAAGTCCTCGGACAGCTCAATAATGCTGACATCACTACTGGAACTTGGGGCTGAAATATCAATTCAGTGAATATCCTTGCTTAATTTTTGTTATGGATTCAATGAGTTTCTAGTGTTGAAATATTGATTTAATAAATAATTGGCACTGAAATATTGATTTAATGAGTGTTTGGTGCTGACATATTGATTTAGTGACTGCTGTAGAATACCAGGATGAGGCACTGGATGTTCCAGGTGTCTACATGTAAGACACAGCAACCAACGCTGACTATTCAACTCAAGGGTTTTGTTTATCTTTTATATTTTGATTATCTTCACCTGTTTTGTGTTATCTTTTGATTATCTTCACTTATTTTATCTTTTGATTATCTTCACCTGTTTTGTCTTTTATCTTTTGATTATCTTCACCTGTATTATTTTTTTATTATCTTCACCTGTTTTGTTTATCTTTTATCTTTTGATTATCTTCACCTGTTTTATCTTGTGATTATCTTCACCTGTTTTGTTTATCTTTTGATTTTCTTTACCTGTTTTGTTTATCTTTTATCTTTGATTATTTCCACCTGTTTGTTTATCTTTTGATTATCTTTACCTGTTTTGTTTGTCTTTTGATTATCTTTACCTGCTTTGTTTATCTTTTGATTATTTTCACCTGTTTTGTTTATCTTTACCTGTTATCTATACCTATCTATATCTGTACGTTGTTGGTCTTGGTCGGGACTGTGATTGTCGTCAAGCTCTTTCTTGTGATCCTCGCCTTATCTACTGTTACGTTATCCATCCCAAGAATGAGCGAGCCGTCTTCCGCCTCTTCCAGTTCCAACCTCCGTTGTTGGTCTTGGTCGGGACTGTGATCGTCCTCAAGCTCTTTCTTTTGATCCTCGCCTTATCTACTGTTATCTATACCTGTTTTGTTTATCTTTGACTATCTTCACCTGCTGTGTTTATCTTTTATCTTTTGATTATTTTCACCTGTTTTGTTTATCTTTGACTATCTTCACCTGCTGTGTTTATCTTTTATCTTTTGATTATTTTCACCTGTTTTGTTTATCTTTGATTATCTTCACCTGCTGTGTTTATCTTTTATCTTTTGATTATCTTCACCTGTTTTGTTTAATCATATTGCCTACCATCTCTTTGTGTATTGCTGTCTCCGCTCTGACGGCTGAGTGCAGTCTGGAACCTTGAGTCACTCCCACTTTTGATGCTGTCCTTACTGTGCGTGGAGTGCAATTTCAAGTCACTGAAACTACTAAGACTGCTGAGATTGTTCTCTTTGAGTTCAATCAGGGCCTCTGGCTTGTCTCCATTCTCCACTCTACTTCTCACCTTAAACAGCATTCAACATGTTGTTCTTTACATAAACAGACTTTATTTTCTTTGCCAGGAAAACCTTTTTCCTGCTGTAATACATGAACGTAATTTATGTTTGTTTATTTTTCAATTTCATCCTTATTTGCATGGTCTGTACTAATGAATAACTGTGTGTCATCAGCATAAGTGTAATGTCAAAGGCCATATTTTGGTACAATTAGCTAATTCAGACAGTTTGAAAGGATATTCAGAAACTCAATTCCTGTAAATATGTATTTTTTAGCATTTTTTCACAGTTACTGGAGCTTACCACAGTTGGGTCAGATAACGCCTCCGGTCTCCGCCTCTCGGGGTGTGACATGGTCTGGTTATCGGCAAGTGCAGACCTTCTCATCCTCTTCAGCTTGTTGATTCCTGTTGCCCACGGTGACACTGCCTGGTCACTGCTGCTGATGAGTCTGGAGGCGGTCTCAGTCTTCCGGTACGGGGTGCTGGGCCGCACTGGTTTAGAAGACTCATTGTGTCGTGCACCGTTTTCATGGTCCATCCTCTTAAAAGGAATGAAGTTAAAAAGATGAAAAGATCACCAAGCCATCATCAGCATATATATCTTTAATATACCAAATTCAAGGACTGCTGAGTGATAAATTAACATTTAGACTACCAGCACTTCCCTCACTTACAGCATACGCCATGCTGACAGAGGACCACTGAATCATGGATAGTTTCATAAATTTGAAAAAAAAAGAAATTTTAAGATATAACTTATTATTATCTTATGAAATATAACCTGGAGTATTTCTTCACAAGATATATCCTAGAGTATCATTATTTAACTTGGAGTATTACTATTTCATAAAATATAACTTGAAGTATATCATGCATTATTATTTTATGAAATATAACCTGGAGTATTATTATTTTGTGAAATATAACCTGGAGTATTACTCACATGTCTCTGCGCACCTGACCTCCTCCTCTCCCGCTCTATTTCTCTTCTTTCTCTTCTGTCCTTCTCATCAGTTTTAGATCGACTGAGCTTTGCATCATTATCTGGCTGACTTCTGGAATCATCTTGAATCGTGGTTCTGGGAGATACCTCATGGTTCTCAGTGCAGACGATGGCCTCGCTCACCAAGATGACTTTGGGAAATGGGCTTTTAGTTTCGATAGCCCCAGCTCGGCTTGAGTGTAAGTCAACTTCATCCTCTTTCAGACTATCGGCAATGTTGCTGACGTTATCACTCGGCGCCGTCACAGGAGACATTTGCTTGCATGTGCTGATGTTGCTGATTTTGCTTATGTTGCTGACATTATTACTTGGTGATGTCACAGAAGACGTCTTCTTGCGCATGCTGACCTTATCATTTGATGACGTCACGGGAGATGCTTTCTTGTTCTTGTCTATCTTTTTGGATCCCACACCGCACGGCATATTGTCTGCTGTTCCGCCACTCTGGATAATCCGGGATGATTCTACGCCACACCTACCACCATGAACTCCAGTGGATGTTCTGGAACCATTATTCACTTCTTCACCGGTATCTCTCTGCCTCAATGCTCCATTTGTTAAGAAACTAATATTCTCTTTGATATATTCAGAGGACCCTGGCGATCGGGGTGATTTCTTGGACAGACCTAGTTTCTTTTTGTCAGGCTTGTTAGCTACAGGCTTATTGGATTCACCAACACTGTCACTGAAACAAAACCACAGTCACTCTCAATAATCCGTATATATAATGATTAATGACCCCCAAAAAATAACATACCCTGATATATTGGGATGGAGTAAGGTTGTTTAAAAAACTTTTTTTTTTAAATTGTGATGGAATATAAATGAGTATTGAGATATATAAATGTAAATATTATTTAAGTCATGCCATTTCAATCAGAAAGTAAATCAAAAACATTAGTCTGAACAGTGCATGAAGTATCTCGGATAATGCAAGAAGTCTCTTTAACATATCTAAAAGTAGGTCAGCACTAATTTGACATAATACTTGTATTACTCAAAGGACAATGATTTGATGATGTCACAAGCCAATATTATTCTTCCATACTTTATGTCACTTCATGTTTCAGTTTCTCAACATTGACCCTAAACGTAAACAAAAAATAGGCTTATAATAAACTGTATGAACTTGGCATGTTGGGAGAGGGTGCACTCAGATATAGGCTATAAATCAGGGCTTTATTCAGATTGGCTTCACAGAACCTTATTACAATGTTTCAATTTGAAATATAAAATGACAAAAACCTTGATGCCCCATATATGATTTTTATATATTTTTTTAAATCAGTCAATAAATCCTTTAAGAGATCTCTTACGGTACATCACATTTTTTTCTATAAACATATTTTTTACCCAAGCACTTATAGGCATATATTTTCTTGACATGAGTGTTTCTTTCATTTATTTAGTTAATCATGAGTTCATGAGAAGGAATACTTTGGTACCTGTCCTCATCATCGGCATCGCCCTGTCTAGTCGATGGCCTGACCTCCTTTCCATCATCGCTTAGCACAGATGAGTTCACACTGTCTTTGCTCATGAATGGCCTGACCATAGCACTCGGAGTTTGTTTTCTTGGAGAACAAGAAGTCTGAAAAGACAACATCTCTTTATGTGGATTATATTCCATAGAAACTCACACGTGGTCATTAAGTCAAACATAAGCCAGGGAAAATAACTTTCTGAGAGGATACACCGCATACCCTATGTGTAACCCAGGATATACTGCATTCCTAGATACCCTGGATACACTGTATACTCTACATGTAGATACACTGCATACCCTAGATACCCTGTATACACTGCATTCCTAGATACCCTGGATACACTGTATATCCTAGATATACTGCATACCCTAGAAACCCTGGATACACTGCATACTCTACATGTAGATACATTGCATTCCTAGATGCCCTGGATACACTACATACCTTAGATGCCCTGGATACACTACTTACCTAGATACCCTGGATACACTGCATTCCTAGATACCCTGGATACACTGTATATCCAAGATATACAGCATACCCTAGATACCCTGGATACACTGCATACTCTACATGTAGATAAACTGCATACCCTAGATGCCCTGGATACACTACATACCTTAGATGCCCTGGATGCACTGTATATCCTAAATACCCTTATTATATAAAGATGGCACTCACAGGGTAAACTGCATCCCCTGGCAGTCTGATGGGGAACGTGTTCTCTTTCACAAAGTTCCGGAATGTGCTTTCAGCATCTATTTGATTGACGGCATCGAGTAGCGCCTTCCACTGCGCATCATGCTCGGGAGTCGTCTTGAAGAGGTGGAAAATAACACTGCCCAGATAGCGATTCAGCGACTCCAGTTTGCCTTCTTCATAGTGCCTTATGTATTTCATCACAATCTCAGAATTCTGGGAAAATGAAATAGAAAAGACGTATCTACAATATAATATAGATGTTTGTGCATGCGTATAGCGCTATGAACAGACCGAGTCTGGTATCAGCACTTTATAAATTTTATTCTTCTTATTATTACATATGTATATGTACATGTTTATGGCCTGAAAAATTAAGAGGACTTTAACACATTTTAGACAGCTGTGACTCTCTATATGAAGTGTTCCTGTTCCCCCTAACATTATCAGGAATAATCACAATTTTCATTATTGTAATAATAAAAAATAATTAAAAAATAAACAAAACAACAAAAAATACAATAGAAAATAAAACCTAACATTGCAAATGAAATTAAAACAGTATCAGATTTGGAATAAATACACTTCTCACAATGAAACCACTTCCCCCATCCCCCATCACCCCCCCCCCCTAAAAAAAAAGATTCTGAAGAAAAAACAACAAATAAATGGAATAATACCTCAGAAAGCAAATGAAATTAATCTAGTATAAGATAAAATTAATCTAGTATAATCTAGTATCAGGGTTATGGTAAGTAGCAAACTAGTCTTGGTGTATGTGCTATACAAATATTTTATTATTATTATTATTATTATTATTATTATTATTATTATTATTATTATTATTATTATTATTATTATTATTATTATTATTATTATTATTATTATTATTATTATTATTATTATTATTATTATTATTATTATTATTATTAGACATGGTGATATTACCTTAATCATGTCCTTCCTGTGTAGGAGTTCCAGCTTGGTGCTGTGCTTGTATTTGGTGGTGACGTGATTGAGAGATTCCTCCTTCTCCCGTCTCACGGCCTCCGCTTTGTAGATGACACTAGCATCGGCATGGTAACGCTTCTTCTCAAATAATCTCTCGTTGTGTGAGACCAGTTCCCCATACAGCACCTCAGCTTTCTGGAAACAAATTCATGTATCAAGTGCTAACTCATACAACAGGCTTTTTTATTTTCCTTCATTCTCTGTTTTTAGTGAAATTAAAAAAAACAAAAAAAAACAATCAATTCATTTATTTTCTTATACCCCTGTAGTGGAATGAAGTGGAAACTAATAATGGCATTTCATTATTTATCACCCCTTGGGGTCTCTAAAAGGTGCATGAAATTTGTATTTGTCTCAGCTGGTGTTCTGCGATATGATTGGCTGATTCTCAGGCCGATATGTCACAAGCATGAAAAGTAGTCTCAGTGGAGAAGGCTTTGGCTTCCTGTTTGGTTTGTTTTCTTTAAATGTTTCAGTTTTTTACATCTCGACTCAACATATCCATATCTTTAAGATGCAGTTTAAATTGCTACATAGCCAAGATGGGTAAGAAATACTCAAATTGGTCTGAGATTTCATCACTGATGGATTTATTCCTCGTTTCGTTCTATTCATATGCATCAGTACCCTCCATAACAGGACCGATTCTCTCTTGTATCAGTCCCTACCATTCTTAAGACCTGAGACTACTATTTGATAGGTGGGACCAGGGCAAAAAAGTAGTGCTTGATAATTTCCTACTCCCCCTTACTTTGCATGATAATAACAAGATGAAGATAAGAAAAGGCTCCACATAAATTACATCATTTAATAGTGCAATAATGGCTTGTTTTCTACTATTGCATGAAATAGAAGTACCAAAGTACAGCTATAATTGAATGTTCTGTCAAGGAAGTGCTTTTATTGGAAATTTACAATGTCCTCTATCAAGTTTTACCATCTTATGCATAAGCAGTGAATTTCAACCTATTTCATGCCATTGGCTCTGATTGGTTGATATACACAGCACTGAAAAAAAAAACACTTGGGGACTTGACACAATATAGCACTTTATAATTTACCAACGTCAAAATACACAGTGATTGGACACAATTTTTCTTTATGAATATTCATACTTGCCTCCTTGTACTTCTCAACAGACATGGAGAGGTCGTTGTGTTTAACGAGGAGAAGCATGAGGTCACGGATGTCCTTCTCCACGACCTGCTGATGTGTCTTCTCTGCCGAGGACAGTATCCGATGCTGGTACTTCAGACGTGGCTGCCAGCCTTCTCCAAAACTCAGCTTCTCAGGGTGGGACTTGGTCCAACTTCAAAAAATTAAAAAAAGAAAAGAAAAGAATTGTGACACGGTGCCATCCCTTTCAATACACTGCCAAAATTGTGACACTGTCATAAACTTGAATACACTAACAAAAGAGTGACACACTTAGAACATTCTATCAAGTTAAAGAAAGAATCATGGTAAGTGTCAGGCAGTCCTAGCAGGGTTATGGTAAGTATCAGACAGTCCTAGCAGGGTTATGGTAAGTATCAGACAGTCCTAGCAGGGTTATGGTAAGTATCAGGAAGTCCTAGCAGGGTTATGGTAAGTATCAGGCAGTCCTAGCAGGGTATGGTAAGTATTAGGCAGTCCTAGCAGGGTTATGGTAAGTATCAGACAGTCCTAGCAGGGTTATGGTAAGTATCAGGAAGTCCTAGCAGGGTTATGGTAAGTATCAGGCAGTCCTAGCAGGGTATGGTAAGTATTAGGCAGTCCTAGCAAGGTATGGTAAGTATCAGGCAGTCCTAGCAGGGTTATGGTAAGTATCAGGCAGTCCTAGCAGGGTTATGGTAAGTATCAGACAGTCCTAGCAGGGTTATGGTAAATATCAGGAAGTCCTAGCAGGGTTATGGTAAGTATCAGACAATCCTAGCAGGGCTATGGTAAGTATCAGGCAGTCCTAGCAGGGTTATGGTTAGTATCAAGCAGTCCTAGCAGGGTTATGGTAAGTATCAGGAAGTCCTAGCAGGGTTATGGTAAGTATCAGACAGTCCTAACAGGGTTATGGTAAGTATCAGGCAGTCCTAGCAGGGTTATGGTAAGTATCAGACAGTCCTAGCAAGGTATGGTAAGTATCAGGAAGTCCTAGCAGGGTTATGGCTTGGAGTAATTATGAATGGAGGAGTGACGGCCGTTATAGGAGCTATGGCGTCATGGCAACGCATTGTTTTACACAATGGATTCAGAATGCTTTGATCCTATCATAGTTGCCGACATTAGAACAGTGGAAAATTTAACATTTATATATTTAAAAAATAAATTGGCCAATATCTCATTAAAGTTTTATAGCACATTTAAGTGTCTTTTTTATGAAGAAAAAATCAGAATAGTTGCTGTTTTGTGGCTTACAATACAATCCACTCAAAATTACTTGAAATAAATCTGTTCATATCCGTTCTGATTGCTTCAATAATAAATATTCTGAAAAAAGGAAAAATGCATATTCTAAACCTTTAATTTTTTTATACATGTTTAGAAAAATCATGTCACTATTCATGTTACTTTGTAAAAACTTTTAAAACAAATATTATTTATGATATAGCATTTATAAAATTCCTGTTACATTTTGTTGTTGTTATTTTTTGTTGATTTTAAATGATGACATGACGTTTTATATGTCAATTTATTTTTGATGGCGCACCTATTGGCAGGGATATAAATTACATTTTCTAATAGTAATTTTTTCACTGAACAACATATATATTTTTCTATCCTGCCAATATATGCGCTCATAACTAAAACTCAACTGGAATGAAAAAATAACAATAAAACATGTGGTTCTATCAGTATTTGATGTTGTAGCAGTAATTTTTAGCATATTGTCATACCTTTGATATGATTTCATAAATCTTTTCATAAAATCGTCCAAAATTGGAGCAGAGAAATAAAAGTTATACCTCCATAATCAGTGAAACAAGGAGAACATTTCATTCGCGATATGTATAGCTCTAAATTGTAGTTTTGGTGAGGCAAAATTGGATTGAAAAAGAATTACGTCAAAACTTTTTCATCTTGCACCTATATGGCGTCATCATAACAATGGGCAAGGCGGCAACTATGACGTCCCTTTTGATCTTGCGACGTTGCGCCTCCATACATTATTACTCCAAGGTTATGGTAAGTATCAGGCAGTCCTAGCAGGGTTATGGTAAGTATCAGACAGTCCTAGCAGGGTTATAGTAAGTATCAGGAAGTCCTAGCAGGGTTATGGTAAGTATCAGACAGTCCTAGCAGGGTTATGGTAAGTATCAGACAGTCCTAGCAGGGTAATGGTAAGTATCAGGAAGTCCATGCAGGGTTATGGTAAGTATCAGACAGTCCTAGCAGGGTTATGGTAAGTATCAGACAGTCCTAGCAGGGTTATGGTAAGTATCAGACAGTCCTAGTAGGGTTATGGTAAGTATCAGGAAGTCCTAGCAGGGTTATGGTAAGTATCAGACAATCCTAGCAGGGCTATGGTAAGTATCAGGCAGTCCTAGCAGGGTTATGGTTAGTATCAAGCAGTCCTAGCAGGGTTATGGTAAGTATCAGACAGTCCTAGCAGGGTTATGGTAAGTATCAGACAGTCCTAGCAGGGTTATGGTAAGTATCAGACAGTCCTAGCAAGGTATGGTAAGTATCAGGAAGTCCTAGCAGGGTTATGGTAAGTATCAGGCAGTCCTAGCAGGGTTATGGTAAGTATCAGACAGTCCTAGCAGGGTTATGGTAAGTATCAGAAAGTCCTAGCAGGGTTATGGTAAGTATCAGACAGTCCTAGCAGGGTTATGGTAAGTATTAGACAGTCCTAGCAGGGTTATGGTAAGTATCAGGAAGTCCTAGCAGGGTTATGGTAAGTATCAGACAGTCCTAGCAGGGTTATGGTAAGTATCAGACAGTCCTAGCAGGGTTATGGTAAGTATCAGACAGTCCTAGTAGGGTTATGGTAAGTATCAGGAAAATCCTAGCAGGGTTATGGTAAGTATCAGGCAGTCCTAGCAGGGTTATGGTAAGTGTCAGACAGTCTTAGCAGGGTTATGGTAAGCATCAAGCAGTCCTAGCAAGGTATGGTAAGTATCAGGCAGTCCTAGCAGGGTTATGGTAAGTATCAGGCAGTCCTAGCAAGGTATGGTAAGTATCAGGCAGTCTTAGCAGGGTTATGGTAAGTATCAGGCAGTCCTAGCAGGGTTATGGTAAGTATCTGTCAGTCCTAGCAAGGTATGGTAAGTATCAGGAAGTCCTAGCAGGGTTATGGTAAGTATCAGGCAGTCCTAGCAAGGTATGGTAAGTATCAGGCAGTCTTAGCAGGGTTATGGTAAGTATCAGGCAGTCCTAGCAGGGTTATGGTAAGTATCTGTCAGTCCTAGCAAGGTATGGTAAGTATCAGGAAGTCCTAGCAGGGTTATGGTAAGTATCAGGCAGTCCTAGCAAGGTATGGTAAGTATCAGGCAGTCCTAGCGGGGTTATGGTTAGTATCAAGCAGTCCTAGCAGGGTATGGTAAGTATCAGGGGGTACTGGCAGAGTTATAGTAAGTATCAGGCAGTCCTAGCAAGGTATGGTAAGTATCAAGCAGTCCTCGCAGGGTTATGGTAAGTATCAGGCAGTCCTAGCAAGGTATGGTAAGTATCAGGCAGTCCTAGCAGGGTTATGGTAAGTATCAGGCAGTCCTAGCAGGGTTTTGGTAAGTATCAGACAGTCCTAGCAGGGTTATGGTAAGTATCAGACAGTCCTAGCAGGGTTATGGTAAGTATCAGACAGTCCTAGCAGGGTTATGGTAAGTATCAGACAGTCCTAGGAGGGTTATGGTAAGTATCAGACAGTCCTAGCAGGGTTATGGTAAGTATCAGGCAGTCCTAGTAGGGTTATGGTAAGTATCAGGCAGTCCTAGCAGGGTTATGGTAAGTATCAGACAGTCCTAGCAGGGTTATGGTAAGTATCAGTCAGTCGTAGAAGGAATATGGTAAGTATCAGGCAGTCCTAGCGGAGTTATCGCAGAGTTATGGTAAGTATCAGGCAGTCCTAGCGAAGTTATTGCAGAGTTATGGTAAGTATCAGGCAGTCCTAGTAGGGTTATGGTAAGTATCAGGCAGTCCTAGCAGGGTTATGGTAAGTAGCAGGCAGTCCTAGCAGAGTTATGGTAAGTATCAGGCAGTCCTAGCAAGGTATGGTAAGTATCAGGCAGTCCTAGTAGGGTTATGGTAAGTATCAGACAGTCCTAGCAGGGTTATGGTAAGTATCAGACAGTCCTAGCAGGGTTATGGTTAGTATCAGGAAGTCCTAGCAGGGTTTTGGTAAGTATCAGACAGTCCTAGCAGGGTTATGGTAAGTATCAGACAGTCCTAGCAGGGTTATGGTAAGTATCAGACAGTCCTAGCAGGGTTATGGTAAGTATCAGACAGTCCTAGCAGGGTTATGGTAAGTATCAGACAGTCCTAGCAGGGTTATGGTAAGTATCAGGCAGTCCTAGTAGGGTTATGGTAAGTATCAGGCAGTCCTAGCAGGGTTATGGTAAGTATCAGGCAGTCCTAGCAGAGTTATGGTAAGTATCAGGCAGTCCTATCGGAGTTATCGCAGAGCTATGATAAGTATCAGGCAGTCCTAGCGGAGTTATCGCAGAGTTATGGTAAGCATCAGGCAGTCATAGAAGGAATATGATAAGTATCAGGCAGTCCTAGTGGAGTTATCGCAGAGTTATGGTAAGCATCAGGCAGACCAGGGCCCGATTTTTCCATTGTACTTCAATTTGAAGCACATGCTCAGATCCTAATTTCATGCTCAGATTTGAAGGTTTGCTCAGATTCTGAGTATATACACAAATCCGATTTTTCCATCATGCTTGGAAAACACAGACTTGAATTTTTTGCTCAGATTTGAAGTTCATGCTCACGTTCTGAGTATTTACTCAGATCCAAGATATTTGGATTTTTCCAATGTGCTCAGACATTTTTCTTGCTCAGATTCAGAGTTTTCATGCTCAGATTCTGAGACAGCTCAGAGGCTGGCTTCAAGCTGAAGTGAATGCTCCAAAGTATGAATTTTTACGAAATATTGAGCAATTTATGTTAAATTAAAGGATTAGATAAGGTTTAACTGAATGGAATTACATGCAGCCACATTGCCATTCACTGGAAAAGTTTTTATAATACATAAAGTGATCCCCCATTCCGAGCCCCTTTTATCCCCTATTTTGGGCCTCTGTATTTTCTCATTTGAATATGACGTCATGGGAGTATTTACTCAATTAAACCTTGGAGTAATTATGAATGGAGGCGTGACGGCCGTTATATGAGATATGGCGTCATGGTAACACATTGTTTCACACAATGAATTCAAAATCCTTTGATCCTATCATAGCTGCCGACTTCAGAACAGTGAAAAATTGAAGATTCATATTTAAAAAAAATAAATTGGCCAAAGTTTTATTGAAGCATTATACCACATTTTGGTTTATTTTTTTAAAGAAAAATTCAGAATAGTTCCTCTTATGAAGCTTAGAATACCATCCACTCAAAATTACTTCAAATAAATCTGTTCATTTCTATTCTGATTTCTTCAATATTAGATATTATGAAAAAAAGAAAAATGCATATTCTGAATCGTTTTTTTTATACATGTTTATAAAAAATTCATGATTCATATTCATATTGCTTTTTATAAACTTTTAAAACAAAATATTGTTAATGATATAGCATTTTAAAAATATTTGTTGCAATTTTTTATTGTTATTTTTTGTTGATTTTAAATGATGACATGATATATATTAGGTCAATTTATTTATAACGGCGCATAAATTGGCAGGGCTATAAATTACATTTTCTGATAGTATTTTTTTCACTGAACAACTTGGTATATTTTTCTAAGCTGCCAATATATGCGCTAATAATTAAAAATAAACTTCAAAGACAAAAATAACAAAAAAGTACATGATTTCCCCATAATCTGAGAGGAAAAAGGAAATTTTAATCATTTTCATAAATACGATATGAATTTGAAAATCTCGTCATAAAATCGTCAATACTTGGAGCAGAGAAATAAAATTTATATCCCCATAATCTGCATAAATAAACAAACATTTCATTAGCGATATGTGTAGCTCTAAATTGTAGTTTTGATAACTTAAAATAGTTCTGAAAAAACATTACGTCAAAACTTTCATATCTTGCACCTATATGGCGTCATTATAACAATAGCCATGGCGGCATCTATGATATCCCCTCTGATCTTTCCCCATCACCCCTCCATTCATTATTACTCCAAGATTAAACAATGGAAATTTGACGTCATATGGCGCAAGTACGTACTTCAAGTCTGAGCAAATACTTCGTGAAGTAAGCACAATTGAGATTCTGAGCATGATGAAAAAATCCAAAATACTTTACTTTTGGAAGCAAACTTCTGTAAGTATGGCTTCAAATCTGAGTACATGCTCAGATTTAAGATTTGAAGTACGATGGAAAAATCGGGCCCTGACCTTATAACTCACAATGAGAGATAAGCTGAGGGGCCGTCTTGGGCAGTAAGATGATGGCTGACTTGCTTGTGGTGCTCTGCTTCTCTCAACGTGTTCCTTAATGCTTGCTGAACCACACTCGCCATCTCTCCATACACTCCCTGCATCTCAGCTGCAATGGCAAATTACACACCCTGCATCTCAGCTGCAATGGCATATTACACACCCTGCATCTCAGCTGCAACGGCAAGTTACACACCCTGCATCTCAGCTGCAACGGCAAGTTACACACCCTGCATCTCAGCTGCAATGGCAAGTTACACACCCTGCATCTCAGCTGCAATGGCAAATTACGCTCCCTGCATCTCAGCTGCAATGGCATATTACACACCCTGCATCTCTGCTGCAATAGCAAATTGCACACCCTGCATCTCTGCTGCAATGGCAAATTACACACCCTGCATCTCAGCTGCAATGGCATATTACACACCCTGCATCTCAGCTGCAATGGCAAATTCCATCATTTTTTGTCAAAAATTTCATTGCTTTTGTGAATTTACTAGTTTACGCCCTAGCATATGAAAAAATATAAAAAAATAAATAAATATAAATCAAATAAAATTTTCAAAAATAAAAAAATATAAATTTTCAGATAAATAAAATGAAATAAAATGAAATAAAACGAAATAAAAAAATAAAATAATATAAAAACAAAATAAAATAAACTGAAATAAAATACAATGAAATAAATCAAAATAAAATCAAATGAAAAAAAACAAAATAAAACAATACAATACACAACAAAACAAAAAATAAAATAAAATAAAATAAAATCAATTGATAGATTTTAAAATATCAGGTGCCAGCATTGCTCACTTGAGCAGTGAAAATTTGTGCAGATCAATAGATTTGTACATTTTTATTCAAGAAAATCGTTATTTTAAGAGATATACAATCAACATTATATACAACAGTGATGAAAAGTTCAATCTCTGGCAAACCAAGAGCCCTGGGTCTTAGAAAAACTTGTGGGACACGCTCCATCGACTTTTGATACAATGTGTTCAGTGTCCCCCATTCAGTTTCATGATATTAATGATATGTATATATGCATATTTCCTGCAATCCCTGATACTGAAAAAAACACACTTATACTTTGGAAAATAGTCAAATTATCAGTAAATTATTCATTAAAATTAAATATTACATGTGTGAAAGAAATTGTCTTGCTTTCAGCAAAACCAAAACTGAAATAAGTTTCATCTTGGAGATTTCATGACGAATTTGGACCTTTGGATTCTTAATACTAATATTATATTCACCTGATGCAATATTTTCTATCTTGCTATTGAATTTTTCTGTCCATTTTTTCAGTGACTTTCCATACTCCTGCTCCAGCGTCGCTCGCTCATGAACCATCTTCTGCAGCATATCCATCCATCTGTCCAAAAATAGAAGAATATCAGAAAAAAATGTTCAGTTGTATTTTGACACCATTCAGTCTATTGGCTGCAGCATATCTATCCATCTGTCCAAAAATAGAAGAAAATCAGAAAAAAATGTTCAGTTGTATTTCAACACCATTCAATCTATTGGCTGATTTATGGCGTTTTTCCCTCATGGGCAGATTGCCTGTCTCCTTGTTTTTTGTTTTTTTTTTCCCTCATGGAAAAGTTCTGTAATGAACTGTACAACTTTACCAGAACTGTGACAATTGATCTACATTTAATAATTGATAATAGAGATTGACAGAGGGCGTATTGTAACATGCACACATGAACTATAGCATACAATTTTAACAGAAGGAAAACTCTTCTAAAATTATTTTCTGACAGGTGTGACTGGCAGGGGAGCCTTTTGCTTGAATCTTCCCTTTCCCTTTAACCCCTAGCGGACAGGAAGGATGGCAATGTCCACCACCGGCAACGGACGGGAGGGACGTTGACGTCCCCATTGTTCTGGCTTGATGACGTCATTTGTAACATTCTGAAAGGCTGCAACTTGTTACAATGTAATCATGATAATGACGTCAGACTGCCTCAATCATGACCTTTTGACTCCAGCACTTCATTAAGCATATAGAATAACCATGGTCATAATTTTCATTAATTTAGTCTGTAGATACACTAGTCCAGAAAAATGGTTAGTCCAGCCAATCATCAAAATTTAGATAGCCTAGTCCCTTAGGGGTTAACATGTTTAGTAACATATGTACGGGAGGATACGTTTATCTTTGGAAGACCTGTTCACCTAATAAAGTTATATTTAAATTATTGAGGAAAAAGGGTTAGACTCACCCCTTTGTTGTTCTACATAGATTAAGTAGAGATCTGGGGGACAAAACATATGTCCTGTCATTTGCCTGGAGTATTTCATTTTCAGACATATTTTCTCTGTATCAGCAGATTGGGATCATTTATTGCCATGACAACAGCAATTTATCGTGACGTCATGGTCTTATTGTTTCCTTAAATCGTCCTGACGTCACAATAAATAGATGTGATGAATCAAATTTTCCGCCAAATGCCACTACTTCCGGTCCACTTTTGGGATCCAAAATACCTCGATGACAAACACGTTTATGCAACGTAAAAATACAAAACTTTGGATTAAAATATTGCATAGCAGCACAATAAATAATGAAATATTTTCTCATATTTGATTTATTCTTGTGTTTTAGATATATTATTTTATTTTAGTTGAACTCATTTTATTTATTCCGCATTTTGGTATCTGCTGCGTAGGCTATTTATGGACCCACGGCCAAGCTGCAATGATGGGTTTTATGTTTCGGTCAAACATCTTGATTGCCTTTATTTTCTGGGTGAATGTTGTATATTGTATGTATGAAGATCAAGCAGGGAAATTTGACTGGTAAGTTTAGCGTGCCTATTTCTTATAAATATCAATATAAAGGCGTTAACAACCTCCGTACATTCGCCGGCTCTCATTCTTCCGTTCATTTGATGGCATCGATACTGTACAGACACACGGCTCAACACGGTAGCCTCAACACACGCTTCTGGGCGGGTTTGTATCATCCCGAATCTATCGTTAGATTCAAGGTCCGTATTGGGGCTTCAGATCGGCTTGAACCTTAAAATAAACACCCCAGTATTGTACCAACAAGGTTAGCATCAAATCAGGGTTTACTGAACACCCCTGCCAATCTCTCCGACCAATAGGCCGATTGCCGATCTCCATGTTGTTTTTTTTTCCCCATAGGCCGATTGCGGGTCGCCATACTGCCCATTGAAAACAACACGCCGGAACTGCACAATTACAATCGGAAGTGCACAAAAAACTCTCTAAAATCTAATCATTAAAAAAAACAAGATGGTAACCCGCAATCGGCCTATTGAAAAGTACACACCGGAACTGTACAACTTTACCGGAACCAGATCTGTACAACTCCACTATATTTAATCATTGGTCGGAGAGACTGGCAGGGGGCCTATGATTAAATAAAAAGGAGTTGCACAGTTCTGGTCGTCAGTCCCACCGTGGGTAGGTGAACTTTGACCCTAAGGACATTAACTCACCCTACAGACCCTTGGTTGCTGCACAGGTCAAATGTATGTTTATATTCCACTTTCATGTCAGGCCAGTTTCATGTATTGCTCCCATCGGTCTGACGTCACGTGTGGCTTCTGCGCATGCTCAGAAGACAGCGTGGCTATTGAGTGGAAAGAAACTTGTGAACGTGTGTTAACCAATGTATATTATAAATGTGAAATCTTCAAAACTATAATTAATATCTTTTTATATAGTTCAAAATTACGTCAGTCATTTTCGGGGCCAAAACGTAATACAATCTCCAAAATACATATATAACTGTCTTCCTTTTGACCTCACGATTTCAGACATATATAAATCAATTCTGTACATATATTATGAGCCGAGATATGAATATGAAATATATAAATCTACCATTAACTTCTGGTTTTATGTTCACAATTACGGCAATCATTTTCGGGATCAAAACGTATTCAATCAACAAAATACATATATAACTGCATTCCACTTGTTCTCACGATTTCAGACATATTTAATTCATTTCTGTAAGTGCGTTATTGGCAGAGATATAAATGTGAAGTTGTGAACCAGGATGAAATTACAATAAAAATTATGTAAATCATATATAATTGTCTTCTTGTTCTCATATTTCAGAAATATTAATTTGTTTTCAATGAGTGTTATTTTCCCCAATGTATTAATATACAATATTAAAAAAATAAAATGATTATTTCTTTCATTCCAGAACAGTTAAAATAATTTTGATAAGTATATCATTTGTTGAGTGATTAATGAGATATGTGATATTGTTCGTAATTACGACATTCATTTTGGGAAAAATATTAATTATATGTGAAAAATATCTTACTTATGTGAAACATATCTTACTTATTTTAAGACATCAAAGATTGCGTGGAAACATTGAGAGAATAAACTTTGATCACAGATTTGACCTTACATCACAAGGGTTTGAAGTTGGCTTTAGGGGTGGCTTGAACAGGTTCTATCTTAGGGGTGGCTTCAACATTTTCAGCACGTTTGCAATCTGTATTAGGGTTGGCTTCTGGAACTATCCAAACATGCAAGGTATCTTAGGGGTGGCTTCACCACTGAATGCAAAGAGCATTTTTGCCCTTTGATCTTAACTATAGTACAAATAAAAAATAAATAATAAAGAATTTCTTTTTATTGATAAGGTAAAATATCTTAAAGATGTTTGATGACCATGGAACAAACTCTCCTTTCTGCATTTTATTTGTACCTGCAACAAACGGAAAAACAATGTTAAAGAAGAGTCTAACTATCAAATGAATAGTCTACACATCAAAAGAATAGTCTATATAGATTTTACATTAATATCTTGGCTAATCATGTAAATATTATACTTACAGAAATGATTTTTATATGTCTGAAATCGTGAGAATAAGAGAAAGACAGTTATCTATATATTCTGTAAATTCTATTGTGTTTTGGTCATGGTAGTTTAAAATATTTCATATTAATTAATATCTCGGCTCATGATATATGTACAGATATGATTTATACATGTTTGAAATCGTGAAACCAAGAGAATGGCAGTTATCTATGTATTTGATAGATTCTATTGTGTTTTGACCGTGAAAATGACTGCCGTAATTGCGAACGATATAAGATGTTCATTATAGTTTTAAAGATTTCACATTAATATCTCGGCCAATAATACATTTACAGAAATAATTTTTATATGTCTGAAATCGTGAGACTGAGAAGAGAAAGACAGTTATCTATGTATTCTGCAGATTATATTTTGTAGTATTTTGGTAATGGTAGTTTTAAATATTTCATATTAATATCTCGGCCCATAATATATGTACAGAAATTGTATGGTTTCCACTCACTGCTGGTGGCTCCACCAAGTGGCAAGCATAACGAGTGATATTAGGTGAGTTACCGATGGGGAGAATTGAACATATATGGCACATGTTCAATGCCTTTCCCAAATACAGTATGTGAAAACGTGATCGCATGGCCTGATATGAAAGTGGGATATAAGCACACATTCAGTTCAGTTCAGTTCACAGGAGATGGGCTCTGCGGAGGCTCGACACCAGCCTCCTGTGATCGGCCCATATCACGTTCCATGCTCTATCCAATCTGCTCTTAAAACTGTTTGTGGTCTCCGCCTCGACTATGTGTCCAGGCAGAATGTTCCAGGTGTCTACCACCCGCTGACTAAAAAAGGATGACCTGGGTAGCAATTTACTCCTCTTCTTGACCAACTTTAGACTGTGCCCCCTTCTTGGGTTCTCCTGAATTTGTCTGAATCAATTTTCTCCTTGCCCTTCAATATCTTAAATGTTTCTATGAGGTCTCCCCTCAGCCTTCTTTCTTCAAGTGACATTATCTTCAATCTTCGGAGTCTCTCTTCATAGGGCAGGTTCTTCATTCCATTCACCATCTTAGTGGCCCTTCTCTGTACATTTTCAAGTTTCTTCACATCTTTAACATAATAAGGCGCCCAGACTTGAACACAGTACTCAAGGTGTGGTCTGACATAGGTCCTGTAGGTGATCTGGAAAGCTTCCCTGTCATAATTTTCAAATGTTCTCTTTATGGACCTCAAGACAGTCATGGCTCTGTTGACAGCCATGGCCACCTGCTTCTCAGTTTTCAGGTTGTTCTTGATCCACACTCCCAGATCCTTCTCCTCTTCTGTCTCCACAAGCACTTCATTTTTCATCCTGTACTCAAACTTTGCGTTTCTTCCCCCCAGATGCATCCTCTTACATTTCTTGGCGTTAAACTGCAGCAACCAGTCCCTACTCCATTCTTGGTCCAGCTTGGTGATGTCCTCTTGTAGCCTCTCAAGAGTCAATTCTCGTCTTTACCTTGTTGAAGACCTTTGTGTCATCTGCAAATAACTTGGCAAGGCATCTCAGAGACTCTGGAATGTCATTGACGTAGAGAAGAAAGAGTAACGGTCCGATCACCAACCCTTGGGGTACCCCGCTAGTCACTCCGATCCACTCGGAGAACTCACCTCGGACTCCAACTCTCATACATCTCCCAGTCAGTAGATCTTCCAGCCAGTCAGCCACCACACCCCTTACTCCATATCCTCTCAACTTTTTCATCAGCCGTCTGATTGGGATCGTATCAAATGCTTTTTGATAGTCCAGGAAGATGACATCTATTCCATATCCTTGATCCAAGGCCTCTGTCCATAGCTCCAGTGTTTCCAGCAGGTTTGTCAGACATGACCTACCCCTACTGAACCCGTGTTGATCTGGGCTGAACAGACCGCGATCCTCCAAGAACTCGACCATGTGATCTCTGATCAGCGACTCCAGGATCTTGCACACCTGGGACGTCAGACTGACTGGGCGGTAGTTGTCCGCCTTTGTCCTTGACCCTTTCTTGTGTATTGCCACCACATTCGCCACCTTCCAGTCAGCCGGGACAGATCCATCCTCTAGAGACTTTGGGCCTATGATTGCTGTTAATTTCCTTCCGGTAACTTGATAATCTAGCCACCTAAATCTGGGGTGGCTTTTGAGATCAAAATCACAATTAAAAATATTGATCTATTTGTGTACACATTGAATTCAATATCAGTTGTTTTACAAGCAGTGTGCACTTGACTAACCATTTGAGTGTCTCAAAATCAAGGCCTAATTTACCGGCCAAACTATTGGCTCAAAAAATTATCTAGTCAATTGAAAAAAAAATCCTTTGAAACTTAGAATTGTATATAATATCTGCTGATTGTCATGTTTTGTTTCCAGGAGAAGGCAATATGTAGGCAAAGCAAGTTTTGTGGACTTTGATCAGTCAACGTCAAGTGGCAAAAGAATTTTGGTAGCAACAGAGCAAAATGTTTTAGCTGCCCTTCAGACTAGAAATGGAGAAATAGGTGAGTCACTTGATAACAGCAAATTATATTTATTGTCATGACCATATATTTATATTTCTTTAATCATCAAAAGAGAAATATTTAGTGCACTTTTATTTTTGATTTGTAAGTAAATTTATTATACCTGGGTACCTTTATAAAACATTTTTTTCATGTGATATATTTATGTTTAAATGAGGAGAGCACGCTAGGGTCCTGTACATTTATTCAGATCGATCAAGGGGTTTAACCGTGTCACGGTTTTGTCAGTGTATTTGAGGGGATTACAGTGTGTCACAAATTTGTCAGTGTATTCAAAGGGATGATACCATGTCACAGTTTTGTCAGTGTATTCAAAGGGAAGACAGCTTTCTACAATTTTGCCAAGTGTATTCAAGGGTATGATCAAGTTTGCTGTATATTTCAGGCTGGAGACAGATTCTGGAAGCAGGAGAAGCAGGCAGAGTGGATCATATGCTTCAGCAAGGCCCATGTAAGACCAGTGTTATTATAATGACGATAATAATAATAGTAACTAAAATGATAAATAACATTTATAATTTGAGACTCAATTTACACTGAGGTTAGAGATCTCATCAGTCAAACATAATTTCAGTTACAATTTCATTTAGATATTTCCATTCTCAACATATTTGCTTGCTTTTAATGAAAAAAAAAAAAAAGAATTAAAAGTCTACCCCCTAACCTATTTTTGTCAGGGTATGTTATCAGAAACATGGTTATTATTTTTTTTTTTGGCCTAAGTGCTTGACAATTATTTGAAGGCTGATCCAGGTAAATGCAGGTTAACCTTTTGTTGTACATAATGCTATGTTTCAGATTTGGTGTTGGTGAGTGGAGGTGGCTACAATGTGCGGTGTTTCAACCCAACCCTTGGCAGCCTCGTCTGGGAGGCCAACCCCCTGGAGGAGCCCAGCAGCATCAAAGCCACCATGGCAGTCACAGGCAAACACAACGGTCAGTCTCCCCATGCTAGTTATACTGAGAAACACAACGGTCAGTCTCTCCCCACACAAGGTATACTGAGAAACACAACGGTCAGTCTCCCCACACAAGGTATACTGAGAAACACAACGGTCAGTCTCCCCACAGAAGTTATACTGAGAAACACAATGGTCAGTCTCCCCACACAAGGTATACTGAGAAACACAACGGTCAGTCTCTCCCCACACAAGTTATACTGAGAAACACAACGGTCAGTCTCTCCCCACACAAGTTATTCTGGGAAACACAACAGTCAGTCTCCCCACACAAGTTATACTAAAAAACACAACGGTCAGTCTCCCTACACAAGTTATACTGAGAAACACAACGGTCAGTCTCCCCACACAAGTTATACTGAGAAACACAATGGTCAGTCTCCTGATGCAAGTTATACTGAGAAACACAAAAAACCTTTATTTGATTAAACTGTGAATCGTTATGTTACAGTAAAAAAAAAAAAAAAATAAATAAAAACCTTCCACTATTGTGCATTATTAGTCGACCAGGATTTGACCCCTAAAAGTGAACGTCCTTCCCATCCTTCACCGGTGGTGGATGTTGACATCCCTCCTGTCTGTTCGGGGTTAAGAAGCAATATTGATGATGTGTTTTGTTGATTTATTGCAGAAGTTTTAGCTGTGGTGGCAGATAACTCTGTCTTTTTCTACGATGTTGAGACGGGAGAGGAAGCCAGTTCTAAAGAGCTGCCCAACAGGTCAGTTTGGGCAACTTGCATACAGAAATATGCAATCAATATCTGGGAAACATTTTCAGTTAAAATCATAAATATGAAAATAATGCTTTCACAGTAAAGATCATAAATATTAAAATAGATTCTCTCTTAATTCTGCAGCTAGGACAGGAACAAGTCTACGTTTATCTCAATACCTGTGTAATTTTAGAAAGGAATATTAAATTGAAAATGAAATTCTCCAGTTTCAAATAAGAACAAAATTTTGTAGGACTAAATAGAATAATAACATTGAACAAATTGGATGGGGGTAGATTATTTTATTAATTTGTGATCAATATATTGAGTATTGATATACATATATGAAGTTATGGCTGAAACTTTTCTGTCTTCTCACCTTTTAAATCTTTAATGTCACCATTTTGATCTATCATATGTTGGGAAACCAGAAAGAATTATTTAAGTCTAAGATGATAAGTGTTCTATTGTTTGCAGTGATACTGTGACCTACAAGATGGTTTCACACCTAGAGGATGATCAAATCAGCGTGATTGGCTTTGCTACCAACTCCCATGTTGCCATAGTAACGGCCAAAGTTAGTGGTCAGATTGTATCGCAGAAGTCCGTACCAGCTGCGTGGGTCTCTCCGGACACCAGGTAATACTTCTTAAGGGGGGGGGGGGACTTTGTAGCATACCTTGTGCAGTGATGGTGGAGAAATTTTCTGTCATCCTGTCCATCAACTTCTTATCTAAAACTACTGGGTGGGGTTCTCAGATATTAGTAGGTAAGATGTTGTATTTTCAGGGGACCAATCCAATCTATTTTTCCTGATGCTAAAATTTAGCTTCCAAAGGAAAGTAAATGGGTATATAATATCAAAAGTAGAGTTTTCTAGGCTAAGGCTTAGAAATAGGGCCCTTATTTATAGCTTCGTGTCATAAAGAAACCTCTACTGCAGACCTTTGCTTCTATTGTCTGGAAAAGGATTAAAATGATAAAAAAAGCAATGATCAGCATAGCTCTAAGGCCATTGTTTAGACAAAAAGCCTCTCATCTGCATTTATGACCTTGTTTCAGTAATGCATGAACAAATAAGGTCACGCAATTATGTAGCAATATTGTGCAGTATGCGTGACTAAATGATGTCACATGATTGCCATACATAACCTTATTTGGTCATGTTCCTGCGTGACCTTATAGATATTTGCCTTGAACTGTATGCTAGCTCATTAAAGACCTTGTTCTTATGATCAAAAATATTTGATTACTGCAGTACAGGTATATGCCCATTAAAGATGCTGAAGTGATTTGCTTAATTTTTTGTTTACATATTAATAACAAACACATATCAAAATGCATACATACACATTATGTGTACATATTGATTTGTATGTTATTAAATTATTTTCTCTCCTCTTATGGAGTTTGTATGAAATTGAGAGTTTGTAAAAAAAAAATGCAACCATTTTGAGTAAATTTATGTATAAATAGGATTTTTTTTACAGGAATTGCTGTAGTCTTGATGTTAGTAGTCTTGATGTTAGTGTTGCTGTAGTCTTGATGTTAGTGTTGCTGTAGTCTTGATGTTAGTGTTGCTGTAGTCTTGATGTTAGTAGTCTTGATGTTAGTAGTCTTGATGTTAGTGTTGCTGTCGTCTTGATGTTAGTGTTGTTTTTTGCTTGGCAGTTGCTTGGTGGTAGCAGGAAGTCATCTTGTCTGTCTCGACTCCAGAACCTCCACACTCCAGTATGTGGCACTCAAAAATCCAGGCACCTTTAAAACAACACTCCTCCAGGTAGGTCAATAAAGTTTTTGTTCTCTCTCGACCACTTTAACCCTATGTTCGAAATTTGAGCTTGTAAGTAGCTTGTAAGTAACTCTTGACCAGGACCAGGACCAGCATCTATTTAAGTCATTTTCTATAATGTTCCATCATTTGACTTTTATAGCAGGCTGAAGGCTTGCAACATTTTGAACCATTATTTCAGACACTTAACCACCATATTTTTTTCTTTCACATTTCTTTATGCTTGGATATTAGTGCTGGATACTATAATATGAAAAAACAATGACTGGGAAATTTGTTTTGAGAAGTTTTTGTGACAATGGTCGAAGTCAAGATTGTGACAAACAAATGAGCATTTTTCTCATGAACGCCCTCTTTTCTGTAAAAAAAATCTGAAACCAACATTATATTGGTTTAACCAGCATTACATTGGTTTAACCAGCGTTATATTGTTTTAACCAGAATTGTCATGGTGTGACCCACATTGTCTTGGTATGACCCACACTTTCTTGGTATGACCTAATATTACAGGATCTAGGCCTGCAGTCCGGTCACGCCTCCTTCCAGCATTGTCTTGGTATAACCCGCATTGTTCTCTAATATTACAGGATCTGGGCCTGCAGTCCGGTCACACCTCCTTCCAGCACTGTCTTGGTATAACCCGCTTTGTTCTCTAATATTACAGGATCTGGGCCTGCAGTCCGGTCACGCCTCCTTGGTGGCCTTCCAGCAGAGCCAGGTAGACCGAACAGAGACCGAGTTCCTGATTCGCCTCGCTCCGTCGCACATGGCCGTGCTGACCCTCAGTACGACAACAGGCGTCATCAAGGTGGCCAAGGACCTACCCAAGGTATGATATCAGTATAATGTTACAAAGAGATCGCCGGCTTGTCATAGAAACATCATTGATAATACCACTATAATGTTATGAAGAGATCTCCTACTTGTCACAAGAACATCATTGATGATATCTGTATAATGTTATGAAGAGATCTCCTACTTGTCACAAGAACATCATTGATGATATCAGTATAATGTTATGAAGAGATCTCCTGCTTGTCACAAGAACATCATTGATGATATCAGTATAATTTTATGAAGAGATCTCCTGCTTGTCACAAGAACATCATTGATGATATCAGTATAATGTTATGAAGAGATCTCCTACTTGTCACAAGAACATCATTGATGATATCTGTATAATGTTATGAAGAGATCTCCTACTTGTCACAAGAACATCATTGATGATATCAGTATAATGTTACAAAGAAATCTCCTGCTTGTCACCAGAATATTAATGATGCTGTTTTACAAAAACAAGTTGTTAGCAAACATTATTACGACAAAACTGCAAAATAAAATTGCAAATGAGGTCACACAGGGCTGACAGATCTCCTTAAAATATAAGTTCAAGTAAAGCTTGGCAGACAACATTGAAAAAGTATATAAGGTTCCTTTTGTAATGTTCTTTTTTATGAAAATTCTATTCATATAAAGGTATATTTAACATAATCTTTTTGTAAAGAAATTATTCTTGTTGTAATTTTCAGGTATCAGCTGCTCAAATAGCTCATTATGATGACAAGAAAACCATCTTAGCGCTGTCACGGACAGATGGAGAGGTAATATAGATATATTGGCTTGGATATTAATAATTTAGGTCACTAGTCTAAAAGATTAAGATGTGGACTGTGATGTGGACTAAGAATAGATGTGGACTTTTTTTGTAAAATTTACTGACCAGTAACATTGAACAGTGAAATTATAGGAAATGATCACTTAAATCTGGGACAGTAGAATTTATAAACCACTGACCCATACTGGCCCAAAGGCTTAAAAAAAACTTTCAGGGCCACCAGGCCAGTGCCAATGTCAAACCCTGTATATTTTATTTTGTACAATTAACTTACTAAAAAGTTGAAATCCTTAGATGAATACAACCACACAAATTTGATTTAATTTAATTGTTATGTTTTATTTCAGGATGCAGAAGTGAAGGCTTATGAACTGACCTCTGGTGCTGAACTCAAGGAACTAGAGCTCAGGTCCACTATCCACATACATCATGGAAACCCTCTGCATGTCAGTACAGCTTATAGATGTTATCATAAATTCCTAGAGTTAGTGTTATTTATAACCAAACATAGCACAAGAATAGATGGTGCGTTCTTGATCCACATCTTGGGTTTTGACGTTTTATATGGTATGATTGCTGTTTTTCAGATGAATGCATTGCTTTTCCGCAAGAAGGATGGGACGACAGCAGTGCGCATTGTGGTAGAATTTGAGGATCATGCAATCCTTTTGATCCAGCAGTCAGGTAGGTTCATAAAGGATTGTTCTATTCTGTCAGGTAGGTTCATAAAGGATGACTCTATTCTGTCAGGTAGGTTCATGAAGGATGGCTCTATTCTGTCAGGTAGGTTCATAAAGGATTGTTCTATTCTGTCAGGTAGGTTCATAAAGGATGGCTCTATTCTGTCAGGTAGGTTCATAAAGGATGGTTCTATTCTGTCAGGTAGGTTCATAAAGGATGGTTCTATTCTGTCAGGTAGGTTCATAAAGGATGGTTCTATTCTGTCAGGTAGGTTCATAAAGGATGGCTCTATTCTGTCAGGTAGGTTCATAAAGGATGGCTCTATTCTGTCAGGTAGGTTCATAAAGGATGGTTCTATTCTGTCAGGTAGGTTCATAAAGGATGGCTCTATTCTGTCAGGTAGGTTCATAAAGGATGGCTCTATTCTGTCAGGTAGGTTCATAAAGGATGGTTCTATTCTGTCAGGTAGGTTCATAAAGGATGGTTCTATTCTGTCAGGTAGGTTCATAAAGGATGGTTCTATTCTGTCAGGTAGGTTCATAAAGGATGGCTCTATTCTGTCAGGTAGGTTCATAAAGGATGGCTCTATTCTGTCAGGTAGGTTCATAAAGGATGGCTCTATTCTGTCAGGTAGGTTCATAAAGGATGGCTCTATTCTGTCAGGTAGGTTCATGAAGGATGGCTCTATTCTGTCAGGTAGGTTCATAAAGGATGTCTCTATTCTGTCAGGTAGGTTCATAAAGGATGGCTCTATTCTGTCAGGTAGGTTCATAAAGGATTGTTCTATTCTGTCAGGTAGGTTCATGAAGGATGGCTCTATTCTGTCAGGTAGGTTCATAAAGATGGCTCTATTCTGTCAGGTTGGTTCATGAAGGATGGTTCTATTCTGTCGGGTTAGTTCATGAAGGATGGCTCTATTCTGTCAGGTAGGTTCATAAAGGATGACTCTATTCTGTCAGGTAGGTTCATAAAGGATGTCTCTATTCTGTCAGGTAGGTTCATAAAGGATGGCTCTATTCTGTCAGGTAGGTTCATGAAGGATGGCTTTATTCTGTCAGGTAGGTTCATAAAGGATTGTTCTATTCTGTCAGGTAGGTTCATAAAGGATGGTTCTATTCTGTCAGGTAGGTTCATAAAGGATGGTTCTATTCTGTCAGGTAGGTTCATAAAGGATGGCTCTATTCTGTCAGGTAGGTTCATAAAGGATGACTATTCTGTCAGGTAGGTTCATAAAGGATGACTCTATTCTTTCAGGTAGGTTCATAAAGGATTGTTCTATTCTGTCAGGTAGGTTCATGAAGGATGGCTCTATTCTGTCAGGTAGGTTCATAAAGATGGCTCTATTCTGTCAGGTTGGTTCATGAAGGATGGTTCTATTCTGTCGGGTTAGTTCATGAAGGATGGCTCTATTCTGTCAGGTAGGTTCATAAAGGATGACTCTATTCTGTCAGGTAGGTTCATAAAGGATGTCTCTATTCTGTCAGGTAGGTTCATAAAGGATGGCTCTATTCTGTCAGGTAGGTTCATGAAGGATGGCTTTATTCTGTCAGGTAGGTTCATAAAGGATTGTTCTATTCTGTCAGGTAGGTTCATAAAGGATGGTTCTATTCTGTCAGGTAGGTTCATAAAGGATGGTTCTATTCTGTCAGGTAGGTTCATAAAGGATGGCTCTATTCTGTCAGGTAGGTTCATAAAGGATGACTATTCTGTCAGGTAGGTTCATAAAGGATGACTCTATTCTTTCAGGTAGGTTCATAAAGGATGACTCTATTCTGTCAGGTAGGTTCATGAAGGATGGCTCTATTCTGTCAGGTAGGTTCATAAAGGATGGCTCTATTCTGTCAGGTAGGTTCATAAAGGATGGCTCTATTCTGTCAGGTAGGTTCATAAAGGATGACTCTATTCTTTCAGGTAGGTTCATGAAGGATGGCTCTATTCTGTCAGGTAGGTTCATGAAGGATGGCTCTATTCTGTCAGGTAGGTTCATGAAGGATGGCTCTATTCTGTCAGGTAGGTTCATAAATGGACATGAATGGAAGTGTAATATTGGCTCTAAATTTGACAAAATTATCACTCATTAGAGGGATTCATCCCAGAAAAAAATCCAGGACTGTTAAATTATCATGTTATTATCATGTTATTATGTTCTCTGCAAGTTTGAATGACCTCATTTTGCCTATAGATTCACATGGATATTATGGCACCAAGGGAATCAGAATGATTACCGTATTATCCCTAAGAGTGGCCCTTTACCAAATTACTGCCCCCCCCTCCTGTCTGCAGACCAGGTCTTGGTGGCAGGGGTAGTGGAGCAACAGACTTACAATCTACAGGGGTTTGCTATCTCAGTAATTAATATGTAAACAGTACTCACAGCTTCACTTGCAATACTCATGCAAACATATCAATTTCAAGTGATGTTACACTGTAATTAACTCCCCATGTTGCATCAATGTGTAAAATCTGACACCTGAATGCTGAGTGAGGGTCACATATGGGTCACAGTATGATGCCCAGTAGCACACCCCAGACTTAATTGGTTAATTACCCTATAGGCATGTGGTCAAGTGGGGGAACTACAGGGCTGAACACAGATGATAAAAGATTGTCATTTTCAATACTTAACATGCTTAGTTGTTTTGTGTCTGGACTGACATATTCATTTTTATTAGTTCATCTAAAATATATTGAATAATACTGTACTGTACAATTATTCTTACCATCAAACAAGATTTGGCCATTTAGTTAATATCTATTGTGAATCTGAAAAACAGTCAATTTTGAACCCTGGTCTTGGCATATATCAGTGGCTCCCTCAGAGGCAGTGCTTCTGCCCCCCGGCGGGCAGTTAGGGATAATACGGTATGTTTTAATAGCGCTATTTGATCTTAATAAAAACTTATGTGTGTTAAACTAAATGGATCTTATTCATGGCTAAATCAATATTTTGGCACCAGGGGATCAGAATATATTTTGATTGCACTATTTAACCTCTTTTTTAAAAAAATAGATAAAAAAAGAAAGAAAAAGGAGCTTTATTACCAAGCTTTACTAGGCCTGTTCTCTCTTCTCTCCAATACAGGCCTAGCGATAATGTTATTAAATGTCGTACGATCTGGGCGCTCATGAATATTAATATTTGAGTTCTGTCATCATATTGTGCACGTGCTGTCAGACTCAGAGGCTGTAATTACGTCATTCCATCGTGCACGTGCATCTGGTTATATTCAGGGTATGGGCCTGTTTGTACATATCTGATTGCATAATCGGAGAGGGTGTAAAAGTGAGCCCGATGCAAAGGAGAGTAGAGTTTTATGTGTGCTTGTTGTATTTGTAGGGAAGGTGGCATGGACGAGAGAGGAGGCCCTGGCCTCTATCCTCGACGTAGAAATGGTGGACCTCCCCGTCTCTCACATCCAGGCCAAGATGGAAGATGAGTTTGGTTCAAATGGAGGTAATAATATCTTAATTATTGAGGCACTCTAAGTTACCTTACACAGAGCCAAAATAATCACTGTCAGTTATGCTGTCCGTCTGTCTGTTCTTCTCTCTATATTTACATTCTGAGAAAGTAAATGGTTTATGTTTGATACTAACCCAAGAAACTGTAAACATTTGTATTATTGCATTAACAATTGTATCATCTTAACATGAAATGTGACTTAAAAGAGATAAACAGAGGTTTTCTTTTCTTTTTATTATTTTGTCACCTGGGGCAGAATTGTATGGGAAATTCAGTTCATGCAGCAGCTGACCTACTGACCTACTTTTGAACCTTTAGTGTTATGGACAGCCTGTGACTTAAGATTAAGTAGGATTGTACATTGCTTGTAAACAGTAAACTTCATTTAGCGAGATGTTGAGAGATAACTTCTACTAGTAGGCAATTTTGTCAAATACTTATCCAGTCAAAGGTTGGTGCTCTGAACAGGCAAAAACAGGACAAAAATGAGATCATGAGGTCAGATAATGACTTTTAGATATAGTATGGAACACTGTAATCAGGTCTACTGTTATTATTGACATCACGTAAAGTTGCAACTTCATTTGACAAATTTGTCACACGGTGTCTAGTTCACTTTTATTAAATACTTTATTGGTTTTTGTTTTTGAAAGGTGTTGATAAAATATGTGTGCTCTTAAATCAATATTTAGTCACACATACATTTATCAGTTGCAGTAATAAAAAAAATGGTTAAGACGCTATAGGTATACAAGACTTGATAGGTATACAAGACTCGATAGGTATACACATTATGTATGGCCTAGTCAAATGAGGTCAGGTGGAATCTTTTCATTACCAAATGAGGTTATGCTCCTGTAATGAGGTCAGGTAAGGCTGTTGCCTGACCAAGTAAGATTACCCTGCCTGACCTCATTTGGTGAAGTGCGCTGCTTGACCTCATCCAGTGGACTGACCTCATGTAGTTGATTGCCCTGTTTGACCTCATTCAGTGGATTGCCCTGTTTGACCTCATTCAGTGGATTGCCCTGTTTGACCTCATTCAGTGGATTGCCCTGTTTGACCTCATTCCGTGGATTACTGTCCCTGACCTCCTCAATCACTTTCATTAGATTCTGATGAGATATTTGGTACTAATGACTGAGTGATACAGAAATTACTAATAAAGCACTGACACCAAACTATGTTTGATCATAGCGCTTAAAATGGCTTATTCTTATCAGGATTATTGCCTCCTCTCTTCCTTTCATGCCATCAAGAAAATCTCAACATTCTTGAGTGCAACATGTGAAAAAATGCACTTCTGCAACTTTTCCAGAAGTAGAGATAGATAAACCTGATAAAAAAATTAATATATTTGTTTCTATTGATATAAACCGGCTCCATTAGTGCAGTTGTTAGAGCATTGGATCTGTGTCTTTGTTGGTTATATAAGTGGAGGATGGGAGGTGATGGGTTTGACTCCCACTGCCAGCAATGTTACTTTCACACTGGTCAAAAGACTCAAAATTCAACTTGTTATGGCCATTGATGCTGAAAGGGTCGTAAAAACACTTTTTTCACAATTCTGAAAAATATTCTATTTTATGTGTGATATAATCTCTTGCTGTTTCAGTTCTACTCTTGCCAACCTTGCAGAACCTCAGTAAGCCATCTGTGTTGTGCTATTTAGAATATCTGTTGTGCTATGCCCTTCTTGTCCAGTCATATCTCAGGCCAAAAAAAAAAGAGAAAACAAAGCTTGTTTCCGATTTCCTTGTATACCCTACTAGTTACCATACATTTAACCAGCTACCATAAATATATATTTTTGGGGGTTTTTTTTGGTTTTTACTTCCTAGGTGAAAATTTCAGTAATGAAGTCATTTAAATATATCCATTATCAATATATATCATCAATTTTAACCAAAAAAATATAAAATAAGATTAAATTAAAAGTAAGTACCGTAAATTAAAATCTACCCCCATCCTATTTTGCAGGGCATGTTATCGGAAACAAGGTTATTTTTTTCTTGGCCTCAGAACAGTTTGAGACAAATATCAAATTGGTCACGCTTTAGACATGACCCCAGAAGGTCACGTATGATGATGATGTGACTATTTGGTCACACTCAGCATTTGCGTGACCCTATCTGGACCCTCAATAGAGTCATTCTGTGACCCTACATGTTTTCAAGAGGTCATATTTACGTGTGACCAAAAAGATGTTTGGTTCAAACTAATAAATTTCAAATTTATATGTGGAGCCCATATTTACTGTGTTGATTGAGGAAGTTCCGATTTTTTTGGGAAAAAATAGTTATTTTATTAACATTATCCATAAATTTGATGGTTTTTTTTTACAAAGACATGACATTGTTTACATGCACTAAATTATCGTAATTTCAAATATATTAGAGAGCAATAAAAATAGAAATTGCAAATAAGAGGAAGTTAAAGATAGGATGTAGGTTTGCAAGAGAAAAAAAATCATTGTCACAGATAAAATGGGGTTCAACATGTGATAAGGTATGGTTCAGAACAAAATCACAAATCTTTTCCAGATTAGTTTTGAATGTAATGTAGTATAGTGTAGATTCATTTTCTGATGGTTGTTGGGAATGGAGCGCCCGGGTACTTGTCCATCTTGGGTACTTGGTGTGGTAGGTTTGTATATATATATATATACATGTATATACATATCTCTAGTTTTGTGTCCTCAGGGAATCTCCTCTCTGGACCATGGACTGCGTATTATTATGTTTAGGTGTATATAAATATATGTATATTTTTGACCGATCATTTTATTTGCAAATAAAGGTTTAAAAGGTCAATACAACAGTTTGAGTGGAATAATTAATTAATTCTGGAAAAGCATAGTGATTCATATATAGCATCATATTTCTTGGCTATAAATATACCTCCAATGTATATTTGTACTCTCTAGTCAGTCAGCCATGCTTGATCAGTCACACTTGATCTGCCACACGTGATCATTCACACTTGATTGGCCACTTGTGATCGGTCATACTTGATCTGCCATATATGATTGGTCATACTTAATCAGCCATAGTAGATCAGTCACACTTGATCAATCATACTTGATCAGCCATATTTGATCGGTCATACTTGATCAGTCACACTTGATTAGCTATACTTGATCAGCCACACTTGATCAGTCTTACAAGATCAGCCATACTTGATCAGCCATATTTGGTCAGCCATATTTGATCATTCTTGCCTGATCATGTCGAGATGTCTGTGACACTGTATGACCATATCAAAGCATTTCACATTCCTTATTGATAAAACAAATAAAAGCAGCTCTTTCTTTATAAGAACCAAAAAGATTTTTTTTATCTTAGCATGCCTTTATATTGTAGTGAAATATCCAAACAGAATTTTATGTAGAGATTTTCTATTAAATTTTGTAAATGTTTATTATTTCATCATTATATGTCTGCCGGAATATATTTGCCTGAATATTTTTGCCTGAATATATTTGGAATTGTTATGGCTTACTTCTGCCTGAGTATATTTGGAGTTTGCCTTTATGGCTTACTTCTGCCTGAGTATATTTGGAGTTTGCCTTTATGGCTTACTTATGCCTGAATATATTTGGAGTTTGCCTTTATGGCTTACTTCTGCCTGAGTATATTTGGAGTTTGCCTTTATGGCTTACTTCTGTCTTGCCTTTCAACTGAGATATTCAGTTTATTACTTTTTCTATCATATTAACCTTTTAAGGTTTCACACCCTGGTTATGATGGGAGAAAAATGGATTCAAGGCGGAGTGTATTTTATGGCCGTCTATATAATACCATTTTAGTCAAACTGATAAAACTGGTGAACATGCCATCATTCAGTTAAAGGTTTTAATGCCATAGTTTGTATTTGCTTGGATACACATCTGAAATTTGTGATTTTAAACATTTATTTTCTGTATGTTTCAGTTGTTGATGAGAAAATATTCGATGTACATGTATATACTAATCAGAAGAGAAGAAAATCAAACAAAATAAAAACACCAAGTGATTTGTATGTGCTTTGATGCATGATTTTATTTCATTTTCAGATGATATTTTGGGATTGTTCTTCAAGAGATTTAGTTCACAATTTGCACAGTTCAAGGTGAGCTATTTTCATATGTTTGCCTACTGTAGCTATTTAAAGTGATGTAGACAACAGTGCAGTATATGTAAATATAATGTAAAAGAAAGAACCCCAGTTACTCTTTGAAAGAGAAGGGCACTGAGTACCGGTGACAGGTTTCTTTCTGATCTGACATCGCCTAAATAGTTTAGAAAACTTCATGTATACAATTTAAATTCAACTTAGCCGAAATAATTATAAAATATCATTAATACAGACAAATCCAAATTCAAATTAACTATGAAATTGTTAAAATTTTTGTTTTGTCTAGGAGTTTTTGATCCAGTTGAAGAATAAGCTGAAGACGCCCAAGCACCATCATGATCATGTGACCGAGAATGATGAAGATGACGAGGAGGAAGATGACGAATATATGACACGTGACTCCTTCAACTTGCACAAACTGATCATAGCCGCTACCAGCGCAGGAAAGGTAGGTCTAGATAAAAGCCTCTACCAGCGCAGGAAAGATTGGTCTAGATAAAAGCCGCTACCAGCGCAGGAAAGATTGGTCTAGATAAAAGCCGCTACCAGCGCAGGAAAGGTAGGTCTAGATAAAAGCCACTACCAGCGCAGGAAAGATTGGTCTAGATAAAAGCCGCTACCAGCGCAGGAAAGGTAGGTCTAGATAAAAGCCACTACCAGCGCAGGAAAGATTGGTCTAGATAAAAGCCACTACCAGTGCAGGAAAGGTAGGTCTAGATAAAAACCACTACCAGTGCAGGAAAGGTAGGTCTAGATAAAAACCACTACCAGTGCAGGAAAGGTAGGTCTAGATAAAAGCCACTACCAGCGCAGGAAAGATTGGTCTAGATAAAAACCACTACCAGTGCAGGAAAGATTGGTCTAGATAAAAACCACTACCAGTGCAGGAAAGGTAGGTCTAGATAAAAGCCACTACCAGTGCAGGAAAGGTAGGTCTAGATAAAAGCCACTACCAGCGCAGGAAAGATTGGTCTAGATAAAAACCACTACCAGTGCAGGAAAGGTAGGTCTAGATAAAAACCACTACCAGTGCAGGAAAGGTAGGTCTAGATAAAAGCCACTACCAGCGCAGGAAAGGTAGGTCTAGATAAAAACCACTACCAGTGCAGGAAAGGTAGGTCTAGATAAAAACCACTACCAGTGCAGGAAAGGTAGGTCTAGATAAAAACCACTACCAGTGCAGGAAAGGTAGGTCTAGATAAAAGCCACTACCAGTGCAGGAAAGGTAGGTAAAGATAAAAGCCACTACCAGCGCAGGAAAGGTAGGTCTAGATAAAAACCACTACCAGCGCAGGAAAGGTAGGTCTAGATAAAAACCACTACCAGTGCAGGAAAGGTAGGTCTAGATAAAAGCCACTACCAGTGCAGGAAAGGTAGGTAAAGATAAAAACCACTACCAGTGCAGGAAAGGTAGGTCTAGATAAAAACCACTACCAGTGCAGGAAAGATTGGTCTAGATAAAAACCACTACCAGCGCAGGAAAGATTGGTCTAGATAAAAACCACTACCAGTGCAGGAAAGGTAGGTCTAGATAAAAACCACTACCAGTGCAGGAAAGGTAGGTCTAGATAAAAACCACTACCAGTGCAGGAAAGATTGGTCTAGATAAAAGCCACTACCAGTGCAGGAAAGGTAGGTCTAGATAAAAGCCACTACCAGTGCAGGAAAGGTAGGTAAAGATAAAAACCACTACCAGCGCAGGAAAGGTAGGTCTAGATAAAAGCCGCTACCAGTGCAGGAAAGGTAGGTCTAGATAAAAACCACTACCAGTGCAGGAAAGGTAGGTCTAGATAAAAACCACTACCAGTGCAGGAAAGATTGGTCTAGATAAAAGCCACTACCAGTGCAGGAAAGGTAGGTCTAGATAAAAGCCACTACCAGTGCAGGAAAGGTAGGTCTAGATAAAAACCACTACCAGCGCAGGAAAGATTGGTCTAGATAAAAACCACTACCAGTGCAGGAAAGGTAGGTCTAGATAAAAACCACTACCAGTGCAGGAAAGGTAGGTAAAGATAAAAACCACTACCAGCGCAGGAAAGGTAGGTCTAGATAAAAGCCGCTACCAGTGCAGGAAAGGTAGGTAAAGATAAAAACCACTACCAGCGCAGGAAAGGTAGGTAAAGATAAAAACCACTACCAGCGCAGGAAAGGTAGGTCTAGATAAAAGCCGCTACCAGTGCAGGAAAGGTAGGTCTAGATAAAAACCACTACCAGCGCAGGAAAGGTAGGTCTAGATAAAAGCCACTACCAGCGCAGGAAAGGTAGGTCTAGATAAAAACCACTACCAGTGCAGGAAAGGTAGGTAAAGATAAAAACCACTACCAGTGCAGGAAAGGTAGGTCTAGATAAAAACCACTACCAGTGCAGGAAAGGTAGGTCTAGATAAAAACCACTACCAGTGCAGGAAAGGTAGGTCTAGATAAAAACCACTACCAGCGCAGGAAAGATTGGTCTAGATAAAAACCACTACCAGCGCAGGAAAGATTGGTCTAGATAAAAACCACTACCAGTGCAGGAAAGGTAGGTCTAGATAAAAGCCACTACCAGTGCAGGAAAGGTAGGTAAAGATAAAAACCACTACCAGCGCAGGAAAGGTAGGTCTAGATAAAAACCACTACCAGTGCAGGAAAGGTAGGTAAAGATAAAAACCACTACCAGTGCAGGAAAGGTAGGTCTAGATAAAAACCACTACCAGTGCAGGAAAGGTAGGTCTAGATAAAAGCCACTACCAGTGCAGGAAAGGTAGGTAAAGATAAAAACCACTACCAGTGCAGGAAAGGTAGGTAAAGATAAAAACCACTACCAGCGCAGGAAAGGTAGGTCTAGATAAAAACCACTACCAGTGCAGGAAAGGTAGGTCTAGATAAAAACCACTACCAGTGCAGGAAAGGTAGGTCTAGATAAAAACCACTACCAGCGCAGGAAAGATTGGTCTAGATAAAAACCACTACCAGCGCAGGAAAGATTGGTCTAGATAAAAGCCTCTACCAGTGCAGGAAAGGTAGGTCTAGATAAAAGCCACTACCAGTGCAGGAAAGGTAGGTAAAGATAAAAACCACTACCAGCGCAGGAAAGGTAGGTCTAGATAAAAACCACTACCAGTGCAGGAAAGGTAGGTCTAGATAAAAACCACTACCAGTGCAGGAAAGGTAGGTCTAGATAAAAACCACTACCAGCGCAGGAAAGGTAGGTCTAGATAAAAACCACTACCAGTGCAGGAAAGGTAGGTAAAGATAAAAACCACTACCAGTGCAGGAAAGGTAGGTCTAGATAAAAGCCACTACCAGTGCAGGAAAGGTAGGTAAAGATAAAAACCACTACCAGTGCAGGAAAGGTAGGTAAAGATAAAAACCACTACCAGCGCAGGAAAGGTAGGTCTAGATAAAAACCACTACCAGTGCAGGAAAGGTAGGTAAAGATAAAAACCACTACCAGTGCAGGAAAGGTAGGTCTAGATAAAAACCACTACCAGTGCAGGAAAGGTAGGTCTAGATAAAAACCGCTACCAGCGCAGGAAAGATTGGTCTAGATAAAAACCACTACCAGTGCAGGAAAGGTAGGTCTAGATAAAAGCCACTACCAGTGCAGGAAAGGTAGGTAAAGATAAAAACCACTACCAGCGCAGGAAAGGTAGGTCTAGATAAAAACCACTACCAGTGCAGGAAAGGTAGGTAAAGATAAAAACCACTACCAGTGCAGGAAAGGTAGGTCTAGATAAAAACCACTACCAGTGCAGGAAAGGTAGGTCTAGATAAAAACCACTACCAGTGCAGGAAAGGTAGGTCTAGATAAAAGCCACTACCAGTGCAGGAAAGGTAGGTCTAGATAAAAACCACTACCAGTGCAGGAAAGGTAGGTCTAGATAAAAGCCACTACCAGCGCAGGAAAGGTAGGTCTAGATAAAAACCACTACCAGTGCAGGAAAGGTAGGTAAAGATAAAAACCACTACCAGTGCAGGAAAGGTAGGTCTAGATAAAAACCACTACCAGTGCAGGAAAGGTAGGTCTAGATAAAAACCACTACCAGTGCAGGAAAGGTAGGTCTAGATAAAAACCACTACCAGTGCAGGAAAGGTAGGTCTAGATAAAAGCCACTACCAGTGCAGGAAAGGTAGGTCTAGATAAAAACCACTACCAGTGCAGGAAAGGTAGGTCTAGATAAAAACCACTACCAGTGCAGGAAAGGTAGGTCTAGATAAAAACTACTACCAGCGCAGGAAAGGTAGGTCTAGATAAAAACCACTACCAGTGCAGGAAAGGTAGGTCTAGATAAAAACCACTACCAGTGCAGGAAAGGTAGGTCTAGATAAAAACCACTACCAGTGCAGGAAAGGTAGGTCTAGATAAAAGCCACTACCAGTGCAGGAAAGGTAGGTAAAGATAAAAACCACTACCAGCGCAGGAAAGGTAGGTCTAGATAAAAACCACTACCAGTGCAGGAAAGGTAGGTAAAGATAAAAACCACTACCAGTGCAGGAAAGGTAGGTCTAGATAAAAACCACTACCAGTGCAGGAAAGGTAGGTCTAGATAAAAGCTACTACCAGTGCAGGAAAGGTAGGTAAAGATAAAAGCCACTACCAGTGCAGGAAAGGTAGGTAAAGATAAAAACCACTACCAGCGCAGGAAAGGTAGGTAAAGATAAAAACCACTACCAGTGCAGGAAAGGTAGGTAAAGATAAAAACCACTACCAGTGCAGGAAAGGTAGGTCTAGATAAAAACCACTACCAGTGCAGGAAAGGTAGGTCTAGATAAAAGCCACTACCAGCGCAGGAAAGGTAGGTCTAGATAAAAACCACTACCAGTGCAGGAAAGGTAGGTCTAGATAAAAGCCACTACCAGTGCAGGAAAGGTAGGTCTAGATAAAAACCACTACCAGTGCAGGAAAGGTAGGTCTAGATAAAAACCACTACCAGTGCAGGAAAGGTAGGTCTAGATAAAAACCACTACCAGCGCAGGAAAGATTGGTCTAGATAAAAACCACTACCAGTGCAGGAAAGGTAGGTCTAGATAAAAACCACTACCAGTGCAGGAAAGGTAGGTCTAGATAAAAGCCACTACCAGTGCAGGAAAGGTAGGTCTAGATAAAAACCACTACCAGTGCAGGAAAGGTAGGTCTAGATAAAAACCACTACCAGTGCAGGAAAGGTAGGTCTAGATAAAAGCCACTACCAGTGCAGGAAAGGTAGGTAAAGATAAAAACCACTACCAGTGCAGGAAAGGTAGGTCTAGATAAAAACCACTACCAGTGCAGGAAAGGTAGGTCTAGATAAAAGCCACTACCAGTGCAGGAAAGGTAGGTCTAGATAAAAACCACTACCAGTGCAGGAAAGGTAGGTCTAGATAAAAACCACTACCAGTGCAGGAAAGGTAGGTCTAGATAAAAACCACTACCAGCGCAGGAAAGATTGGTCTAGATAAAAACCACTACCAGTGCAGGAAAGGTAGGTCTAGATAAAAACCACTACCAGTGCAGGAAAGGTAGGTCTAGATAAAAGCCACTACCAGTGCAGGAAAGGTAGGTAAAGATAAAAACCACTACCAGTGCAGGAAAGGTAGGTCTAGATAAAAACCACTACCAGTGCAGGAAAGGTAGGTCTAGATAAAAGCCACTACCAGTGCAGGAAAGGTAGGTAAAGATAAAAACCACTACCAGTGCAGGAAAGGTAGGTCTAGATAAAAACCACTACCAGTGCAGGAAAGGTAGGTCTAGATAAAAGCCACTACCAGCGCAGGAAAGGTAGGTCTAGATAAAAACCACTACCAGTGCAGGAAAGGTAGGTCTAGATAAAAACCACTACCAGTGCAGGAAAGGTAGGTAAAGATAAAAACCACTACCAGTGCAGGAAAGGTAGGTCTAGATAAAAACCACTACCAGTGCAGGAAAGGTAGGTCTAGATAAAAGCCACTACCAGTGCAGGAAAGGTAGGTAAAGATAAAAACCACTACCAGCGCAGGAAAGGTAGGTCTAGATAAAAACCACTACCAGTGCAGGAAAGGTAGGTAAAGATAAAAACCACTACCAGTGCAGGAAAGGTAGGTCTAGATAAAAACCACTACCAGTGCAGGAAAGGTAGGTCTAGATAAAAGCTACTACCAGCGCAGGAAAGATTGGTCTGGATAAAAGCCGCTACCAGCGTCGGAAAGATTGGTCTATATAAAAGCCGCTACCAGCGTAGGAAAGGTAGGTCTGGATAAAAGCCTCTACCAGCACAGGAAAGGTAGGTCTAGATAAAAACCACTACCAGTGCAGGAAAGGTAGGTCTAGCTTATTATAATGCAAGAAAGGTGGGTCTAATTTGTCGCTCCTACCGGTGCTCTTACCAGTGCTGGGAAGGTAGGTCTAAATATCATAGCCATGATAAGCTTATCTATCATCAATGGAGTGGGACATTGGAATGGTCCTTTGATCTTTTGGGTTGCTAGGCAACTGTGACTACGTATGGCAGTCACCTCTGAACTAGCTGCCTAATTCAGAGGTGAATTAGCTGCTGCTGGTATTGAGTCTTGTATAAAGTAAAGGCATTTAAGCAGTTCACACAATGTGTCCCTCTCCATGGAAACTTGAAGCCAATAACAGTCTGGGAAGAAATGACAATATGTTTGATGTTGTATAAGGCACACAGTAGATTATGTTGTTATCTGTATTAAGGTTACTGGTATGAGAATGGGGCAGGGGTCTTAATATTTAACAGGATCTATGAATTAGAACAGAGAGTGGAAGTGCACTTAACAGCCTGCAGCACAGAGGAAAAGACCCATGTCATTAGGTCAGATATCAACTAGTGCAATGTATTTAGTATTAAGGAACCTTATTGTTCACACCACAGATTATTAGAGTATCGATTGTGACATTCATCGCAGGGTATGTCTTATTTATCATAGCCACTACCAGTTCTGGAAAAGTACGTCTAATTTATAGCCACTACCAGTTCTGGAAAAGTATGTCTAACTTCTAGCCGCTGCCATTGCTGGAAAGGTTTGTCTAACTTCTAGCCGCTGCCATTGCTGGAAAGGTTTGTCTAATTTATAGCCACTACCAGTGCTGGAAAGGTTTGTCTAACTTCTAGCCGCTGCCATTGCTGGAAAAGTATGTCTAACTTCTAGCCGCTGCCATTGCTGGAAAAGTATGTCTAACTTCTAGCCGCTGCCATTGCTGGAAAGGTTTGTCTAACTTCTAGCCGCTGCCATTGCTGGAAAGGTTTGTCTAACTTCTAGCCGCTGCCATTGCTGGAAAGGTTTGTCTTATTTATTGAATAAGTATTGGAATACTTTTCACTCTTTCTGCAGATTATGATTTTCAGAAAAAGAACATAGTGAAATAAGCATTGCAAAATATTGAGAGCGGTTAAGAATATTTTATTAGGCATTTAAACTATACTTTCTAATCTTTATATTTTCAGCTTTATGGAATAGATGGTCCAACTGGCAGAATATACTGGAGAACCTTCCTTAGCGATCTGGTTCCCTTCCACAAATATGGCAGAGACACCATGAAGCTGTACACCCAACGGACCACAGCCCACTTCCCCCACCTACCTCAGGCTGTAGTGGTAGGGAGACACAAGGTAAACTGTAACCCTATACACCCAGCAGACCACAGCCCACTTCCCCCACCTACCTCAGGCTGTAGTGGTAGGGAGACACAAGGTACACTGTAACCCTATACACCCAGCGGACCACAGCCCACTTCCCCCACCTACCTCAGGCTGTAGTGGTAGGGAGACACAAGGTACACTGTAACCCTATACACCCAGCGGACCACAGCCCACTTCCCTCACCTACCTCAGGCTGTAGTGGTAGGGAGACACAAGGTACACTGTAACCCTATACACCCAGCGGACCACAGCCCACTTCCCTCACCTACCTCAGGCTGTAGTGGTAGGGAGACACAAGGTAAACTGTAACCCTATACACCCAGCAGAACACAGCCCACTTCCCCCACCTACCTCAGGCTGTAGTGGTAGGGAGACACAAGGTAAACTGTAACCCTATACACCCAGCAGACCACAGCCCACTTCCCCCACCTACCTCAGGCTGTAGTGGTAGGGAGACACAAGGTAAACTGTAACCCTATACACCCAGCAGACCACAGCCCACTTCCCCCACCTACCTCAGGCTGTAGTGGTAGGGAGACACAAGGTACACTGTAACCCTATACACCCAGCAGACCACAGCCCACTTCCCCCACCTACCTCAGGCTGTAGTGGTAGGGAGACACAAGGTACACTGTAACCCTATACTCCCAGCAGACCACAGCCCACTTCCCCCACCTACCTCAGGCTGTAGTGGTAGGGAGACACAAGGTACACTGTAACCCTATACACCCAGCAGACCACAGCCCACTTCCCCCACCTACCTCAGGCTGTAGTGGTAGGGAGACACAAGGTACACTGTAACCCTATACTCCCAGCAGACCACAGCCCACTTCCCCCACCTACCTCAGGCTGTAGTGGTAGGGAGACACAAGGTACACTGTAACCCTATACTCCCAGCAGACCACAGCCCACTTCCCCCACCTACCTCAGGCTGTAGTGGTAGGGAGACACAAGGTAAACTGTAACCCTATACACCCAGCGGACCACAGCCCACTTCCCTCACCTACCTCAGGCTGTAGTGGTAGGGAGACACAAGGTACACTGTAACCCTATACACCCAGCGGACCACAGCCCACTTCCCTCACCTACCTCAGGCTGTAGTGGTAGGGAGACACAAGGTACACTGTAACCCTATACTCCCAGCAGACCACAGCCCACTTCCCCCACCTACCTCAGGCTGTAGTGGTAGGGAGACACAAGGTACACTGTAACCCTATACACCCAGCGGACCACAGCCCACTTCCCCCACCTACCTCAGGCTGTAGTGGTAGGGAGACACAAGGTACACTGTAACCCTATACACCCAGCAGACCACAGCCCACTTCCCCCACCTACCTCAGGCTGTAGTGGTAGGGAGACACAAGGTACACTGTAACCCTATACTCCCAGCAGACCACAGCCCACTTCCCCCACCTACCTCAGGCTGTAGTGGTAGGGAGACACAAGGTACACTGTAACCCTATACACCCAGCGGACCACAGCCCACTTCCCCCACCTACCTCAGGCTGTAGTGGTAGGGAGACACAAGGTACACTGTAACCCTATACACCCAGCAGACCACAGCCCACTTCCCCCACCTACCTCAGGCTGTAGTGGTAGGGAGACACAAGGTACACTGTAACCCTATACACCCAGCAGAGCACAGCCCACTTCCCCCACCTACCTCAGGCTGTAGTGGTAGGGAGACACAAGGTACACTGTAACCCTATACACCCAGCAGACCACAGCCCACTTCCCCCACCTACCTCAGGCTGTAGTGGTAGGGAGACACAAGGTACACTGTAACCCTATACACCCAGCGGACCACAGCCCACTTCCCCCACCTACCTCAGGCTGTAGTGGTAGGGAGACACAAGGTACACTGTAACCCTATACACCCAGCGGACCACAGCCCACTTCCCCCACCTACCTCAGGCTGTAGTGGTAGGGAAACACAAAGTACACTGTAACCATATACACCCAGCTGACTACAGTCCAAATCTCCCACCTACCTCAGGCTGTAGTGGTAGGGAGACACAAGGTACACTGTAACCCTATACACCCAGCGGACCACAGCCCACTTCCCCCACCTACCTCAGGCTGTAGTGGTAGGGAGACACAAGGTACACTGTAACCCTATACACCCAGCGGACCACAGCCCACTTCCCCCACCTACCTCAGGCTGTAGTGGTAGGGAAACACAAAGTACACTGTAACCATATACACCCAGCTGACTACAGTCCAAATCCCCCCAAACCAATTATTAAAAATACTTTTATTTAATTAGAACACTTTCATATATACAATTATTGTAATACATATTTTTCTGTAACCTATAGAAGACTTTGTCAGCTCAAAGCACCTTATATTTACAAAACAATGTGATTGAATTCAATAATTCCAAAACGTGATAAAAATTTGAGCATTTCAAATTTGAATACTCATTAAAGCTAAACAATTTATGCATGTATTCAGGTGACAGGGCAGGGACTATTGTTTGCATTTAACCCAATCGGAGGCCAGCCTGTGGATGATATGCCCTCTGGTGGCATGACCTTGAACTACAACATTCAACAAGTGACCATGATCTCACAGATGGATGAGAAATTCCTCCACCCAGTCGTCATCCTGGACTCAAATCTGGAGGTAAACTCCATTTGTTATGACTTCTCTGTGAAATTCTTACTTCATTATTTTGAAAACATAGGTTATACAAGTCCAATATTGTGAAAGAAATCTTATGAAATCCTGCTTTGTTTTGATATGATTTAACTTGTAAAAAACTTTTATCAGTGGGATACAAACATTTATATGATCATTACTAAATGTGAGTGTGTGTGTCCTCATTTGGTCATGTTTGTGTATGCCCAAAATAAAGATTGTCTCTAACTACATTTAATGGTTAAAATGGCAAAATGGTAGGTACAAACTGCAAACATCAATTTCTTGAAAAATTCTGAACCCCTCGAGCTTTCTCTCGGTGATGAAAGTCTTCAGGAAATAACCTGAAATGTGAAATTCAAAATGGTCTGAACTCAGTCTGAAACACCCAAATATGACATTTCTGAAAGGGAGTAGGGGTATCTTAAGGTTAATTTTTAAGGGTTTCAGTTTTCCTTCCCGTCCATTAGGGGTTAATCATAGGTCTGAACCACTCAGCCCCTCTAATGACTCTCTTTACACAGCCCTTAGAAGCAATGTATAACTTGTTTTATTATGATGATTTCAGTACCATGTGTTCCCCAAGGAGAGCGAGAGGTTGGTGCAGCAGCTAGCGCCCTCTATCTTCATGTTTGTCACCGACGTGGACAGTGGCATGTTGTATGGATACAACCTCCGACCCAAACAGGGCAAGGTAAGTCGTCATCATAAAGTCAACATTGAGAACAATTTCAGTCTCGGCCAAATGCTTTTTAGGCCACTAGTACTTGCCCAAATGATTTTTCACATAATTCTTTTTATTTATTACGTGTTTGAACTATTTTATTTTTATTGCACCACAGTACTGTACTTGGTTAGGGCAGTTCATATTTAGTCAGATAGGTCAAATGACAAAAGGACATTTTTAACAAAATTAAATATATATATTTATTTGTATGTTATTTGACATTTGACACATCATTTTGATTACCATCGCTTATGAACATTTTTATGCTGTGAGGATCCATGAAAGTCTGAATATGAAAAATGAGAATAAATCATATAAAATTATTTATATTTAGCACCATTTTCTTAAAATTTTTATAATTCAAATCAGAGGTGAAGAAGTGTGTAGACTGTGCATCCTCCTTCATCTTTATATCCATTGGAGCTATTTATATTTGATCCTAACTTTCCAAGCTATTGATATATTATCACCTCTGTCTCCGTTATTGATGTCTCATTATTTCAGCTGGTTGGGGAGGAGATGTGGAGTGTAAACCTGCAAAAGGATGCCCAGACCATCACCAATGTGGTGGCCAAGAGACCCGCAGGTAAGTGATAGTTGTAAATATGAAAATAGTGTAAATATGACAAAATCAGTGAAAAGTCAGGAAATTTTAGAATCTGATTTGTATGGTAACTCTGTATATGGATTTGTTATAATAAATTGTTGTAAATATGAAAATAGTGTAAATATGAAAAAATCAGTAAAACGTCAGGAAATTTAGAATCGGATTTGTATGGTAACTCTGTATATGGATTTGTTATAATAAAAAATGGTGTGTTTGTGAATGTTTGCAGAGCACGTCCATTCACAGGGAATCGTACTGGGAGATCGCAGTGTGCTCTACAAGTACCTCAATCCCAATCTGGTCGTCGTGACAACCGAGGGTCTGGATTCTACACAGAAAGGTAAAAAGGAACCCCATCATCTCAGATTGGTGACAGAGAGATTTTGTTATATGTTTAAAAACTAACTAAGAGAAGAGGTATTTGGCCATACATAAGCACATGGCAAGCCAAAACAAATTTGCGCTGGGGTGTCTCATGTTTTGGCTGCCATCTTGGATTTGACAGCCATTTTGAAAATGCTATCCTGGTTATTTCACATGGGATATCAACTAACAACAAACAGTAGTTTCAATATTTTGAGAAAAAAAAATCAACAGCATTTTAGTCTTTTAAAAGCTGAAACAACTCATATTCTGTTGTTTATTTTTACAGATCATGCTGTTCATTTCACCACTTAAGTTCAAAGGTCCAACTCATTATAAATTATATGCCCAGAGCAGTCAGCATTTGATTCCAAATTCCAAAATATGAGAAACCCTTTTGAGTGCATGAACAATTTATGTTGTTTGTTGTTTTCCCAACTGACTTTGGTTGTTTCTTTTGTATTTTTTTAGCTTTCCTTAACATCCACTTGGTTGATGCTGTAAGTGGCCAGGTTGTGTTCCACTGCAATCATAAGCGTTCTAAGGGGCCCGTCCACGTCGTGCACTCAGAGAACTGGGTGGTGGTGAGTAAAATGTTCATTAGGGGATAAAATAATGACCTTATTTCCCTAAATAATAGGATGGGGGGAGGGGGTGGCAAATTTTTTTTTTTTTTTATATTTTGTTGAAAGTGATGAAGTATATTTAGATTGGATATATTTAAAAGACATTATTACTGAAACTGTGTCTTTTCACCCAGAAAGTCCAGAAAAAAATCAGAAACAAGCTTTTTTTACCTTATTGTTAAGTACAACCAAGGCCAAAACTGAGAATATGACCAGATTAGAAACATGAATGAAAATTGGTGGTGATTGAATGATGGAATCAGTGACCGTCTGCCTGCATTATTTTACACAAACTAGAAGATAATCTTAGAGAATGATTTAAATCTAAAAAATAAAAAAATAATTATGATTTAATATTGCATCGCTATCATTTAAAATGTTTACAGTACAATTACTGGAACCAAAAGCTGCGTCGCATGGAGATGGCAGTGCTTGAGTTATACGAGGGAACCAAGCAAAGCAACGCCACCGTGTTCTCATCTCTCACCCCTCCACCCCCGCCACTCGTAATGAGACAGTCCTACATCTTCCCAGGATACCTCTCCAGCATGGAAGCAACCATTACCGAAAAGGGGATCACCAACAAACATCTTCTCAGTGAGTGTCTTGTTGTTTTGTTTTTTTAACCATGCCATCCTGGATAAAAGAGACAATTTTATGTTTATTGAAATTACTAAAAATAAATTTAGCTGTGGAGTGTACTTTCTGTTTTTTACCTGCAAATTAGTTGTATTGTCTGTTAATGCTTTGTTGCATTGTAGTTGCGCTGCAGACCGGCGGAATATTGGAGCTACCCAAGGCATTAATAGATGCTCGCAGACCCATTGAAATGACCCAGGATCATAAGTAGGTCAAGCTTAACCCCTCTGCCACTATGGGCCAATATATCACTATCATGTAGTCCCTTCTGCCACTATGGGCCAATATATCACTATCATGTAGTCCCTTCTGCCACTATGGGCCAATATATCACTATCATGTAGTCCCTTCTGCCACTATGGGCCAATATATCACTATCATGTAGTCCCTTCTGCCACTATGGGCCAATATATCACTATCATGCAGTCCCTTCTGCCACTATGGGCCAATATATCACTATCATGTAGTCCCTTCTGCCACTATGGCCCAATATATCACTATCATGTAGTCCCTTCTGCCACTATGGGCCAATATATCACTATCATGTAGTCCCTTCTGCCACTATGGCCCAATATATCACTATCATGTAGTCCCTTCTGCCACTATGGCCCAATATATCACTATCATGTAGTCCCTTCTGCCACTATGGCCCAATATATCACTATCATGTAGTCCCTTCTGCCACTATGGCCCAATATATCACTATCATGTAGTCCCTTCTGCCACTATGGGCCAATATATCACTATCATGTAGTCCCTTCTGCCACTATGGCCCAATATATCACTATCATGTAGTCCCTTCTGCCACTATGGCCCAATATATCACTATCATGTAGTCCCTTCTACCACTATGGCCCAATATATCACTATCATGTAGTCCCTTCTGCCACTATGGCCCAATATATCACTATCATGTAGTCCCTTCTGCCACTATGGGCCAATATATCACTATCATGTAGTCCCTTCTGCCACTATGGGCCAATATATCACTATCATGTAGTCCCTTCTGCCACTATGGGCCAATATATCACTATCATGTAGTCCCTTCTGCCACTATGGCCCAATATATCACTATCATGTAGTCCCTTCTACCACTATGGCCCAATATATCACTATCATGTAGTCCCTTCTGCCACTATGGCCCATTATATCACTATCATGTAGTCCCTTCTGCCACTATGGCCCAATATATCACTATCATGTAGTCCCTTCTGCCACTATGGGCCAATATATCACTATCATGTAGTCCCTTCTGCCACTATGGGCCAATATATCACTATCATGTAGTCCCTTCTACCACTATGGCCCAATATATCACTATCATGTAGTCCCTTCTGCCACTATGGGCCAATATATCACTATCATGTAGTCCCTTCTGCCACTATGGGCCAATATATCACTATCATGTAGTCCCTTCTGCCACTATGGGCCAATATATCACTATCATGTAGTCCCTTCTGCCACTATGGGCCAATATATCACTATCATGTAGTCCCTTCTGCCACTATGGGCCAATATATCACTATCATGTAGTCCCTTCTGCCACTATGGCCCAATATATCACTATCATGTAGTCCCTTCTGCCACTATGGGCCAATATATCACTATCATGTAGTCCCTTCTGCCACTATGGCCCAATATATCACTATCATGTAGTCCCTTCTACCACTATGGCCCAATATATCACTATCATGTAGTCCCTTCTGCCACTATGGGCCAATATATCACTATCATGTAGTCCCTTCTACCACTATGGCCCAATATATCACTATCATGTAGTCCCTTCTGCCACTATGGGCCAATATATCACTATCATGTAGTCCCTTCTGCCACTATGGGCCAATATATCACTATCATGTAGTCCCTTCTGCCACTATGGGCCAATATATCACTATCATGCAGTCCCTTCTGCCACTATGGGCCAATATATCACTATCATGTAGTCCCTTCTGCCACTATGGGCCAATATATCACTATCATGTAGTCCCTTCTGCCACTATGGGCCAATATATCACTATCATGTAGTCCCTTCTGCCACTATGGGCCAATATATCACTATCATGTAGTCCCTTCTACCACTATGGCCCAATATATCACTATCATGTAGTCCCTTCTGCCACTATGGCCCAATATATCACTATCATGTAGTCCCTTCTGCCACTATGGGCCAATATATCACTATCATGTAGTCCCTTCTACCACTATGGCCCAATATATCACTATCATGTAGTCCCTTCTGCCACTATGGGCCAATATATCACTATCATGTAGTCCCTTCTGCCACTATAGCCCAATATATCACTATCATGCAGTCCCTTCTGCCACTATGGCCCAATATATCACTATCATGTAGTCCCGTCTGCCACTATGGCCCAATATATCACTATCATGTAGTCCCTTCTGCCACTATGGGCCAATATATCACTATCATGTGGTCCCTTCTGCCACTATGGCCCAATATATCACTATCATGTAGTCCCTTCTGCCACTATGGGCCAATATATCACTATCATGTAGTCCCTTCTGCCACTATGGGCCAATATATCACTATCATGTGGTCCCTTCTGCCACTATGGCCCAATATATCACTATCATGTAGTCCCTTCTGCCACTATGGGCCAATATATCACTATCATGTAGTCCCTTCTGCCACTATGGGCCAATATATCACTATCATGTAGTCCCTTCTGCCACTATAGCCCAATATATCACTATCATGCAGTCCCTTCTGCCACTATGGCCCAATATATCACTATCATGTAGTCCCGTCTGCCACTATGGCCCAATATATCACTATCATGTAGTCCCTTCTGCCACTATGGGCCAATATATCACTATCATGTGGTCCCTTCTGCCACTATGGCCCAATATATCACTATCATGTAGTCCCTTCTGCCACTATGGGCCAATATATCACTATCATGTAGTCCCTTCTGCCACTATGGGCCAATATATCACTATCATGTGGTCCCTTCTGCCACTATGGCCCAATATATCACTATCATGTAGTCCCTTCTGCCACTATGGGCCAATATATCACTATCATGTAGTCCCTTCTGCCACTATGGCCCAATATATCACTATCATGTAGTCCCTTCTGCCACTATGGCCCAATATATCACGATCATTAGTCTTATTTCAAGCAAAACAAAATTCATGGAATTTCCTCGTAAGTCATTTTTTAAGGCTAACTTACATAAAGAGTAGATTGTTTTGGTCATTGTCCAAAGACGTTACCTTTTCAAAAATCAATATTACTTTAAAATTATTATTTCAAATAATATATTTTTTTTCTTAACCTGAAAAAGAAAAACCTGAAATATTGTATTATACTAAAATTCATTCAATATGTTCGGCTGAATTCTAGTCACATCAGTCACATCAGATTCAAGGATGGAGTTTGTTGATGTATTTGCTGAGCACTGAGAATTGTGTGTGTATATGTGTAAGTATGTTGATGTTTGCAGAGAGGAAGGCTTGATACCTTATATGCCAGAGTTGCCCAGGCCGTTTGAAGCCACAATTAACTATAACAACAGCGTGTACAACATCCGCAGCATCTACACGGCGCCTGCCGGCCTCGAATCCACCTGCCTCGTACTATGCTATGGCTTAGGTAAGTATGATATTATACAGGGCTTGACATTAACACTGTAGCCCTCTACATTATTCCAGTAGCCCTGATTAAAATCCACTTGCCTTGTACTGTGCTATGGCTTAGGTACGTATGATATTATACAGGGCTTCACATTAACACTGTAGCCCTGATCAAAATCTACCTGCCCTGTACTCTGTTATGGCTTAAGTAGGTATGATATTATGCAGGGCTTCACATTAACACTGTAGCCCTCTACATTATTCCAGTAACCCTGATTAAAATCCACTTGCCTTGTACTATGCTATGGCTTAGGTACGTATGGTATTATACAGGGCTTGGCATTAACACTGTAGCCCTCTACATTATTCCAATAGCCCTGATCAAAATCCACCTGCCTCACACTGTGCTATCACTGGGTCCATATGATATCTCTGGGTTCACTTGGGTTATATGACATCACTGTCAATGTGATATCACTGGGCTTATATAACATCACTCGGTGTTTGTGGCATTACTGGGTCCATGTGACATAACTGGGTATGTATGACATTATATCAAGGTGACATCACTTGATTTATGCGACATTACTTGGTTAATGTGACATTACTTGGTCAATGTAACACCACTGAGTCGATGTGATATCACTGAGTTCAGGTTACTTCACTGTCAATATGACATCACTCTTTCAATTTGACATTCTTTCATTGTGACATCACTGGGTTTATGTGACATCTTTGGGTTTAAATGACATGCTCATATCATTTTTGGCAGGTCTTAATATTTCTAAAATTGTAACCGTTTGAAAATATATGATATTTAAATCTTATTTCTTTTTCTCTTTTCAGATTTATTTTATACTCGAGTAAACCCATCGAAAATGTTTGACGTTCTGAAGGACGACTTTGACTATTTGTTCATCTCTAGTGTGTTATTAGGAATGATCCTAGTGTCTGTGATAACCCAGAAGCTTGCAGTTAAGAAGGCCTTAAACCGTGCCTGGAGATAACCGCTGTTATTCTCTAGCTTTACTTTGTATTGATATTGCCATTTATTGTCCGCAAAATGTCTCCTCATTTCTTATATTTCCATCATGTCTTCAAAATTTATAACAAATTTAAAAGAAACAGTTAGTATGCTTAGAACCAAGTTAAAAGCACAAAGACGTGTTTACCTCAGAATCTGTGTTGATATTTCTCACTGGTTATCATGAATGTCTGTCTGATAACAACTTATGTGACTTGAAAATGAAGATATTAATTTATTAATTACCGTAGGCATTAAAGAAATTAAATAATGTAAATGGATTTTAATGCCATTTTATTCACTTGATTTTGTAGAATTGATACATAAAACCAAATTAATGATTTACATGGGGATTTATATGTAACAAATTCCATCTGTTCTGCACGAGATCAAAACCCAATATCAAATCAGTGTTTAGTCCTGAAATTTAGCTAACCTTACAAGATTATTTTAAATACAAAGATTCTTAAATTTAAAATAAAAAGCTTTTTATTTCTTCAGGAAATGTGGTTCTCTCTCAAAAAAAATTGTCAGAAATGTTTAAGGCAAGATTATCAATGTTATAGCTCATATAAAAACAAACTGTGCATAAGCACCTTGATATTTTGTTTTTTTGTAAGTAAAAATTAAAATTTTTGCCTAAGATTTGCATATCTTTTAGAGAGCAAAACCATGACAAAATTGAAGTTCTATTGAGATTTTAATGATAGTTTTAAATTAGTTGGTCTGCTATCTAATTATTAATTGTCAAGAATAGCAATTTGAGTTTAAATTACTGATGATCCTTTTTACATCTGTCGATACCTTAAAATAGAAATTATGATTTCACCAAGAATTTGGTATTTATTTCACACAGGGAGCCAGTTTCAGGTTTTCAAAATGGAAAAAAGTCCTAAAATTACAAGCCTTGCAAGCCTTTCTCCATTGACAATTTTTAAAAACTACTCTTTGCCACACTATCATTTTCCCCTGCACCCTGCCCAGTGGCACATAAGTCAAATCGTTGTCTCATTCCATAGTTCTCGGCCCAATTTTTGTATATGCACAAGCCAGTAAGTATTGCTTGGTACAATATTTTTGGTAAATTGTAATAGTTTGTCATTTATATCATATCAAGTTTTTAAAAGTCCCAAAATTCCAGACAAACATGAAAAAGTTGATATATTTATTGATAAAGCATTTGCCTACTTTCCAAAACCAGTCAGTAGAAACACCAGAATTGTATACTGATCCAATCAACTCATTTCCATTTTTTTAAAAGTCAATAATAACCTCTGCATTCCATGTTTTACCTTTAATTTGTGTAGGACATCATGAAAATTTAGTTCTAATGTGATTTTTCCATCATTGGAAGAGAATATTTAAAAGAAGTCAAAGCACCAAAATGTAAAATTTGAGAACAAATCTGTAAGACTATTTTCAGTTTAGATTGTTGACACATGTTAAATTATGTTTATCTTCAAAGTTTATATTTGTGTTTTAATTTATACCTAATTGTGTAAAACAAGAAATTGTTTCTTGTTAAAATTTAAACATAAAGCAATATTTTCACCTGTTATGTTTTGTGCTTGACTTAATAGTAAACACACACAAACCAGCATATGGCCTTAATATAAATGTCCTGTGCGGCCAGGAAAAAAAAATTCCCATCAATGTAACACTTGTTCAATATATTGTTCAGTTCTCAAAGTTCAAATCACCCCACTCATTGGAATATAATATTATAATGGTGTGAAAGTTGAGATGTAAATTTATGTTGTGTCATGTGTAAAAATACACATCAGTGTGGGAAAATAATGAATGGAAGTAATAAAAATATACCAACAATATACGCACTTCTTGTTTCTCTATTATAATGTTATATCTATATTACATTGGATTTTACAGAAAAATACTCAGAAATAACTGAATACCTTTTGACCTAAATGAATTTCAAAACAAGGCTGGAAGAATTCCCATCATGCTTTTGGACTGGTAGATGGGGGTGATCGAGTAGCAGATGAAAATTAGATAGGCTTTCATTTCTTTTTTGTGATGAACAAGTAATTTAAATTCAGAATTTTTGCTTTATTGTATAGATGCATAGACAGGGTCGATGTCTATTAAATATTAAGTATAAAAACAGACTATAAAGAAGAAATGTTGGTTTATAGGGATTTCAGATTCTTGTTGGCCAGAAAAAAATGATGTGTAGGATGTAGTTCAGTGGGGGATTGAGGTGGGTTGGCAGTAATGTTCTAACCCCAAAAAGAAGATATGGCAGCTCATGAGGTCAACCCTTTAGTAGAGATTGTAGACCCCACGTAAGGATAAATATAAGTTCTTATTTGTAGGTTACGGTGAGTCAATATGGATATGGAGTGGTGATGGGGATGTCTGGTCTGGTTCAGCAGTTATGAAATGAAATGTTATGACAATTTATAGGTTTTCAGACTGTGGATGGAGGGTGAAGCTGTGCTGGACAATAGGTGTAAATGTAGTGGGAGGTACTCAGAACTCAGAAACAATTTAGTTCACCCCTTTACAAAAAGGATCTGGGAGCCTGCCATTAAGACCAAAAGGTCTTTGGTGGATAGGTAGAATGTGCTTGGTAGAAAAGTAAGTGTGACAGGAGGTAGGGTAGGCATGAAGGGAGGTACACTCATTAGGTCATTACATTGGGAATGTATAATTAAAAGTCCTACCTAGTTGTGAGATGGGAGATACCGGAAGCCCCTAGGTTAACAGGGATATTGGAATTCCCTTTAGCGCACAGGGGACTGTAGGCCCCTCAGAAGGAGGAGTGTTTAGCATGTTAAAGTTGTAACGGTTTTAAAGTTGACAGTGCAGTTGGGATATAGTGAGACAGGTTGGTTCATAAGTGTAGAGGCATGCACCAGTTTGAGTGTTACACACAGGTTGGAGATAGTGTGTGTTTGGGTCTTCCCTCTAGCTGTGTAGCCATACTGTAGGTCTATGGGCTTTGAGTACATAAGTACCATCAGTACCCACGAGACACAAGTGGAACGGCCAACAGATCAAATCAAACCCAAATCAAATTAATGTGTAGCCATGCTGCGTAGGCTCTGAGTGCCCACGAGACAAAAGTGAAGCGGCCAACATATCAAATCAAATCAAATCTTTAGCCATGCTGCGTAAGCTCTGAGTGCCCACGAGACAAAAGTGGAGCGGCCAACATATCAAATCAAATCAAATCAAAGCGAATGAATGAATGATTCTCCTCCAAAAATCAGTTCCAAAGATTGAAGATGACCGCAGCCGTAATCGGCCGGAGAAGATTGCTGGGATTTCTTCACACGTTTATAGAGAGCAGCAGCAAATATGGCGGAATGTCATATGCCCTTAGCCCGAGATGTCAAGGCCAAACCAAGTGAGCATTGAGATTGTTGATGATTGGTTTTGTCAAAGAGAAAAAATACACTTTCTCTACTAAATATGGTTTTGTTTTGATGTGACCACATGCCGCTCATGCGTGAATGAGACATTATATTTATAATTCATTTACAACAGGCAAATCCATTATACCCAAAGCCATCGGTAAAATAGACATGAAATCCACTGTTTCTAGAAACACCATGCACTGACCATAATATTGAAGTTTCCCCAGTAAATAAACTCGACCTCCGGCGATTGACTGTTGCAGTTTTGTAGTTTAAGAGAAACGGCATTTGGTCCTCCTTGTTATCTTCTGGTTGGGCTGGTCGGAGCAATATGACCGTTTCAGTGTCACCCCATTCACACGTGAAGAGATTCCAAACCACCCATCAAGTGTGACATTCTCCTTACAGATATGGATCCACAAATACAAAAGTTGATTTTCTGGCATTATATACGGAGTAATTGGCATATTTATATCTTAGAAATGATGATGCGAGCTTGAATACCCGCCGAAAATGAAAAAAATCTCAGTGCAGAAGACAAGACTTGTTGATGTGGGTGCCATCTTGTGTCATGTGATCAAGTTACTGGAGGTGCAAACGGGGGTTCAGCAAACGTTCATAAATCAAATTGATATTAATATCGGCTTGAATTCTCCCACCAAAAATGTTAAGAGGAAGTATTCTTTGTTCAAAGGTTATCTGGGCCAAAAGTGAGCATTTGTCTCACATTGGTTAGCGAGTGTGTCAGAACACAGTTTCACATGTGCAACCCACTTGGGACCTCTCTATGACGTACTTTAGAAACAGCCAATCTTGACGCACACTCCAAACACCTACGACGGCTCATCATTGGGAGGAATTCACTGCCTCTGAAGTGTAATCCTAAATAACTTCTTCAAATTATTTAATTGAGACATGAAACTCGCCAGACAGCAAGATTAGTTGTGTAAGATATTTGGGATATCTTAATAATAAGTGTACAGTGTGTGTGGTGTTCACACTGAGGTCGCGACACTGTGTCGCGACCTGTCTCTTCACGAGTGATAGGGGACACCTCACAACCCGACGTAGCCTCCAGAGCTCTGCTCGCGCAAGTCAGGGTTCCACAACTAGCAGTTTTGACCCATGACACTATCGTTCCCAGTCATAATGTCTAAAAATACAAATCCGTGTCAATTCTGTAGTGTTTTTTCTCCAGTTTTTTACCCGATATTAAACCTGACGACGTGAAATGACATTTAGAAGAGTCCAAGTGATGACGTCATGGAAACACCAAGGGAGAAATTTCGTATGACGTCAGAAGGAGCACAACGTTGTGGAGCTTACAGACTGTTGCTGTCACTCCCGTAAATAAACTGACCCACTTTCACCTGATTGCACAAACTCGCAAACAATGGCGAAACGATGCTGAGATGAAGAAATAACAAAGAAATATTTTCAAACAGGGCTGTCATCATATGTTTACTTAAAAGGAACATAATTGTTTGATTGTTAGTTGCCGGAACTCGAGTTCTTCAAGAGTCGTGAGTTAAATTGGGTGGGCAGTGCATGGTATTTCTAAAATCCAAAGATTTCTAGTCCAGGATTTGGACGATGTCTTTGGGTATAGGGGTTAAAATAAGGCTATTAGAATTCTCCTTCCCAAATGTGCTCTTCTATTGCCTGCAGATAGGTGGCGCTCCGAATTTGGTGTGAGACTGATTCAAACTTGCAAAGAAATTTCACAGTTTTTTTTATATCTTTGCATGGGTAACAAGTGAAGTCGGCCCCTGAGTGAAGTCGGCCCCCGAGAGAAGTCGGCCCCTAGGAGATGTCGGCCCCCACATTTAGGTGACTAGAATATCAAGTTATCGGAAGAAAATTAACGGCTACCGAGGGTCCCTATAGGGTTAGTTAATGCCCTTAGGGTCCAATAGCCTTCTCGAAGGAGATTTCATGAGTTTTGAGCCGGGACAGAGTGACTGGGGCCGGCTTCTCTCGGGGGCCGAGTTCACCTACCCACCGCAGGGCCGACTTCACTTGGGGGCCGACTTCACTTGTATTCCTTTGCATGTACACAAGCCAAGAACAGTTTTGGAGTCTGTAAAACATTAAAACAAAAAATAATATTCAAATAATATTGCAATCTTCAAAATTGAACATGTACTTAAGAAAAGTAATGCTTTCACATATACACAACTTCAGTGTGTGTTGGTCACACCTACCTGTAGATTATGAGTTGGTCATGTCACTTCAAGGACAATTTTTATGATCAAAGAGCTTTCCTCTCATTGTTGTCCCTTGGGGATTCTCTGTAGCCTTTGTTTCATATTTTCCTACACATACTTAATCATGTTAATAGCAACATGTATAAGTCATACATTGTAACAGGTAAATTGGTCCTTTGTCCTCAGATCTGTCCGGAGATACTTATTAAATAATTTTTATAATTACACAGAATTATGATTAATATATCTCTCTTGTAAAAAAAAAATCTGCGAAAATGTCATCAGTTTAATGATAATTTCATCTGCAGTCCGTCATGCTAAACAATCTTTTATGATATCAAATATTGTGTATGGCATCATGAGACTAACATATTTAGATTCCTTTTTACAATAAATGAAAAAAAATTGTTCAGTTTCGTAGATTATAATAGAAATAATAAGGAAATCAGTGAGAACTTCACAGCGCTGTCAATATTTGACTCACCGGAACGTGTGGCGACACCTAGCAGCCAATAGAAAAGCTTGACTCCCTGACTCACTGGCTCACTGACTGGTTGATTCGAGATATGCCATACAATGATTCAAGGGAAATAATATTATTCTCAACATTGGTAAATGTCTCACTTTTTAACTCTTTTTTGTTTTGTTTTTTTTAGGTGTTTTTACAGTTCAGTGTCAGAGAAAAACGGCAAATGGGACTTTGATACAAGGCCATTTGGGAGACTCATTATGCGGACTGGAGAGTTTTGTGACATACAAGTCAATAGAATTGACCCACAGAAATATCCCCTGCAAAATAGAATATTTGTTGACTTAGCAGGAGACACTGACCCAGTGCAGCAAGCTGGATGTGTCTCGTGCCAAATGCAAGAAAGCGAACTTCACATCACAACTACAAAAAACAGTGAACTATCTCCCAAGAAAGAAGAAAACATTAAATGTTCTGTACACATCCCTATAAAATATGGTAAGTCTCATTACGTCAGCTTTCATAAGATATATAAAAAAAAGGTTTTGAAATTCTCTTACGCAGTGAATGGTAGCTTACATTGCCAGTCATGTGGATTTGGGAAAATATCTAATTTTTTTGTTAATACAGGGTCATGTCTATATATCTTTACCAATACACTGGGTTTTGTCTCAATCCTTCAAGTAGAGTGGAGACTCAGAACTCAGATCAGATATATTTGGGCAATATTATTATGCAGCAAAAATACATGATCAAATCCCAACATTAAGGTTATTTGGGCACTGGTTCCATTGGGCCAGTGAATCAAAATTTTCACTGGCCCAAAATTGAAGTAATTTGCCTAGATATTTGATAATGAAAATTATGTATCAGCAAAATGATTGTGACAAACCAATTCTTCGTCTTAACTTAATTCTGCAAATGCTGTCTTAATTTAATTCTGCACAGTAGTCCACCATAATTTCATTTTCATATGTGCCAAATACATCAACAAGTCCGAAAAAATGAGTTTAACAAAATCGAGAAAGGCAGACTCAGCACGAGAAACCGACATTATGGAAAAAAGTACTGGAGAGAGGTTTTTTTGCGAGAAATGTCACAAGTGCCACCACAGTGTATTCTTTGCTATTGATATAACTGCGTTATGCAGCAATCGACCCTTTAAGACTTGAAACTAACTGACTTATCCAAGCATTTTTTTTTCTTCATATTTATAGGTATTTAAGAAAATGCACAAGGAACACTTCTATTTTTAATTGTTCTGTTACATTTTGACCTTTATTTCTCAGATAGGTATAATAAAAAGTCCATATTCACACACAAGCAAGTTTGATTGGTCTTTAAACCAATGAAAAGAGAGCTTACTGGTACTTGGAGGATTCAGACCAATCAGAGTCATGTTTTCATGGACCATACCAAACCTAACCATGATAGGTCAAGTGTTAAAAAATTGAGCTTGACCTGTTGCTTTAAGCAAGCAACTTTTGTCAATAGGCACCAACATTTGGGGACTTTTTCTATTATTTCCCATTATCTAACTGATTACAACAGACTATTGGTAAGCAACATTTCAAACCATGATTCAGACACTGATTGGACATTGGAAGGATTAGCTTCACAAAGGAAAGGGGAAATTTGGTATTTGGTATCTGGTATTTCAAGCAAAACTTTGTGACAAAGATACTCTATTTATGAGTGAAAATAACATCTGCATGGCATTATTTCTTTGTTAAGGTATTTTTTCTTGTTTACAAAATAGTGAAATTGCCATCTTACTTGTAGATGTAGATGTGTTGGTGACTGGGAATAGGAATATTGAAGTTTCCAACTTGGAGAATGACAACATAAAGATTGAAACAGAGTCGGGAAACTGCACGGTGACTAATATACAGGTCAGTACTCAGTGTACAGGGGGCACTCAGTGCAAGGGTACAGTACTTATTAGTGCAAGGGTCCTGATTCGTGCAAGGGTCCTGATTAGTGCAAGGGTCCTGGTTAGTGCAAATGTACTTTTTAGTGCAAGGGTACCTATTAGTGCAAGTGTACTATCTATTTAAGGAACCCGATGAGTGCAGGTGTACTTATACATAAAATAAAGATAGAATCTTCATCTTTGGGTTTTTATTTGAGCAATTTTCAGAACTCAGACACATTTGTAAAGAAACTACAACATGGAGGCTTCAAAGCTGACAATTTCAAGTTTTAAACTTTGAGTAAGTCAGCCACGATGACAACCTTGAGCATGCACTTCCTAAAATGTAACCTGGTCAAACATGTTCAGCAAATTTTTCTTGATTTATTTCAGACAGATGTGATGCAGGTGGTGACATCTGGTGGCGATGTGATATGTCACAAGGTGCTGCAGGGAAATCCACAAATAAGCACAACAGGGAAAGGGGTGAGACTCAATTTTATGTGAATCATCCAAACTTTTATTTGGTCATACATGAAAATGTGATCATAGATATTTATATAGCTTAAATAATATCAGATTACCATGCCTTAAGTGTCAAGTGATCTTTAATGTCATGTGATTTTGGATGTCATGGGATCTATGGTGTCATGTGATCTTTGGTTTCATGGGATCTTTAATGTCATGTAATCATGTCACATAACTTCTTCAATGCTGAATGAGAAAAAGAGTTTATTCTCAGAATGTGGACATATTTTTCTTTATATTATCTCTTCAGAGTGTGAGAGGAGACCGTGCCCAAGGTTTGACCTTGGATGTTCAGACCGAGGCTGGGGATATAGATTTCAAGGCCATCTATGCTGATAGGTCAGAGTTCACCACACAAACCGGAGATATCCACTTCAAAAGCTGCCACCGTTCTACAACAGTCAACATCACTCAAGAAGGCAATCTCACCATAGGTACGCACAGGGTAAAACAAATTCCATTATTGTGATTTGTAGAACTTGCTAAAGAAGATGTGATTGCCAGGTTAAGTATAAATAGACCAACCCACCCATGAGACTCCTCACTGGAAAAAAAAATCCATGTGTCCATGAAAAAGTTACTTACATGTTTGCTTGTTTTAGTCTGTGATTTTATCAATATCCCGTAGTCCCAGACTAGTAGAAATGCTGTAGGGCTAGTAATACCTTCCTCTGATGCTAGTAGCTGTAACTTATAATATTTTTCAAGTGCTGGTAAAAGTGCCCCACAGAAATTTTAGATTAATACATCAAGCTAAAATAGTTCTTCCAGGAAATTAATGAAAAAAAAAATTACGCCAAAAATTGTTCAGGCATGCATCCTTTGACATTTAGTCTGGTGTCATGTCCACTTACTAGCCCAACTGTCTAGAAGTCTAAAAGGTATTTGGCTCAGACTCTTATGACATGTTATTTTCTATAATTTCAGTGACTCATTTTAAGCTGAGCTCACATTCAGTTTATGCACTTAGCCCGTCCAATGCCAGCAGGTTTTATTTTCTGGAAAGTTACTAATATGCCTCAATGTTTATACTTTGCTGTCTCAATCTACCAAAATTAGGTCTTTATCACTTTGACTTAAAATGGCAGTAGACAGTGTGTGTGTAAATGAAATCAGTTTGTGCGAATTTCTAATTTGACACAACAAATTTCATAATTTATGTTTATTTATGAATATGATTCCATTGTTTTCATTGTGAAGAGTAATTTTGATTATATTTTTCATAATTAAAACCCATAAAGTGTTTAAAAAGAATTGTTTTCAAAAGCATAGTATTTTTTTTTTTTTCAAGAAATTTTTCTTGCTATTTTTACAGGCAGTCAGGATGGGAACTTGGATGTGACTGTGAACAAAGGAAACATAGAGGTATATGCCATGCAGCATGAACACGTCCAGCTTCGTGCTAGCCAAGGTAAATATGGTATCAGTAGACAGTAGTACACCATGCAGCAGGGTAACAGTAGACACAGTAGTATACACCATGCAGCAGGGTAACAGTAGATGCAGTAGTATACACCGTGCAGCAAGGTAACAGTAGACACAGTAGTATACACCATGCAGCAAGGTAACAGTAGACGCAGTAGGATACACCATGCAGCAAGGTAACCGTAGATGCAGTAGTATACACCATGCAGCAAGGTAACCGTAGACACAGTAGTATACGCCATGCAGCAAGGTAACAGTAGACACAGTAGTATACACCATGCAGCAAGGTAACAGTAGACACAGTAGTATACACCATGCAGCAAGGTAACAGTAGACACAGTAGTATACACCATGCAGCAAGGTAACAGTAGACGCAGTAGTATACACCATGCAGCAAGGTAACAGTAGACGCAGTAGTATACACCATGCAGCAAGGTAACAGTAGACAGTAGTATACACCATGCAGCAAGGTAACAGTAGACACAGTAGTATACACCATGCAGCAAGGTAACCGTAGACACAATAGTATACACCATGCAGCAAGGTAACAGTAGACGCAGTAGTATACACCATGCAGCAAGGTAACAGTAGACACAGTAGTATACACCATGCAGCAAGGTAACCGTAGACACAATAGTATACACCATGCAGCAAGGTAACAGTAGACACAGTAGTATACACCATGCAGCAAGGTAACAGTAGACACAGTAGTATACACCATGCAGCAAGGTAACAGTAGACGCAGTAGTATACACCGTGCAGCAAGGTAACAGTAGACGCAGTAGTATACACCGTGCAGCAAGGTAACAGTAGACGCAGTAGTATACACCGTGCAGCAAGGTAACAGTAGACACAATAGTATACACCATGCAGCAAGGTAACAGTAGACACAGTAGTATACACCATACAGCAAGGTAACAGTAGATGTAGTAGTATACACCATGCAGCAAGGTAACAGTAGACGCAGTAGTATACACCGTGCAGCAAGGTAACAGTAGACGCAGTAGTATACACCGTGCAGCAAGGTAACAGTAGACGCAGTAGTATACACCGTGCAGCAAGGTAACAGTAGACACAATAGTATACACCATGCAGCAAGGTAACAGTAGACACAGTAGTATACACCATACAGCAAGGTAACAGTAGATGTAGTAGTATACACCATGCAGCAAGGTAACAGTAGACGCAGTAGTATACACCGTGCAGCAAGGTAGCAGTAGACACAGTAGTATACACCATGCTTTCTGATTTTTTAATTATTTCGCAAGTGGGTGATAGTGTTCATCACAAAGGAAATTAGATTGGTTTCCTTGTAGCAGTATAGTTGTACATGCTTGAAGATGAATGTGCACTATGTTATTTTTATGAAATGATTTAGAGATTTTATTGTTCATCATTTCATCCCAGGTAACATCACGGTGAAGGTTCCGGAGTCGGTGGGAGCAGCCGTCACTCTGGAAGGGCGGGAGGTCGTCACGGATGAGGACCTCGCTATCCACGATGAGGAGAAAACCTTCAAGGACAACAAAACCTTCTCCGTCTCAGGTCTGAACTTTATTTGAATTTCATTTTTTGTTTTTACTGAAAAATTGCACCACTCAATCATATTAATTATTTAGAGGCTAACTGTTTGGCCATTACTATCTGTCTATTGGTACAGACCAAATACCCTTACAGACCACAACAGTGGTCACATGAGTACAAGTATAGTGCTAAGCACTTTCTGCAAAACACAATAATTCTGGCAGGTGTACCACATATCATATAAACATACCCTAAATCTGTGTCAAGCTGCCTGTGACCGCCATGATTTCATGAGAGCCTTAAATAACTCTGGGTACACGCGATTGGAACTTGCCGGCGGAAAGTGGCGGAATCTGCCGACCTGCCCACCTATAAACAATCATGTGCAAAGTGGCACTTTCTGCTGGACTAAGTCCACCTGCCGCCTGGTTCACCAGTTCGCCAGTCTGCCGGCAGGCACCGCCGGTGCAAAAAGGCGGTCTACAAAATCTGCTGCCCAGTCGTGTGTGACCAGCAGTCAGTGGGGATTACATAAGTAACTTAGATTATTATAGGATTGGGGAGTGTGCAAAAATGGTACAATTTTGAATGCTATTTCAGTTCCTGTATGGACCCTCACAGCATAAAAAGGTTCCCAAGGAATCGCTTCACTCAATATAGTATCATGCATTATTTATTGGAACCATGACCTATTAAATTGAACTATGACCTATTAAATTGAACTATGACCTATTAAATTAAATGATGACTTATTAAATAGAACTATGACATATTAAATAGAACTATGACCTATTTATGTATGACAGTAATGTACCACTCAATTAGATACTTTTTGTCTCCTGTGTAAAAACTAAGTCAAAGATTTTTGTGCCAAGGATCTGACCTGGCATTTTGGGCCAAGGATCTGACCTGGCATTTTGGGCCAAGGATCTGACCTGGCATTGATATATGATGTTTGTCATTTTCAGGTCAACTTCATCACATTAATTCCGACATCAGCCACAGTAAGAACGCTCAGGGCAGACAAACAGGGAGAGCGATTCATGCCACGGCACCAGAGGGCACCATTAGTCTGAGAAGTCAGGACTGGCTCGCCTCCCTAAATCTCAAGGCAAATCTCACAGACTTAACATAATCAGGGAGGACAATCACGTGATGTTTTGAAGCCAAAATGTAGAGTGTATAAAGTGAAATAAAGGATCAAAGTTAGTCATCTGAATGAAAAGAATCAAACCAGTGATTGTGTTACAATTAATTTCAAAGTGTCTCCAGCACAGTGCCATAATCAGGGAGGACAGCCACATGATGTTATCAAACCAAACAGCTGAGTATAAAGTGAAAGAAAAGATTAAAGCTAGTAGTCATCAGAGTGAACACAATCAGGAATGTTGGTGTGAGGCGTGAACTGCATAGTTGTCTTTGGCTATATCTCTGTTTATATAACTATAAGATGCACAGCTTTGTCCGCTGTTTCTTCCTCATTAGGGCTGGATACCAAAACATAATAATTTATTTATTAATTTTAATTTTTGTTTTTTTATTCAAAACATAATAATGTGTACATGTAGGTCTGGGAAATTTTGGACTTTTGAACTTTTGCCTCACTAAATTAAAAGAGGTACTGAAGAATGTCAAGCTTGATAATAATAATTCTGTGAAATGTCCCAAAGAGTTATTTTGTTTTATTTTATTTTATGTGTCTCAAGCGGGGATCAGAGAATGAGGAATTCTCCAGGTTAAAATGAGACTCCCAGCACAATCTGGCTGTTTTGTTTTTTTGTTCCTATAAGACTGATTCTGCATCAAACGTCCCAGAATATGCAATCTTTAAACAGTGATCACCTCAGAGATTCATTACTTTAGTCATTTCATCATAGACATGTATAAAGTGGATTCCCCAAAGTGCAGCTTTATTCTGTGCATAATTTTTTAACACTGGCTATGAGAAGGAGGGGGGGTTGTCTGTAAGTGAAAATTGCTATAAAAATAAATCCTTATTTTACCATGCTCATGTGGGCTAAAATATATCTTCTATAATCCTGGTTCTATGGGGAATCCCTATATATGCCTGCTAGAAACTGTCAACATTCATTCTTTTAATCAGAAGAGAAAAGGAAAATCTAAAGCCAGATAAAATGGTCATGATGAGAATACTACTGGATTTTGTACAAAATTATAGTTTTATTGCAAGGCTCTATACAAGGGCACCAGAGAGATTTAAAATAGAGGTTGGAAACAAGCTGTTCTGTATTATCGCTCAATTGAACCGATCTCGTGCCGGCGCCAGTGTCTCTACTTCCTGTTTCCCACATTTGACCAACTTGTCAAGGGGATTTTCACTGTTATTTTACACATGAACCATGTTATTGTCTTTGGATCATCATGTTAACATTAAGTGGATACAGTAGATTATAAAGGTATTGTTTAACTGCATTTAGATGGAGAACTGTATTGTAATTTGTGCAAAAACGATTGCACAAGACCATGTGAGAGTTGGATGGTGCACCGCACTGACACCTAGTGGCAGACCTGCTCTTTCCAATCTCTGTTTAAATATCTCTGAGGGCACCACATTTTAATGGCAATTGTGCACCCTTACTGCCTAATATATTTTATTCATAATGGAAAGCTCACCAGTGAGTCTGTGTAATCAATGACTGTTTAGAACACAATGTTTAAACTGTATATAAATTCAACAAGGATCTGCTTGATCAGATCACATTAAAATCACATATCCACAGATTTTGTACTGGAGTGATGGGGCAGCAAGCCAAAACAAAAACTACAAGAACATATGCAATTTAGATTATCACAAGTCTGAGTTTGGAATACATGCAGAGTGGTATACAATCTCTGTTTAAAATATCTCTGGTACCTAAAATACTGTATCATATACATGTATTACAACATATTGCACAAATTCCACAAAAATAAACAATAAACAAATATGGATTTGACAGTTAACATCTCTGTGTATATTAAGCATATATTGATATATTTATAGCACAGTATGATAAGCCTTTCATTGCTTCATTTATGTAAAAGAGATTATTTTATTTGTTTAGAATGACCATACTGTCATATCATCCTCTGAGCATATTAAATGACCAGATATCAACATTTAACCTGACTAATCATTAAATGTACTTCTCATGTAGTGATTGTCTTGTGAAAATGTAAAAAAAAAATGATATTGTGTTTTAAGAAACAATGGCTCTATCAGGTCGACTTTTGACTCTTATCCAGTGGTTAAACTAAATCAGCCGGCAATGGGAGTCAAATCCACCAGTCCTACTAATTTTGTTAGTAGGCATGGTCTGTGCAGATGTAAAGCTGGGACTGATTTGTCCAGCTAGGTTTTATATAAAAAATATAAAAATATTCCAATGTGCCAATCCATTGGCACTCCGTTTATCATGTTTATAAGGGATGCGTCTATAATTGGAGTTGGCACCTCGAACCTTTCCACCCTTGATAACACTCACAATAATATAAAGAGTTCATCGCCTCAGAGTGTAAGTTATGACACATTTTGTAAGAGTTTAATATCATGCTAGAAAACCTAGCAAAGTGAATGTTGTCAACAATCTGGTTCATAGTATCATTATATGATAATGATTTATATCTTTCACGGAGCATTTCCTTGGAATATCTCCCCATATCTTCTACTGTTGCCATATTCTTTATCACACATCTTCCATTGCCCATGCAGACCGTTTTGCTGCAACTCCTGGTAAAATTGAGCACCAGCTGAACATAGGGTCCCAGTAGTTGATCCACATAGGACTTGGTGGACTGGCAGGCTTGCGCAGAGCGCTGGGCATAATTATCACCCCATACAACAGCTCCATCAACACCCAACTCTGCTGTCTGACCTATGCTATTTATTAACTGCAGCTGAAATAAAGAAAGATATGTATGAATGGCTAGGCCAAAATACCAGTGTGAATACAGAGTGCCCACAAGACATAAGTGGTGTGGCCAACATTACAAATCAAAATCTAAACTTCCCAAACAAGCTGAGTAAGGCTGTACACGATTGGCACCTGCCATCTAGTCGGCGGCGAGAGCTGCAGATCGCCGGATCCACCATTTTGTCCTGCCAAATTCGCTGAGGGTATTCAGAGAGTGGAGGTCCGAGTCCGCTGCCTTCCGCCACCGGCACCCGCCGGCTCAATCGTGGAGAAACGGGATAACCCGGGCTAACTTGCCGGACCCAATCATGTACAGCCTAAGCTAAACAGTGTAGTGGTTCATGAGGATAGGGGCCTGCACCAGGCAGTCAGTATGAGTGTCACACAGATTCGACAGATTCGACATATATCATTTGTATATTGTGTGTATTGGGTCTCCTCTCTAGCTCATACTGTATAGGCTTTGAGTGCCCACGAGACACAAGTGGAGCAGGCAACATCTCAAATCAAATGAAACCTACTTTGGTATAGTGTGGCAATGGCTGGCTAACTGCATACTTGGTGTAGACATAGATAGGCTTGAGCAGATTTCCTGATACTTTCCGCACTCTTCTAGCCTCTCGTATAGTTCCATACATATGATTTTTATTGTCCTCATCAGTTTGTCCTGAATCAAAATACCCAGAAGGGTACAATGCTGTGCTTGAGTTGAACAACCACTGAATCCTACAAATACACACTATGAATTATTAAAAAAATGTCAATGTCTTCTTAATTGGCAAATTTGTTCATATCAAAGACATCAGTTCTTGAATATATATTCATCACATCTCTTTCGATGTGTTAAATATTAAATTGAGTTTTATAAATATAATTATATAAAATATCTATTTACAAATTATTCAGGTTTTTAATTTTGCCTGTACAGTATTTATGGCCCTTGTTATTAAAGCAGTTTGGAAAGCCATAATATCCCCATGAAGCTTGTGGCCGCATTTTCCTAGCCAAGTCCAATGTCCTTTCAAAGAAAGTTCTGAAATGTAAAAGATGCATGTAATTTATTAAATTGTTTATGATGCTTTTTAAAGGTTTATTCGAATTACATCAATCAGGATTTATAATGGCAAATAGTTGTCTTTATACCTCGCCCCTTTTTCAAATTGTAGTTTGGCCTCAGCAATGACCTTGTCCCTTGGCCAGTTTGGATGCTGCTGTTTGACATATTGCTCAGACAGGTCCTTGTACTTGGAAAGGGCATCCCAGTTGGTGTCCCAGATAGGACGCCATGATTCAAAATCAATAACAGCCAGATTTGTATAGTTTGGGTCTGGGATGAATTCCTTGACCTGTGTTGAAAACAGCTCCAAGTGAAGAGATAAATTTCCCAGCTAAAAAGGATAAATTTATAGATAACATTATATTGAATACTGCACTTGTTATTATTACTAATGGAATAGGTGGTCCTGTACATATATGTACATGGTACAAGCCTGGTGTACAAGGTTTCAAGATAACACTGTTTTTTATATTTCTTTTGTTAACATATTCCATACCAGTTTGTAAAATGTATAAATATAAAAGCAACACAGTAGAAGATATCCATCTTTTTCTAACTATGCAACATGGCTGAACAATGCTGAAGCACATGGACCTTCAGCACAGGGCCAGATATCTTACCAAATGAACCACGGCCCATCTCCCAATATCTCATCACTCATAGCTCTTTGAGAAGGCAGTTGCATCCCTCTTTCTTTATCCCTCATCGACTGACCAATATTCTCGGGGACATATTAGTCTGTTCATGAAACTCATCACAGATCTGAGAGCGTTTTACCTCTGGGACATGCTGTATTGACAATATGCAATATGCAGAATTTTCAAAATTTCCAATATAGACCAGTTTCATCAATAATTGTAGTAGAAAGATAATTCTGGCTGACCGAGTAGGTGATGGTGCCACCTGGTGTGAAAAAATCAGGGGCTCTTCCTGTTTATTTGTAGACACGCTTATTTGTACACCAAATTAAGAGAGTTCCACTATAGAAAGTCACAACCAACAAGGAAAACTTTGCTAAATTAACAAAGAAAGATTTGCAGAAAAAGCTTGTTGAGAAAGTATTTCATGCTTGTAACAAAAACAAGAAGAAGTAAGTGGGCTTTTTGATCAGTGCTAATTGTAAATATGATGACTTGGAGCCTGTCGATCATGTACAGTTGGTGCAGAATCGCTGGAGAGTGTTGTCAAATGTGAAACATTGTTTATTCAACATTAATCACATCAGGCAATTCACCATTTATCACATCAGGCAATGTGTTTGTGTATTTGATTACCCACTGTAAATGGTCCCCTGAGAGACTATAACTTCCCGTAATGTTTATTTTGTTACCAACCACAACCGTCATTGTACTCGGCAGCGACCAGTTTCCAGTTTCCGCCGATGAAGTAGACCGTGACTGCCAGCCGCAACAAGGGTCCTCTCTGCGACGGAAAACTGGTTGGGCACAAGTATGGTTTTGTTTTGATATGACCACATGCCGCTCATGCGTGAATGAGACATTATATTTACAATTCATTTACCGCTGTAATCGGCGGTAATTGGTAGCAACGGAAAACTGGTCGGGCACAAGTAACGCTGTTCTTTTAGTCACATGACCCATGTAACATCTGCCATCCAATAATAGACGAGTAATTTTCTCAGTTTTACAGTGTGAGCAACATTCTCCTGCCTCACAGATGAAAATGATATAATATTGTCAAAGAAAACAATCATAAATGATACCAATCTCAAGACAACAAACAATGAAAAGGAAGTAGCCATGTCTACAAAACTATCTGATGATGCATTGTGCATTGGACTGCAGTGCCACCTGGTGCATAATAAATCTTGAATCTCGAGCAGCTAGAATTCAAATTGTATTGGAGACCTTTTGATGTTATGAGCAATGTAAGATTCACATTTCTTTCAAATCGTCGAAAGATGACAATGTATAGAATATCCATAAACACTCCTTGACTCCAGTTTTGTTATAAATTGGAGCAAAAGGATGGCCTTGACATTGCAAGCAAGGTAAATACAGTTGCGTGAAGCACACCTTTTTCAAATCATTATAAGCTGACAAAGTATGGAATAATGAAAAAAACTGAATATTTATTTGACAAAAGACCATACCTCCAATAATTGGAGTAGAAAGATAATTCAACTTGGACTGAAACTGTATTGACGTTGTGAGCGAGATATTATTAATATTGTTTTTATTATTATTATTGTTATTGTTATCGTTATAATTATCATTATTATTATTATTATTATTATTACAAGTGAAACGACAATAATATAAAAATGGCAGATGTGCAAATTAACATGATTAATATTAACCATATTCCTTCTATTGAATATTACATACAAAAAAGATCATAGTTTCATCAATTATTGGAGTAGGGACAAACAGACGGACAAACACAAAACTTATCAGATGGCAAAAATATTCATCTTTCTTAAAGCAGAGTATGTACATGATGAAGGGAGGATGACCATTGAAATTTTTAGCTAGGATCTGTTAAAGCGCCATCTACCTTGAAAACAAAGAACAGAACATGGAAATATAGGAATGAGCCCCTGACAGCACAGATCAATATGTAGTCCCTTCAATTAATCTCCCTATTTTTCGAATAACTTTGACAAAACAAGCCATAATTGAACTATTAAATAGTGCAATTTAATTGGATCCTTCTCTTATCTTCATCTCGTTATTATCATGCATAGTAAGGAGGAGCAGTTAATTATCAAGCACTGCTTTCGTATGCCCTGGTCCCACACATCAACATAGTAGACAAAGGTCGAACACTGGGTAACAAGTGAGGTCGGCCCCCCGAGAGAAGTCTGCCCCTAGGAGAAGTCGGCCCCCAGATTTAGGTGGCTAGATTATCAAGTTACCAGAAGAAAATTAACGGCTACCAAGGGTCCCTAGGGTTAGTTATTGCCCTTAGGGTCAAATAGCCTTCTCAACATGCTCAAAGGAGATTTCACAGGTTTTGAGCCGTTACAGAGTGGCTGGGGCCGGATTCTTTTGGGGGCCGACTTCACCTACCCACGACGGGGCCGACTTCACTTTGGGGCCGACTTCACTGGTATTAGTATACTGTACCTGGGGCACTCCACCGTTGATGACATCACCATACTCATCAATGGAGGGCCACATTCCCTTGCAGCAAAGGTTGATGACATTTCCCTGCCAACCACTTTCACCAGAGTTCTCAAGAATGCCATATTTTGTGACATTCACATCAATTCCATATTTCTTCTGACAGTGTTGTGTCTGTGCATTCCAGACAACAACAAAAGGTGTTTGAAGAACTTCTTGCATCCCATTTTCTTCCATTCTACCATTGCAGACGATTGTCAAACACTTAATAAAGTGTATGGCTAGTATATATTTTATGTGTGAAGCAAATTCCATTGTTAAATGAACGTGTTATGCAACAGTAAACGGGCAGTTTAGTGAAAATTGAACATTGTTTACCAAATATTACTTGAGATGGAACATGCTATCCACCATTTTGTCTAGGTCACATGATGTGTATGTTCGTGCATCTGAGTTATTACCTCGTAAAATCTTAATGCACATTTAGTTATATTGATGTTTTTGGGTAATTAATTTTGTCATTTTGGTGTCTAGGCCACATATCATGATATTTTAACTGTTTTGATCAGACGAATTCATGCCCAAATTACAAGATGATATTACCAGTTGGGGCCATCATAAATCATCGGTCTGCATGGGCAATGGAAGATGTGTGATAAAGAATATGGCAACAGTAGAAGATATGGGGAGATGTTCCAAGGAAATGCTCCGTGAAAGATATAAAACATAGCCATGCTTTTGCCAACTGATATTATTGCAGATAACTTTGTATAGTCTTGGAGTAATTATTACTCCAAGGTATAGTCTACCCGAAATGCAATTCTTGCACAATGTAGGAATAATTCCTACATTGTGCAGGACAAAGTAGGAATTCCTACATTGCGCAAATAAGTAGGAATATCAGAGTCAAGAATCCAAATGTCAGGAAGCTGAATGAGGTCATTGAGGAGGTTTAGGCTATATGAATGTTGGACTTTATGAACGTAGGACTGTTATAAAAATAATTATAATGATATGAGCATGCTCTGATATGAGTTTTGTGCATAATAAAATATGATTTTATCAGTACATTTCTGATTGGCAAAAAGGCAGATATCTGGATGTGAGTCTGTAAACGTATTATTAAGACACAAATATTTATAAAAAAAATGTTTGTACATTTTTTGTGAAATTAAAGTGACAATCAACATTTCTATTTCCAAATATGTCATATTTCCATTATAATGTACGAGTCAATCCAAATGTGTAACCACATTCTCCATTGCCAATAACGTCCAATTAAGCAGGAAGTGTCTGTTATTTTTTTTAAATACAAAATTTAATAGAAAACTGATAAACATTGTAATTATATTGGCCGCATCCAGTGATCTCAGTTATTGATATATCTTAAAATTCCTACTTATTTGCACAAAGTAGGAATTCCTACTTTGGGCAGTTGCACAATGTAGGAATTCCTACTGGGCCACGATTCCTACTGGGTGCAAGACACTACCACTGTAATAATCAAAGCAAATTTTAAGATAATTACCACTTCCTGAATTTCTGATGTAATCAATTCATTATCAATGCCTATGGCACCTTGAATTAAATATAATCATCATATTATCTTTTATATAATTAACTATTTATTAGAACTAAATCAAGACTTGAATTACTTTCTGACCAGTCATTTATTGGCATCAAATCACCTTCTTGGGATTAAGATATGAATTTGGAATGAAGTTGAATTTCTGTGTTAGGTTGTTTCCCTGACCTACCGATTTCATATTTTATCTCACATTATTTGAATTGCAGATTATCAATTGCAACCTTGGCATCTATTTTGAAAAATGGATCTTGTCCAAAGACACTTTGCACTTATTGGCATACCAAATGATTTTCTCAGCATTGATACCTCCCATACAAATTATTATAATTGATAGAAAATATTGAAAGTCTACACATGACACAGGGAGATATTGATCAGATTTATTTAGTTTTGTATATTGTATTATTGTATTATGTGATGAGGAAATGAATACATGGCTAAGCTCAAAGAATGTTCATCCTGCAGCTTTTAAGCACTTTAAGCGATATACAAAGCCCTTTTGGATTGAGAGTCTTACACCTTTATTGAACGATTTATGTGTGAAGGAAACACTTTATTGAAAGTGTCATGATAACAGACATAGGCATGTATGTAGTAATTTACATTTTGCACATAAAAAAATTGACAGATATTATAGGAAGGCACAACACAAATATCAAAAAGATAAGATGATGGAAATAGAAAACACTTACAGTTCTAATCCAAACCAATTTTTGTATAAAAAAAAAGAAAAATAACATACAAATGGAAGTATATGATAATGATCAAAATATTATTACTGATGTACCTATGGTATTGGACAAATGGAAGCAAGAATATTTGAAGGTCTACAATAAATGTATTAATTTTGTTTGGGTTTACACAGATTTGCTAAAAAAAATAGCAATAAATAGTGATGTTAGCTGGTTGATCAGTGAAGTTAAAATAAATGTAGAAATGTTACACTTTTGGAATAAAATGATGAATATGGGCGCAGAATGTTTGACCGAAGAAGTTATTCATATGGAATTTTATTAAAAGAAGAGTTTCAGGAAATTGGATAAGTGATATTCATAAATATGTCTTGTCTGTAGGTATGTTACATATATACAATAATAGGGAAGAAGTAGCTAGGTCAAGCTAAGAAATTATTACATGGTATTAAAACACATATGTGGGCAAATGATGTGAAAGAAGTTGTAAATTGTGCACTTACTGTATTTTTAAAGAAAGCTATGAAACTATATGTTTTTCAAGTGTACAATAGAGGTCATGGTATGTGGTATCTTGTCTATATAAGTAGAAACTGGTAGATATATACATATTCCAGTGGAATTTAGGCTATGCATTTTATGTGATGATGAGGCTTTGTTTGTTTGTTTGGGGTTTTACATCACTTTCAACATTATCTCAGTCATTTTGTGATGAGACATATTTGTAGCAGATATAGTGCTGCCTCACTGAATTGTCATGTCGCAGGTCCTTGACATCACAACCCACCCTGTCACAGATTTACAAGGACAACGGGTTAACCCTTTGGCACAGACCTCAGCTCATGTGTGAAATTGTATCATGAATTCAATCTCGGCACGGCCGGGGATCGAACCCATGACCTTTGGATCACCACAGAGGAACTGGCGCTCTAACCAACTGCGATGATGATGCTATTGAGGATGAACATCCTTTTCTCTTTGAATGTGATTTCTATCATATAATTAGAAAACATATTTTGATAAGTTTTATGAGCAATGTAATACTTTTTATGTAATGGATAATGTTATGTAGTTAAATATCTTATGAGTACTGATGGTATCAACATATGTGGGTGTATTTTGAGCAATGACATAAAAGCAAAGAAACTCTAACATAGAGCCAATTTACTTTTTTATACACTGTTGTGACCAATGTTGGGTGATATGTGGCCCAGATGCAATGAAGAAGAATATAAGATAATAGAAATGAATCAAACTTCAAACTGTGATTAAGTTGGTCACGAGGCCAACCTTTAACTTTTATAAATATATTCAGTGCAATGCAATAGTTTCAAATGTTTCGGCATTAGCATGTGTCTCACAGGTCTGATGATATGCTTTGACCTTTTCTCATGGCAAGATTTGCTCACTGAACATTTTGCCTGGATCCACATTTCAAAATAAACATGGACTGTACCTATCCAAGGTGTTATAGTTTATTTATACATTCCATCAAATTGATATATTATTTATTCCAAAACAATATTCAAGATGTGGAGTTGTCAGTATTTGACAATATCAGTCATAATGGTCATATGTTACCTGCATGTGTATTTCTGTTTTACAGTGAGATCAACCAATAATGCATGTGCTGATATGTGCAAAGATCACCTGTTGGAAATGGTATCAATGCCTCCAAAATAGTTCTCCACTTTCACAGTTGTTTAAACACTATTACTAATATAGTATTAGACTTTCTATATTCAAAATAAGTTATCAAATATTACAATCATTATTTTAATTCTCCAATAAAATCACAATTTAAATGAAGAAATATGTGTAGTAATAATGCTTAGATGTGTGCAGTGATTTGCCAACTATTTGAGATATGTGAAAGTGACCACACATGCCATCTGAATACTAATCTCAGTCAACAGGTTTTCTCAGCAGGATGCCAACTTAAATTTTTAATCTCTACCACTGGTACCCTGACTTGATACTTCCTCTTTTTGTCAGGTATTTTGGCTTAAGGAAAAAACATGTAATGTGCAGCAGTTAATTGTGCCAGGAATATCATTGGAAATAAACCATGATAGACAAAAAGCTTACATTCTAAACTTTTGATTTCCATAATGAAGCAATTTAATTATATATAATTTCTCCCATAAAGAAGGGAAATGATGAAGTATTTCTCTGTACAGAAATAGAATAAGACTCATTGGATGAGACAGAGATGAGGTTAAAACAAGTCATGCATTTATTTCATTATCTTTATTTAAGAACAAAATTATTTTACAAGAGTTAAATATTGCAATGTTTTTATTATCTCACAGGCCAGGGACACGCCACATTCAATATCCATATTTCAATTACCTTAGTTACAATTTTTGAACTTAAAGTTACATATAATATTACATATAATATTTTAAATAAATATTGTTGATCTGGGCTTATTATGTTTACAGCAAAATAGACAATATGTATACTAACATCTATAATATTTGAATGTATTGAGGATACATATATTACACTTTCATTTCCCCTTTACAACACTTGCCAAAGGTTAACCACATTTTCAATATTTTGGGTTGAAGAGAAAATGCAAAACTAATAGCAATGCCCTGCATACAATTAAGAACATCGAAAGTATAACAAAGTCCCTCAGCATCAATGAACATGGCTAAAATGCCAAAAACCCAATTGAATCCCATAAGAGTCATGATCTTGATGTTCAATATAACATACCATATGTTTGGCCTATCACGGAGAATGTCAGTTTTCTTACTGAAAAGAATATTCATGACAGACACTGTAAAAAGCACAGAATTGAAAACTAGGTATATTGCAACAGGAACACCAAAACCAAACAAAACTGATAATTTACCTTTTAGCCAGCAAATACCTGAATTTTCGTACTTTATTCCAGTACCAAATATTTCCTGAATAAACACAAATATGCCAATAATGCAGAGTGGGACTCCCCAACCTATGAAACAATACCTTGAAAAGCTCTTGTTTTGCCTGTGTATGGATTTGACTGATTGAGTTATATCCCATGCAACAATCATACCCCACACAAATACACCTATCCACAAGTAATGTTGAAACATGGCCAGCAATTTACAGGGCAAAGGAAATTCTATTTACAAACCACTGCACATCAAAGTGAGTTGAGCACATAGCAAAGCTACACAAAGATTCAAATGCACAAGCCTGGCACTGTTCTAAGGGAAGGCAAGGAGATGTATGTTATTACACTAAAGGCTAGAAATGCACAAGATAAACTCTGTCCAATATTACTAAGAATAATGGGTATAATGTTTCTAAGTGAGTTAAGTATACTTATTGCATTTGCCTCACACAATATCAAAGCACCATCTTGTAAATTTCCATATTGATAGTTATCAAGCAAGATGTCCTCTATTTGAAGCTTGTAGTCAGGTCTGAATTCAACGTGTAAGTTACTTGTGTTCAATGTGACAACAGGACAACTATTCAGTGGAGAGGGGCATATTTCAGCAAAGAAAGTAAACTGTAACACGGCATCACCTATTGGAACATAGAGATGCAATGAATCCATTGGATACAACAGATTTTGATGTTTAATATACTGGACATTTTTGTGATAAATATTCTGATTTACAACATTAACTTTCATTGAGGTGCCATGAGAACATGTAAGCCTTTCATTAATGTCAAAGTTTGAGAAAAAATCCTCTGGACACTCCAGAGTACATGTTATAATATTTTAAGGTTAGATCATGTTTGGAGGAAACTAAAATTATGTATACAAGTAACAGTGAGGGTCGACATATTTTTTTGACAATATCATATCTAGCTTCACTGCATGATGCTATCTTTTGTGTGCTGATTATGTGAACATCCTGTTGTTTTATTTCATCCAAAACTAAGGATAATGTGACTTCAACCTCTTCTAGGTCACTGTCAAATGCAAATCCAAAGGTGTAAGACCTATTTGCACCATCTAATGGATAAAAGAAATCATTTACCATTGGACACATACGAGAGCCAGTTGATATATTGCAAGATAGGGGTGTGCACTGATTTGTCTCAGAATTCACTGTTCCGTGTGCACAAAGGTATGTGTATTGGTTAAATATGACCTTAATCTGAGCATCATGTAGGTCGAATAATACATGAAATCCTGGTGTAGGTGGAAACTCAACAATTGTATCTTTCAAACAATAATATCTTGTGGAGATTAAACCATCACATGTCATGCAATGTGGATTTTTGTAAATTTTGTTTGATTCATCAGTTTTGATGTACATGGCATACCCATTTTCACATGCATCTTTCAAATTATCACCAACTAAGTCTTACCTTGAGCCACATTGGGAGTGAGAAAATAGTTCATGTACTTCTGACCCACATTGAAATCTATTTGACATGGTAAAAACAAGTTGACCCCTAAAGGCGAGGACACACTTGTCCACTGTGAAATCAATAAATGACTGATAACCTTGAGATCTGATAATGCTTGAAGCCTCCTGCTCATCTGGACAACTATAAATGAAATCAAAGTGAATAGTGTCATTCAAATTCACACCATGGCATTTGGCATAGAATATATTTTTGTAAACAATTCCTCCAGAGACAACTGGTACATACATAAGGTAGTTTAACTGTGTGGTGGTATAGTTTTCATATAGGTTATCACCCAAATATTCAGACGGACATCTGGTTACCATGTATATTATCAAAGATATCCTCATTATATATGACAATGCAACTGAGATATTTGCTTAATACACTGTTGTGTTTGTCCTGTATTCTATTAATGATCAAGCTCTGAAGGTCCTCTAAGTTATTATCCTTTATACACTCTATCTCATAATCAAGACAAAAGTCCCCTGCTATTAAGCATGACGAGTCACAACCACACTAATATGGAAGGTTTTCCATTACTCCACACCTACCCTGACAAGCATGTGACCTGAATGGAATTTCTTTGCTTCCAAGTATTGAACAATAAGCAATGCATTGGCCAATGATTTCACCCGCATATTGCATTTCAATATTATTAGTTGAAAAAACCAAATTTCCATCAACAATATTATTTGGTGTGAGTCCAGCATTGCTAGTTGTGGTTAGATGATAGTAATTTCCATTTCCTGGTAAGGTTGACATAGAGTTAAAGTCTCTAATAGATGGGTTTGAAGAAGGGTTATAATCACTGTCAGATAGGTTTGAAGGATGGTAATAATTATTGAGGGAAAAGTTTGAAGGAGAGTAATAATTATTGAAAGAAAAGTTTGAAGAAGGGTAATCATGATTGATAGACTTTGAGGTTGAGTCATATGCACTACCAGATAGGTAAAAAGGATAATTGACACTGCTAGATAGGTCTGAAGGAGGGTTGTATACACTGCTAGACAGTTTTGAAGGGGTTGTGTTAAACATATCATAAAAGTCTATTAAATCATAATCATAGAAAGTATAGTTATAATCATAGAAAGTATAGTTATAATCATAGAAAGTATAGTTATAATCATAGAAAGTATAGTTATAATCATAGAAAGTATAGTTATAATCATAGAAAGTATAGTTATAATCATTGAAAGTATAGTTATAATCATTGAAAGTACAGTTATAATCATTGAAATTGAAGTCATAATAATCACTGAAATTGTAGTCATGATAATCATTGAAATTGTAGTCATGATAATCATCATTATAAAAATTGTCATAGACATAATAATTGTATACATAGTCATCATAATAATCAAACAAAGGTGGAAAAAATGTAAGATCTTTAGCTTCCGTCCCAAAATAAAAGTTGCATTCTGTCTTCTGTTCCCCAGTTTTGCTGATTTCTTCTGTAAGTTTCACATGCAGAGATTTTATGACACCGGCATCTTCAGGTAATACTTCTATGGATCTATTAAAAACATCCATCTTTGAACTAATAACCACTGTGGTCTTTCCTGCAACACAAAATGACAGCATACTTGTGAAAGTAATATTATGTTACATGAATCACATATTATCAAACATTGGAAAATTATTCATCGATGTTTAATCAAGAGAAATTTTTTTTTGTGTTTTTGCCAATTTAAATGCCATTGAAGTGAGTGTCTGATATTTATTTATTTATTTATTTATTTATTTATTATACAGCCTCCAATATGGAGAGAATAAAAGATAAAAAGATAAAATCATTACAATTTAAAATGGCAATAATAAAAGCTTCAGCATTTCTTTGTCATTAAAACTGTAGTTAGCAAGTAACATTTTACAGCTGTCGACTAGACCGTCACTCGGTATTTTCTTCATCATCCTGCGACTGTCTTTGTGGTATACGTCATTGAAAATAAACTTAATTAAAGAGATTCTGTTGTTCTGGCATACAGTATTTACTCTGCTTACTAGATTTTTGTATTTCCCAACATAACTGCTACTACTCAATAGATGTGTGTATAGACTTTTGGCATGACTATTGCACATCATTATTGTCTTCATCATGTCCATGGTGAATATGTCAATTTTAGTGGACAGCTTATTTATATTAAGAGCACTTAGTAAAGGGGACGAGCGCATGTATTTACTCAAGCCTAGGGACGCTTTGACTAGTTTAGACTGCAGTTTATCCATGTCACTGATATCTGATTTCCTCAGGGCCAGCGCCCCACAAGAATATGTTAACACAGGCTGCAGTACAGTCTTCCATAGATGTGCAGCAACAGCAGGCTTTACACCATTGGCACACATGCCAGCACCTTGTAAACCATAAAAACCTTGCCTGCAGGATTTCATTCTCCTTTGTGTGTGTGAATGATTGCTCTTATCAGATAGTATGGCACCTAGGTAATTCAGTTCATCATCCTGTGCCAATTCTGTACCATTTAGTATCCATGAAGGTGAAGGATCAAGGTATGACTTCCCAAATGTAACACATGATGTTTTAGTAGCATTAAAGGAGAGGCCGTGTTCCCTCACATAATGATTTGCTTTGTCAATGAGTTTTTGTAGACCTGTCACAGTTGTACTTAAGAGAAGCAGATCATCAGCATAGACAAACACATTGTAAGATCTCTTGCCAATTTTTATTCCCCCAGTTGTGTTATTCAGGTCATCCACCATGTCCTGATAGAATAAGTTAAAAAGGAATGGGGATGTCAACCCGCCTTGTCTAGTTCCTTTTTCAATCTTAACATTGTTTGAGAACTGCCTGTTCCATTTAATCTGTACACTGAGGTTTCTGTACCACACACACACATGATCCGCCACCAGTGGTCTGGTATTACACCCATGGCTTTTTGTAGCAGGACAGCATGTGGGATGCCATCAAAAGCCATCTCAGCATCAAGAGCACAGGTATATACTGGTGATCCTCTAACATTGCAGTAGTTGATCACATCATGTGCCATACATGCGGCCATACTAGTACCTCGGGTTTCTATGAATCCAAACTGTAGGTCATGAAACTCATGTGGAGCACTGTCCTGTAAGATGCACATTTCCATGAGTTTGGAGAATGTTGTTGAGACAATGATGGGCCTGTAGTGCTTGGCTATACATGGGTCTATATTTGGTTTCTTCAGTATAGGAACCAAGATTCCCATTGTGAATGACCTTGGCACAATTCCAAATCTTACACAGACAGAAAGTATGTCACTCAGATGCTGGGGTAAGTCAGAATCCAGGGAGAACTTCAGGTGTTCTGGGGTCACTCCATCTGCACCTGCAGCACACCCCCTTATATTACAAGTGATTAGCCTTAATGTAGGGTTTTACTAGTACTCAGTTTGAGAACAGTAGAGGCAGAAGTTTATATCCTCATGTTGTCCAGAATGCAAAGTTTAAAAAAAATGTTTTCGCCTGCCTGTGAAGAACATGACTATTAAGTAGGTTACTTTTCACAGGGCATCTTTGACAATTTAGTCTTTGATAATTTTCTTGGGTTGGTTTTGATATATTTTGATATATTTCAGTCAGGTCACTGCCTTCTAGGAAACACAGAATGTAACTAGTCTTATCTATCTATATACCAAGAAAAATGTTGCTTGATATGTTCTTCGGAAGGTAGAAATTACAAATTCAATTCTACAAGGAATACTTCACTGTCTGTTAGATTTGCAACTACTTCCAAGGAAATGAAAGACATTCATTTAGTTATTAATATTGTTACAGACAGGTATAAGCATAAGCATACGAATGCATTTGTTTGTAGTGATTAACATGTTGACAAGATCTACTGAGTGTATGTCTACCATTTGTAATTCATTAATCTTGCTCATAACATAAGATAGATTACAAAAAGAACTCACCAGAATATATAATCCATATACCAAAAAGTATGAAGTGTCTTTGAACAAGACCCATTTCTCACAATCGATATCAAGGTTAAGAATCTTTCTACAAACGGAATAATGTGAGAACACAGTTACAGTGTAATATTCCTTATTCAGGGAAGCAACCCACCACAGAGATTCAAATTCATTCCAAATTCATATCTAAATCCCAAAAGGTTAGTTAATAGTTAATCCAAATAATTCTATTTAAAGATAATATGATAATTATATTCAATTTATGTGGATCTGTTTTCCACACAATGCAGGAGAGTCTAGAAACCCTTTACCCTAGCTGTGGTTGGTATAAACTGAACCTTCTATAATTTTTTGGGAACTGCCATGTTAAATATGGCCATGAATTGGGCATTCAGAAAAATAAATTATCACCTGAAATTAAATGTCTACTTCCAACGAAGCAGACATTCTCAAGCTATTTCAATATGGATAAATCAATTGAACAAGCAAACAAATACTTTAGAATATAAAGGTAGAATAGTCTATCCTATCCTAACTGATAAATGGAATGTGTTTTAATGAGAAAGTATTAGTATGATAATTACATGTTGAAGCTGAAACTCAAGGTGCCAAAGTCTAAGCATATTAAACATATTTAAATGAAGGTAGCAATATAATGTTATGTATTTGAAATGTTTGCAACCCGATTATGTGGGCTGAAATATTAAGGAATCAATATAATCTGAAAGGAATGTAGCGCATGATACACCTAGGTTTACAATATATTTTCCATTACCTAATGCCCCATATGGGCCTGGGGCTAGAATGGTCCTCTGATTTTTTTTATCCCCTGCTTTTTGTCAGTTTTTAAGAGGCAAACAAAAAAATAAACCATGGCACCTTGTTTCCCTTGAGGGGCGACACGTAAGGGGAGGATATGGAGCTCTGAACACTGGACTGGTTTGGCAGTTATAGCAGTCCAGTTGCAACACACCTGTTTGAACCCAAATATTCACCCTAGACAGGAGGACTTTAGGACCCGATATAGGCCAACACGTTTGTGGATAATAGCTCCACACATTTTTCAATAAATGAATGATAAACAAAACACAGATGGCATAAAAAAAACAAAGGGCTGATACAGAAATGGACTCGGATAATAATTTGAATGTGAATGAGAATATATGGCCTAGATTTTTAATTGCAGAAAGTTCCGATGCTGAACATACCCTGGCATAAATGTCCTTCTTTGCAATTGCTGGGGTAACTCTTAAAACTCTTAAAAACTCTGAGTGGAAAACCCATGCTTACAATTTTCTTTGATGCCGAATGTTGGCCACAGTTCTTGTTATTATAACAGCTCACAAAGGAGTACTCAGATGCTCAGATTTAGTGGGAGTTTCTGAAGAGGAAATAGTGGATAAGCTGAAAGACCAGGATGTTGTTCAATGCAAGTGGATTTTTATAATAAAAGGATGGTGTCAGATTTCTTATCAATACATTTATCCTGACATTTGAAGCAGTGCAACTTCCAACATCTATTAAAGTTGGATATTTGAATGTTAAAGTTGATATATTTATTCCAAACCCTCTGCGCTGCTCTAAGTGTCAGAGGTATGGACATGGATCTGATTGATGTAAAGGTAATGTTGTTACCCACGAATGGAGAGTATCCGTCGTTGGGGGACGTGGACGGGGGATCGATACTCTACTCAAACATAGATACTCTACTCAACTCTACCGTACTGTACTGTACTGTACTGAACTCGCTGGCTGTGAGTCGGGGCACGGATCCTAGCTACCCTATCTACCCATATGAAGGTGTGAGGTAATAAGGACTGCAGACACAGGATATACACTGCACAATAGTTACCTTTTATTCGGTGCTGTGAATCTTCCTTGTCTGGCTAGGCCGGCATGGCAATGAGCGAGGCATATGAACTACCCAAATGCATGATACTTATAGAGTCCTTACAATACACAAAACACCCAAGTCTATGCAGTTATGATACAGAGAGTCGTGGATCTTCCGTGGCAAGTGGTTGCTGTAGCTTCTCCGAGGTTCTCCTGGGGCTTCTCTGAGGATCCAATGGTTGCGGGCCGTTTTAAAGGATCACTCTGCGTTGTGTGTGGAGCTTGCCTGCGTGGCTTCTTTACGCAACACTGAATGGACTCGTCTTGCCTGCGTGGCTGGCATGGGCTCGTCTGCCTGCACGTGATCTCTCAGTGTGGTGGTTAAGGCAATGCATCAACCATCAACCAAGGCAATCACCCATCATATTTGCGGAATTGTACTTCTTTTTTAAAAGAGAAGGAAATTCAGCAAATATGACACACTGAAAATATATCTTTTCCAGAGGCAAGCAAGTGAGTAGAAAGTTTGAACAGAACAAAGATATCTTATGCCAGCTCTGTAAAAAGTAAAGAAACAAAATCAATAGCAATTCAGAAATTACAAGGCCAATCAATGACAGAAATTATTCCTTTTTACAAAAACCTCTAAATCCTCAACAACATCTACTCAGACTCTGACATGCACTATCATAGTAATAACTCTACCAACATCAAAATAAAATAAAGTCCTTAGAATGGATGGACACAGATGATCCTCCAGATATGAATCTTACTCCTGTACACTCGAAGCATAATCATAAACCTAACAGTTGATTATGTGAAATCATATATTTTTCCTCATTATTCTTAATATGGATATCAGTAATATCATATAATGGAATTGTAGAGGATTTGAGGCAAACAGGCCAGAACTGGAGTTATTAGCCCAAAAATATAATGCATCTGGTTTTTGTTTACAGGAAACTAATTTTAAAGATAACTCAACAACATTTAAGGGATATGAACCTTATAATAAAATAGGTTCAATATATGCAATGGACTGTTTTTTTGTTAAATCCTGCATGCCCCAAAGCAAAGTAACCTTAATACTAATTTACAGGCTTCTGCAGTCAGGGTTACCTTGCACGATACATTAACAATAGGTTTAGTATATTTACCACCAAGTGAACCAATTAATATTACAGATTTAAATAACTTAACTCAGCTGCCACACTCATATATGCTAGTTGGTGACTTTAATGCTCATTTAATACTCTTTGGGGTGGCAGAAATAATACTGATGCCAAAGGAAGTATAATTATAGAAGATTTTTTAAATAACAATAGTTTGTGTCTTTGGAATGACGATTCTCCAACATATTTACATCCTGCTACAGGCTCTTTAACATCAATAGATCTCTCCATGTGCACTCCAAATTTATTCTTAAACTATTCCTGGGACGTAAAGGAAGATCAATGGGGTAATGATCATTACCCCATTATTTTCAATTGCCATTTTCCTCCAACTTTTGAACGAATCCCAAAGTGGAATTTCATAAAGCAGATTGGGCAAAATTAAATATAAAATAACTCTAAACATTTTTAACGAGTTAGATGATCCTCTTCAGGATTTTATGGATACATTGTGTAATAAGTGGAAGAAAAGGTTACATATCTGTTCGGTGCTCTTGGGTCAAGTAGTGTTCAGTATTGCTGGGACCCTACATTCTAACTAAGCTGCAGGTACAACAGAACATGTCTTGATGGTATAAAGGTTGCAGAGGAAGGGTCCAGAAGTCTTTATTCATATACATTCTATACCGAGGGTATATTTAGGGGGCTGTGCAGCATAGTAGGGAAGGCATACAATAACATTGTTACAATTGTCTGATATTGCTGATGGGTTTGCCAACATCTCAAATTAAAGAACAACCCTGAAAATATTAATCAACAGCCAACTCAATACAAAATCTTAATCATAATGGCCAATCAATTACAAATCCAACTGAAATAGGTAACACAATAGGTGAAACAATTTCCAAGAATTCCTCATCCGATAACAATTCTGCCAAATTTCAACAAATAAGAAATAGAAAAGAAGAAACCAACTAAATTTCTAAAAATCTAATAACTTAAAACAGTATAATAAATTGTTCACAATAGATTATTTGAAACTTGCCTTGGATAAATCTCATGATTCTGCTCCAAATTCACTACCAAATCCTTAAACACCTCCCTGACCAATCACTTGGGCATCTTTTAGATATTTTTAATAAATTCATGGAGTAAAGCCACTATTATTCCCATTTCTAAGCCTTGCCAAGACTCATCAGGTTAAGATAATTATCGTCCCATTGCTTTAACCAGTTGTTTCTGTAAAACAATGGAACGAATGATTAACACGCATTTAGTTTGGTTTTTAGAAACAGCAGCTTATATTTCAAGCTTTAGAAAAACTTGAACTACTATTTACCATCTAGTACGTTTAGAGACGCTTATACGAGAGGGCTTTGTAAAAGCAAATATGTTGTTAGTATTTTCTTTAGAGAAAGCTTACGATATGACATGGAAATTTGGGAGAATGAGCAATTTATATGATATAGGATTAAGGGGTCGTTTACCCCTTTTTATTCAAAATCTTTTGTCAAATAGGCAATTCAGGGTCTGAGTTGGTTCATCACTTTCTGAAGCATTTGATCAGCAAATGGTTGTTCCAGGGGTAATATATTATCTGTTACCCAATTTATTATTAAAATCAACAGCATTGTAAATTGTGTGAGACCTGGAACAGACTGTTCAATATTTGTTGATGATTTTAATTTATGTTAGAGGTCCACAAGAATGCATACTATAGGAAGACAGCTCCAACAACATCTTAATAGAATACAGGAATGGGCTGATCATAATGGATTTAAGTTTTTTTTAAAGAAAACTGTATGGATGGACTTTTGTAAAAAAAATGGAAGGTTCACCCAGATCCTGATCTTTATTTAGGCCAAACTCGGATACCTGTTGTCGAGGAAACCAAGTTTCTTGGACTTATTTTTGAAAAAAAATTATCTTTTATTCCCACATTAAATATGTGAAGAAATGCCAGAAGGCATTAGATTTATTACGGGTTCTTGCCCATACCGATTGGCGAGGGGACCGTAATGTTTTATCACAATTGTATAGAGCATTGGTACGTTCTAAGCTTGATTATGGGTGTATGGTATATGGATCAGCACGTCCATCTTATATTAAAATGCTTGATTCTATACAAAATCAAGGTTTACGACTTTGCCTTGGTGCATTTCGTACATCGCCTGCAGATAGCTTGGCAGTTGAGGCAGATGAGCTGCCTCTTGATTTAAGAAGAGAAAAGCTTGCCCTTCAGTATGCTGCAAAAATTGCAGCTTGTCCAGACAATCCTGCCCATGCTACTATATTTAATCCAAATTATGTTGACCTTTTTTAAAGTAAACCTAATACAATACCAACTTTTGGCATTCGCATCAAAGAATCTTTACAATCTTTAAATTTAAATCCAAATCAATTAGCTAAATTTCAATATCCAGAAACACCTCCATGGACCTAAGAAACTTTAAATATTAATGTAGCCATGTCAGAATTAAAGAAATACTCAACCGATCCATCCCTCTTATATAAATAGATACAAAGAAATAAAATATATTTTCACTGGATATCAGTGTATATATATATGATGACAAGGCTGCTGCAGCTGCTGTTAAGGGCAATCATATTTATTCAGAACGTCTGCCAAATAAATCGTCTGATAATAATGGATTTAAGTTTTCTTCAAAGAAAACTGTGTGTATACACTTTTATAAAAAGTGGAAGGTTCACCTAGATCCTGATCTTAATTTAGGCCAAAATCGGATTTCTGTTGTTGAAGAAACCAAGTTAAATATGTTAAAAAGAAATGCCAAAAAGCATTAGATTTATTTCAGGTTCTTGTCTATATAAAATGGGGAGGGGACCGTAATGTTTTATTACAATTATATAGAGCTTTGGTACGAATACAAGTGAAGTCGGCCCCCAAGTGAAGTCGGCCCCGCCGTGGGTAGGTGAACTCGGCCCCCAAGAGAAGCTGGCCCCAGTCACTCCGTACCGGCTCAAAACTCATGAAATCTCCTTCGAGAAGGCTATTTGACCCTAAGGGCATTAACTAACCCTAGGGACCCTCGGTAGCCGTTAATTTTCTTCTGGTAACTTGATATTCTAGTCACCTAAATGTAGGGGCCGACTTCTCCTAGGGGCCGACTTCACTCAGGGGCCGACTTCATTCAGGGGCCGACTTCACTTGTTACCTTTGGTACGGTCCATACTTGATTATGGGTGTATGCCTCCGTTGGAAAGTGAACACACAAAACAAACAATGGGTGTATGGTATATGGATTAGCTCGTCCATCTTATATTGAAATACTTGATCCGATTCAAAATCAGGGTTTAAGATTATGCCTTGGTGCATTTGTACATCACCTGCAGATAGCTTGGCAGTTGAGGCAGATGAACTGCCTCTTGATTTAAGAAGAGAAAAACTTGCCCTTCAGTATGCTGCAAAAATTGCTGCCTGTCCAGACAATCCTGCACATGATACTTTATTTAATCCAAATTATGTTGACATTTTTGAAAGTAAATCAGATACAATACCAACTTTTGGCATTCGCATCAAAGAATCCTTACAATCCTTAAATATAAATCCAAATCAAATAGCCAAACTATAAATCCAAATCAAATAGCCAAATTTCAAAGATATTTGACCTGCTTCCTAGCAAAGAAACACTTGTCAGTCCTAAGCTTTAACTTAGCCTTTCGAAAACATGTGAAAACCTGAGTGAGGTCCGCTAGGTGGCGTTTGAAAGATGGACATCATCCAGATATATGAGGCAAAGGTCAGTAAGACCTTGTAACACAGTTTCCATCAATCTTTGAAAAGTAGGAGGACCGTTGATAACGCCAAATGGTAGACGTTTATATTCGTAAAGCCCACGGTGAGTTATGAATGCAGTAAGCGGTCGGGAATCAGGATGAACGCTTACTTGATGAAAGCCGCCCATGAGGTCAATTGTACTGATATGACTTAATTTGCGAGCACCTAAACTATCCAAAGTGTCTTGTATATGTGGTAATGGAAATGAATCGGGGACTGTGACTTCGTTCAACTTCCTAAAATCTATGCACATACGATACGAAACTGTGCCGTCTGATGCCGGTTTCTCTACCAGAACCGCTGGAAAAGCCCAAGGGCTATTTGAAGGTCAAATAATGTCTTTATCAAGAAGTCTCTGGACCTCCTTGTCAATAATACCTCGTTGTTTGTATCCAGCTCAGTAAGGTCTAAGTTTGATGGGGCTTACCGAACCTTTCAAATAAATAGTATGCTGCACAACGCTAGTATCGCCAAATTCACCATCTTTAGTTGTGAATATGTCAGTAAATGATGAATTGAGATGTTTTAGTGAATCTTTTTGTTCAAGGGTTAAATCTGAATCAATTTTATGATGAGAGCTAGAATCAATAAGCAGGGCAGAAATTGGAGCTGCCTCTATGTTTTCATGGTCTGCGGAGCTGTCAGTTCCCCATGCAAGATCGAGTGAGGGAAGCTCTTGTGGTTCAGATCCAAGAGGTATCGGGTCAAAATATCTGACTAAAACACCTCTTTGGAGAGTAACTGCTTTTTCACTCATGTCCATCAATCTGACAGGTACGCGTTGATTTTGTACTGACGCGAAAACCCTTGCCATAGCAATTTCTGGATACGAAGGCAATTCATTATTCATGGTGCACTCTCCTAAAATACCTGCGAGCCTGCGTGATATATTCAGATTTTGCGGGGATTTTGATGGTCTCTGATAAGCGCAACTTGGGTTTCAATTTTAAAGCTATACCACAACGTTCGTAGTCAAACTAGTTTACACCATAAGCAACAAAGAAATCTCTGCCTAAAATGATATGATATTGTAGGTCTCGTACCACTTGAAAACAAACATTGCACGGCTGATTTCCAATTTTTATTTCTATTTGAGTTTGGAATTGAATGGGAATAGAGCTACCTTCTGCAACAACTACTTGCTTACTCAGTGATGATTCTACAGGAAATGATTTGTCGGGATACAATTTGTGTAAAGAGTCAAAAGTGATAATGCTGCGTTGTGCACCTGTGTCTAATAAAGCAAATATAGTACAAAATTTAGTACTGGTCTCAATTCAACTGTCCTGGGAGGGAGGGATGAAATCAACGTTGTCAAGCGAAACGTCAGGCTTTGATCTCTCCGTCACTAGCGGATTGACAGGCACCTCTTGAGTTTCCTGTGAACAAAGAGAACTCGAGGGCATCTTTGCAAGATAACAGTGAACCTCGTTCAATATTTCTGATTTGCTCTGAATTTGTGCTATATTAAACTAATCACTACTCCTATCGCGTGGCTCATGGGTCAGGACAGGAGTTAATAGTTTTCCTGCCGCTATGGTCTGTTGTCAGGTCGACCCATAGGGCGACGCTGATCATTCCAGAAAGGGTGTCTGAAATTATTTCGACTGTTACCACCTGATCTATTTCCCTGATAGGACCTATTGTGGAATGAACGCTGGCGGTCTCGATTGTCTTGGGACCCATAGCAATCATTAAACCTATTAGGCCTGTTTCCAAACCTTGCTGAGCCATGAGCAAAATGGTTTCTTGGTCCGCGGGATTTCATCATGCAAAGACCTGACATATGGTTGTTTCTGCCACAGTGTATGCAATCATATCGTGCTTTGCAATCACGAAGCCAATGGCCAGGATTTTTGCAAAAGAAACAGAAAGATTCTTTGGGCTCTTGAGGCAATTTGAGGCTCTGAACCTCTTTCGTCACATCAGCAACCTCCTCTCTGATCGCTGCAAGAGTGGAGCTTTGCTGAGACAGGAACTGGGAAGTCATGTCAGGCGTCTCCAGACCGTTTAAAGTCATGGACGAGTCACCGGACATTGTGCAAACCGTCTCAGCTAACTTAATCTGCTGAATAATATCTTCAAGCAATTTTGGTGATTTGCCTACCACAAAAGCTTTTAATTTGGGCAGAAGGCTCTTGGTCTCAATATCATCTTTTTGTAACCTCTGGATTCGACTATCTAAAGATCGCTCTAATAGCCAAGCATTTGTTTCACTACCAAAGAACTTGAGAAAGGCTGAATGGAACGTTAACCAAGAACCAGTGACATCTGTAGGTAACGAAGCGTACCATACATCCGCTGCACCGTGTAGTAACATACGGCAAGCTTGGACTCTCAATTCTTCTGGCGTATGTGAAAGTTGGGCATATGTGAGAAATTTGTTCATGAAACGTAGGGGATCATCTGTAGATTTGCCAAAAAATGGGGGTGGTAGAAGTGCTTTAGACCCTTGTCTCTGTTGGTGAATTTTATTATCTAGAGACTGAGCCTGAAGCATATCTACAATATCTGTCTTAGCACCACCTAAATCAATTTTGCGCAGGTGACCAAGCACTTGCTGGAGCATATCTTGTACGTTTTCTAATTCAGCCATCTCGATATGAGGTGAAACGGCACGTTCAGAACCTGGGTGATCAGGATCAATGTGGAGATCAGAAATTTCAGACAAAGTGAAAGATTCTTGGTCACTGTCTACTTGAGGGTGTTGGACGTCTGAATATGAGCTAAGTAAGTCTAAAGTTTGTGGTCTGAAATTTTGAGGTATGGGTGAATTTTCACTATCTCCACTTGTGGATGTATATGACAATTGGACGTTGTCACCACTTGTGAGAGGTGAATTACCTGCACCAGTTGTAGCAGTGAGATCTGACAACGGTGAAGCACAGGGAGGCACAACTCTCAAAGAGTCAGCCGGATGATACCTCGGTCAATCAGGTAACTTAGAAAATTTTGAAAGTGACTTACCTTGTGGTGTAGAATCATCTGGACCTTTCGCCGCCACGTCGCGTGCCACTTGCAGCTTAGTGGAAAGCTGCTTCGAAGATCGGAGCCACATAGACTTAAAATCAAGTAACAGGGTGGCCAACAGGAACTCCATAGGATCTTCTAGGCAAGTGGATTCTGCTCCCTGAGTAGCGATTTCGGGGCCTTTTTAAGGAACTCTGAGCATCTGTGTGAGGGCTGCCTGCGTAGCATCTTCTTCAGCTTCAGGCCTGCGCATGTCCTGCCTGCGTGGCTTGGAGAATCACGTCATCTCTATTCGGGGCGAGTAATGCGTCTCCTTAGCCTGCACTTGTTGGCCTCTATGTAGCACTCAGTAACCTCTATGGTTTCTTGCCAAAGATCGTGATTGTCTATATTTATATATAAGAGTCTATGGGTAGGTAATCTATATCCTACAGTTATACAGATTGCCCAACACCACCCGCTGGGGTGAGGGTAGACCAAGTGTGCTATTTATATTGTGAGCCACCAAAGTGAACTGACAACACCCATAGCAGTCCTACACATCTTGGTTATGTACATCTGTATATATGTATATATATATAAATGTATATATTATATATATATTATATATTATGTACATATATATTGACTAAATTTGTAAAAGCATTAATGTATACAGGAAGCCTGTTTTCACAGTGTAAATGTGCAGTTTTTCAGAAGGTAACCATTTTGTCCCTTTTAACATATGTTCCTAGGGAATTATCACCCAAAAGACCCTTAAATAAGTTGGTACATATAAGAATTAAATATAACTATGTATAATTACCTCTTTCACATCTCATATTTGGTCCAATGCAGCTTTACACTGTGTGGATCGTGTAGTTTCGAACGTGAATAAATGGAAAGTGGAAATCAAGTTGACTTATATATATACTTCAATTTATTTAATTTATTTGTGCAAAATCTATTAGTCTCATTTACCAATTATTAGAATAATAAGCATAATTACACTAATAGTGACTAGATTTAAGGTAATGATTGTAATAACCAGCACACACGGAAGTATAGCACTATCTAATGTCATAATTGTATAATCTAAAGATACAAATTTCGTTCCATGAATTAGCTATGTTGCAAAACCATTAATTGTTCCCTAATTGTCCTTCTCGCATTGAATTAATTTGAGATTGTATACAATGATCACAGAAATTTGGCTGTTTAAACAATTTAATGATTTAAATTTATTTTCTAGATGCTCAGACTCAAAGTCTACACATGTGCCAGTTCCAACTATTTATCAATAAAATACAGTTATTCATTGCCATCAATTTTCATTGGCATGCTTTTTTTTGTGTAAAGATTTTTACCCAAATACAAAGTCCTCAAAATTCACATTTTTATCACTGTTTTATATTATGCATGAAAAATATTAAAATAGTGAATGAAAATTGAAAGGGAAAATGGACAAATTTCGAGAGCTTCAAAATCCAAAATTAGTTTGATTGCATTAAAGTTATAAATTTTCTCATATGAGCTGTGATAAATGCTTAAATGGTTAGCCTGTTGTCCTTGTAAATCTGTTACTGTATGTTAAGGATCTACAAAATGACAATTCATTGAGGCAGCACCCCAAGTACACGCACACACCTAATATCTAATTATGAAGTTGTATTGCCCTCCAAGCCACTAAATATTACTATTGTTTATTTCCCATTGTAATGATTGACCTTTTCATCACAAGATTAATTGTAAAGCTTACAACTCAGTGTGATCAATTGATTGTACATAATTATAATATTAACACACAGAACATTTTGAATTAATCTATTTCATGCATAAATTAATATTATATTTTTTGTAAAAGTAATGCGTTCTTTTTTTATAAAGTGCGGGAGCCGTTAGATGTTACAATAGCATAAGGGTGTCGTCCACCTAGCTGTATGGTCACGTGGAGGATGCTACCTTTGGTGGGGATACCAGTTCAAAATCATTCTGTTCCTGGTTGTTTCAATCATTGGACATGCCTACCTTTCCAGTCCAGGCCACAACCACAGGTACCATTAGCCAAGAAGGTATGTGCACAGGACAAAGCATGGGTGGCAGGTATATGTCCAGCACCCAGACGATGAAGTGAGTGTGAACAGAATCATGTCCTGAAGACGAGATGTCCTGTCCTATGTGTATTTTCAATGTTTTGTCTCTGAACCATGAAGTACAGTGTGTTTTGTGTATTGTACCATATACTGTCATAAGTTGTGTCTTATGTTTCATGCTACACTATATTGTGGAGGCTGGACCAGTATTGGAGCTGAATAATATGAATAGGAATGATGAAGTCATTAATTAATTCAGCTGTGGCATTCACTGTATTGAATGAATGAATGGTTGCTTAGAGGCACATCAACCGATAAGGTTATGTAGTGCCTGAAAACGGTAGAACCATAAAGATTTGACAAGATAATAATGTATCATAACAAGATAAGATATGAACAATCCTTACATCACAGGATTTTAACAAAATCAGTTATGCATATAATAAATATGGATAAATTGTTTAAAAGACTATAAATACCAATTGATGTTTTGTGGTTCTTGATAAATAGTATGGTGGCTGGACAGTGACTGGCAGGACGGCTGACTGGCAGGGAGGTGACAGTGAACGTCGCCCCTTCGACAGTGAGAAATTTAGCAAACCGTAGCACCATTGTCGGGGGAACGACAGTGTCGTGGGGATGACAGTGTCATTTATAATTCGTTTCCTGTAAGTTTTACTATTTTACATACACAGTTGGATTTTTGGAGGTGTGGCTTGTAGCTGCCGCATGCGCACAGAGCAGTTTGGAGTTGCAGCCGACGCATGCGCAAAAATTAGTTTGGAGTTATGGAGTTTGAGAAGCGGCCGTACATTGCGTTGAAGTCACTGTTGGAAATCAAGATTACATCGTTGCTCATCTCTGCATATCAAAGGTGAGTCAGAAGATGTCAGTTTGTGCTATAAAACACATAGATCATGGAGAGAGAAAATTGCCATGAAAATTGTCCAATTTTTGCAACATATATATATATCTGCCAAATAAAATGCACACGCACTTGATACCGCGGTATCACAGTTATTTTGACCACGTACCCCAAATAGGAGGGGGCAGTCAGGATACCGGCAGTCACAAGGGCGCTTACACATATTTTGGGGGTTATTTTTTATGTCAGCAGTGGATATCAGAAAGGGACTATATGTCTTATTTGGGAAAATGATTATGGGGAATGTCTATTCATTTACTGTGGTTTGTGATTCAGCTTTTTGTGTGGTCAACATGGTTTAAGAAACAGATGCCACTGTGGAGTGTTCATCTGTGTGCATGTAATAAATTCCAGTTTGCATTTGTGCACATCAATTAAAATATTTCTATAACATGTAAATAAAGAAAAAGAAGTTTGTGATGAAAAAAAGGGTCAAGAGGAGAACATTGTCTTTGCCCATCAATGCATGGAGTTATCAATTCATATTATTTGGAAATTCCTCCCTATCAATAGAGCATGGCATTCTGGGTATATTTAGTTAAATGTGGTGTAAATCACACAATTTGAACATATATAAAGAGAACAATCTGATCGTGATTAGCTGTGTTGAATCTCAATACAAAAAAACCAAAACAGTATCAGAAAGGCCATGATCACTGAAGATTTTGTCTTTTTTTGCAGATGTCTGATGAAGAAGACACATCTGGCACTGATGACCACTTTCAGCATCATCCCGGAAGTATGCATGTGTGGTCCCTACCCTCTTGGAGAAGAGAAAAGAGAAGACCAGCCCCATTAAAGGCAAGGGGAATGTCAAGCGCAGTCCTGTTAGAAAGGTGAGTTCTCAAATAATTTTTGATTGGGGTGAGGGGGTGGGCTACATTCAAGTTTGATGAAGTCAATTATTGCAATATTTTTAAGCCATTATTTCTTCATTAAGGTATTTTGCATTTTTTTGTATTTATTTAAAAGATTTATTTAAAAGAAGACCAGGCAGTGGAACATGGGTGGAAGCTTTGTAATGAGGGTTTACAAGATTACCGTGTTGTGAAGAAAACAAAGGGGAGGACCACCTACAAGAGAAGTTTCACCCTGACTGATATTGACCAGTTCTTCTGAGATTTATATTTTCCAAATGGAGTGTCTTCTAAAGGGCTGAAACTTGAGGATTTTGACTGCTTTGTAGCCAAGCATGATGACACACATTTACCAAAACTCGTGAAAGGCATGCCATTTACATTTGGGAATTACAGGGATTTTGTTTGCAGAACATCACCACGGCAGCTGTACCTTCACACGAAGGTGATTATTTAAAATTACATATCTAGTTGTGGTCAGAATCATACCAGGGCTTGAAACATGTACACCTTTCAGATTTCTTCACAACATAATAATACCTCTAAATATGCAGAGCAGGAAACCTTCCTTGTAATATATTTAATTGTTTTTATTATTGTCTATTTTTTTTCTCTCTCTCTCTTATTGAATTTCTGGACACAGACAGGTAAATATTGTATATTATTAAGAATGACTTGGGGTCATGGTGTGCTAATCAATAATGTGTGTGTATTACTCCTCATAGCAAGTAGAATGGTGCTTGTGTTGCATGCTTTTGCTTGATTTTACAGTATTTTAGTAATCTTTCAACTATGAATGACTTTAATGTGTGTTGTGCAGCCACTTTAAAAGTTTTAGCCATCTGCTGAATATTAAATTTGGTAATGGTTTTCCAGTGACTGATTACACCAGGTGGCACTATATATAACAAACATTTAAGGATAATTTGGTGATAAGACATTATTTGATTTCATAGTGAGCTGATTTTGGTGGGTGTTTAGACCTGTTTTAGTGCGTTTACAATTTTTATTTTCAGCCAAAGGGCCTTGCTGCTAGGCACATGGTTCGTCCCCGAGTGCTGTCTCTTTCTCTAAATATGCTACTTCCTCTGCCTCTACCTTGGGTGTTAGTTCTGCATCTATAATTGGATCTACAACTGAATCTCCCTCTGTGTCAGCTGCAAGAAGGCCAGAGACTGCATGTGACAGTGGGGAGATGGGACCACCAGCTCTACCAACCCTACGGAAGAGAATGCGGCAAGGACCCTTGGGACCACAGAGAGTCTCAAGGTGTGGGGTATGTGGATAAAGTTTTGTATTGAGGAACTGGAAGGTAACCAATACCTTTAGCAGTCACTTTTGAGAAAATGAATGTAGCATTATTGATGTAACTTGTTATATGTGATTGACCTTGGGTTGGTTCAGAGGAGTAAACAGCTAAAGGTTAAAAGCTGAATAGGATTTTGACATATTATATAGTGATATTTTTAAGATCACAGAAACGAATTTCCAAAACCACATAAATACCATATTTTAACACCAAATATTACAAATATGGCCACTGTATGAATCATGTACAGTGTGTTCATATTTAGGAGGATAATTTATATACTTTGCCCTCTTTATAGCACAAAAGGGGTTGTGTTGATGGCAAAGCTCCGACTCACCAATCCCACCATGAGATTATCGGGAGAGATTTCATCGTCAGGTCCATGAGCTCGGGTTTGGGGAGTAACCGGCATTGGCAGTCACACATTTATCACATGTCAAAACTAATCCTTGTGCTTGGTGAATGGAAATCAAAGTCATCAGTTCTTCCTCAGTGCTTGACTCAATTGATGATTAATCATACACAGGGTATGTTTCCCAAGAAATATTTCATGACTGATACAAGGACTGGTGCTGATGTCATGACAAAGGAGGGTCATGTTCAAAGGATGGATTATCAGACTCATGGTGCTGAGAATAAAGAGGATGGACACAATCAAGAACACCTACTAAGTTCTATGAGAACACAACCTTTGCCAGGTAGTGAAGAGATGAATGAAAAAGGCAATGGAGATGGAAATACTAACATAAGAGAGATTGGCATCTATCAAGCAAATGGCAGCAATGAAGGCATAGGAAGAGCTGGACAGTCGGCTGGCATTCGCAGGTCACTTAATGGCACTATTTCTGGCTATTTAGATGATCTGGTTTTAATGATATAACTATGATTATGTAATAATATGTTCATTCCTATATCTGCCTTGTTTATGTATATTTAACAATAATGTTTTATATGTATGTTAAAGAAGCTTCATTGTTGATATATTCATCATGAAAGGTCACACTGAGATCAAACATTTATTTCAAGGTCATTTAAAGGTCAGGCAATTGAAAAAACTATTTAGGTCAAGACAAGCCATTGCACAGATTATTTTATTTTTTTAAATATCTATGCAGGCTATTTTTATGATGTTGTATATGTCCTGTATCTACAACCCAAAACACGTTTTTGATATCTAAATAATTTACTCTACGGGACCCCTGGATATGATGGAAGGTGTGGATCTGAGCTCCATGACATTCTATTATTTCCCTATTGTTGAGACCCATAAGGAAATATCAACTGAGTAAGTGCGGTTAATTAAAACCTGTGTCAAGCCTAAACAGGTCCCAACCTCATCAAGGTGATTCGTCATGTGTTCTTTGTGTGCCACGGCAATCTTTGCTTACCTTCATTACTTGATCACATTTTACCAGTTATGCCATATTTGTCCACTAGATGGAGCCAACTGCGCATTTCCTATTGACAGATTGCTGTATTTGCCTGTCAGACATGCAGAGAGAATTGTCAATTTCTGCAAAATCCCCTCAGACGTTTTTACTCGTAACTTAAAAAGTATTTGTCCGATTTTTAAAATTTTACCACCAAAAGAAAGCCCATAAACACACCGTGAAGCATGTCATATCCCAATGGTGGTAGAAGCAAGTGGCTCAGCTGATCGTGCGTGACCTAGTTTTGCCACAGACCTCGTGCTTTCTTTGAAGGTACATTGACATGGCAGATTGTGACAAACATACTGGTAATAACTAAAAATAAACTGTCCTTGGACTTATTGGATAATAACATTTAATAACAATACCATTTTGGTGATGACATCTTGCTTTAAAGTATTACTCACATTTCAACTCCTTCACATGCACAGTGTAATGCAGTTGCAGCTCCCTCAGGTGTGGCATCACACTTGCTGAATGCCACAACCAAGCTCTTGGGCAATGAAAGACCAGCCATTGTGGTTGGTAACATTTGATCACCATATCTATATTCAATTATAGGTCTTTGCTCTCTCATTTTATGTATTGCTTTGATATGGATCTTGATATGGAACACGCGTGGTAAGAAGGTTTATTGTTGTTCAAAGGTCTATCGAATAAATAACAGAGTCTGACAATAACAAGAAATTGGACTTGTGTTATACGTTCAGCTTGAGCAGGGTTATCCCACCGAACAGTCCACGTTAGGTCATGAGAGTTCATACCCTTTGGTTAGATTAAAAATTATATAATATGTAATAAATCTCTGAGTGAATCTTTATGTCATGATATCTATTGAATAAGTAATGGACAATAAAAAGAAATTGGACTTTTGTTATAACACCTAACTGATCACATCAAGTCAAAAGAGTTCATACCATTTGGTTTGATTAAAAAATATGTAAAATCTCCCATTGAGGCTTGTTATCAATCTGAATTGCATTGAATTAATCAAATTATGAAAGAAGGCTGATGCGAAAAATAAAGCAGATAAAGTGCTAATGTGTCTTCAAAGAAATGGTGGAAATTAATGAAAAATTCATTCTCTTCTCCTAAACCAGGAGCTGATGGGCCCATAATAAGTAACGGTATCATTACCACTGATAATAATATTAAAACTGAGTTATTTAATTATTTATTTGCCTCACAAGCTACCTTAGATGAATCGTCTTCTAGTCTACCTGTTAACCAACATGCTAGTTGATTCAAAATTGATCAGTTGGTCATACAACCTGAAGTATTATATCTTTACCTCAGTAAACTTGATATAAGTAAGGCTACTGGACCAGATGGTATAGGTAATAGAATAATAAAAGAAGCTGCAGTTCCCTTGGCAAAGCCATTATCAAATCTTCTTAATTACTGCATTAGCCTTGGTCACTTTCCTGATATATGGAAAATCGCCAGCATAATGCCTTTGTTTGAAAAGGATGATCCTTTGGTGTGTAATAATTATAGACCAATCTCACTCCTGCCATGTATATCAAAGGTTTTTGAAAGAGCACTATTTAAAGCATTGGTGAAACCTGACTTTCAGACACATTTTCTTTACATTACATGAATGTTTATACCCTAAACAGTACTTTTATGTAGTATTACCCAAAATATTCCCTGTTAAAAACTTTCTGTGGCATTTGAAAGTTGATCAGTTGTCTGCTGAAACCTACAACAGCAATTGAACACTCTGTCAACAAGCTTTGTTTAGCTGGTCTGTGTACTCGTGTAAACACCTAATGAGTTACCAGTTGGGCACCTGTCCAGCTTGGGAAACAATGTGAACAGAGAATTGTCAATTTCTGCAAAATCTTCTCGGACGTTTGGACTCAAAAGTATTCATCCGTTTTTAATATTTCTATCACCAAAAGAAAGCCAAGACTTTACTCTATTGGTATGTGAGGTGTCAACGTTCGATATTATGTTTAAATATTTTTAAAAAATGGCCGAAAATGTGTTGTTCCGATTTTGTCAATGTACAATATGAACACAGAATTGTCAATTTCGGCAAAATCTTCTCGGACGTTTGGACTCATAACTTCAAAAATATTCATCCGTTTTTAATAATTCTACCACCTTCATCTTCACTGGACTCACTACTTGAGCTAACCCACTCTGGTCTTGACATCTTTATTTTCTTATAATAATTTGTAACACTTGGTAAACAACACCTCCTGTGACTTACGGAGCCATCTGACAGTTCAAAGGTCAAGGTCACACAACACATTTCCGGTTTAGTACGGGCAGTACCTGGTGGTCACAAGAAATCATAATTCTCAGAGCAGATGTTATTTTGTGAATTTCAGACAGATAGCCTGTATGTATGTCAATTTTAAGATCATATATTGTTTTTAGATACTTTAAACCACTGTAAAATTGCCTGCAACTTTCCAGGTTTCACCAATGCTTTAATCATATTTTTGGATTTCTTTGAAGAAACAATATTATAAAAAGGAACCAGCCTGGTTTTACCCCGGGACAAGTGTATTGATGAAGGAGATGAGATGGTAGCTGTCTTCCTGGATTTAACCAAGGCTTTTGATAAAGTTTGACACAAAGGCTTATTGTACAAGTTGGAAAAGTGTGGAATCTGTGATAGATTGTTGGTCTGGTTATCATCATATCTCACAAATCGGAAGCAATTTGTCACTATTGGGGGATCTCGCTCATCATTGTTAGACATAAAGGCTGGAGTACCTCAAAAAGGCTAAAACCAAAGTATGACGCTACTTATTACATGTTTTTTGTCTTTTTTCAAAATAAGAAACCAAGTGCCAGTTTCGTGTGGTGTGAACTCAAAATGTTGTTAATGCCCATTAGCCAGATATAGGGTGAATAGTACCATTTCACCTAAAAAGGCTGTGCTGAAACTGGTGCGCAGTGACTAATGTTAGTCCGACCTAGTGCCTCCGGTAGTCCGAAGTAGCCTTTTAGACGAGACTTGCCACTTTTCATATACACAAAAGGGCCACTTGGTGACTTAGCCATGTTCTGCCGTGTTCTGGACCCATGAAAACATGTGTCATTTTCCCTTAATATGGTCTAGTGTGGGCCCAACCTAATTTTTGAAACACACAAAAAAAAAATGGAATGCTGATTGCCAGTGGGCCTGTGGGCAATCAGTGAGACCTTCACAGTAATGTCAATATTTGACTAACAGAAATGTACGTACTTGTCAGCGACCAGTTTCCGCCGATGAAGTAGACCATAACTGGCAGTGAATACAAGGGTCCTCTCCACCTTAGCAACTGTAATCGGCGGTAATTGGTAGTACTCGGACACGAGTATGGCACCACCACATCTTTTGACAAAGTAAAAATGATGTAAAAATGACCCATATTTATTTAAAGCTGCATAGATGAGAGATAGCTACAATTCTTATCTTATTTTGATATAAATAAATGTTCAAATTTAATGAATATCATTAAAAATTGGATAAAATACCTGAGCTCCCTTGATGGATATGCATCTGCCATTCTAACGGCTATTCCAGCTGTGTGTTTTTCCAAAATGACCAATCAGTGAAAAGCTGGGAAAAATTCGACAAATACTTCAATAAAAGGAATGAACAGATTGTTGCCCCCACGCCACTGTCACTCCCCCAACAATGGCGATACCCAGCCAGTTTGCTAAATTTCTCACTGTTGCAGGGGCGACAATAACTGACGCCTCCCCGCCAATCAGTCCCCCCACCAGTCACTGTCCGGTCACCGTAATTTTACAGAAAATAGTAGAGTCAGATAAAAGTAAGACAAGTAATGCATTTAGTTCATCATATTTATTTAAGGAAAATATGAAAAGAGTAATATAATGTGTTTTGTTATCTCAAGGGCCAGGGACATACCAATTTCAATATCCATATTTCTACAAGAGAACCTTTTTACACAGAATATGATAGAATACTTTAGATCTAGGTGTATATTGTTTATTGGACATCTAGGAAAATCAATTTCATTCCTAATGAATTCACAATAAATCATTCTACAGCATATTTTCAAGAAAAAGCAACATAGACAATATTCTAAATATAATATATGTGCTGAGAAAAATTACCAATGATGAAGAGATACATTACACTTGCATTTCCCCCTTACAACATTTACCATAGGAAAACCACATTTTCAAGGTTTTGGGTTGAAGGGAAAATGCAAAACTAATTGCAATGCCCTGTAGACAATTGAGAACATTGAAAGTATACCAAAGTCCCTCAGCATCAATGAACATGGCTAAAATGCCAAAAACCCAATTGAATCCCATTAGAGTTGAAATCTTGATATTCAATATGATATACCATATTGTTGGAACTTTGCGGTCTAAGATAATGGCATTTTTCCTTATGATGAAAATATTCATGATGGACATGGTAAATAGAGCAGAATTAAAAATTAGGTATATTGCAACAGGAAACCCAAAACCAAGCAAGATTGACAACTGACCCTTAATCCAGCATACACTTGAATTTTCATACATTATTCCAATACCAAAAATTTCAAAAAGGAGCACAAATATGCCAACGATGCATAGTGGGACTCCCCAACCTATGAAGCAATACTTGAAGAAGCTTTTGTTTTGCCTCTGCAGAGATCTGACTGATTGAGTTATATCCCATGCTACAATCATACCCCACACAAACACACCTATCCACAAATAATGTTGAAACATGGCCAGTAATTTACAGGGCAAAGGGAATTCTATTAACAAACCACTGCACATCAATGTGAGCTGGGCACATAGCAAAGCTACACAAAGATTCAAAATGCACATGCCTGGAAATGTTCTAAGGGGAGGCAGGGAGATATATGTTATCACATTAAAGGCTAGAAATGCACAAGATAAACCCTGTCCAATATTACTAACAATAATGGGTATACTTTTTTTAAGTGAGTTAAGTATACTTATAGCATTTGCCTCACACAATATCAAAGTACCATCTTGTAACTTTCCATATTGATAGTTATCAAGCAAGATGTCCTCTATGAGAAGCTTGTAATCAGGTCTAAATTCAACATGTAAGCTACTTGTATTCAACAAGGCAATAGTACAATTATTCAGTGGAGAGGGGCATATTTCAGCAAAGAAAGTTAACTGTTTATTGCCATATGCTATTGGAACATACAAGTGCAATGAATCCATTGGATACAACAGATTTTTATGTTTTATATAATGGACATTTTCATGATAAACATACTGATTTACAACATTAACTTTCATTGAGGTGCCATGAAAACATGTAAGTCTTTCACTAATGTCAAAGTTGAGGAGAAATCCACTTGATATTTCAGAGTACACATTGTGATTTATTAGGTTCAGATCATATTTGGAGGAAACTAAAATTATAAACACGATTGACTGTGGGGATTGACACATTTGTTTGACAATTTCATATTTGACATCACTGCAGGAATTTATCTTTTGTGTGCTGATTATGTGAACATCATATTGTTTGATTTCATATAAAACTGAGGACAATGTAGATTCAGAAATTTCAAGGTCGCTGTCAAAGGTGAATACAAAGGTGTAAGATCTATTTTTGCCATCTAAAAGATAAAAGAAATCATTTACCATTGGACACATGGAAATGCTTGTTGAAATATTGCAGGTTAGGGGTACACAGACATTATTTGTCTCAGACATCACTGTTCCATGTGTACAAACAACTGCATATTTACTAAATATGATCTGTTCATTATGTAGGTCAAATAATACGCGAAATCCTGGGGCAGGTGGAACATCATCCATTCCATCTTTCAAACAATAATATCTTGTGGTATTTAAACCATTACATGCCATGCAATGTGGGTTCTTGTAAATTGTGTCTGATCCATCGGTTGTAATGTACATAGCATACCCATATTCACATGTATCTTTCAAATTGTTACCAGCTAATCCTAAGCTTGAGTCACATTGGGATTTTGGAAGTAGTTTGTGCACTTCTGACCCACATTTGTATCGAGTTAACATTGTAAAAGCAAGTTCACCCCAAAAGTTGAGTAAACACTTGTCAATTGCATATTCAAAAAAGGATTGATAACCTTGAGATCGAATAATGATTAAAGCCTCCTGTTCATTAGGACAACTAAAGCTGAAATCAAGTTGAAGAGCTTCACTCATGTTCACACCATGGCATTCTGCACAAAATATATTTCTGTAAACAATTCCTCCAGAGATAACTGGTACATACATAAGGTAGTTTTTCTCATTGGTGGTAAAGTTATCACAAGGAGTATTACCCAAATATTCAGTAGGACATGTGGTTACCATATACAAAGAAACATTATCAAACACATTATAATTAAATATAGCAATACAACTGAGATATCTGCTTAATACACTGTTGTGTTTGGCCTGTATTCTATTGATGATCAAATTCTGAAGATCTTCAATGACATACTTAGTACACTCTATCTCATAATCAAGACAACAGTCTCCTGCTATCAAGCATGAGGGATCACAACCACAATATGTAAATTTCTGTTTCACCACACCACACCTGCCTTGGCAGGTATGTTGGTTGACATAAAGTCCTTTGTTTCCCAATATTGAACAATATGCAATGCACTGCCCAAAGATTTCACCAGCATATTGCATATCAATATTGTTAGGTGAAAATACAAAATTTGATATGAGTCCAGCATTGCTAGTTGTGGTTTGATAATAGTAATATTCATTTGCTGGAAAGGTTGAAAAAGAGTTATAGCCACTCCCAGATGGGTTTGAAGAATGGTTATAATCACTGTCAGATAGGTGTGAAGGATGGTAATAATTATTGAAAGATAAGTTTGAAAGATGGTCATACTCATAAAGGTATGCAGGAGGAGTATAAGCATTGCTAGATAGATATAAAGGAGAGACTAAATCACCAACAGAAGAAGGGTCTTGGTAAATCATATCATAAATATTGTCATTTATATCGTAATAATAATCATAACTGTCAAAATTAGAGTAATCATAATATATATTATTGATATAATTGTCTACTGTTTGGTTTGTCAGCAGGTAAAACAAAGGTGGAAAAAATGTTAATTCTTTAGCACTTCCCCCAAAAGAAAAGCTGCATTTTGTCTTGTTCATCTGAGTTAGGCTTCCAATGGTGATGTCTTCCATAGGTCTCACTTGCATATCTACTTCATCCATATCTTCTGATGATATATTTACAGATATATTAAAAACATCCCTCTTCAAAGTAAAAACTGGTGCAACGTTTCCTGCAAAATAATTATTTAGTGTTTTATGAAAGTAAAGTTTGTTTCATGAGTTACATATCATCAAACGTTAGATTCCATATAACACATTTCACAGCTGTTTAATCAGGAGAAAGATGTATAACTGTTACAGTAAAAAATCCTTGAGAATAAATGTATAACACTCTGGCACTGCTGATAACAAGACCATATATAGCTAGTTTTGATTACTATTGTTCAGTTGCATGGGGACAGGCTGAATATTGCTTATATTGTAGTCTGTGAAAGTGCCAGCACCTCCACTAGGGCACCTCCATTGAATGTGTTTTTTGCTTTTCATTTCCACTGGAAGGTGCTTGTTGAAAAACACTCTTTGTAGATATCATTTTATTTTGTCACATATATATATATATATATATTATATATATATATATATATATATTATATATATATATATATATATATATATATATATATATTATATATATATATATATATTTATATATATATATATATATATATATATATATATATATATATATATATATATATATATATATATATATATATATATATATATATATATATATATAGGCTGAACATGGGATTAAAAGGATATATATATATATATATATATATATATAGAAAGAGATCGTATATATATATATATATATATATATATATATATATATATATATATATATATATATATATATATATATATATATATATATATAGGCTGAACATGGGATTAAAAGGATATATATATATATATATATATATATATATATATATATATATATATATATATATATATATATATATATATATATATATATATATATATATATATATATATATATATATATATATATATATATATATATATATATATATATATATATATATATATATTTATATATTTATATATATATATATATATATATATATATATATATATATATATATATATATATATATATATATATATATATATATATATATATATATATATATATATATATATGTGAGTATCCGTCGTTGGGGGACATGGACTGGGGATTGATACTCTACTCTGACTCTACTTTACTCGCTGGCTGTGAGGCGGGGCATGGAACCTAGCAACCCTATCTACCCATATGAGGTGTGAGGTAATAAGGACTGCAGACACAGGATATACACTGCACAATAGTTATCTTTTATTCGGTGCTATGAATCATCCTTGTCTGGCTAGGCCGGCATGGCAATGAGCGAGGCATATGAACTCCCCAAATGCATGATACTTATAGAGTCCCGAGAATACACAAAACACCAAAGTCTATGCAGTCACGATGCTGAGAGTCGTGGATCTTCCGTGGCAAGTGGACGCTGTAACTCTGCTTCTCCGGTCTCCAGGTTCTGCTCTCCGAGGATCCTCCTCCAAATTGTTACCCATGGTTTGTGAGTATCCGTCGTTGGGGGACGTGGATGGGGGATCGATACTCTACTCTGACTCTACTTTACTCGCTGGCTGTGAGGCGGGGCACGGAACCTAGCAACCCTATCTACCCATATGAAGGTGTGAGGTAATAAGGACTGCAGACACAGGATATACACTACACAATAGTTACCTTTTATTCGGTGCTGTGAATCTTCCTTGTCTGGCTAGGCCGGCATGGCAATGAGCGAGGCATATGAACTACCCAAATGCATGATACTTATAGAGTCCTGAGAATACACCAAACACCCAAGTCTATGCAGTCACGATGCTGAGAGTCGTGGATCTTTCGTGGCAAGTGGTCACTGTAGCTCTGCTTCTCCGGTCTCCAGGTTCTGCTCTCCGAGGATCCAACGGTTGCGGGCCTTTTTAAAGGATCACTGTGCGTCATGTGTGGGGTTTGCCTGCGTGGCTTCCTTTTGCAACACTGGATGGACTCGTCTTGCCTGCATGGCTTCCTTTTGCGACACGGGGGTTTTTTGCATGGGCTCGTCTGCCTGCACGTGATCTCTCATGTCCGGTGAGTCATCTCCAGGTGTGGTGGTTAAGGCGATGCATCAACCTGCACTCGTTAACTTCACACAGCACACAATCTCTATACATGATGTTCTGCCAGAGACCGTGATTGTCCATGATTGTCTATATATTCTCAAGAATCTCTGGGTGTGCTATCCATATCCTACACTAGAAACCTTTTGATGTGCTTGGTCCATTGTGTCAATTGAACCAACTTTATTATAAGTGACATTTCCTTTAAATGTTCTGGGTTTTAATTCCCGGTCTGGGTTTTAATTCCCGGATGACACAAGTATTTTTTCCATGCTGAAGATGAAATCTTCATTTTGAAGTTTAATTTAAGCAATATGCACAGCAGAACATGTAGAATTGAGATATTTTCTAGCCAGAAAGTATAAGAAAATGATGACTTTATAAAAAAAACAAAGGTGAAATCTTCAAGTTGGATCTTATTTGAGCGATATGAAAGTCACAATGCATAACCTTTTATGTTTTATTGGAAATGGAGAAAATACAAAAATAAAAAATAAATATAAAAATGATCCAGAAAAGAAAGATGGAATCAACATATTCTGGTTTATTATGAGCAATGACATGAGCAAAGACATTGTAACTTAATTGAGCTAATTTTTAAACAATGCTGTGACCTCAAAGCTGCCATGGGGTGATATATGGCTTAGTGGTCTCTCTTCTCTGCTAAAAGTCCAGGTTTCAAATCCTGTTAGATAACATCTTTATATTGGGGTTAATGCGCATGCGCGAGGAATGGTGGACGTCTTTCATATCCGCTCCTAACAATTTTCAGTTTTGACAGCTGAATTTGAGTCTTGAAAATGCCTACCATCCCCTGCTTTCAACTCTGCGCTTTGGGTACCCTTATCCTCGAATTTTAACCACTCTCTACCCGGAAATTATCAACTTTAGATCCTTGTTGGCGGTCTCCGACCGTGCTAGGCCGCGAGGACTGGAATAACAGTGTGACTCCATACGAGGCTCGGTGCTCCCGGCTACGCTTGGTGATCGCCAAACTTTCTGGGTTAACTGTTAGGGTACTTAATCAATACTAAACATCTCCACCTTGGTGGATTAATCTGTCTCTACCGCTGGTAGACACAATCAACCCTCTATCTTTTCAGATAGATACAACCTGCCAGGCCTGTAAAACCTGGTTCCACAGAAACCTATATCTCTTTTGGTGGCCAGAATACCCCGCCGATATATACGCTAACAAGACATTAAATCTTGCCTGCGTATTCATATAATACTACTGTGGTTCCGATATTGGTATCTTGCGTACAAATTAAATATGTGGGCCCAACTAGAACCTTCCCAATACCTTCATTGGGGCAAACGATTAAATATTAACCAAATATATCGTCTCTTAAACGACGTATATACTGTTTCTATTGTTTTGCCCAACTTGTGGGACTTGCGTACATATTAAATACGCTCTCACATCAATCGACTCTTAATTCTTAACTTAATTCTTAATTATCTTTGCGTACACATTAAATACGCAATTGAACAAATAATATACACAACATATTTATTTTTAAACAAGACCACACTACTTGACTGTGTGGCGACTCGTTTCATAATCCTCACCAGGCCAACTCTTTAACAGAGCCCGCATATAGCTCGTGTCAATACTTAAACGCTCACGTAGCTACCCCAGAGATTAATTAAACAATCTCACTTCTCACCTGTGTATGAACATTAACATTGCCTACCTGTGGCCACTTGCTACATTGCAGCATACTAGTTCACAGCTACGCAATTGCAGTATATTAATTTGAAAGAAATATTAACTTGAAAATAACATGTCCAACCTCAACAATTCCGGAGTCGAGACGAGGAGCGCAGCTCATCGTCGAAGTGTTGATGGGAATGACATTGGTGGCGACCAGATAGGCAGCCAGAAGTCTGAGGTCTCTGCAAGAGACCGGGACTTGGCCAACCTGCGGGAGGAGAATAATAATAATAATAATAATAATAATAATAATGATTTATATAGCGCTACACCAGACCAGGTCTGCTCAGAGCGCTTTTTTCAGGATAATGCTTTCTATATAAATATGTCTTAAGTTTTTTCTTGAAAGTGTCAATAGTTTTACAATTTTTCACCTCCAGGGGAAGGGTATTCCAATTTTTCGGCGCATATACCATGAAAGCCCTATCACCATATGATTTCAGATTAGTCCTAGGTACTACGTATTCATTTTTATCATTTGATCGCAGTCCCATACCTAACTTTTTATGATTTAATAACTGAGATAGATATTGTGGGGCAAAGCCATTCTGCACCTTCCACGTCAACAAAGATATTTTAAAATCAATCCTTGCCTCTACAGGCAACCAATGCAATTCCATAAGTTTTTGTGTAATATGATCTCTTTTCTTAAGTTTACCCACTACTCGTGCTGCAGCATTTTGCAATTTCTGTAGTTTGTTTATTTCACATCCTGGTAAACCAGCAAGAAGTGCATTACCATAGTCCAGAGTGGAAGTAACAAAAGCATGAGCCAAGGTATTTGCAGTCTTTTCATCTAAACAATTTCTGATCTGTGCTAAATTTTTAACATGAAAAAAACCATTTTTACACATTTTTTTAATTTGCGATTTCATAGATAATTCTTGATCAAAGATAACCCCAAGATCCTTGACAGTATTGGATCCAGGGATCTTAGTTTCTCCTACTTGGATTTCATTAGGTACATTATTTTTTCTCAATTCACAGCTTTTTCCACATAAAAGCATTTCAGTTTTTTCATCATTTATCTTCATTTTATTTTCTATTAAGAATTTTTTAACCTTTATAATACAGTTTTCCATCTCCTTACAAGACTTATTGCTAATTTCTTCAGACTTTGGATCAATTGTAATGTATAACTGTGTGTCATCAGCATAAATATGATGCCTGAGACCATATTTACCAATTATATCTGATAAAGGCTCCATGTATGCTGTAAATAATAAAGGTCCCAGAACAGAGCCTTGAGGGATGCCATATTTAATATCCATATTTTCAGATTTCTTCCCATCAATTATAACACATTGTTTTCTATTTGATAAATAGGACCTAAACCATTTCAAGGCAGTGCCCTTAATACCACATCTCTTTTCCAATCTATTTAATAGTATATCATGATCAATAGTATCAAATGCTGCAGATAAGTCGAGTAGTACCAACATTACCGTTTTACCATCATCAATATCAATTAAGATGTCATTTTGAACCCTAAGCAGGGCAGTCTCAGTGCTATGAAATTCCTTATATGCTGATTGAAAAAGACCTTGTATATCATTTTTTACCAGATGACCAACAAATTGTTTAGCCACCGCCCTTTCTATTAATTTTGATAGATAGGCAAGGTTCGAGACCGGCCTATAATTTTTCTTTACTAATTCTAGGCCTAATTTCTTAATTAAAGGTCTAATAATAGCCATCTTCAGATCATCGGGCATGTTGCCTAGCGAGATTGACTTGTTTATAATAGCCCTTATCAGTGGTAATAAATTACCCATGCATTCATTTAGAAGCCAAGTTGGAATGGGGTCAAGCTCGCATGACTTCTTTGCAGATTCTTTGATTAACTTCTTAACTTCTGAATCATTTAATAATGTAAAATTTTTAAGCTGAGTATTGAATCTGACTTCTTCAACTTGCGGTTCTTTATCTTTATTAGCCTTGTCCATGTTATCTCTAAGATTGGTAATTTTCTCTAGAAAAAAATTATTAAATTCTGAGGCCAACTCCCTTCTATCATTATGCTTAGGAAATGGAGTGTCCTCTTTTGTGTGTAGTAATTTATTTAATATTTTAAACAATTTTTTTGGATCAGATTTGTTTGAGTTTATTATTTCAGAGTAATAACTGTTTCTTGAAGACTTAATAATATTATTGTATTTGTTTCTCTGTACTTGAAATTGTATTTTATCTGAAGAAAGACCAGTTTTATCATATTTTCTTTCGAGCCTTCTTTTGTGTCTCTTTTCTATCTTTATATCATCAGATAGCCAGGGAGCAGGTTTCCTATTCCTTATTGTTTTCTCAACAATAGGTGCGTGTTTATCAAGTATACTAGTCAGTTTGTTATATTTATCTAATAAATCATTGAGGTCCGTATCATTATAAGATTGATTTTCATTAAACATTTCCTCAATATCACTTTTAAAATTATTTATATTCATTTTTTTGTAATTTCTATACGATACCTTTTTTTTATTGTTTATTGTAGTCTTAGCATTCAGAGTAAGTTTTATTATACTGTGGTCAGATATCTTTTCATCAACTATGTGTTCTTTTACTATATTACTGTGCACGCTTGTGATTAGTAAATCTAGCGTATTTCCCATAATATGTGTTGGCTCTGTTATATGATTATGAAAATTGTATAAATCCAAGACATCATTAAATTTTATTACATTAGGCATGTCTGGTTTATTCATATGAAAGTTATAGTCACCTACAAATATTATTTCATGAGTGTATGTGCAATAATAAGATAATAATTCACTGAATTCTTCAAAAAATTCGGTGTAAGTATATTTATTCTTATCCGAAGGCTCAGGTCTGTATATTGTAATAATAGTGCATATTTTATTTTTGGTTCTGATATTTATTTCCATCATTTCCATTGTTAATAATTTATGACTATGATTAATTTTCTTTATGTCTATTTCAGGTCTAAAGATAACCGCCAGACCTCCACCAGACCTTAGGGCACGTGGTACATGTTCAATATCATAGTTATTTTCTTTAATTTTGCCTCTTATGATTTGTTCATTCATTTCACTTATCCAAGTTTCAGTTATAAAAAATAAGTCAATGTTATTTTCGTTTATGTATAGATTTAGCAGTTCTGTTTTATTTCCCATACTTTGTGTATTGGCTGTTGCAATAATTAAGTCTCTATTTGGTTTTACTTTATTTTTCTTTGATTTAATGTTAATAGTATTTTTGTTAGCATTAAGGCGATCTTCACAGGCAAATCCGGTCAATGACCTCCTGACGTCATTGTGGAGAGATTTCCCGTCACTCCGGTAGGATTGCCCCCCAGAGCGACCAATCACAGACGTGGTGGGCGGGATTAATGTACGATCGCTTCGAGACTTCACTGGATCATTATTAATATACAGCGATTGTGCTTTTTGTTCAGAGTTATGTGTTTCCATTTTATGACTGTCAGAAAGATAATGGAATCGATTTGAGAGCGCTATCTTACTTATTGGCAGCGTATTATGTGTATTACTCCTACGGATCCTCATATAGGGGGCGGAGCTAGTTTTACCACGTGATTTTGATACGTCATATGATTGGTTCCTGTTTTTCCTTATGAAGTACATGTCTTTGCTACCATTAAAATGCATTAAGAGCCTATTTGAGTTCAGATTTTGAGCTTTGTTAGATTTATGAATATGTGTGGAGAAACTATTTTTTATTTGCGGGGTTTTCAGTACTTGAGCATAAGTAAAAGCCATATTTCCATTTTCATGTCCTCGCTTTTGTGTATGACAGTTAATATGTCTAACTTTTGTTTTCACCACATGGTTTATTATTTTATGCGAGAGTTTGTTTCTATCATAATTTTCATAGATCATATATCTATTTCTGTGTATGCTTTTCACTGCAGAGTTATTATTTGTGCCCGTGTTCAGTGTTTCACCGTCAAAATGTTGCTTCATATTTTTGTTTTGTGAATCATTATTACTTTTCAAGACATCGCTATATAGTTTTCTGTGTTTATTAATATCTGTTTGGGAATTTGGGGGATTTTTACTGTGGAGACAGGGAAAATGGTCAATATAACATTTAGATATGGTTTTATCCAGGACTAGCTCATTTTGAATAGGTGTAAAATTTTTACTGCTGGCATTTTTGTTACAATTAAGGCATGATAGCGTTAAAGGATTTGGACTACGGGGGCATGATTTAGAACTTAAACAAGATTTTTTTATGCTAAGATTTTTTCTAACTTTATTTGTTTGAGAACAATTATTACATGCATCATATCTATAAAAATTGGCTTCATTCAAATTAAAATTGCTATGATTAATAAATTGCACAATATTTGTAGCATCACAGACAACTTTGTCATTCTTATATTGACAACAGAATTCATTGCACATAGGACTACTGCATTTTTCATTATTCAGTTTCTTAAAACACCTGGTTCTAGAATTGTTAAAATATTTCTTGTCAAAATAAAAATATTTCTTGGCAATTTCATGTTTGTTTGCATTTGTATTATAGAAGGGTCCACCGATTTTGTTAAAAACATAAGAACAATCATTATGGTTATCTGATTTCACGGTCTTATAGGTACCTTTCTGAGTTACACCAAGCATTATGTTTTCAGATTTATAGATTCTACCTTTGTCCACTAGACTCACTATATTTTTGTTAACCATGCCCCCTAGACATCTTCACCTAGATTGGTTAGGGATTTTCCTTTTCCTAGAGTGTACAAATTTACATGCATCACCGAATCGGCATGTGCCATTTTTGGCATAATTCACACAAATGTCTGAATCGCTACTCCTGGGTATGTTATAAGTTGTAAAAATGTCTATACCTTCCAGAGTTGTGTCAATTGCATCCAAAGCATTGAGAATTGCAATAGGCGTACCACAGATCATTAAAGCTTGAATTTCTACATTTGAATCCATTTGTGGCCATGATAGCTTTTTGATTTTTGTTGAGCTAACAGACTGAATTGCCTTGATAGTACTCCCTCCCCTACCCATGACTAAACCCATTTTGTCACATGGTATCTCACGGATCACATTAGTGTTTTTAGCTGACAGAGCTGCTGCTAGGTCACGCTGTACCTCAGACATGGTGGTACTGTGAGCTGAGGGTTTAGGTGGAGGTGCAGGTATTGGTTTTACCTCAATTGGTGCAGGAAAGTTATACAGATCAACAGATAAATCAATATCAATTTTCTTGACAATTTCATTATAGAAAATCCTTGACCCCATCTCAGATAGGTGATAACCTTCTCCTGCCATATAATCTTCCCTGAGATGTGGTGCAAAGATTTTCTTTGTTGATACAATTTTGATGTGTTTCATTTCAGACTTCAAAATCTTTGAGTTAAGAATAGCATGATTTGCTAGGTTACGGATTGAAGGAATTGTGGAACAGAGAACAATTTTGGCATGCGTATTTTTCATGAGAGCTATGGTGATGGACTTCAAACTGTCAAAAATTGCATCCATATCCATATGTGGGCTAGCATTAGCAATATCAAACGATCCCAGCATGATCACTATGGCATGAAAATCCCTTAGACCCCTAAAATTAGTTTCTAAGATCATTTTTTCTAATTCAAATACAGAGTTTGTGTTGTTTGACTTTATCAGAACTAACTCATCAGATGTATTTGTTTCCACTATTAGCTTACAGTTAACACTTTCTGTCATAATCAAGATCTTGGGAGTTGTTACTTTAGGAGTTGCGACTGGTACATGAATTTTAGCATGCAAATTTGATAGTGCCTCATTAGTTTTTTCCTCTAATTTCAATTTTTCATTCAACAATACAATTTCACGATCCTTAGCATCAATTTCTTCATTGAGTTCCTTTATTTTTTTCTTAGTAAAGTTTAGATTCTTTGTGCATTCATTTTCACAAGTGACTTTGATTTTTTTCAGAACATCTATCTCGACCCTGAGTGTAGCAATTTCATTATTCATAGCGTCCATTTCTTTCAATAGTGCCTTCTTAGTTATAGCTGTAGAGCTCTGAGTCGGCTTAAGGATGATACCCTCCTCGTTAGTTACCCTCATCTAATGTTACCCTCATATTTTGAGAATACAAGTAGATTTAAAATTTGTGAGAGAAATCTATGGAACCTCGCTGAGGATTTAAGAGTGTTTGTGGATATGAGAAATTTCAGATAGTCTCACTGAGACTCAGAAAAATGTACAACTAGGTATGAATCAATAATAAGTTCCTCACTGAGGTATGCAGATATGTTAAATTATATTTAATCAGAAGTTTGAATTGAAAATTTGTAATACCTCACTGAGGGATAGATTGAGGGATAAGTTTATGTTACCGTGCTGGTGTATTGAAAAAGTGTATAAAAATATCAACTGTATTCTACTTACTGATATGAATGAAACAAGGCTTGTTACACTGATTGTTTCATGGATGATGTGAGCATAAAAACCAGTGAAAATTTCTAAAATCCAGATAAAATTCAGTTAAAATCACTTCGCATGCACAGGAACCTGGTCCACAATGTATGACTGAGAGTGTCTGCGGCGTTACTGATATGTCTGGCAGTTTTCAGTGTGTCAAATAGTTGTGTATCTGGCAGAGAGAATTTACTCAATACTAATCCTTGAACTGTTTGCCCAGTGTGATTAAGATGTCTGTCCAGTGTGATTAAGGTGTCACAGGAAGTGTCGCGTTTCGCTTAGTATTATGATGGTCCTTTGGGTTTTGGGTTTTATGCATCAGGAGGATGGATTAGCTTTGTTGTAACTTGTTAACTTGTTTTTGCAAAATTATAATTAATATCAGCTTGAAATTATTTATTAAATAAACGCCACAACAAAATTGCTGTATTTTTGCTGTAAATTGCTGAACTCTCTTTTTAGAAAGAAAAGTTAAACTTTATCACTTTGTGATCTTGCAGCCTTGTGAGTGCCACAATCTTGCTCTGATAATATGTACCTGGTATATATATATATATATATGATTATATATACTTATCCACCGCTGGTCTGTTGTTAATTTTGAAACCAATAAAAATCAGTGTCAAAATAATCCTAGTTTCTTTATATGTTTAATTTTCTATTTCGGGAAAAAAGGTCCTTTGATGAAGCTCAGGCTATTTAATAATATGATGATCTTAACTGGAGCTCCAACACATCCATTCCTCCCGCGCCACACACACACACACACACACACACACACACACACACACACACACACACACACATATATATATATATATATATGATGTAAACATATTATAAATAGAGGATACATTGCATTGTTAACAGACTTATGTCACACTCCGTTTGGCTGTATAGGCACCGCCTGGACTGGTGAATACATTTTGATACCAAACAGCCTGCACTGTGAGGTTTCTAAATTGGCTTGAATATCTTGTTTAAGAATAATAAAGATCCCCATCCAGGTCTCTTTGAAATTTCTCTGGGTGTGACATCCTATGGTAGTATTATAGCATGCATAACCATGGTGGTCAGAATAGGGCGCAAATCTATCAGAACTGCTTACAATACAGCAATAGGGTCTCTGGTTAGATTGTATTGCATAGACTGGAAAGCTGTATGAGTAAGGTTAGATCCTTTCTGATCTTAAATGATATGAAAGTAAATGATGGCTACACTGAAATGCTGATCTATGCTGACAAACATGGTACTGCTTTCAGACAAGATAATTTGTGATACTGACATTTCGCCAAGTGAGTTTGTGGTTGACCTTGCTCACTTGAAAGGCAAGAAACAAAAATGTCTTGCTCGGAAAATGACTGTCAGAAAGAGTGTCATCATTACACATAAAAATGGGTGTGAGTTGGAGTGATTATTGGTTTATGATATGAAGACTTACCTTTGGTGTAGTTGACATATATTTTCACAAACCCATTGGCCTGAACAGGATCAGAGCTCACTGATCAGAACCCTTTATAAGTGCAAGTAGAATCGTAGAAAAATAAGTGAAAAATGGTCACAAAGGATTTCACAGCTGACAGATGTCACAGAGACATGCATAATACATAACACTACAAATATCTCCAATTACAGAAGTTGTCTATTGATTTCTCTTTACATTCACCACACTTGAGTTATTGTACACTATAGCTCTGTTTTACCTATATTTTTTTAATTGGTATTTTGTGTTGTTAAGAGTATTTACATGTCATATTTATTTTATAAATCATATATCTAGTCAAAACGTGTATGTTTTTACCATTTATAGGCACTGAATAACCTTAGCGGTTGATGTGCCTTTAAGCCACCATTTATTCATTTACCTCTATTATATTGTTAGATACACACTAACAAGGCTATAACATTACATCGTTAACAACGGCTTATTCCTATTTTACACTGTCACTGTGTCAAGACACAAAATATATACCACATGTAGGGTGATCAAAAATATGTGAATTTATGTGCCAATAATCCTTTGAGATATCTATTGGACCATTAATACCTTTCCCCAACCTTGAGTTGACAATCTTGTATTTTGTGCCAGTGTTCTGTGTGGTGCCATGTCACAGTGGTCCAAAGCACAAAAAGGGAGTAAGCCATTTGTTACTAGCTTAAAAGTTTACTCAGCAAATATCCCCTTGCTATCCTACAGAGTGTGCAAAGGGCGGGCAAAAAGTCTTTCTAGAAACAATTCCGAGTTTCCAAAGAGGTCTATTTTGTGCAAACCTTTTGCAAAAGAAGCCTTACTTACCTAGTCTAAAAGCTAAACAAACTTTTTAGTACCTCTGAGAGGTTTCTCAAGAGAAGATCAGAGAAAGATGATTAAGTCCAACCCGCACACTGATAGGGACCTACACTAGATTCAGAGAAATAAATATAATTCACTACCCAAATTATCTCAATCTGACTATTTCTCTCAATTGTGGAGGAAAACAAGCATGACGGTAAAAAGCTCTTTAGAGTCATTGACTCAGTCATGCACAAGGCTAAGGATATACCAATGCCACAGGCTGATGATGATACTGCTCAAGCTGAGAAGTTCAATGATTTCTTTCTTGCGAATACCTGGAAGGCTTTAAATGGTAAGGCACCCCCTTACATGACATTTGAATGACCTTCTTACTGTAAGGCAGAACGAGAGAGATTTGAGATCAAATGATGGAACCTACCTCTTCGTCCCAAAGACATGTCTGACAATAGTAGGAGATAGAGCGTTCTCTGCAACCGACCCAAGGCTTTGGAATCTACTCCCTACTGTCATTAGAAGTAGTCATTCAGTCAGTACTTTCAAAAGTAGGCTGAAGACCCACCTCTTCAGAAAGTGTTTTCTGAACATAGTGCCATGAACAGACTCTGAACAGAAAGATGGGAATTATCTTGGCATTGTAAAAAAATCAAAAATTGGTCTATATCCCTGTAATGAAAAGTTTTTATCTTAGTAGGGTTAGGTTAGTTAGAAATTAAGACAGCTAGCTCAATATATAATTTACCTATAATTCAAATTATGTGTTTATACACATATAGGGGAATATTGTTTCCTTTTAATTGTTTTCACACATGCACAAGTGACCCTCAATACTTCCACCCGGGGTTGTTCAGAATATATTCCCTATTTCTAAATATTTTTACTAAATATATAATTTATCAAATATTTGCCCTATCAACATGGGCTATACAATGAATGATAAATGATTCTAAGTTATTTTTTTTAAATCATCATATGACCTAATTTGCATTATTCTACAAAATGCATATGAATAAATGAAGACATTTTACTTAAGATAAAACATGACATGATACTGCATACCATTTCAGGTTGGTTTGATATTTCAAAGATTTTAGATTTTAATTGGTTTTTTTGTATGTTTGTTTGGGGTTTTACATCACTTTCAACATTATTTCAGTTATTTCGTGATGAGACCTACTTGTAGCAGATATAGTGCTGCCTCACTGAATTGTCATGTCGCAGGTCCTTGACATGACAACCCGCCCGGTCACAGATTTACAAGGACAACGGGTTAACCCTTCAGGCATGGGCCTCAGTTCATGTGGGAAATTGTGTCATGAGTTCAATCTCGGCACGGCCGGGGTTCGAACCCACGACCTTTGGATCACCACAGAGGAACTGGTGCTAATAAGCTGGCACTCTAACCAACTGGCTAGATTTTAATTGGACTCATTAAGTGTGTAAAAGGCACTTGAAAGAGAATATAGCGCCCTATATGGAATTAAAGCTATGTCCACTTTTTCAAATGCCATTAAGCAATAAATAATGTTCCAGTATCCAAATATTATGAAATCCAGCTAGATTTTTACGTTCATCCTCATAAACAATTAAACAGATTTTAAAGCATTCATGAAATCAGAGGACTCACTGAAATCAACCAAAATATACCATGGTTATTGTGTTCTTCTGAAAGTGCCAAGTACTGGCTGTATTCTTTTGACCACCAGGTGGTCATATGTATACAAGCATATGACCTTCATTGTGGTGGTCTGTCAGGGTGTTAGGCCTGAACCAATGGACAAACGTTAATGGACAAACAGGGCTCTGTAGGCCAAATCAATCTATTGTCTCAATCTGGAAGTGTTCCATAGTTAGCACAACTATGAACTAAGCAGGTGTTTGCACTATATCACAGCTAAACAAAGTTTGTTGACAAAATTGTTCATTGGATGATTTGGATATTAGCAGTTGACTCATCTACGTTAAAATGGCACATAAATCTATGTAGGGAAATATTGTGGGTAATAACATTTAATCTCAAAGTTTGGGGTATAAACATCTATATTATGCAAAGATAAAAGTACTTGGAAACCTCATTTCATGATTTAAGATTCTTTGAACCTAGAAACTAAAGCCTAAATCACAACTTTGGATGAGAACGTTTTTAATCTATGTATAAATTATTAATTTTACTTTCATAGTTTTGAATGAATGAATGAATGAATGAATGAATGAATGGTGCTTAGAGGCACATCAACCACTAAGGTTATTTAGTGCCTAAAAATGGTAAAAATGAATGAATGAATGTTTTCACATTGACACAATAAAGTGCCAAAACAGTAAAAATACAAACGTAATATTGACTAAAAACAAAATGTAAATGTTAATACAATATGTAGATAACACAAGAATTTATCAACTGTGAACAGCATTTATATAATATCAATCAAATATAATAAATATGTATAATTTGTTTAAAAGACTTTATCAGTATGATGTTTTGCAGTTCTTGATAAATAAGTCAATGACATAAATAAACAAAAGCTCTGCCCTTAAAACTGATTATAAAGTCCTATGTGAGTTAAAAACGATACTATCACAGAAGTATCTACAGTATCAAATAACGTATGTAAATCTTGTACATTAAAATATTGAGTTCTTATAATATCAAAATCGATACACTCAATTAAAATATGTTTAATAGTCAAAGCCCTTTGACAAGCAATACATTCCGGTTGATCTTCACCTTTAAGCAGATAACAGTGAGTCAAATGACTATGACCTATTCTTATACGGGTTAAAACTGACTCTTCTCTACGGTTAATTCTAATAGCACCTTTAGTTTTGCCTAGAACGGGCTTAATTTCATGTAGTTTATTAAAAATAGCTTCGTTCCAGCGTGATTGCCACTTAGAACGTAAAAAAACAGTAATATATTTCTTAAATTCTGTATAAGGTATAAACATATTTATTGGCCGCTTATCCAATGCTGCCTTGGCAGCTTGGTCAGCAGCCTCATTTCCAAGGATTCCAATATGACTGGGAATCCAGTAAAAACGAATCTCTTTATTTTCCTCAGTACAGAGTTTATGATACCGTTCAAGGATATTTAAAATAAATGGATTTTTCCAATCCTTGGCTTTTAATGCTTGTAAACAAGACAAAGAATCAGAAAATATTAAAAATTTCTGATGTGGAGAAGTCTCCACATGATCTAAAGCTAGGTATAAAGCATGAAGTTCTGCAGAATAAATAGATGATTTATTTGGCAGACGTTCTGAATAAATATGATTGCCCTTAACAGCAGCTGCAGCAGCCTTGTCATCATTAAACGATCCATCAGTGTATATACACTGATATCCAGTGAAGATAGATTTTATTTCATTATATCTATTTATATACAGGGATGGATCGGTTGAGTATTTCTTTAATTCCGTCATGGCTAAATTAATATTTAAAGTTTCATAGGTCCATTGAGGTGTTTCTGGATATTGAAATTTAGCTATTTGATTCGGATTTAAATTTAAGGATTGTAAAGATTCCTTGATGCGAATGCCAAAAGTTGGTATTGTATTTGGTTTATTTTCAAAAAGATCAACATAATTTGGATTGAATATAATATCATGTGCAGGATTGTCTGGACAAGCTGCAATTTTTGCAGCATACTGAAGGGCAAGCTTTTCTCTTCTTAAATCAAGAGGCAGCTCATCTGCCTCAACTGCCAAGCTATCTGCAGGCGATGTACGAAATGCACCAAGGCAAAGTCGTAAACCTTGATTTTGTATAGGATCAAGCATTTTAATATAAGATGGACGTGCTGATCCATATATCATACATCCATAATCAAGCTTAGAACGTACGAGCGCTCTGTAAAATTGCAATAAAATATTACGGTCCCCTCCCCAATCGGTATGGGCAAGAACTCGTAATAAATCCAATGCCTTCTGGCATTTCTTTTTAACATATTTAATGTGAGGAATAAAAGATAATTTCCTGTCAAAAATAAGTCCAAGAAACTTGGTTTCTTCGACAACAGGTATCCGAGTTTGGCCTAAATAAAGATCAGGATCTGGGTGAACCTTCCATTTTTTACAAAAGTGCATACACACAGTTTTCTTTAAAGAAAACTTAAACCCGTTATGATCAGCCCATTCTTGTAATCTATTTAAATGTTGTTGGAGCTGTCGTTCTATTGTATGCATGCTTGTGGACCTGTAGCTTAAGTTGAAATCATCAACAAAAAGTGAGCAATCTGCTCCAGGCCTCATACAATCAACAATGCTGTTAATTTTAATAATAAAAAGGGTGACTGATAATATACTTCCCTGTGGAACACCCATTTCCTGATCAAAAGCATCAGAAAGTGATGAACCAACTCGGACCCTGAATTGTCTATTTGACAAAAAATTTTGAATAAAAAGGGGTAAACGACCCCTTAATCCTATATCATATAAATCGCTCATTATTCCAAATTTCCATGTAGTATCGTACGCTTTCTCTAAATCAAAGAAAATGCTAACCACATGCTCACCTTTTAAAAAACCCTCTCTTATAAATGTCTCTAAACGTACCAGGTGGTCAATGGTACTTCGAGTTTTTCTAAAGCCACTCTGTGCAACAGAAATAAAAGCTGCAGTTTCTAAAAACCAAACTAAACGCTCATTAATCATTCGCTCCATTGTTTTACAGATACAACTGGTTAAAGCAATGGGGCGATAATTATTTGAATCTGAGGAGTCTTTGCCAGGCTTAGGAATGGGAATAATAGTGGCTTCACTCCATGAAGGAGGAAAATCACCACTTTCCCAAATGTTATTAAAAATATTTAAAAGATGCCCAAGTGATTGATCAGGGAGGTGTTTAAGGATTTGGTAGTGAATTTGATCAGGCCCAGGAGCGGTATCATGAGATTTATCCAAAGCAAGTTTCAAATCTTCTATTGTAAATGATTTATTATATTCTTCCAAGTTATGAGATGTAAAATTTAGTTGGTTTCTTTCTTTTCTATTCTTTATTTGTTGAAATTTTGCAGAATAATTATTGGATGAGGAATTCTTAGAAATTGTTTGACCTATTGTGTTACCTATTTCAGTGGGATTTGTAATTAATTGGCCATTATGAGTTAGATGTTTGATCCTTGCTCCACCTCCCTTCCCCGAAATTTTACGCACCATATCCCAGCATTTTTTAATCGCTGTACGCGTATTTAATTTGGAAACATAATCCTTCCAACTTTTTCTCTTGCTTATTTTGATAATATAACGGGCTTTAGCTCTTTTTACTCGAAATTGGTGCAAATTATATTGAGTTGGCTGTCGATTAAATTTTTTCAGAGCTTTTTTGCGCTCCTTGACAGCTTTTTTGCACTCATCATTAAACCAGGGTTTTTCTTTAATTTTAGAATTTGGCTTTGATTTGGGAATACACCCATCGGCAATATCATACAATGTATCTGTAAAAACTTGAAGAGGATCATCTACATTGTTAAAAAGTTCTGGAGTTATTTTATTAAAACAGGATGTTTGAAATTTTGCCCAATCGGCTTTATGAAATTTCCACTTGGGGATTCGTTCGTCTGGTAGAGGAAAATGGTTATTTAAAATAATGGGATAATGATCACTACCCCATTGATCTTCCTCTACTTCCCAGGAATAATCTAAAAATAAATTTGGAGTGCACATGGAGAGATCTATTGATGTTAAAGAGCCTGTAGCAGGATGTAAATATGTCGGGGAATCGTCATTCCAAAGGCACAAACTATTATTATTTAAAAAATCTTCTATTATACGTCCTTTGGCATCAGTATTATTTCTACCACCCCAAAGATAGTTGTGAGCATTAAAGTCACCAACTAACATATATGGCTGTGGCAGCTGGGTTACCAAGTTATTTAAATCTGTAATATTAACTGGCTCACTAGGTGGTAGATATATTGAACATATAGTTAATGTATTGTGCAGGGTAACCCTGACTGCAGAAGCTTGTAAGTTAGTATTTAAAGTTATTTTACTCTGGGGTATACAGGATTTAACAAAAATAGAAACTCCGCCATGTGCTCGGTCCATTGCATCTATTGAACCAACTTTAATATAAGGTACATATCCCTTAAATGTTGTTGAGTTATCTTTAAAATTAGTTTCCTGTAAACAAATAACAGATGCATTATATTTTTGGGCTAATAACTCCAGTTCTGGCCTGTTTGCCTCAAATCCTCTACAATTCCATTGTATGATATTGCTGATAGCCATATTAAGAATAATGAGAAAAAATATATGATCTAACATAATCACTTGTTAATTTTACGATTATGCTTCGAGTGCACAGGTGTAAAATATATATCCGGAGGATCACCTGTGTCCATCCTTTCTAAGGATTTAGTTCTATTTATTTTACTTTTAACTTGTTCTTTGATTTCTTTTTTGTCTGATTTATGTACTGGTCTATTACTATTGATACTTTTATTATTGGATGATGTAGAAGGAGTTTGTGAAGAGGGTTTAGTGGATGTTGTTGTTGGTTGAGGTACTACTGGGATAGTGGGTGTCTGAGTCTGAGTAGATGTTGCTGAAGATTTAGAAGATTTTGTAAAAAAGGAATAACTTTTGTCAGTGATTGGCCATGTAATTTCGGTCTGAATTGCTATTGATTTTGTTTCTTTAGGTTTTACAGAGCTGGCATAAGATGTCTTTGTTGTGTTCAAACTTTCTACTCGCTTCCGTGCCTCTGGAAAAGGTATATTTTCAGTGTGTCGTATTCGCTGAATTTCCTTCTCTTTTAAAAAGGAAGGACAATTCCGCGAATACGATGGATGATTTCCTTGGCAATTGACACATTTAATCATATTTGAAGAACAATCGTCTCCACTGTGCTGAGCGGTACATTTTGGACATGTTACATCACCTTTACATCGATCAGATCCATGTCCATACCTCTGACACTTGAAGCAGCGCAGAGGGTTTGGAATAAATACATCAACTCTAACGTTCAAATATCCAACCTTAATAGATGTTGGGAGCTGCGCTGCTTCAAATGTCAGAATAAACGTATTGATAGGAATTTTGACACCATCCTTTTTTATAAATATCCGCTTACATTGCACGACATCCTGGTCTTTGAGTTCATCCACTATCTCCTCCTCAGAAACTCCTGTTAAATCTGGGCATCTGATTATTCCTTTTTTATTGTTGAGAGTTTTGTGAGCCGTTATAATAACAGGAACTGTGGCCAACATTCGGCATCGTAGTAGATTATCCGCATGGCTTTTCCGCTCAACCTCAATCAATAGTTTATTTCCCATCTTTTTAACAGTTTTTGGTACCCCGGCAATGCCTTGTATCCCCTTTGCAATTGCAAAGGGGGACATTTTTGCCAAGGTATGTTCTGCGTCAGAACTTTCTGCTATTAAAAATCTGGGCCATTTTTCTATTTTGTTTGAATCATCGTCGCTGTCTATGTCATTCCTTGGTCGTTTTTGTTTGTTTTGCGCCATGTGTGTTATTTTAAATTTCATCAGTTAGGTCCCCTACCCACCACGGAGCCCAACAAGGGGACGCCTTTCTGGGCCGGTAACTCCAAGCCCTGACGCCATGAGGATACCCAACATGACATACTCTAAGAATAAAAACTCCACCCTTTCGGATTTTATTTATATCCCTCGATTGACCCAATCAGCAGTAATCTCCTTTCAAGAAATATCTATCAAAAATTTATCAATTGTTCCTAAATTTTAAACATTAAAATTGTCATAAATAAAAATCAAATAGCCAGAATATATTAAAGGAAATATACCACAAGCCGGTTAAATCAGATCCAGGCCTAATCTGATCTGCCTGTCTGGTGAACATTTGGATCCAAGACAGGCGTGTTGCAACTGGACCGGTATTACTGCCAAACCAGCCCAGTGCTCAGCCCGTCAGGATTCCATATCCTCCCCGACACAGGTCGCATCCCACGGCAAACAGGACGCCCCTTTAGTCGCCTTTTACGACATGCTGGGGGGCAGTGGGGCTATTCTTTAATCCCCGCACCCACAGGGGAGTTCATAGTTTTGAAGTGTGGGTATATCAGTGGCATACAATCCTTAAATTCACTGTTTCAAAACTTACCTCTTGATTAATATGTCTGCCCAAATCTGAGATCACTTCTATAAGAATCAGAAAAGTCTGTGATCCAATAGAGGGAATGATGGAAATCAATAGTGTCCTACAGAATACTATTATAATGCTATGCTCAGTAGAGTGTGACAATTCCCTGAAGTTCTTTGCAATTATTATGATCAATTAAACAACCGGGGGCACATATTTCCAAGAGAATGATATTATCCACATAAAAAATTAAAAGTCTTTTCCACATGAATAGGTCACGTAATTATACTTTCATACCGTGATTGAGTTGCATGTTATAACGTCCCTTAAGTCTCACAAATCTCTTAAATCTACATTGTTTATTTCCGATTAGTAAGTTCTGTTCTCTCAATGGGAGACTATAACAATATACATTCCATATTGTTGATTGATTTCTATGCGTGCTTGTTTCAGATCAACATTTTCCATCGTATAACATATACTTAGAATGTAGTTATTAGTTCTGTCCGGTTATTATGATGGGTATAACCTAGTTCTAAGACATCGACCCACAGGAAATAGAAGCATGCTGTTTGTTAGTAGTTGCTATTAATTGTAAGATCATCTTTCATTTTCCATCGTAAAACATATAATTAGAATGTAGTTATTATTTCTGTCCTGTTATTATGATGGGTAAAATTTAGTTCTAAGACATCGACCCACATGAAATATATATAGAAGCACTGTGATTAGTTGCCATTAATTGTAAGATCATCTTCCCTGTACAATTTAAGTTATTTCAGATCAGATAGGACTCAATGTACTACTTAATTTCATAGGGCGATAATACAAAACATGTTGAATAACAAACAATAGGGTAATGGATGGAGTAAGAACTCCCCATGTAATTATCGAGACATGGTTTGATCTTAAAATATTCCACCAAAGTGACTAGACATGGTCATATCTGACTATATTTTCCCTTATAAGGCTAGACATGGCCATACCTGACAATATCCGACCTGATAAGGCTATACATGGTCGTATTTGACAATATTCAACCTGATAAGGCTAGACATTGCCTTATCTGATAACATTCAACCTGATAAGGCTAGACATGGCCATATCTGATAATATTCAACCTGATAAGGCTAGACATGGCCATATCTGATAATATTCAACCTGATAAGGCTAGACATGGCTATATCTGATAATATTCAACCTGATAAGGCTAGACATGGCCATATCTGATAATATTCAACCTGATAAGGCTAGACATGGCTATATCTGATAATATTCAACCTGATAAGGCTAGACATGGCTATATCTGATAAAATTCAACCTGATAAGGCTAGACATGGCTATATCTGATAATATTCAACCTGATAAGGCTAGACATGGCCATATCTGATAATATTCAACCTGATAAGGCTAGACATGGCTATATCTGATAATATTCAACCTGATAAGGCTAGACATGGCTATATCTGATAATATTCAACCTGATAAGGCTAAACATGGCTATATCTGATAATATTCAACCTGATAAGGCTAGACATGGCCATATCTGATAATATTCAACCTGATAAGGCTAGACATGGCTATATCTGATAATATTCAACCTGATAAGGCTAGACATGGCCATATCTGATAATATTCAACCTGATAAGGCTAGACATGGCCATATCTGATAATATTCAACCTGATAAGGCTAGACATGGCCATATCTGATAATATTCAACCTGATAAGGCTAAACATGGCTATATCTGATAATATTCAACCTGATAAGGCTAGACATGGCTATATCTGATAATATTCAACCTGATAAGGCTAGACATGGCCATATCTGATAATATTCAACCTGTTAAGGCTAGACATGGCCATATCTGATAATATTCAACCTGATAAGGCTAGACATGGCCATATCTGATAATATTCAACCTGATAAGGCTAGACATGGCCATATCTGATAATATTCAACCTGATAAGGCTAGACATGGCCATATCTGATAATATTCAACCTGATAAGGCTAGACATGGCTATATCTGATAATATTCAACCTGATAAGGCTAGACATGGCTATATCTGACAATATTCTCAACGGATAAGGCTAGACATGGCTATATCTGATAATATTCAACTTGATAAGGCTAGACATGGCCATATCTGATAATATCCGACCTGATAAGGCTAGACATGGCCATATCTGATAATATTCAACCTGATAAGGCTAGACATGGCCATATCTGATAATATTCAACCTGATAAGGCTAGACATGGCCATATCTGACAATATTCAACCTGATAAGGCTAGACATGGCCATATCTGATAATATTCAACCTGATAAGGCTAGACATGGCCATATCTGATAATATTCAACCTGATAAGGCTAAACATGGCTATATCTGATAATATTCAACCTGATAAGGCTAGACATGGCCATATCTGATAATATTCAACCTGATAAGGCTAAACATGGCTATATCTGATAATATTCAACCTGATAAGGCTAAACATGGCTATATCTGATAATATTCAACCTGATAAGGCTAGACATGGCCATATCTGATAATATTCAACCTGATAAGGCTAGACATGGTCGTATCTGATAATATTCAACCTGATAAGGCTAGACATGGCCTTATCTGATAATATTCAACCTGATAAGGCTAGACATGGCCATATCTGATAATATTCAACCTGATAAGGCTAGACATGGTCGTATCTGATAATATTCAACCTGATAAGGCTAAACATGGCCATATCTGATAATATTCAACCTGATAAGGCTAGACATGGCCATATCTGATAATATTCAACCTGATAAGGCTAGACATGGCCATATCTGATAATATTCAACCTGATAAGGCTAGACATGGCTATATCTGATAAAATTCAACCTGATAAGGCTAGACATGGCCATATCTGATAATATTCAACCTGATAAGGCTAGACATGGCTATATCTGATAATATTCAACCTGATAAGGCTAGACATGGCTATATCTGATAATATTCAACCTGATAAGGCTAAACATGGCTATATCTGATAATATTCAACCTGATAAGGCTAAACATGGCCATATCTGATAATATTCAACCTGATAAGGCTAGACATGGCCATATCTGATAATATTCAACCTGATAAGGCTAGACATGGCTATATCTGATAATATCTGATAATATTCAACCTGATACCCTCCTCGATAGTGTTACCCTCATCTTGAGGTGTGAGCGCATCAGAGGCTCCGTCCGGGCCAGCGGTGGCCATATTGCCAAGCTTTGAGTACTGTAACATATATTTGTGAACCATATTTTGAGAATACAAGTAGATTTAAAATTTGTGAGAGAAATCTATGGAACCTCGCTGAGGTTTTAAGAGTGTTTGTGGATATGAGAAATTTCAGATAGTCTCGCTGAGACTCAGAAAATGTACAACTAGGTATGAATCAATAATAAATACCTCGCTGAGGTATGCAGATATGTTAAATTATATCTAATCAGAAGTTTGAAATTGAAAATTTGTAATACCTCGCTGAGGTATAGAAAAGTTTGTGTTACCTCGCTGAGGTATCAAAAGAGTGTATAAAAATATCAACTGTATTCTACTTACTGATATGAATGAAACAAGGCTTGTTGCACCACTTGTTCGTGGACGATGCGAGCATAAAAACCAGTGAAAATTTTTAAAATCCAGAAAAAATTCAGTTAAAATCACTTTGCATGCACAGGAACCTGGTCCACGATGAATGACTGAGAGTGTCTACGGCGTTACTGATCAATATGTCTGGCAGTTTTCAGTGTGTTAAATAGTTGTGTATCTGGCAGAGAGAATTTACTCAATACTAATCCTTGAACTGTTTGCCCAGTGTGATTAAGATGTCTGCCCAGTGTGATTAAGGTGTCACAGAAAGTGTCGCGTTTCGCTCAGTATTATGCTGGTCCCTTGTTTTGGGTTGTATGCAGCAGGAGGATGGATTAGCTTTGTTGTAACTTGTTTACTTGTTTTTGCAAAATTTCAGTTATAATTAATCTCAGCTTGAAATTAATTACATAAATGCTACCACAAAATTGCTGTACTTTTGCAATTTTTGCAATTTTTAGAAAGAAAAGTGAAACTTTGTCACTTTGTGATCTTGCAGCCTTGTGAGTGCCACAATCTTGCTCTGATAATACGTACCTGGTATATATATGATTATATATACTTATCCACCGCTGGTCTGTTGTCAATTTTGAAACCAATCGAAATCAGTGTCAAAATAATCCTAGTTTCTTTATATGTTTAATTTTCTATTTCTCTATCCTTTCTCTTTTGATATCTGTCGTGATTATCCAGGAAAAAAGGTCCTATGATGAAGCTATTTAATAATATGATGATATTAACTGGAGCTCCAACAAAACACGTCCATTCCTCCCCTTGGGAGCAACAATATGCTCGACTCCTTGCCTTAAACGTGGCGGCTAACGCAGACAACACTCGTCTAAATGGCGAAGTCATAGCTGCTGCTGAGGAGATCTCCCAGCTCAAGGAGACAAATGAGAGTATCCTAGCCGACTTGGCGTCCATGGCATCTCTCCTGGCAGAGAAGGAGGTCGTTCTAAAAGCCTACCTACCTACTGCTAGCGATGTCATGGCAAAGGACGAAACCACGGATGAGGATCTGAACAGTAAACACTGCCTTATCTGTGTTCCTGATAATGGCCAGCAAGATGACCTGGCGGAGCGGGTTGTACGGGACGACTGCATTGCTCAGGTGACGGCTGACGATTTTTTCTACACAGCCAACGAATGTGGCATGGCAGCTACTGCCGATGTAGTCATAGTCGTACCTGACGCCTCTCTCCTTACCAAGTATGACTATAATGAACTCTATTTAAAGTACTTGGCTGCATTCAAGCTGATTAGGTCCAAGGGACCGTCTGTGGTGTGCCTCACCCCTACGCCGTCGGCTGGGGAAGTGTCAAAGCATCTCTGGTACGCGTTCGTGAACTGCTTCGGCACCACTGATAAACTCCCGGGATATACATATATAAAAATGGATGCTTTCTTCGGATGCTCTATTGGAGAAGATAGGCAGCTAACTCCCAGTATGATGAACTCCATGGTGAAAACTCTCAATAAACTATCAATCCCGGAGAAATGTGTACCTGTCGCCCCACCAGAGGGCTCCATCTATCCGTCGGGCGAAAAGAGGAAACGATCAGAAAAAGTTGTTTCATCCAAGTCCACGAAATCTTCGACCTCAGTCCCTACGCAGGGGTCACGCCTTAGTGTCCTCATTTAGTCATGAAGTCATTTTCCTTGGTGACTACAACTTCCATGTCAACCTACCCTTAAAGCCTGATGTCATTAAGTTTAATGATATCCTATCTACCTTTGATCTAACACAATGGATTCAGGAACCAACCCATAGGTTAGGGAATACACTTGATCTAGTCATGACCTTCAAGGGTAAAAAACTCCTGGAGAGCCACCTGGTGGATGAATACTTATCTGATCATAAAATGATTAAGATATACCTAAATATTTCACCTCCAAAACCCCCCAAAAAATCTATCAAATATAGGAATTTCAAGGGACTGGATCTTGAGTCCCTAAGAAGTGACATCAAATCCCTAACTAATAGAGACTCAAGTTGGGAACACCTATCCTTGAATGACATGGTGAGGTACTATGACAGGGAACTAACATCACTCATGGATAAACATGCTCCGATCAAGGTTGCCAAGGTCACTCAGCGTAAACCTGTACCTTGGATGAGTGACCAATTACAGCTTGAAAGGTCTCTCACGAGGAAGCTTGAGAGGAAAATGAACAAGACTGATTCTCAGATTGAAAAAGAATTATACAAGTCTCAGAGAAATAAATATAATTCCTTGCTGAAATCGTCTCAATCCTCATACTTCGCCAACCTGGTTGAGGAAAACAAACATGACCCTAAGAAACTTTTTAGAGTCATAGACACAGTCATGCACAAGAAAAAGGACACACCAATGCCCCGCACTGACTGTGATGTCACTCAAGCTGATAAGTTCAACACATTCTTTCTAGAAAAAATAGAAAAAAATCTGCCAGGAAATTGGCCTGGCTCCACTCAGCTATGGTCCGCCACCAGATGACACTACGAACAATAGTACAGCTTTTCTGGAGAGGTTTACACCTTTGATCATAGATGACGTGCGAAAATCGGTCAAAAGGTCTGCAAAGAAATCATGTGAGCTGGATCCTATTCCAACCTGGCTCCTGCTTGACCTCCTAGATGACGTCTTACCAATTATTACTTCCATCATAAATAAATCACTAATGGAATCGGAAGTATCAGACAATATGAAGATAGCTATCATAACACCCCTGTTGAAGAAACTGGGTCTAGAACTGGTTGAAAAAAATTACAGGCCTGTTTCAAACCTGACATTTATCTCAAAGCTAACTGAGAGGGCAGTAGCAGACCAGTTAGTCCCTCATCTGGTAAGGAATGGCCTTACTGACAAGTTTCAATCTGCCTACAAGGAGTATCACAGCACTGAAACTGCTTTGTTAAAGGTGCAAAATGATATCTTGTGTGCTCTAGACAACAAAAAGTCAGTCATCTTGCTGTTGCTAGACCTCTCTGCTGCCTTTGACACCATTGACCAACAAATCCTATTTGATAGACTTGAGGCCAGATGTAATGTCAAAGGTCATGCCCTCTCATGGATTCGGTCATATCTAAGGAACAGGAAACAATGTGTGAAGGTAGGGACCCACAGGTCATGCCTGAAGTCCACAAAATATGGGGTACCCCAAGGCTCAGTCCTGGGTCCTATACTGTTCACCATTTACATGACACCCCTTTCTGATATCCTTGCCAAATATGGTCTGAGCTATCATATTTATGCAGATGATACTCAGATCTACATCCCTGTAGACCACACATCTCCCCATCATGTAGATCTGAGCAGACACAAACTGGAGGAGTGTGACAGTGAGGTCAGAAATGTCCTCATATCAAACAAGATGAAGATAAATGATGGAAAAACTGAGATGCTCATATGTACTGACAGGTACAGTACTACCAACCATGGCAGTACCCCAACCACAATCAGAGTGGGAGGCTCTGATATTGCTCCTAGTAAATCAGTTGTTGACCTTGGCATCACATTTGACTCCAACATGGACATGAAGGCCCAGATCAAGAAAATGTGTCAGAAGGGCTATTATCACATTAGGATCTTGGCGGCTATCAGACATTGTCTAGACGAGAAAACCGCAGTTACACTTACCCATGCTTTTGTTACATCTACCCTGGACTACGGTAATGGTCTACTGGCCGGTCTTCCTAAAACTGACATCAGGAAACTGCAATACCTCAAAAACTCTGCAGCACAGGTAGTAGGAAAAATCAGGAAATTCGATCACATTTCAGGAAAATTACAAGAATTGCACTGGCTTCGTGTTCACGCGAGAATTGATTTAAAAATCTTTCTATTAACCTGAAAAGCCCTAAATAGTAAGGCTCCGCCTTACTTACGTGATCTACTCCTGATTAAGGAAGGTGAACGCTGTCTAAGATCCAATGATGGCACCCACCTACAAGTACCTACTACCAGGCTAAGGACAGTAGGTGACAGGGCCTTCTCATCCGTAGGTCCACGACTATGGAATTCCTTGCCTACTGATATTAGGACAAGTACTTCAGTCTCCTCGTTTAAGAATAGACAGAAAACTCATCTCTTCAGGATACATGTCCTGAGCTCAGCGCTATGAACAGACTTGTCTGGTATCAGCGCTATACAAATTTTATTATTATTATTATTATTATTATTATTATTATTATTATTATTATTATTATTATTATTATTATTATTATTATTATTATTATTATTATATTGGCGTTCTGAGACCTTCAACTTTTGTCAGGTATTTTGGCTTCAGGGGAAAACACGTAATGATGTATATCTCAAGGATCACCTGTATCCATCCCTTCAAAGGAATTAGGATTTAAGTATTTTTTATCATTGATTGGCCAGGTAATTATGGCCAGGTAATTAGCTATTGATTGTGTTTTTTCATTGCTAGCATAAAATATTTTAATATTGATAAAACGTTCTACACAATTATGTGCCTCTGCAAAGATATATTTTCAGTGTGAAAAGCTTAAGACAATTTTGCAAATAAGATTGCCTTGACAATTCATACATTTTATGATAATTGAAGTACAATCTTCTCCAGTTCACTGCATAGTACATTTCAGGCAAGTTGCATTCCCTTAAAGCAATCAGATGCATGTCCAAACCTCTGACATTTGAAGCAGTGTAGAAATAAAACATTTACTCAATATCCCACACAAAAATTCTAAATGGATTACATACAGAATTATATAATCTATGAAATTTAGAGATGATTTGTATAAACCCTAATTCCGCAAATTATCATAGAGCTGAAGTAAATTCATGAACATATAATATGTTAAAGAAATGTATAAGAATTGCTAAAAAAACTACTGTGATAATTTTTTTTAAAAATGACATAAATAACACATGGAAAACAATAAATGATATACTTGCCAAGTCAAAAAAGAATAAACCATTCTCACATTTATTTTCTGTGATGGAGAGAATATTGTAATGAAAATAGTTATGCCACAACATCAAACAACATTCTGAATATCTTTCTGTAAGCTGCAATTGCATTTTCAATTACAAAACGTAGATGAAAAACTACAGATACAATCATAGATAAATTGAAATGAAAACCAAGATTCGGTTTTGATGGACTTTCTTCTAAACTCATTAGCTCACAGTTACTATTAATCAAATGTCAGATACAGGGATGTTTCCAGATAAATTAAATTTAGCTAAAATAATCTCAGTTTTAAAAAAAGATGATGAGATGTTATTGACAAACTATAGACCTATATCTTTATTGCCAACACTTTCAAAAATATTTGAAAGGGAATTATTCATTCAACTATATGCCTTTTTTCAAAAGAAACAATTACTTTTTACGTTTCTGCAAAGAGCACTCAACAGAATCAGCTACACTTGAAGTAATTGACAGAATCTTAGTTGATATGAACAAAAATGATATACTATACCCAAACAATATTTATCTGGAACTGTTGAAGGCTTTTGATACTTTAGTTCATGAGATATTGTTTAAAAAGTTTTTATGGAAAAAATGGTATCAATGTCAGATAACTGGACCTCATGAAAGGTTATTTACATAATCATCAACAATATGTTGGTATAAAGTATGATACTCTTATTCTACATACTGGGGTTTCACAAGCCTCTATAATAGGACTATTACTATTTATTATTTATAGTAATGACATTGCAAAATTAAGTGAATTGTTCCATCTTGTAATAAATGCCGATGAAACCACTCTCTCCAGTACCTTAAAACTCATTAGCCAAAGCACACCTTTGAGAGATTGGAATGAAGCAATAAATGCTGAACTACAAAAGATAAACAACTGGCTAAGAGTGAACAAATCATCATTAAGTATCAGCAAAACATAATTTATTTTTTTCCACACACCACAGAAAAGAGATTACCACAATTTAATCTGCTGGCCCCCTAGAGTTTATCAGCAACAATCTTAAATATGCCGTAGCTGTGGTCACAGATATTTATCTGGAACTGTTGAAGGCTTTTGATACTTTAGTTCATGAGATATTGTTTAAAAAGTTTTTATGGAAAAAATGGTATCAATGTCAGATAACTGGACCTCATGAAAGGTTATTTACATAATCATCAACAATATGTTGGTATAAAGTATGATACTCTTATTCTACATACTGGGGTTTCACGGCACGTGCAAGACTGAATGACACAGACGTCTGCAGGATATCTTGACAGATCATTGGCAGACGTCTGTAGGATATCCTAAAGACGTCTTTATCATTGGCAGACGTCTGAAAGACATCCTAAAGACGTCTGTCTCATTTGACAGACTTCTGAAAGACATCCTAAAGACGTCTATGATATATCGCAGGGAGCCCGTGCGATCATCTGACGATGGTCTATGAACACATGAAATAAATATAATCCTATTTTCACCGCACGATGCCACCGGCAGCCCTAAGATAATCTGCCTATGTCCCTGCGGGACCCTGCCGTGCACTTTAAGATGATATTTGCTGATAAGACATCGGGGAAACGCCGGCAACTTTTATGTGGCAGCTAAAAGTTCCCGATGACCCGGCCAACGTCTTAAAGATGCCCAATTGTGGCCGATGATCTCCCGGTGCCCGCACGGCAATCTGAAATGCCTGCCGATTTTGTAAAAAATACCCATCGGCCGGGCATCTTTACTGAAATCGGCGCAAATGTGACTGAGGCATTAAAGTTCCCGATGACCCGGCCGACGTCTTAAAGATGCCCAATTGTGGCAGATGATCTCCCAGTGCCCGCACGGCAATCTGAAATGCCTGCCAATTTTGTAAAAAATACCCATCGGCCGGGCATCTTTATTGAAATTGGCGCAAATGTACCCGAGGCATTAGATGGCTATGAATATGGGGCATCCTGTTTGCTGTGAGATATGGAATCCTGACAGGTTGAGCACTGGGCTGGTTTGGCAGTAATACCGTTCCAGGTTTAACACACCTGTCTTGGATCCATATGTTATTGATGACAATTTAATGTTTCAAATTACAATGTTTGAAATTGAGATCCAAAATTAAGGGTGTAGTTATTATTCTGAGAGTAGTCATGTTAGATATCCTTATGGTTTCAGGCCATGAAGTTACTGGCCCAGAAAGGTGTCCTTTGATTGGGCTCCGTGGTGGGTAGGGGACCTAGCTGATGACATTTAAAAAACACACCAGGCATACAACAACAAAAAAGACCTAGGAATGAAATTTACATTTACTAGGATTCAAATAGAAAAGCAAAAATGTTCCCCTTTGCAATTGCAATTGCCAGGGTTTTGAAAACTGTTGAGGTTTAGCCATCTTTTATGATGCTGAATGTTACCAATTATTATAACAGCTCACATAGGCCTCAACAATAATAAAGGATTTAATCAGATTCCCAGATTTAGCGGGAGTTTCTGAAAAGGAGATAGTGGATGAGCTGAAAGACCACAATGTTGTCTAGTGCAAGCAGATATTTATAAAAAAGGATGTTACAAAAGTTCCAATAAGTATGTTTATTCTAACATTTGAAGCAGCACAGCTTCCAACATCTATTTAAGTTGGATATTTGAAAGCTATGGTTGAGATATTTATTCAAAACATTCTGCACTGCTTCAAGTGTCAGAGGTATGGACATGGATCCGAGTGATGCAAGGGGAATGTAACATGCCCTAAATGTACCGCCCACAATACTGGAGAAAATTCTATTCAAATATCATAAAATGTGTGAATTGTCTTGGCAATCACCCATTTTATTCACAGAATAGCCCTTCCTTTTTATATGTCATACTGAAAACATTCAGAGGCATGGAAGTAGAAAGTTTGAACACATCAAAGACATGGGGGGTGTGCATGCGTGAGGTACAAGATGGCAGTGTTTTGATATAGCTCCGTATTTGTTGGTTTTTCTGACAATTTACAGTGCTCTAACGTATCTGAAACCTGTTATAATATACACCCACCTGTTCTAGCACACCTCTGCCTCAGGTCTACGCTATCTAGCCGACCTGACTGAACACTAGCAGTGTAAAAACTGATCTGTAAAGTAACGAGGGCTGTTATTTGATTCGCTTTGAACGAAGCGCAGCGCTCGTCACACAGATCTTTTTGTACTCGTGGCGAGTGTTTACTTCTCAACTTCCTCTCTCAAACCAGCTTGGAATCACCTCCTTGCGGTACAGGTTCCTAATCACCTAGGCAACCTTGTCTAATCACCTAGACAAATATTGTCCAATCTCCTGGACATTATCAAACAAAATACAAACATCCTATCTAAACTGACAAGCCGAATCACCTCGGCACTAGGGCTTGCCCCACATAAACATTGTCGGTCTAATTTGAACGTAATAACGTTCTCCTATAAAAGCTGGGTTTAGCAATAACTTCTCTAGAACCTTCAGCATTTATTTTTTATTTTCAATCAAAATATCAAATAACAGTTGTGCCGCCATTGACCGTTCGCTCACCCTAGCTATTTCTACGACATATATAAATAGCACATACAAATATACAAAACAACAAATCCAAGCCTACTCACCATTTCTCCAAGTCTGTATTTTAATCCTAAAGTGTTAATCCGATTGTGCATCAAGCTGGATATTGTCTCAACCCCAAAATCGTCCACTTGGTCTCAAACAGTTATTGAATACAGATGTACTATCCAAAGAAATAACATGGCTTGCTCCACTCGTAGCTCTAGAAGGGACATGCAGGATGTCCATGATATTGAAAATCCCGCCACACCAAGCGGGTCTCAAACTCTTCCTGCAGCCTTGCTCTCTCCAGTGCAGAATGCGGTAGATGAGCTGGCCGATCTCAGGACCACTTACAACAACTTGGTCAAAATGAACAAGTCCACTATGGACGTCAATGCCCGTCTCACACAGAGAGTGGCAGATCTGCTTGCTGAGAAGGACGCCATCTTGGCTGACAACATCGCTCTCAATGCCGAGAAGAAACTTCTATCGGAGGAGAATCAGACCCTCACGGATGAGCTGACCACTTCTCTTCACACGATCAAAGAGAAGGACGATGTCCTTGACACGTTTATTCCTTCCTCCTCTGAAGTTCGTAACCTTGAAACAGATAGCGACACTTCTCTTCCTCAACTCCTGATCGTGCTACCCAAAGACGGTAATCAGGCCACTATTGCTGATGGCGTGACTCGTGCTGATTGCGCTCATAAGGTCTCGGCGGATAGCCTGCATTTCCTTCGTACTACATCTGACCGAGTTAAAAAGGCAGATCATCTCGTCATTCTTCCAGATACGTCTACTATCACTGCTGGCGAAGACGGTGTAAATACTTTTAACTGCCTCATGAATGAGATCGAAGGCATCAGGGCGGTAGGCCCGACAGTCACAGTAATTTCTCCGCCAGCTCCCACCGACGAGGTGCACAGAAAAAATTGGATGTACTTTGTCAGTTTCCTTGCCTCCCACGTCAAAGTTCTGCCCGGCTACAGTTTCCGTAAAATACAACTTTTTTACGGTTCCACTGACTTTGCTGTTGCCGCTGATGGGAGCCTTACTTCTTCTGCTATCGATGAAATCACGAAGGCTATAAACTCTTTCTCTTTCCCCTAGAAAGTTGCATTCGTGCCAAAAAAGGGCAGCACTCTTCTCCCGGAGCGTGACGGTGACAACAAGAAAAACCGCCGTCCTGTTAACATGAGGAAAAGAAAGGGGCTGACAGCAGCTGCATCCGCTAGTGCCTCTACCCTGGCCGCCTCTGTAGCCTCTTTTTCGTCGTCTGCTCCTGGGATCAAAGACATGTTGGCCGTTCCTACCAAGATTGCGGGACGAATCATCGGGAAAAATGGTTGCAACATCAGAGCGTGGAACAATATACCAGATCTAGTTGTCACCTTAACAAACATTGATGATGACACTTCCTAAGTTAAATTTACAGGCCCTCGGGCAGCAGTAAATAAAGTTAAATCTGAGGTTCAGAAATTAGTGGACACCGCCTGAGGACACTGGCCGGAGCCGTCCACCACTGATGACACTGCCAATGGCAATCTCTGTGTTAATCATGAATTTCATAAAATAAATATATGTACTTCCATAAGAAATAACAATGAAATATTCTCTTGTACATGTTTACTTAATGAAATAAATGATCTTTCTACATCAAAAAACATATATGAAAATAACGATGCCCCCTCACTGCCTCAAAGGCGGTTGCAAATATCCTCCATTCTCTTATGCAAATGGCATCTCCAGCTTGTTCTCCTTAAAAATAGTTTAAAAAAAATCAATCTGTTCTACATTGGAGATCTAGCTTCTATCTATAATACACCACAATTTCTTAACTATCTACATAGATACTATCTTCTTAATCTTAAGAAAGACATGTCTATACAGATAAATATAAAACATCCACAGGGATCTCTTGTTTTCCCCGGTAGATGGCTCCGGCGGGTATCATATCGACTATAAAATCTTAACACCAAACAAATTTCTCAATCGTAATTACAAAGACAATCCTGCCACGCCCACTGTGATCACGTGGCCCAAAGCAGCCAATCAGAGCGACACGGGTCCGTGGCGCAACAGTAATTGGTTCAATTGCTTGCGCGATCATGCACAATCATCTTATGAACCAGCCACGCCCAATTATACCACGTGGTCCTACCAGGCCAATCACAATGTGGTGAGGCCTGGGAGGCCGGCCCGGACTACATGTGCTCGCTCTGCACCACGTGGACAGCCACGTGGACAGCCACGGATTGTAAACAAACAACATTCTCGTATCAAAAATCTTAATAGAAAAGTGAAGAAAACATTGAACATCGGTTGTTGCAATGTTCAGAGCATATCTAGCAAGATCCTGCCAGTAAAAGACTACTTTAACAAGCATGACCTTGATGCCCTATTCATGACCGAAACTTAAGAATAAGAATAAGAATAAGAAGTGTATTTATTTGCAATCTAAAGATTGAAGAATTACAATAAAATGTGCTACAGCTAATTTACAATAAGTTTGGTAATAATAAAAAAAAAAAAAAAATGTTACAAGGTTATAGTGTGATACAAAATAATGGTAACTAGATAGTGGTGAGATTACATTATATACACATTATCAGGATCATCATAATCAATCTTTTCTTGTAGGTTGTTGAGGGCATATATTACAAAGCTTCCTTGTGTGCGCTTAACTCTTGTCTTTGGTAGTTCATATGGATATTGAGATCTGAGTTCATAGCATGGTGGCACTTTATTTGGAAGCAGGTGGTTAAGTTTGTGATCAGGGTTCATCATCTTTCTAAAGTATGATTTGCACAAGTTTTGCCTTCGTTCACACAAACTTTCCAGGTTCCCTTCAAGTAGGGCATCTACATATTCCAGTCTGGGATAAATAATTTTCATGGCACGCTTCTGTATCAATTCTATGTCATCTGTTAGGCCTTGGGTGAGTCCAGGGTGCCAGACCTGACAGGCATATTCCAGCACTGATCGAATATGACATATGTACACCATCCTGAGGTGCTCTGGTGGGGCCTTACATCTACGGAGGACTGTCAGAAAATGTAAGCGCTGGCTTGCCTTTTTGGTGATAAGGCTTACATGGCTGTCCCATTTGAGATCATTGGATACTATGATTGCAAGCAGCTTTGCAGTGTCTACACGTGCTATTGTCTCGTTTCCAAGTTGTAATGGTTCCAAAACTGGGGGTATGGTTGAGAAACAGATAACACTTTCCTTGGTCTTTGTGGGATTGATCTGACCATCATTTGTATCTGTCCAACCTTCAAGGCTGTTCATTGCTACCTACATTTTGCTTCCTGTCTCTATAGATTTATTGCCTATTTCTACTCCTGTTGTATCGTCCACAAATTTAATACCTTCGCATGGTTGGTTGAATTGAAGGTCGTTAATCATTACTAGGAACAAGAGCGGTCCTAGTTTGGTCCCTTGGGGTACTCCGCCATTTATTGTGACCCATTCTGACAGTATATCACCTATCTTTACTCTCTGTTGCCGACGGTACAAGAAAGATGAAATCCATTCACAAAGGAAGGTTGGTACTCCTAGATCTTTAAGCTTTCTTATAACAATGTTGTGGTTTATTAGGTCGAAGGCTTTGCGAAAGTCAATCAAAACAATTCTGACATAGGCTCCTAATTCATCAGCTTTGTGCATTAAATAAACTAGCGCATCTACAGTAGAAGATCCTGGAAGGGCTCCAAACTGGTTCCAGTATAACTGAGGCTTCACAATGTCAATCACCCACTTGCATACAAAGCCCTCAGCTAGCTTTGAAAGATTTGGGGTCAGGCTGATGGGGCGTAGGTCAGTTTGTATGGACTTGGGTGGGCTGACTTTTGGGATTGAGCAAACATCAGCTGACTTCCATAGCATTGGAACATGCCTTTGACGGAGGGATGAGTTTATGATTGCTGCAACTGGACCCGATAGAATAGTGCAGAAATCCCGTAGGATCCAGTTTGGTATGTTATCTGGTCCAACAGCTTTATGAATATTCAGGTGGCCCATCGCCCATTCTACTTTCTCTCTACTGACTATGTACTCACTGGGGATGTCAATGCTCTCATAGCTGTGATGGATGTCTAATGGGGTCAGGTCTTCACTTACAGACTGGAGAAATATGTTTATTTCTCCTGCCAGCTGTTGTACATTTCCATCATACAATGTGTTTGCTAGACACTCGAGGGATGATTTCTTTGATATTCCAGTAATAGTTCCTATATGTCCCCAGAATTTCCTTGAGTTGCTTTCACTGCTCACTGTATCCTGATAGAAACGTGTCCTTAGTGTGGGGGTCATCCTGTTTACTTTATTTCTCAATTTGTTAAAGAGCACTGTGTCCTTTGAGTGAAAAGCAGCTTGTCTTTGATCTATGAGATTAATGTAATGGTCTGTGATCCAAGGTTTGTCATTGCTGTTTCTAACACTATATTTCCATGGCATGTTGGCATCAAGTAAATTAGTCAAAACTGGCTGAAGGTATTCAAGCTGATCAGTAGTGTTCGTCATTGCGTATAATGGCTCCCAGGTTGCCTGTTGCAGCCCATAGGCAAACATAGCCCTCTCATTGGCTCCTGTGCTTCTTGAGAGTCTGACTGTCTTTGTTGGTGCCTTGTGACTGTCAGCGAGCATTGGCAAACACAGGACCACTCTGTGATCTGATGATCCAACCTGGGGGATAACATTTACATGTGTATAGTAGTTTGGGATGTTGGTATACACTTTATCCAGGATCGCATCTTTTCTTGTTGGTTCAGTCACAACCTGCTTGAGCTTGAAAGTACTTTTCAAATAGTTTTCCTTATAAGTGTTAAAATCCCCTGCTAAAACAATAGCTGTATGGGGATGTTTCTGTCTTATGTGGTCCAGGCATTTACTGATGTGTTGTGTTAATAGGTAGGTGTTTGCTTTGGGTGGATGGTAGATTGCACCTATTGTTATGTTGGGGTGTTCTCTTGGCATTCTCCTTGGCTTAATTGTCAACCACACAGACTCCATATCCTCGTCCTGTAGGTCATCCCATTCTACCCTGTTTGCATTTTCCTTGACAAAGACAATAACACCACCTCCTCTGCACCCATACCTGTCATTTCTTAAGGGCTTATATCCAGATATGTCCACTGAAGAGTCTGGAATGTCTTCGTCCAGCCATGATTCAGTTATCACAGCCACATCAATTTGATTAACATGGAGTACAGCATGCAGCTCATCCACCTTTTTTGGTAAAGATCTTAAGTTAGTGTTCAGAATTCGTGGCAAGTTCCATTTTAGTGTATTGACATGTATTAGGTTTGTTGAACATGATCCAGACTTTGTGCTTGGCTGATTACTGATTGATCTGTTTGTGATTATTACTTCAATTCTTTGTGTGGGTTGGTGTTCAAACATAGTCTCGAGACTGTCCAATTGTGGCTGGTAAGGTCTATGCAAACTGATATCAAGATCAAACACTTTGTCTTGTGTTCCAGGCATGCATTTGAGGTTAGTGCTAGTGTGTACACTTTCACTATGGTATGTGTGCACTTCAGTCATGGCACTGCCTTCTTGGCCAGCCTCCTAATAACAGTCATAACAATCTTTTTCTTTGTGCCCCATTCCATCACAGGCTCTGCACAAAACAGGCCTGCCATGCCTGCAATCTCCCTGGCTGTGACCTTCTTCCCAGCAGAAAAAGCAGCGTCCTCTGTAGTCTCTTGATGTTAGGTAATCCCTATTGTACTCCTCATCATGGTAATAGCTGTTATCATACTCTTCCCAGCCTCCTACAGCCCGTTGCTGGTTTCTAGGGAAGTTGTTATAGCAATTTGCACGCCTGTACCCTCCATCAGAGCCCTGGTAATTGCCCCTATGGCGGCCCTGCTGATAGGGGGTTTCCCTGGTGTGTACTCCAGCCCTTTGCTGGCCGTTGGGGGTGTTGTTTCTGGAGTTGGGGCGCTGGTAGGAGCCTCCTTGGCGACCTTGCTGTCTCCAGTTACCCATCCTGTTGTTCTGGGCGTAATCCTGCCTGCCAGGGCCCCCTGGGGTTGGCCTGCCATGTGCAGGGCCTCTGGGGCCTCCCTGGCGTCCCTCAGCATCAGAATCCCGCCTTCCTGGTCTCCTGACTTTGTTTTGAGGCTTGCAAAAGTCTGAAGCTCCTGGCTTCTTCATGAGGCCAAGATTGCTTGCCACTTTGTTAGAACCTGATCTTGTCAAGTGAGGCCCATCTCCTGTGAGGTGAATGTTGGATCATGGTTAACAAAAGTACATTCTGGTAATTCCTCACACAATGCCACAAGGCCAGAGTTCAGCAAACCAACTCTATCATTGGCACTGTCATTTCTAGGACATATACTGGAGAGAGTGACGTGGGAAGCCATGCCTTTGGCTTTCTCCAGAAGTGTCTTTGCCTTTTCCACTATGCCGTCAATGTCATCCACTGTGCTAGCATTGTTAGTACCAGCCATAATAGTGATCTTCCGGTAGCCAGCATCCTTCTTGTATAGATCCAAGTCTGAGTTTATGTCATCCAAAGTAGCGCCTCCATGGCAGTGGACTAATGTGTTCTCTAGTCTATCCTGATCAATATCCCTGATCATTGAGTCTCCTATCAACAAATCCTGGTCTACAGGGTTCCTATATGAGGCCCAGGTTTTGGCCTTCATCTCTGCATCTAGCGTGGCCAGTTTACCTCTCAGGGTCAGGTTTTCATCAGTAAGTTTCTTGCACTGACCTTCCTTCTCTTTCAGAGCCTCCTCCAGCTCCTGTATTCTCCTGCTCTGTTGTCTGTGCACCTCCTTCATCTCCTTGGCCATGTCAGCCATCGTGGCTGGTATACCCTCCAGGGTTTTCTTCATGGCCGCCATCATGGCTGGCATTTTCCTACACTCCAGGCAAGTGATCATGGCAGTCACAGTATCAGGATCCAGTGCAACGCATTTCAGATGGAACCATTCCATACAGGCTGTGCATTGTATGGATGGTCCTACTGTCACTCCTACGTCCTTCCTGTCAAACTGACAGGCTCCATCATTCCTGCACATAGAGAGTCCACCATCATCCACCTCCTTCAAATGGGTATCATCTCCCGCCATTTTGCGTGATCACAGGGGATGCAAGCACTTCTGCACAAAGTCTATCTAATCTGTATCAAAATCCACATGGAATATCCTATAAATCCGCCAGAATGGTTGTATTACATTAACACATCATTTGTGCGTCATTTGCTGTTTTAAATATTACATTAACATGATTTTATCCATTGGTAATTAGTAGAAATCCAGGAGCTAATTCAAAACACGTCTGCACTGTCCGGACACACACACTAAACTTAGATGCATGACTCCAAATCTGACAAAGTTAAACGTGAACTTGAAGAGGGTTAACTTGAATTTGAGTCTTTTCCTAGGATAGGACGGACAAGGGGAGGATTAGGGATTTTGTACAAATCTGAACTCCCTTTCAAAACCAATAGGGCCAACCAACCAGTGGTCACCACCATGGAGCTCATGGAATCATCCATCACATTGAGCGGTAAAAAGATAACTTTCGTGGTGAAATATAGACCTGGAGCATCAAATCGGAATAGATATACCTACTCTGAGTTTTATGATGAGTTCACCCAGCAGGTTAGGGAACACCCTTGATCTAATAATTACCTTCAAGGGTAACAAGTTCCTGAAGAGCCACCTGGTTGATGAATACATATCTGATCATAAAATGATTAAGATAGACCTTGATATAACTCCTCCAAAACCCCCCAAAAAATCTATCAAATATAGGAACTCCAAGAGCTTAGACCTTGAGTCCCTAAGGAGGGATATCAAATCCCTAACTGATAGAGACACAACATGGAATCACTTATCCCTGAATGATTTGGTGGATTACTATGACTGGGAACTCACATCACTCATGGATAAACATGCTCCTATCAAGGTTGCTAAGGTCACTCATCGCAAACCTGTACCTTGGATGAGTGATCAACTTAAGTCGGAAAGGTCTCTCAAGAGGAAGCTTGAGAGGAAAATGAACAAGACTGACTCTCAAATTGATAAAGAATTATACAAGTCTCAGAGAAATAAGTATAACGCCTTGCTGAAATCTTCTCAATCTGCATATTTCTCCAACCTGGTTGAGGAAAATAAACATGACCCTAAAAAACTCTTTAGAGTCATTGACACAGTCATGCACAAGAAAAAGGACACACCAATGCCCCAAACCTACTGTGATGTTACTCAAGCTGAGAAGTTTAACACATTCTTTCTAGAAAAAATAGAAAGAATTCGCCAAGAAATCAACATGGCTCCACTCTGCCATAGTCCGCCACCAGGTGACACTATTACCAATGGTACAGCATGTCTGGAGAGGTTCATACCTTTAACCATCGATGACGTGCGAAAATTGGTTAAGAGGTCTGCAAAGAAATCTTGTGAGCTGGATCCTATTCCAACCTGGCTCCTTCATGACCTCCCGGATGACCTCTTACCAATAATTACTTCCATTATAAATAAATCACTGACTGAATCTGAGGTATCGGAGAACATGAAGATAGCCATCATAACACCCCTGTTGAAGAAACTGGGTCTAGAACTGGTTGAGAAAAACTACAGACCCGTTTCAAACCTGACATTTATCTCAAAACTAACTGAGAGGGCAGTTGCCGACCAGTTAGTCCCTCATTTAGTAAGGAATGGCCTTACTGACAAGTTCCAATCCGCCTACAAGTAATATCACAGCACTGAAACTGCTCTGCTAAAGGTGCAAAATGATATATTGTGTGCACTCAACAGCAAGAAGTCAGTCATCTTGCTGTTGCTGGACCTCTCTGCTGCCTTTGACACCATTGATCATCAAATCCTATTTGACAGACTGGAGTCTAGATGTAATGTCAAATGTCATGCCCTCTCCTGGATCCGGTCATATCTAGGAAACAGGAAACAATGTGTGAAAGTGGGGACTCAAAGGTCATGTTTGAAGTCCATCAAAAACGGAGTGCCACAGGGCTCAGTCTTGGGTCCAATACTATTCACCATTTACATGACACCCCTCTCGGACATTCTGACCAAATATGGTCTGAGCTATCATATCTATGCAGATGATACGCAGATCTACATCCCTGTTGATCACACTTCCCCGCACCAGGGGGATATAAGCAGACACAAACTTGAGGAATGTGTCTATGAGGTCAGAAATTTCCTTATATCTAATAAGATGAAGATAAATGATGGAAAGACAGAGATGCTCATGTACGGACAAGTACGATACTGCAACCCACAGTAGTATCCCGGACACAATCAGAGTGGGTAGCTCTGATATTGCCCCCAGTGAGTCAGTGGTTGATCTTGGTATCACATTTGACTCCAACATGGACATGAAAGCTCAGATCAGAAGAATGTGTCAGAAGGGTTATTATCACATTAGGAATCTGGCAGCCATTAGACATTGTCTAGACGAGAAGACGGCTGTTACACTTACCCATGCTTTTGTTACATCTACCCTGGATTATGGTAACGGCCTGCTGGCTGGTCTTCCTAAAACGGACATTAGGAAGCTGCAATTCCGCAGCACGGGTAGTAGGAAAAATTAGGAAATTCGATCACATTTCAGGAAAACTACGGGAACTGCACTGGCTCCCTGTACACGCGAGAATAGACTTTAAAATCCTTCTCCTAACCTGGAAGGCCCTAAATGGTAAGGCTCCGCCTTACTTACGTGATCTACTCCAAATCAAAGATGGGGATCGATGTCTAAGATCCAACGATGGATCCCATCTACAAGTACCTAAGACCAGGCTAAGGACATTAGGGGACAGGGCCTTTTCATCTGCCGGCCCTAGACTCTGGAGCTCCCTGCCTACTGAAATTAGGACAAGTACCTCAGCCTCCTCATTCAAGAACAGACTGAAAACTCATCTCTTCAGGACACATGTCTTGAACACAGCGCTATGAACAGACTTCTCTGGTATCAGCGCTATACAAATTTTATTATTATTATTTTTATAATTATTATTATTATCCCGTGTTTACCCATCACACGCAGTTTATGGCTAAGACAGACCACTTAAATACTTTAAAGACTAAAGAGACTAAGAAATTGCTATTCAGACTGAAATTTCCTGGTCAATCGATGAAAAGAATTGTTCCTTCATTACAAATACCTTCAGGAACATCCACTCAGACTACGCACCCCGTCTCAGTAATAACTCAAACAACAACATCCACTAAACCCTCTGGATATAAATCCTGTGCACTTGAAACATAAACTAGCTTAACAAGTGATTACTTCAAATCCTATATTTATTCTAATAATTCTGAATATGGCTATCAACAATATCGTACACAGTTATTGTAGAGGATTGAATGCAAATAGGCCAGAACTGGAGTGATTGGCCCAAAAATATAATTCATCTGTCATTTCTTTACAAGAAATTAAATTTCAAGAAAATTCAACAACATTTAAATTAATTAAGCACACATTTTCCACAAAAAAACGTTTTAAATTCACATACTAGTGATAAATGTATTTGTCTTTCATGTCTATAAACCTTTTGAAAAATACATCCCCATCATTGTCTAAAATCTTTTCAAAAAAGATCCTCTTTTATAGCCTTCTTGTGAAAGCACACTTCTTTCTTGGTGTCACTTCATGTGGAGTGTCATCATTGAGGAACTAAAAAGTAGAATGCCATTGAAGTATATGCAACATACATATGACTTCATGAGATGTATTGACCTCTAAATAGTGCCAGACTGATGTCAAACAATGCTGCACTACTTTGAGCGTCAATTGAGGTCAAAGTTCACTTCCCCGTGTTTACCCATCACATGCAGTTTATGGCTAAAACAGACCACTGCTGGGAATGCAACATTTATGTCTTATCTTATTACTCTATTATAATTTCAATTTGTCATGATGTTCATCTTTCAATACACCAAATTGTAGAAATGATGCTTAATACATTTAAGGGATATGTACCTAACAAAGTTGCATTAATTGATGCAATGGACAGAGCACATGGAAGAGTTTCTATATATATATAAATCCTCTTTACCTCAATATTAATAATAAATTTGGACAGCACTTATACGAGACAATAGGTGTGTTTCAGTCTACTTTTAAAAGCACTGACTGAAGGACTACTTTCTGATGTCAGTAGGGAGGGCATTCCATAACTTAGGGGCAGTTGCAGAAAAAGAACCTACTGTTTTCAAAGTCCTAGAGACAGTGAGGTAAGTATTATCATTAGACCTTAGGTCTCTCTCATTCTCTCTCACTAGAATTAGATCATGCAAGTAAGGAGGTACCTTACCATTTTAGGCGTTCCAAGTCAAAAGAGGAATTTTGAAGTTAATTCTGGCGTGCACAGATAGCCAGTGCAATTTCTTCAGTTTTTTCTGATATAGGATCAAACTTCCTTATCTTTCCCACTACATGTGCTGCAGAGTTCTAAAGATATTGCAACCTCTTAATATCTTATTGTGGGAGACTATATACAATATTTAATCCAAATTATGCTGATCGTTTTGAAAATAAAACAAATACAAGACCGACTTTTGACATTCACATCAAAGAATCTTTACAATCTTTAGGTATAATTCCAAATCAAATAGCTAAATTTCAATATCCACTCAACAGATCCATCTATGCTGCAGCTGCTGTTAATATTTATTCAGAACATCTGCCAAATAAATTGTCTATTTATTCTGCAGAACTTCATGCTTTGAACTTAGCTTTAGATCATGTGGAGACTTTTCCACACCAGACATTTTAATATTTTCTGATTATTTGTCTTGTATTTATAATATTCTTGAGTGCATCACAGACTGAGGAAAATAAAGAAATTTGTTTTTATTGGATCCCCAATACCAATGGTGTCCAAGGAAATGAGGCTGCTGACCAAGCTGCCAAAGCAGCATTGGATAAATGCCCAATAAATATGCTTATTCCTTATACAGAGTTTAAGAAATATGTTACAGTTTTTTTGCTCTCTAAATGGCAATTGCACTGGAACGAAGTTTTTAATAAATTACATGAAATTAAGCCCATTCTGGGTAAAACTAAAGGTGCCTGAAGAAGTTGAAACATTGTTATCTTCTTAAAGGTGAAGATCAGCCTCAGTGTATTGGTTGTCAAAGAGCTTTGACTATCAAACATGCTTTGATTGAGTGTATCGATTTTGATATTATACAAAGTCAATATTTCAATGTCCAAGTTTACATATTATTTGAGTCTTAATTACTCACCATAATATATTATCAATATGCCGTACAGGACAAAGTTTCCTTCAATGAGATCCATTTTGTCATCTCTCTACAAATCAAATAATTAGAGATCACAATTACAATATGATATTGATAAATATGGGAACCAACCAAAGCAGAACTTGAGTTTCAACATCAAGTTATACTTTAATTCCAAGAAGTTGATTTTCTGTCAGTAATGGACTGATCAGATAGTAATTTGGGTCTTCATTGAGTTGGAATTAACAATTAGTAAATTACCTGTTTTATCAAAACATTCAGTGAGGTCTAATTCTATATAAATTTGTTATCAATATAAAAAGGTGGCAATAATAATTACACCCTCATTAGTAGTTCCAAATTGATTGATATGGTCCACTTCCTCATTGACAACATCTATGTAACATTTGGAAACACCATTCACCAGCAAATCATTGGAATTCCAATGGGCATATCTTGTGCTCCTCTGCTGGCTAATTTGTTCCTCATGTCACATGAATACAAGTTCATGGAGAAGTTGGAAAAGAATAACATTCATAAAGCTAAATCTTTTAATTATACTTTTCGGTTCATAGATGACCTTGTAAGCTTTAACAACAAAGACTTCAGTGAGGGCGTGTCCAATATTTACCCTAAAGAACTCAGCATCAAACAGGAAAACACTCACAGTGATAGGGCTTCCTACCTTGATCTTTACACTGAGATCAACAACAAACAATTTCACACTAAACTCTATGACAAACGAGACAGCTTTAAGTTTGATATTGTGAACTATCCCTTTGTGAAGGATTCAAACATTCCAGAAAAGCCTGCCCATGGAGTTTATGCCTCTAGACTCATCAGCATTGCTCGCGCATGTGACTCATTCAAAGACTTTAAGGATAGACATGAATTTCTGTGTTTGAAGCTGATGAGACAGGGCTTTCATTATAAATCATTAGTGAAACAGCTACACAAAACTAAGCATAAACACAGAGATCTCTTTGCTAAATACCAGTCAGTCATTGAAGTTCCTTTGCCCATCAACATCTCAAATCAACGGCATGTTACATTACGCTGATACTCATCTCACTGTATTCCTTCATTTTCATCCCTTCATTTTATCACTAGTGGAATCCTGCTTAAGATCGCGAGGGGGCGTAGTTTCCTACTATGAAGGTGTACGAGTAATGTTCCAGCATGCATGCCATTGATCTGTGTTTTCAGATCATGTGTTGGTACATGAAGCCTACACCCTGCTAGTTATAATCATCTGTTTGGTCCATTTTCATACAGTTTTATTTACTTCCATTGCATGCTTATACATTCTCATGTTATCATACTAGTCTTGTTAAATTTGTTTCTGTTAGTCATTCCAGTTGTTAAACATAGCATAATAAGTCTACTTCTGGTGAACAATGTATCTGCCCAATTCACACAATTGGTAAATCATGGTTTTGGATTATATATTTTACCAGTTATGTTTTTGTGATTATGAATAGTTAATTCGTAATTATTAACAAAGAATACATATGGTGTTGAGGTATTAATATGATCCAAAAAGAAAGTTGTAAAATATGACATTTGCAATATGCTTTTTCCTCCAAAAATGTAATGAATAAACTAAATTTTATATTCACAGAACATCTACAGAATAGAATGAATACATAATCAAAGTCAATTGGAATATGTCACAATAAAACATTACTATGTATAACTACCAATTTCACATCTGATATTGGGCCCAATGCAGCTTCACACATTAAATTTGTAGATCATGCCATCTCAGACCAGAATACATGAAACATGAAGTCAAGCCTTTATATATGAGTTATTTGGTATATTTATTTGAAATTATTAGTCTAATTGGCCATAATGAATAAAAGTGCACTAATAAAGACTTTATTTGAAGATAATGAAAATAATAACTAGAAGACATGGAAGTATAATACAATTTGATTTAAGGCTCTGATAATATGATTGTTACTCTTAACATACAAATTAATCTAATTTGCACCCTGATTGTTCAAATCACAGTGACTTAATTTGAAATGACAATGCTAAATGATAGAAAGTTGACTGTTTACATAATTTTCTGATTAGTTCCTGTTAATTTTCTAATTAGTTACTGATTATATTCCTTTGGAAATGGTAATTATCTATATATGCACATGGGAATTACTAAATTGATTTGTTTATTTGAACTTTAATATCATTTGAGTCATTTCGTGATGACACCTATTTATAGAAGATATATAGCTGCCTAATTGTATTCTTTATTAAAGTTTTTTACAATTTAATCATCAATGCAACCTTACAAAAAAAACAAAAACCATGTCTGCCAGCTTAGAGGGATGTTCATGTCTACCATTGAGATACACATTCAGCTTCAACTCAATGCATACCAAAGAAGAGTAGGCACTTAAGTTTTTCACATCCAAAATTGTTGCAATGCACTTCTGTAATCAGGGGAAACCATCCCCAAATTTACACACACTGATTGTATCATAAATACAGTGTCAACATATTTCAATTTGTTTTTTGCCCATACTATTGGGATGTAAATCATACTGTCCTACTTCAATTTTATCAGGCTTTAATTGGGGTTGATATGGAATCCTGACAGGCTGTGTACTGGGCTGGTTTGGCAGTATTACCAGCCCAGGTGTAACACCAAATCATCTGAGACCCAAGTCTGATTTAAGTTACTTATGGTATTCCTCCTTCAATATATTTTGGATTTATCATTTGGTTAATTATATATTTCAATTTGATGAAATTCATTGTTTAGAATTTAATCATTTGTTATCAAACTTTAATTTGATAAATGCATAAAGGAGAAAACTGATATCAATTAAGAGATGAAGATCAGGGGAGGGAAAGCTATGAACAGTTCTGGACGGTAAATCTGAACCAATCAGGACAATGGATTGTCTATTGTTGGATTGCCTATCGATAAATTGCCTATTGATCTGTTGCCTTTTGATGGGTTGCTTTAGATGTGTTGCTTTTCATGTGTTGCTTTTTTGTGTGTTTATATGAGAAAAGAAAATCTCTTCAGTGTCCAGCACAGATTCATCCGAACCTAGAAAATCCAAAACATGAAACAAACTTCGATCCATGTAACATTTTACATTTAGCAAACCTTAGGTTTGAGTCTTTACAATTCCAAGAAAACTTCTGATCAAATTCATTATCCAAAAATACCTCTTTGAACTAATGCACCTCGAAATGATAATTTATACACATCTAACTCAAATGAGATAAGAAAGAGACCTTCATTTAAATGACTTAAATGATTCAAACTTACTGTTGTCATGGCAACTGTGCTAGCTTGTTACAGAGAGAGTATTTAGAATTGTCAAAATTTTCAAATCTTAATGAAGAGACTTAGGAACCAATTACAGAGTGTAATTATCACAATACCTCTATAGAAAGTAATTTATCTGTAAGATTACGTCAAATATGGCCAAAAATAAGGTTAGAAAAGTGTCATTATGAGCCCCAGAGCCTGTTACTAAGGAATTGATGGTTACCATGGTTACGGACACATCAGAAGTCAAATATTTCAGATTTTTCTGTTTTTCGCAAACACCTTATCATACACAAATTTCAAAGGAAATCTATTTTTGACCATGTCCGCATTTTTTTGACTTTCTCATGGAGCTGCTATTAATAATTCAAAAGACATATCACTAATTTCTTCCTTGATAAATTGAACCATTTCAACTGAATTTTAACAAATTACATAACTAAGTTTTACCAAAACTAAACATATTTGGAGAATAATGTTCTTCAAAGAAACAGAAAGAAAAGTTAATCAATAATTGGTATATATGGTCTAATGTTCTATTTTACAATATCATTTTATTCATCATTTTAATTATAATATTCTCTAAGGGCATCATAGACTCTGTACTAAATGAATTTTATTTGATTGAATATTGAGTGATAACATTAGAATATTATCTAGTTATTTCGATACTGACATAAATGGACTTCTGCGAACAGATCTCATCGCAGATTTATGGCTAACTCATTAAGTATTGAAGCTAGATTCAATGATATAACGCCCCCATTAGAATGGTCCTCTGATTTTTTTGTCAGTTCGTAAGAGTAAAACAAAAAAATAAACCATGGCACCTTGTTTGCCGTGAGGTGCAACCCATAAGGGGGGGATATGGAGTTCTGCAGTTTGAGAACTGGACTGGTTTGGCAGTTATGATAAAGGGACTCAGAGAGACTAATTATCCTGAATTTGATTAAATAAAAATAGTTGATTTCATTACAAATATATGCTGGGCTTGATTTTAGTGCCACCATTTTTTATGCAATCTTAACAAAATGTTACACCAAGGATATGTTGCAATAATATGTTTTATATTATGTGTGTGAAATAAAATGTTGCTGTTAAGCAGATTTTCAAAGATAGTCTACTGATAAATTGCAATATTTAACTAATTATACATAATTATGCCGATTCTATCAGACAAAAAAATGCTTGCACAAAGAATTGATGGGACGAATCAGTTTTAAGTCAGTCAGGAATAGGTCTATGTCTATGTCATAATATTCTGCTATAAGATCGTGTATATATGCCTTTAATATTCTCTGATCAAACATACCATTTAATGTATTTGAAGCCATGCATCACATGTGCCAATACAATGAACAATGACAGTATGATATTCAATGATTGTATCTTACCAATTTACTGAAGCCACCTCATTAAATATTGATGCTAGATTCAATGATGTAACGCCCCCATGTGGGCCGGGGGATATGGAGTTCTGCATGTTGAGAACTGGACTGGCAGTAATACCGTCCAGTTGCACACCTGTTTGACCACAAATATTCACCTTAGACAGGAGGACTTTAGGGCCTGATATTGTCGGTTTGTGGAATTTAGCTCCACATATTTTTTCAATTTTCAATTTTCAATTTTCAAAAACTAATCTGAAAGAAAAATAAGTTTTAAATTTGGTATATTTAAGAAATACTCTCAATAATGATAATAAAGTCTCCATTAAGATGATATTTTGGTAATATCTTCATGCTTATCAAAATATTATTAGCTTAACACATTAGCTTAACAGATGTGTGGAGCTTGACTGCTGGGTCATTTTGTGTATTCTCGAGTATATTGTCCAATGTAGCCGAGTTTTATAGGTGTGCTGATGAATCTGCCCCATATTTATAACTCCCTATTATTAAAATAGGAGTCAGATTAAGGCTTAGGAACATGGTTAATGAATTATAAACACAACACATATGGCATCAAACAAACAAAGAAGTGCTGATATGGAAACAGACTCGGATAACGATTTGAACACAAATGAAAAAAGATGGCCAAGATTTTTAATAGTTGAAAGCACAGATCCACTACAAATCATGTCTCCTTTTGCAATTGAAAAAAGGTATTCAAGGAGTAGCAAGAAAAGTGAAAAATGTTAAGAAGATGCATGACAAATTATTAATAGAAATGGACAGATAGAGTCATTCCAATAATTTAATGAAATGTTCTTTATTGGCCACTATACCTGTAAAAATAACTCCTCATCAGACCCTAAACACCAGAAAAGGAGTTATCAGAACTTTTTGATATACCAGAGACTGATATTGTTGAGGAGTTGTCTGATCAAAATTTTGTCACTTGCCTTCGCATTACCATCAATAAAGATGGCGTCAGAACTCCCATCAGTACCTATATTATCACTTTTGAAACAACGCAGCTACCACAATCAATTGGATATTTAAACGTAAGAGTAAACATATATATTCCAATGTCCAATATTGACATGTCCAAAATGCACTGGCCAGCACAGGAGTGAAAATTGTGAATCTCACCCTTTTAAATGCAATAATTGTGAAGGTGAACACCCGTCATGTTCTCGGAATTGTCCCTCTTTTACAAGAGAAAAAGAAATTCAGAGAATAAAGTACACAGAAAACATTATTGTCAAAAAAACAATATTGTCAAAAAAACAAAAGATACTAAATCCATTTTATATTTAACATGGCCAATTGGTGAAAAGAACTATTCCTTTATGAGCAAATCAATAACAGCAATATCAACACAGACTCCTGTATCATGTACCCAAAGGCCACGGGCCGTGGCGCAGTTGGCTAGAGCGCCAGCTTATTAGCACCAGTTCCTCTGTGGTGATCCAAAGGTCGTGGGTTCGAACCCCGGCCATGCCGAGATTGAACTCATGATTCAATTTCCCATATGAGCTGAGGCCCATGCCAAAAGGGTTAACCCATTGTCCTTGTAAATCTGTGACCGGGTGGGTTGTCATGTCAAGGACCTGCGACATGACAATTCAGTGAGGCAGCACTGTATCTGCTACAAGTAGGTGTCATCACGAAATGACTGAAATAATGTTGAAAGTGATGTAAAGCCCCAAATAAACAATAAAACAATCACGTACCCCTTTACTTACTCAATCTTTAATAAAACCTACACAATCTTCCGTAAAAAATTCAATCAACTTCAAGCAATAAAGGTGCAAATTCCAATTCTCCACAGCGGAAAAACCCTGTTAATAACTCTGACAAAAAAGAAACTAGAGATCAAGGAAAACAAATAAAATACAAAGAACAAAATCATTAGGAAGGATGGATACAAATGATTCTCCTGATTGACCTAGCATTCAGGGGCACTCCAGCATAATCGTAGTAGAATTAAATGATTACGTTTGACCACATTGTATTATTACTCATTATTTTAAATATGGCTATCAGCAATATCAAATGTAATTGTAGGGGATTTGAGGCAAACAGGCCAGAACTGGAATTATTAGCCCAAAAATATAATGCATTGGTAATTTGTTTACAAGAAACTTAATTCCAAGATGATTCCACAACATTTAAGGGATATGTGATTTGTAATAAAGTCGGTTCAATTGACATTATGGACCGAGCACATGAGTTTCTATTTTTGTTAAATCCTGTATACCCCAAAGTAAAGTAACATTAAATACTAATTTGCAAGCTTCTGCTGTTAGGGTTACCCTGCACAATACATTAATTATATGTTCAATATATTTACCATCTAGTGAGCCAGTTAATATTGCAGATTTAATTAATTTGATAACCCAGCTGCCACAGCCATATATGTTAGTTGGTGACTTCAATGCTCACAACTATCTTTGGGATGGCAGAAATAATACTATTGCCAAAGAACATATAATAGAAGAATTTTTGAATAACAATAGTTTGTGTCTTTGGAATGAAGATTCTCCGACATATTTACATCCTGCTACAGGCTCTTTAACATCAATAGATCTCCAAATTTATCTTTAGACTATTCCTGGATAGGAGAGGAAGGTCAATGGGATAGTGATCATTATCCCATTATTATAAATAATCATTTTCCCCCACCAGACAAATGAATCCCCAAGTGGAAATTTCAAAAAGCTGATTGGGCAAAATTTCCAAAACTTGCATTGGATAAATCTCATGATAACGCTCCTGGGCCTGATCAAATTCACGACCAAACACCTCCCTGACCAATCACTGGTGATTTTCCTCCTTCAAGGAGTGAAGCCACTATCATTCCCATTCCCAAACCTGGCAAAGATTCATCAGATTCAAATAATTATCGTTTCATTGCTTTAACAAGTTGTATTTGTAAAACAATGGAACGAATGATTAACAAGCGTTTAGTTTGGTTTTTAGAAACTGCAGCTTTTATTTCAGTTGCACAAAGTGGCTTTAGAAAGACTTGAAGTACTATTGACCATCTGGTACGTTTAGAAACATTTATAGAAGAGGGTTTTCTAAAAGATGAGCATGTGGTTAGTATATTTCTTGATTTAGAGAAGGCATATGACACCACATGGAAATATGGGATAATGAGTGATTTACATGATATGGGATTAAGGGGTCGTTTACCCCTTTTTATTCAAAATTTCTTGTAAAATAGACAATTCAGGGTCTGAGTTGGTTCATCACTTTCTGATGCATTTGATCAGGAAATAGGTGTTCCACAGGGTAGTATATTATCTGTAACCCTATTTATTATAAAAATCAACAGCATAATAAATTGTGTGAGACCAGGAGCAGATTGTTTATTATTTGTTGATGATTTAATTTATGTTACAGGTCCACAAGCATGCATACTAAAAAAAGACAGCTCCAACAACATCTTAATAGAATACAAGAATAGGCTGATCATAATGGATTTAAGTTTTCTTTAAAGAAAACTGTGTGTATGCACTTTTGTAAAAAAATGGAAGGTTCACTCAGATCCTGATCTTTATTGAGGCCAAACTCAGATACCTATTGTCGAAGAAACCAAGTTTCTTGGACTTATTTTTGACAGGAAATTATCTTTTATTCCTCACATTAAATATGTTAAAAAGAAATGCCAGAAGGCATTGGATTTATTTCGGGTTCTTGCCCATGCCGATTGGGGAGGGGATCGTAATATTATATGGATCAGCACATCCATCTTATATTAAAATGCTTGATCCTGTGCAAAATCAAGGTTTAAGACTATGCCTTGGTGTATTTCGTACATCGCCTGCAGCTTGGCAGTTGAGGCAGATGAGCTGCCTCTTGATTTAAGAAGAGGAAAGCTTGCCCTTCAGTATGCTGCCAAAATTGCAGCTTGTCCAGACAATCCTGCACATGATACTATATTCAATCCAACTTATGTTGATCTTTTTGAAAATAAACCAAATACAAAACCGACTTTTGGCATTCATATCAAAGAATCTTTACAATCTTCAAATATAAATCCAAATCAAATAGCTAAATTTCAATATCCAGAAACACCTCCATGGACCTATGCATATTAATGTAGTCATGTCAAAATTAAAGAAATACTCACCAGATCCTTCCCTTTATATAAATAGTTATAAAAAAATAAAATCTATCTTCACTGGATATCATTATTTTAGATCATGTGGAGACTTCTCCACATCAAACATTTTTAATATTTTGTGATTCTTTGTCTTGTTTACAAGCATTGAAAGCGAATGAAATATCCTTTTATTTACAAAATACTTGAACAGCATCACAAACTCTGTACTGAGGAAAATAAAGAGATTCGATTTTATTGAATTCCCAGTCATAATAGAATCCTTGAAAATGAGGTTGCTGACCAAGCTGCCAAAGCAGCATTGGATTAGGGCCCAATAAATATGCTTATTCCTAATACAGAGTTTAAGAAATATATTACTGTACTTTTACGTTCCAAATGCAATTGCACTGGAACGAAGCTATTTTTAATAAACTACACGAAATTAAGCCGGTTCTAGGTAAAACCAAAGGTGCTTGTAGAATCAACCGAAGAGAACAGTCTGTTTTAACGCATATAAGAATTGGACATAGTCATTTGACTCATTGCTATTTTCTTAAAGGCGAAAATCAGCCTCAGTGTATTGGATGTCAAAGTGCTATGACTGTTAAACATATAATAATTGAATGTATTGATTTTGATATAATTAGGACTCAATATTTTAATGTGCAGGATTTACATTTGTTATTTGACACAGTAGATACTTCTGTGATAGTATTGTTTTTAAACCAAATAGGACTTTATAACCAATCTTAAGTGTGGAGCTCTTGTTAACTTAGGTCATTGACCTATTTATCAAAATCCATGAAACGTCAAATGGTATTTAAAGTCTTGAATTTATTTTTACAAATTTATTTTGTCTACAACTGATATATTGAAAGGATTCTGTTGATATTTTGTGATTAGATTATTCACGTAACATAATGATTTTATAAATCATATATCTGGTCAAAACGTTTGTTTCTACCACTCTTAGGCACTGAAAAACCTTGATGGTTGATGTGCCTCTAAGCAACCATTCATTCATTCACTAAAGAATCTGAGGTTAAGAAATTGATAAAGGAAGCAGCAAAGAAGTCTGGTGAATTAGATCCCATCCCGACATGTCTGCTATCCATGTGCATTGATCACCTAATCCCACTAATAACCACCATTATTAATAAATCAAATACTCTTGGTGACATGCCAGACGAGTTGAAGATGGCAATTATCAGGCCATTAATTAAGAAAAATTAATTAAGAAAAATTACAGGCCTGTATCGAACCTTGCATACTTATCTAAATTAATTGAAAGAGCAGTAGCAAAACAATTGTGGGACATATAGCAAATAATAATATTCAGGGCATGTTTCAATCGGCATACAAGGAATTTCATAGCACGGAAACCGCATTATTGAGAGTTCAAATTGACATACTGATGGATATTGATAAAACAATATGTTGGTATTGCTAGACCTGTCAGCCGCTTTTGATACTATTGATCATAAGATACTATTAAACAGACTTGAAAAAAGGTGTGGACTTAGAAGTATGGCACTTAAATGGTTCAAATCATACTTAACAAACAGAATTCGATGTGTAACAATTGACGGTAAAAGATGAAAAAAATATGGATATTAATTATTGAGTTCCACAGGGCTCGGTACTTGGACCTATTTTGTTCACAACCTACCTGGGACCTCTTTCAGAAATCATAGAGTAAACCCCAAAGCTGTATATACTGAAATTCTAACAGAATTGTTGAAAATATCTTTTGATTGTGACAAATATCTTATGGTTGTGGCCACGGGCCGTGGTGCAGTTGGTTAGGGCGCCAGCTTATTAGCACCAGTTCCTCTGTGGTGATCCAAAGATCGTGGGTTCGAACCCAGGCCGTGCCGGGATTGAACTCATGATACAATTTCCCACATGAGCTGAGGCCTGTGCCAAAGGGTTAACCTGTTGTCCTTGTAAATATGTGACCGGGTGGGTTGTCATGTCAAGGACCTGCGACATGACAATTCAGTGAGGCAGCACTATATCTGCTTTAAGTAGGTCTCATCACGAAATAACTGAAATAATGTTGAAAGTGATGTAAAACCCCAAACAAACAAACAAAACTTATGGTTGTGAAAGATATATCATTTATGGGAAAAGTATACTATTTATTTGAAAAGTATCTTATGCATGTGAAAACCTTTCTGTCAAAAAGGGAAGACTTGACTCAAAGGCTGCATGGAATCCCCCTTAACTTTAAGGCTGTGATATTGAAAAAGTGACATTTAACCCTTTGATCACTGGTTTGGCCTTAAATCACAAGGACTTTGAATGGCAAAACTGTGAATACTGATAATTGGTATCAGGAAAATTTATGATTTGACCCTCTTTGATGAAATTTGGGGTTTTTCACACCACTGAATGGGAAGACATCAAAGGCTGCATGGATTGCACCTTAAAAGCTGGGCTGTATAGACTTTTTTTAAAACTTTTTTTTGCAAACATATATAATATAAAAAATAATGATTTTTCTTCATTTATAACTTCATAAATATTCATCAGTTTTTAATAATTTTACCACCAAAAGTAAGCCAAGAAAAGGCACTATCATCATGATAAGTGTTATCCTCCAATTCATTCTTTAAATGGTAGAAAAAAATGGCCGAAAATGTGTTGCTCCAATTTTGACAATTGATAAACAACACCTCCTGTGACTTACAGAGCCCCCTGACAGTTCAAAGGTCAAGGTCACACAACACACTTCCTGTTTAGTACTGGCAGTACTTGGTGGTCACAAAAAAATCATAATTCTCAGGGCAGATGTTCTTTTGTGGATTTCAGACAGATGGCCTGTATGTATGTCAATTTTAAGATTATATATTGTTTTCAGATACCTTAAACCACTGTAAAATCACCTGGAACCTTCCAGGTTTCATGAATGCTTTAAAAAGCAAAATGTGTTTAGTCTCATCCATTTATATTGATACAACTTTATGTTTTCTGCACATCAGTACTCCACTGTCTATTGCATTGTTGGACATCCTAAATCTGAATACCTCCCTGATATTCAAATGTCTCATAATTTAATTCAAATAATTCATATGCTGGGTATTCAGTGCAGCATTTTGTAACATCTTTACCTCGTTTATATTTGAGACTAATAATGATGATAATGATTACAATGAAATTTGTATTGGCTGATACCAAACAGTGTCTGTTCATAGTGCTTTTCAAAATTGTGTCTTTGGAACAGGTGAATTTGGAGGCGTTTTATAAAGACATCAACTGAGACACTAATCCTAAACATAAAGGCACTATTAATGAATTTGTGGAACCACAGTATCTAGCTTCTGATTTAAATGAAGGGTACTTTTGCTTGAATTAACAGAAAGAAGATCTCTCAAGAAGGATTTTGAAATTAATTCTGACATAAAATATAGTTGATTCAGTCTGTATTTTCCTCAGGATGAGGGAATTATTAGCTACTGCTCATTTTACTCATGTTCAAGTAGATAGTTACAAAAATTACCTTTAAAATTTATTACGATTCTTTACACATTAACTTATTCAATCTGATTGTGGTGTGAAGGTGATTGAATGCAAGGAATGGAAGAGATGGGCAGGAGATTGAATGCAAGGAATGGAAGAGATAAGCAGGTCCCTCTTTGCATTCTGGTGATTCGGATAACAACAAGAATAGTTTCAAATAAATAACTAATTGAGGCATAGATTTATCTGCTCAGCATACTATGATGGGTTTCTTGGTCTGCCATTTGTCTGTTTGTGTAATCCCGTTGTTGTTGATCTATATTGCTTCATTTTCCCCCGTATATTCCCTATTATAACCGTGGATCTTAAAGAACAACCTGAAAAATATTTTAGGGTCCAGAATTCTCCTATTTGTCCATATTTTCTTCCTCAGGCTGCTCAACTGTTTTCAAACCCACTCTCTATATACTGAGAGGAATATCAATCAGTGCATTTCATAGGGATTATGTCCCTCATACTGATTGGTTCTGTTATATGTTTGGGGAACCAAGTGCAATTCCTTCATTGAGCAACATTTTATAAGACTGTGTTTTCTTGCACCTAAATTTAACTGATGTGTTTCTCCATGATAACTATGTAGTTAAACATACCATAGAAGGACAATGTTGTTATCAGGTTGGACCACAACATTATTCTTCTACATACTCAGCACATTGGAAAAACATAGAAAAACAACTAAACCTTATTTCTACATGCACACAATGCTGTTTCTACTTTGTCTGTTTCATTGGTCATTGAGGTTGAAATATTTGTACCTTCGTGGTTGATCACACAACCAGTTTTAGTTGGGGTGATGGTCACAACTTCACTATGTTTTGAGTTTTTATCAGACTTCCTCTTCCAGGAGATTCTGGAAATTCAAACTGGGGAGAATGGAGTTCCTGCAATGGCATTTCCAATGTCACCCGCTCCCGAAGTTGTAAAGGAAAGTGCTATGAGTACGAAAAATGCACTGAGAACTGCGCAGGTCAATATATAATAATACAAATTTTCTTATTCAAATTAGATATAAGAAGTTGGGATAAAATATTAAAAAATAATAATACTGATGACCATGATGGTAAAAGCTGGTGTTAATCACATAAAATATGAGTGTTTAATATCTTTTCATAATCTATAAAATCTGTAAGACCTAGTTCTGTTGGGGATGTGGTACTCTGCATGGGTGTGTCACATGCTCTTTACATTTCGTTTATATTTTCAGGGCAAAGAAACTCATCAGAAGAAAATTTAGGAGAAGGTTCAGGAGAAAGTAAGAGACATTTACACATTTGGAGCACATTTCTAATGTCCATTCTGTTAGTTTGATTTCAATCACTGGAGTACTTCCCAGTTAACAATTTTACGTTTTTTCTGTCTTGTGAGCATATTGTATTTTGGTGCCTGACGTTGTAAGGACGTAGATCAGATAATGTTGTGAGCATTGTAGTGCAATTTTGTGAGCACATGCTCAGCATTTTGTGAGCACATTGTAAGCATTTTTGTTGAGGCATTGTAACCTGACATTGTAAGGAGGTGTTGTCCTTTTTGCCATATGTGTAGTCTTATTAGATATGGGCACTGCACGGCCACCCGAGCGCCAATCACATATCTCCTGGACACCACAAATTTCTCCAGATATCAGACAGCCTAAAGGTGCCCTAGGTTGACAATGGATTTTATTTTAAAAAAACCCATTACCCAAGCACCTTTTGGGAAACTTGAATAAATGTTAGAAATTGGAATAAAGGTGACTGGGATATAAGACCTAATACATGCATGATTAGAGCCACACAAAAGTGTGTGCCCATTCGTTGAAGTCAAGGAGTGGGACAGCAGACATCTTAATTATCTGTAGGTCAGTAGGCCAGTGCCTTTAAGATATAGCAAGTTATAGCAAAATATCAAAACGTTTGGTTACAATATAAGATTTTGATTACAATGTAAAGCCTTTGAACAAGTCAAGGTCATAGCGGAGGTCATCCCTTTTAGGCCTTCATCAGATTGTCAAACTTAATAATTTTTTGTGACAAGCACTTTTCTACAGATCAAGCCAGGGGTGTCCAAAGAAATATAATTCCCTGAATTATTCCTAAAAATAAAATTCCTTATTGAAAACTTGTCAATCAATAGAACCTTCAAAGATGGTGGAAATATGCCATTAGAAAATATTCAAAATGCTTGATTCCTTGATGAAATATATCAAGGACCAGAAAGGTTAAAAATTGAACAGTCAAAATTGATAGACTATGTACATTTTGAATGCATAACAAGTATAAAATAAGATAAATCCAAAAATGTTGCTACAATCTTGTCTATCTATCAGTGAGGCAGCACTTTATCTGCAACAAGGAGGTCACATCACGTCATTAAATGACTGAATGTTGAAAGTGATGTAAAACCCCAAACAAACAAACACATCTGATACATGTCTGAATGTGGATCTTTGTGGGCTAATCTTTATAAAATGTTGCCAGGGACCTTGAGGTGACCTTTGAATGACTTTGAAAATGAAACTATTTCCATGGATTTTAATATAAATCTCAATATTCAATCATTTGCATCTTTCAAAAACGAGTTCATAGAGCCTTTATTCATCAAAATTCTTTGATAATAAAAATATTAATCAAACAATTTTACCTCCCATAGAATTGCAATTTTATTAATTTGTCCAGATATTTCATTCAATTTTCTAAAAGAAATATGAAAGATATCTGTAACATTTAGTAACTATAACATGAGATAAATCCATGAGATAAATCCAAAAATGTTTCTTCAGTCTTGTTTCTCCAATTTGTTTTTAAAAAGTAAATAAGATAAGATATAGATCTTTATAATTTCAATGCATAAAACACCATTAGATGAACTTTTTATATTGCCATTGAAATAAAGACTGAAAATTAAGCTGTTCTTTTTATGTATTTCATATATCTAAGGTGACGGAGAGGAAATTGTACGTAAGTGATACTTTCTCATAATCTGGGGAAAAAAGAGTAAAACAATTTTGTTCATCATTTTCAGGGAATGGAAAATTTGTATTTGTGGGATATTATTTGAGATTTGTATATTTCTGTCTGTAATAGTCAAAACCACCCAAAGAATTACAATTTTATTTTCCCAGATATTACATTCAATATTCTAAAAACATTATGCAAAATATCTGTAACATCTAATAAAGCAAGATGATGTGATTGATGAAGAATATGATTGCATTGCATAGCATAATTTGAATATTTTAGTTAATTTGAATATTATTCAATATTCATCATTTCATTTCAAATTTTCAGTTGACCTTCTTGGTAAGTTGGAATTAGTTCTATACTTATATATCATTGCAAACTTATTTTGCAAAAGATACTTTGTACAGTGATCTGAGGAATTCATATTAATTTTGTTATTATTTAAAAATAGTCTTCCCAACTTTCAAAATTTAATGATGAATTATATTACACCAGACTCAAAATCTGAAATTTTATAATCAGAATATTTTAGCATCTGTGCATTATCAGTAATGGAGAAATCAGATATCTAAACTAGGAAATATTATCATTTGACTATAGCTATCTTTACAATATCAATTTGAGGGATATTTAGAAATATTTATCCGGTTATCACATATCCTTTTCCAACTTATAACAGAATGACAAAAATACACTGATCTTTGAAAATGTATTATATTACTTCCACTGTTAGAATACATTTAAAATCTTTTTATTTTTTGTATTAAGCTGTTTTTGGAATTTGTGTTTTATGAATACATTGTTGTTGCTCATTAGAATATTTAATATTTATGATTAAAGAAATCGTCTCATGCTATTTTCATTTGATATATTGTTTTTTTTTAACTTGTAAAAGACTTATCTAGAATAGTAAACGTATGTCCTAATGGCATGAAAAATACTTTTTTTAAATATAATAAAAGCTCTAGTATCAGAAACACAGTGAGAGGCTTTTGAGGGCTTTGCCATCATGATCCAATATCAAAATAATATAATTTCTCAGATCATTTCATTATCAAGGATAATTGTTGTAACTGCACTCATATGGAATATTGTATAACAAGCATCAATGACCCTTTTTTGAATGATGGTTTTTGGTAAAACCTCACTGCACAGAATACAGCGCCCTTAACTTTATCATATTATTACTTCAGGAATCGAAGACTATGGGCACTGGACCGCATGGTCTGACCTTCAAAATGGATACAGGCTCCGTGTTTGTATCGGGAACTGTACTCAGGAAGAAGACTGTTCAGGTCAATATTCTGGTAGTCTAATGTAATAATCTTAATCTTACTGAAAAAATACTTTCAGGCAAATGCACCCATTACTTTATATTGAGATATATTGAATATATACCAATGACCTCACAGATATGCTGGTCAATGTTTTATTCCAATGAACATTTATTTTTAAATACCTACAACTTGTTTCACAAACGATCATTTACATCCTTTCCTTGAGCAAATGATTATTGTTACCTATCTAAGTTCATGTTACATATTGAATTTGTTACCTCGGTTGTCATTGAATTGTTTTCCTCGTGTTATCCAAATGGCTGCTTTATTGTAAAAGCCATCAACGTGTTGAATGAACTAAGTGGAAAACAAATAATATTATAAATGTATATAATTTATACATATATTTTATTATTTTGCATGACATACTGACACAGGGGCAGGGTGAGTAAACATTATTTAGCTGTGATATCCTAACTTTCAAAACACTCTTATGTGAAAGATTGAGAAAATTTAATTATATGATATTCTTTTCACAAAATATGTCTGAAACGTTAACCTGAAATGTCTGAAATTAATATAACGAGACAGACAGACATACATATATGTAGGACATTCCATAACTCACAAACATGACAGACCAAAGGTTTATAAACATGATAGACCAAAATTCACAAACATGATAGACCAAAACTCACAAATATGATAGACCAAAACTCACAAATATGACAGAAAAAAATCACCAACATGACTGCATCACTCAAATGGCAGCACTATACTTCATGGCCACACCAGCCTGAGCCTCAAAGGGGGCAATTGTGTGCCTTTAGTGGGCAATCAGGGCATACTTCCATATATGGACTATTGCAAGGCCATCATAATGCCATGTGATCTGACTTCATTTTAGGTCAAAAATGGAGCTTTGAGAATCCAGGCGGTGTATAAACAAGAAAAGATGGTGCTCCACATGTAACACGGATGGAAAAAAATACAAATAAAACAAAAAATTACAACAAATAAAACAAATAATTAAAATAAACAAAACAAAAATTACAACAAACAAAATAAAAATTAAGTAAACAAAATAAAAATTAACTGCCAGGGGGTGAAATTATCTTTGTTCATCTTTTAAAAATATGTAATTTGGTACATAAATGAATATTCTACCACAAAAGTATGCACAAAGCTGTGCCGTTTCAGTCTCGATTACGTAGGATCCTCTAATATCGATCAGGGGCTAACGCAACTCAGTGATTATAACGTTGCTTGTCATTTCTGTTCTAATTGTCAGGTTAACACCAAATTTGAACAAAATTACCCAGAATTCCGTGCTCTATCAATCTATAGAAGGCATTTCCAAGCAGTATTATTTGATCATTTCACTCTGCGATTGGCGACGACGATGCTATCATTCTGAACTTATTGTCATCACGCATTTCTTTATAGAATGCAAATCATTGATAAGACTTGGTTATTTCTGTTCTAATCGTCCGATTTACATCAAATTTGAACTAAATTATTCAGAATTCCATTCTCTCAATTAGAAGTCATTTCCAACCAATATTATTTGATAATTGCATGCACCGATTGGCGATGACGATGTTGTCACCTTGATTTGTTTTCATCACACACTTCTATTGCATGCACACGACAAACACTCCACAGTGGCGTCAGTTGCTTGAACAATATTGGCCACAGAAAAAACCGATTTACAACCCCGGGCACAGGAATGACTACCGATCAGAGAGTAACACAGATACTTCCTTTTTTTGACATTGATTGCCTATTAAAAAAGGAACCATCCGTGTAGTATTGCTGCTGAGCTACAGCTGTTGCCATGGCATTATATCGTTGTTCATTATGGCTGAAATATCACCATTTTCTATGTGTATTTTCTTTTATACCATATACTTTGGGGACGATATCCTTTGAAACGCTGTTGTCATAGCAACATATCCAATACATGGTCACAGATTTAGACATTTTATAACATTTCATAATATTTGGGTCTAAATTATAAAAATAATACCTACATTTTAAACTGTATTTTGTCACATTGAATTAAATGGTGACGGTGATGGATAAATAGATGGTTGTCATGGTTATCCATTAAAATATGATAAAATAAGAAAAATGTTTTAATTTAGAGATTCAGTTAACAATTGTTTGTCATATAACAATTCATTATAATATTCATTTAGCGAAATACAAGAGGAAAATCATTTCTAAACACTTTTGTATCAAATTTGTCTGTTACTATGGTGGTAATTTTTTATTAGATCTAACAATTATTTGATGAATATTAATTATGTTTTGCAGGAATGGAGTATATGGCAAACCTTGGTTAAGTATGTTGATTCATTTGTTTTTCGGAAAGTACTTATTTCTATCAATCTGCACGGCTTTCACAGAAACAAAATTCTGATAACCTTATCCTTATTTTTGAGGGAATAACTTGGGTTTTTATTTGTTCTGTTTTCAGTAATATTATTTTTTAATTTCCTGGTGCTGGAGATATATGCTTTGGTGTAATGCTGTGCTCAAGATCAACAGACATTGTAAGTTTTCCATATAAATATTTTTTGTTTTGTATTCTCAAATATAAGTTTCAAACTGAATTAATGATGCTTATAGTGATTACAAATACGATTTCAACAAGTTTTTGTCATGTCTAAAAGAAATAGTGATATTTTTCAGACATGCAAAATAAAACGATTGAGATCTTTTAAAACTTTTCCCTCAACACATTATGCTAAAAGATAGATATTTTCTCCCCTCAATGAAATGTTATCCCGAAACAATACCTTTATGAGGTACATAGGTTGTTTGTCATCCATTTCACTTATCACATTATGGTTGCCTTATGCTAAATATAGAAAATTTATCATCAAAAGGAACAATGGGACCATGACATCCTTAAGACTGAGTTCCTATGAAGACTGTAGTCAGAGAGAACTCATGAGGGAGTCATCATCAAGTGTTCATAAATGACATTTTGAAATCACATAATATTTGAATATCCTTGCACAATATTTCTTTCCAATTATTAATGTGTTGCTTTTATTTAATATTAAACAAACATCAAGTACCTTTAATTTCTATTTGACTAAATACATTTTAAATATTTAAACTTTAATATGAGTAGGTCATGAACATTTTGTCTATTTTTGTTTTTCATTTTGTTAGAGAGAACTCATGAGGGAGTCATCATCAAGTGTTCATAAATGACATTTTGAAATCACATAATATTTGAATATCCTTGCACAATATTTCTTTCCAATTATTAATGTGTTGCTTTTATTTAATATTAAACAAACATCAAGTACCTTTAATTTCTATTTGACTAAATACATCTTAAATATTTAAACTTTAATATGAGTAGGTCATGAACATTTTGTCTATTTTTGTTTTTCATTTTGTTAAATAAAAATGATAATAAAAGAAAATAATGAATATGTCAAGATCTCAAGTTCTTTCATCAATTTACAAACACTTTTGCATATGATATCGTTTGGGGTTTTATTTCACTCTCAAAATTATTTCACTTATACCATAATGAGGCCTTGATGTAGCAGCTATTGTGATCCCTCCCAGGTCCTTTACATGACGGCCGCGGGCCGTGGCACAGTTGGTTAGATCGCCAGCTTGTTAGCACCAGTTCCTCAGTGGGGATCCAAAGGTCGTGGGTTCGAACCCCGGCCATGCCAAGATTGAACTCATAATACAATTTCCCATATGAGCTGAGGCCCGTGCCTGAAGGGTTAACCTGTTGTCCTTGTAAATCTGTGACCGGGTGGGTTGTCATGTCAAGGGCTTGCGACATGACAATACAGTAAGGCAGCACTATATCTGCTACAAATGGGTCTCATCACGAAATGACCTAATAATGTTGAAAGTGATGTAAAACAAACAAACAAACAAACCTTTACATGACAATCCACCAAGCAACAGATTTACAAGGAAAAGGGGTTGTCCTTTTAGATGACCTATGGCCTCTGCATATGACACAATATAAACATTTTCTCATATATTTTAATTTGGTATAATGGGAACTGATTGTATAAATAAGCCATTCATTGGGATTCCATATATCTACAGCATTTATATATTAGACAATCCTTTGAACTTTTATTTTTAGTTTTTAGCATTCTTTGTTGGATAAATACACTTTAGTGGTGGGATATCCAAACCCACCTTAACAGGGGTCTCCCTGGCTTGATATCTTTATTTAATTTAATTTGGACAACAAAGTGTATTTAAAACTTTTTGTAATTAAGGCCGAATAAAAAATAAATGACATCTGAGTTCTGAGTTCTTATTCATCAAAATATAATATCTATGATAGCATACACTATATTGAAATGAACTGGAATGCTTTCAGCTGATCACAAATTTGAATTAACTCATCATGATCGATGTTTCATTCTCATCAAGTAAAATAAAATATGAATGACCCTCAGCTGACATAAAAACAAATATTAAAATATTATATCTTTAATATCAAATATCATTTGACATATTCAAGCCCTTTATTTAGTTTGGATCATCACAAAGTATATAAAAGCAATTATGGAATGGGTAAAAATGTTTAAAATGTTTCCAGTGTCTAATTTCATCTGGACTATTCCCCATATTGTACACACTGTTGTTTGGCTTTTTATTCAAGAAGTTGCTGCTTCAATTGTTGTAACTCTTCTGAAACATACCAAGGTGCTGCATTCTCATCACTAGGGGGCGCAGTATATATCACCTGAATATTTGACTCAGTTTCTGTTTTCTTTACTGTGGTTTTGTTTCCTGTAAATTAAAGCGTTTGATGATTTAAACTCTATTTTCTTTAGGATTATGATAATAAACACATGATCGACAACCTAGAACTGCAATAATCCTCATTTATCTTACAATTCTCCTACCTACATTAACCAACAATCCTACATTAACCAACAATTCTCCTACCTACATTAACCAACAATCCTCAAACCAACACTGATGAAGATCAGAGAGATCAGAGTGGCATCACAGTAGATTTATATTGCGTCCAATCACTCTCATGGTCTGAAAGCTGTCAATATCCACAACTTTTGATGAAGACCTACGCGACAGCTTTAAGATACCAATTGACAGTCCCAGGGCCATCATGGAAATATCCACTGGATAATGTCTGATTTGTTACTGCTGTGATACCGAGCGGATTGACTTTTGACGCTAATTGGACAAGTTGTCTAAAAGTTGTAAATATCCATCAACTGGTCCCTTTCCTTTAAAATTAAGAAAACGATAGGTTCCCATTTATAAAATATTTTCTTCTCTCCAACAATCATCACACCTACAATCCTCAAACCAACAAACTTCACACCTACAAACCTCACACCTACAATCCTCACACCTACAATCCTCACACCTACAATCCTCACAACTACAATTCTCACACCTACAATCCTCATACCTCTAATCCTCACACCTACAATGCCTACACCTACAATCCTCACACCTACGATCCTCATACCTACAATCCCCACACCTACAATCCTCACACCTACAATCCTCACACCAACAAATCTCAAACCTACAATCCTCACACCTACAATCCTCACACCAACAAACCTCACACATACAAACCTCAAACCTACAATCCTCACACCTACAATCCTCAAACCAACAAACTTCACACCTACAAACCTCACACCTACAATCCTCACACCTACAATCCTCACACCTACAATTCTCACACCTACAATCCTCATACCTACAATCCTCACACCTACAATCCTCATACCTACAATCCTCAAACCAACAAACTTCATACCTACAATCCCCACACCTACAATCCTCACACCTACAATCCTTACACTAACGATCCTCACACCTACAATTCCCACGCCTACAATCCTCACACCTACAATCCTCAGAACTAAAATCCTCACACATTCTTCACACTAGCAATTCTCACACCTACAATCCTCATACCTCAAATCCTCACACCTACATTCCTTACACTAACAATTCTCACACTGACAATCTGCACATCTGCATACATTTACATATATATCATTTTTGATTTTGATTACTTTTCAGCAGAATTAAGGTCTATAATCCACGATGAAAAACTGGGACAGACTTAAATGTGTTCAAAGTAATGTTATTTGTTAATGTAGCACAGAAAAAGTAAACTTAACCAGCTAGTCTTAAATTTTTATTATTTAAATTGAACCCCTTTTAACCCGTAGTTATTTAATGCCATCCAAAGAATAATCAAGCTTTTTTGGGACATTTTAGATATAATCATGGCATAAAATATTAATTATCACTAAAAGATTTGGGTATTTAAAAATCTCACGCAAACGAGTTTGTCTGCCATGTGTGCCGAAGGCAGTTACGTAAATACACGAGACCACACAAAGTTCTCTCCAGATGCTTCAAACTGATTGTGGATTATAGACCTTAAATTTAAGCATACATGTAGGACTATTATTGTCATCTACTCACCATCAATGTATTTTCCAGCAGTACTATTTTGTTATAAAGTAAGACTTGTTGTCAGTTATTCACCATGATTTTAGTTTTCAGCATGTAGGAATATTTTTGTCCTTAACTAACCATTAGCTAAGTTTCCAGTAGTAGTCTGGCACACATGTAGGATTGTCTATGGTGCATAAGGTCAGGGAAGGGGCCTTGTCGTTTGAAAAGTTCCAGGTCCAAACCCAACTCCGGAGCAGTGGGACTTACTTTTATATTAGAATCTTTGGATCTGTCTATCAAAATCTATAAACAAAGGAATGTTTAAAGAGAAGTGTGATGTTAATTTTTTCTGAGAAGTACACAAAACCTAGAAAAGGTTTTCTCAAGTATATATTGATTGGAAGAAAACCTTTATCCACAATATGAAGTTATATGAGATTATGGATTCGTGTCCGCAAAACATTATGTACATGTTACACTCTGGTCTTGTTTTTTTAAATGATAGAATTTAACAGAGTAAATCAATTCTGGTTTCAAATTTATTGACCAGTTCTGTTAGGTAGACTTCCGGTATCAAGTGTCAAGTGTCAGTAAGGTTGAATCTGTGCTGAAACTGAAAATTTCATAAAAACGCTCTTTACACATGTTGCATCATTATGATTCAATTGAATCAAAAGCGAAATGACAGGCACCAATTAGTATTACTTACATTTTAGTTGCAGTCGAGGCAACATTATTCATGATATTGTATGATGAAAGAAAATATAACTAATGGAATTATTTAACCAGATTATTAATTAATTAATTTCTGTAAAAAATATGATGTCTGATATATGGGTCTTCAAACCTATATTGTATTAAGTATTTTAATGAGTCAAATATATTTTAGGAACAATATTAGACATAACTGTCTGTTGCACATCATAAAGTCACCTAACAGGAAAACACATAATATCTGTTGAATGCATTCAAGATGTTCCCAACAAAATGTAATACTGTCATACTGTGAAATAACATAACCAAATAAGCAGTTTGTATCACAAAATATAAATGGTAAAATAACCAAAATGATTTCATCACCTTCACATATAAGCACAGGACAAACAGATTTTCATCATTACATATCATGTGATATCTACTGACTTGACTTTATTTAATGTGATTTGACATGTTGGCCACTCCATTTGTGTCTCAAGGGCACTGAGAGCCTTCGCAGTATAACTAACACTCGAGAGGAGCATCATCCCAACAAATCTGTTGCAGGCCCCTACAATGATGAAAAGCTATCATATCAAATTACTGCAAAATAAATCTGATTTAATTCGATTTGTAAAGTTGGTCACCCCACTTATATCTCATGGGCTTTTAGAGCCAACGAAGTATGGATTGAGACCACAAAAGTAAGACAGTACCCAGTTCGGTGGTGTACATTGCATTAGTTATGTTGCCTCCGCAGTTCTGTCGACAGGAGAAACTGCAGTTGAACTCTCTGACCCAACGTTGAGAGCCATACTCATATCCACATGTGCTTCCATTCTGGAACCCTGCAAACCTTAAATCATAAAATATGTTGGACTGACTTTGACTAACTTTGATTCTTTCTCAGTAATGCACTATTTGGCCATGAGTTTGACTGAGTTGCCATCGGAGTCTGTGACTTTTATTGGCAGGTCAGGGTAGCGATGATCTGTTAGAGTAATAAACATGAAACAAATCCTCACACTTTAATCATATAAGTTCATATATACCTTATCCTGCCATCACACTGTCCATCAGAGAGGCACATGCAAACTATTTCCTCTGGCCATCCCAGATTAGTATTCATCCAGTACTAGGTTTACTGGCCATGTGCTCAAGAACTGTCAGTGTTGTTAATGTGATTGACATGTTAACATCATAAAATATCAAATATGAAGTTGCCTTGAGATATATTTGAGTTCATTTGTTAACATTTGACATTTTTTTGTTGCTTGGATTAACCAAAAGTATAAAAGATTAAAAGAATTCAAATTATAAACAAAGCGGCTATCTTTGTTGTGGTTCCACCTCATCACTACCCCAGAAAATGGCTCCTCCAGTTGAGAAAGTAGTTCAAAGTTTTATTTCTCTTAATAGTTGTTTCTATATTGACAAACTTTTGTATTAAGGGTGAAATATATCATAATTTAAGAAAAAAACAATTTAACAATTTAAGAAAAAAAATGAATAAGATGGACATTTACATGAAATGGATGTGGTGAGCCAGCACCAAAAGGCACCTTGTACAGAGGTGATAGGTCCACCATGTCGCCCTCTGGTGGAGTTTGGCCTGCCATATTTAAACATTAAAAAAGAGTTTCAAGAGCTTGCAACCCAAGTTGTGCAAAGCACATGACATTGTTTTCACTGGAACAGGAAGTGAAATCAATAAAGCATTATGGGTAACCATCAATGCAGACTGTTCTTGTCTTTCTCTCAATCCACAAATGCATTATACCTTACAATCAGGGGCTCACCACTTCCAACTTCATTAAAAATTGAGATAGAGATGTGAAACATGGACAGAGTATGTTATATTACCAGCCAGCTACACTTTGGGATTTTGGCTGTCAGCTGTTATTTTATACCAGCTGTGAAAGTTACCAGCTCAGAATTTGTATGGAATTAACAGCTGTTAACTTTGTTCATGGATGTTTGTCAATGCCAAATTTCTTTTAACAGCTGGTAATGAGCCAATTTCTTTAATAAATAATTAAATGTTAAAAACTTATAATTACAGTAGAAATATCTTTATGTTTGAACAATCTTTGTCAAATAGTGTTCATATGCAAAACATATCAGAAACTATATGTATTTCCAGAATAGCCATATATTGTGTGCATAAATTTTCAGTAACTTCATAATGTTGGTGGATAGTATGGTGGTGACCCCTATATGTAAAGCCAGAACAGTCCTATCTTATTGAATAGTGCTGCATCCAGTATTGAATGTATGTTAACTGTACTTGCGTGTTGAAGAGTGATGAAGAAAATAATTAACTTATAGTTGGGGTATGTTCAACCCATTTGACTTTTGACAGTGGTTAGTCTCTGTTGGTGTTAGAGAATTTTGATAAAAATTAAGCATTTGCAAAAAAATGATTTCTATTAAATTGCGTCCAAATTACTATTGTAAATTTCTTGGAAATGCGAAAAATGGGTGAGGAAAAGGATCAATGTCTCTGATAGCCTTCTCTGGTTGTTCTTAAAAGAATGGGGGAAAGGGGAGGGATGAAGTACATCTTAATATGCTTTCCTTCTATTTTTCTTGCTTTATAATGCAGATCAGTATTGTACAGTATTCTTTTCATTGATAGATAGTATAACATGTGTTACACATTCAATATACCATAGTTCTACCAACTGCCTAGTCTATTTGTCAGCAGTCTGTCCATCAGTATGTATCAGTTTAAAGCATTTTCAAAATACTGATAATTATTTCACATAACAATTAATTCGACATAATAGTGTGTAATGGTGAGTGTCCGATAAACAATACTAGTGTATAGGTCACAGACAGGCAGGGACTCTCTGGCAAAATGTGGAACCACACTGGAGATTTTCACATGCATTTTGTGTGTCCTCAATATTTCTCTCCAGACAAAAGAACTTCTGACTGAAGTGACAACATGCAAAGTGCCTGATGAAATTGACACCCTGCCCCCTATATAAATGTTGATATATATTTTTTCACACCAATTCTTGTGAAGTCTGGATATGTACATGTATACATGTAAATGGCTCTTTTAGATGCATGCATTCATTCAATTCTAATTAATGGGATAAAGGTAACATTTCAGTCTGAGTGTATCATCAGGCACACAAATGACATTATATCATTATACCTCATATAAAACTAATATTTTAGTTTGATCATTAATTTTAACTGTTTCAGACCCATAGTGTAGGATATAGATTACCTACCCAGCGACTCTTGGGAATATATAGACAATCATAGACAATCACGGTCTCTGGCAGAACATCATGTATAGAGATTGTGTGCTGTGTGAAGTCAACGAGTGCAGGTTGATGCATCGCCTTTTATCTAACATAATGCCATTAAAATTTGACTTATTTCATGGACAATTCTGCAGTATAAACCAGGATTGATCATCAGTCATGCAAATTTCAATCCGCTTTTCTTAGATTTGAATAAGATATGCCTGGAAGTCCTTTGTTATAAGATTAATTAAGCTCTGGGCATTAGATACCTAATATGTTGATGGCATTGTGGTTGGTACACCTTGGTTGATTGTGTACATTAATATATCATAGCAACTGATATATTGGCCAAAATAGAAAGTCTGAGATATTTTTAAAGATTAGCATGTTTTTTTTGCTGAACTTTTTTTAAATCCTCAAGAAAACCAGCTTACTTTCTGGCTGAGCCACAATGTATTATAACTATAATGTATCAAATGACAGCTTATATTTTCACTTTTGAGTAAATTCAAAAGTGCAGAATATAAGTGCTAAATATAAGTAGATGATCAAATTTGTAATTAGATGTCCTTAATATCATTTAAATTTGGAAAAATGTATATCAATCAACAAAAGGACTCTTTGATCAATAAATAAATACCACAAAAACATGGCTGCATTATTTAGTAATCTTGCATATCTTACTTGGATAAATTGGGTATTGTTAAGATATATATGTACCCTTTGAATAATATATCAACTCTGAGTTATAATGTGAATATAATAATAAAATAATCAGAAAAGAAAATGCCTGAATAAAATTCAAATGAAACCACTATAGGTATCCTGCTGTGAATGAACAGCCTCTTCAGAGTATCTATTAAATCAGTTACTTGATTCTTGACGTCTGTTCTGCTCTCCTCACTTAAATAGGATAAGTTCTCTTGAGGAAAATGTTTACATCTTCATTTCCAAATATTGTTGTTGCATAACTGACATTTTGTCTTCATTAGACTGTAAAGTGACACATACCTTCTTTATTAAAAAATTTTCACTGGATTGTGTATTTCATATTGATGACTGAACTGTAGCAGTCAAAGCATTTATCCCTTTAATCTGCGAAAATGTTCAAATAGTTACCATGATCTTTGAGTAATATACCTAGAGGTGACAAATTGGAGAGCTTGGAAAAATACCCGACAGAGAACAGAGAGCCGTGGACCACATCACAGGGATGACACTTGATCAGAGATAACATTGTGTCCAAGTTTGGTTGCCGCCTGAGATTTTCCCTGCATCCCAAACTTGTGACCTCGATAAATTATGGGGTGCAGCTAAATAAATAAATTCTTCAAGATTGCATATCTTGAGAAGTCCTTTATAAATTTTGTAAAATAATGCAATTATGACATTTATGTCAATGAAAGTTAATATGACATAGATAATAATGGTGTTAATGTTTATTGTTGCACCTTATGGTACCAATGTAAATTTTACTCCAAAGTCATTTCATGCAGATTTAAGTTCATACGGCATTGATTTTATGAAACAACCGTTTTGTTTATGGTGGATATATCTGAAAAAATAACAACACCAAGTTGGAGAGCTTGGAAAAATACCCCACAGAGAACAGAGAGCCATGGACCACATCACAGGGATGACACTTGATCAGAGATTTTCCCTGGATCCCAAACTTGTGACCTCAATAAATTATGGGGTGCAGCTAAATAAATAAATTTTTCAAGATTGCATATCACATAATGAGTTATATTTTAATCAGGAATTGCACTGTCTGCTGATAATTCTGGTACTTGAATCATTTCCATGCACCAAACAGTAATGTTTTTATAGCAATTCAAATATCCACAAATCAAACAAATATCCATTATCTTGAGAAGTCCTTTATAAATTTTGTAAAATAATGGAATTATGACATTTATGTCAATGAAAGTTAATATGACATAGATAATAATGGTGTTAATGTTTATTGTGGCACCTTATGGTACCAATGTAATTTTTACTCCAAAGTCATTTCATGCAGATTTAAGTTCATAAGGCATTGATTTTATGAAACAACCATTTTTTTATTGTGGATATATCTGAAAAAAAAACAACACCAAGAAATAAAATAATAGTCAATATGACTAAATTTCAATTTGACTACAAGTTTCTTCTATCTTTAGAGTGGAAAATCAATCAAATTAGTTCTGTACATGATAATATTTAAAGCTGTAATGATCAGTATTATATAATAGTAATTTCTACAACACAGTTTTAAAAAACATTGTTGGAATTTAAGATTCATATACATTTAATAAATATTTGTATGGGAAATAAGGAACAAAAAAAATTTGTGAAATGGTGTTTTTACAACCCTTTCAGCAACAATGGCCATATCAGGTCGACTTTCGAGCCTTTTACCCAGTGTGAAAGTAACACTGCCGGCAGTGGGAGTCGAACCCACCACATTCCGCCCTCCACTCATTTAACCAACAAAGGCACAGATCCTACACTCTACCAACTGTGCTAGTGGGGTCGGTCTCAAATAAGGAACAAGGGTAAAGTGCTAGCTGATTGGCTGCCAAGTGGATGAGGGTGTGAAACCACCCTGCTGTGGCTGCAACCAACCTGAGGCGGTACAAGTTTAAGACAGAGTTATGAAGACGAGTATTGTGATGCAACATGGGTGGACCACATTTTATTATTTTCTCAGCCAATTTTTAAGGACTTTGTTTATTTCTTTTCTAAATGCTTTAAATATAATTTTGTTTTACAAATAAATCTGCATAAATGAAAATTCAACCATCACAACAGCATGTTATCACAAAATAACATGGCATAAAGTGTTTTGTATTGTGATTCTTAGTTTTTCAAGTGAAGGAATGAAACCAATTATCTTCATATTATTTCTCACAAATTCCATTTTTCATATCTTTTGTCATTTAGATTAATATCTCACATTAATATCTATAAGAATTTGTTTACTCATTGTGTGTTGCAATTGCTTTTATTAATTCTAAAAGGTAAAGTTGTATTGTGTCAGATTTTGAAGAATAGATTTTGAAGAATATATGATAAAGTGTTATGTAGGATTTTATGCTCAGGCTTCCTGTATGTTTATTCAGTTGAGAATTCAGGTCATGTTTCCAACTATAGTGTACCAGTCAGGACAGCGTCATCACTCTATTGTAGGATATAGATTACCCATCTATAGACTCTTATATACAAGGATAGACAATCATGATATTTGGCAAGAGATCATAGAGGTTACAGAGTGCAACCTGGAGACCAAGGCTAGTGAGATGCATTACTCACCCGGCAGAGAGATGACGTGATGGTCCAAGCCGGAACTATGCCAGGCGCTGCAGAGGAGCCACGCAGGCAGACGCTTATTAGTATGCACTCGGATCCAGTTAAAAAGGCCCCAAAATCGCTAATCGGGGAGCAGAAACCACTTGCCTAGAAGATCCACAACACTCTGTCTCGTGACAGCCACTTGTATAGACTTAGGTGTTTTAACCAGCCTCAGGACTCTGCATTAGCATTTAGATATTTCATATATCACGCTCTTGCCATGGCTTCCTAGCCAGATTCTAGTGTATACAGCACTGAATAAAGACGACTATTGTGCATTGTATACTCTGTGTCTGCAGTCCTTATTACCTCCCGAATCATATAGGTAGATGGACGGGGATTAGGTAGCTAGGTTAACGCCCCAGCTCAGTCACCAGCGAGTATAGTTCCTGATCCCCGTCCATGCCCCCAAGCGCGAATACGAACAAAACCACGGTAACACTATCACCCCACTGAGAGAGGGGTATTACCACAACTTGCAGCCACCATGTGGCACACTCACACTGTCCAAGCCAATGCCTGAGTGTGCTGCCTGGGTAGTAACCCTAGACAACCAGTGATGCTGCCGTTGTAAGTAACATTAACACGTACGTACTGACAACAACTTGTTGCTGGGATTAAGGGATCTTATCCATTTTGACCCAATTATCCCTTGTTTTATACATGTTGGCCTAGATTACGATCTTGACACAATCTTGGCATTCACCACAACTATATCTATAAATAACAAATTCAAAGTCTTGGTTAACTGGCCATGACAAACACTTCCTTGTGCTGCGAGGGCAGGGATTGACCCCTAAAATGATGGAGGGATCAAGATTCTAAATTATGGGGGGTAAAATCATTTGAAGCTAGTGGTAACCATCTTTCTGTCTAATGATCTTGAAGAGAGCGGGAAGTGAGGGGTTTGTGAGACCAGGTTAGGGGAAATTAGAGCCAATCTGTGACCAACGTTGTCACAGGTTGTGTAATATAAATACTTTTTTTTCAATCTCCCCTAAAAAGTTTGGTATCCCTATAGGATAGGCTACAGAGGGTGTATTAAGTACAACATATGCATTTTTCAACTCACAAAGGGCTTATAACTTAGACAAATTCTTTGCAAAACCTTGAGAGGGAATTCCATTTTTAAAGCCCACTTAGAATGAGTTGTATTTCTAATAATTAATACATCAGGTCAACAACATGTCAAGGTACTCTCAAAGCAAAGTTTGTGAAGATATCTTTTTGAAGAGAGTGGGAAGAGAGGCTTGTATAAATATATTTTGATTTTTTGTATTAAATTTGCTTCTTTACATTAAAACTGCAAGGTGCTTTTCTAATTAAAAATGCTCACAAAATATTTTAATTTTGTACATTATGAATTGTACATTTAGTTGTGATTGAAGAGAACTTGACATATTGTGCTTTACTTTCATAGTAGAGGAGCGGGAAATGAATGGGCAACTGACACTATAATTTGAACATGAAATATTTCTGGGTTGTATGCCCAACTGATTTGTCAGTGCCTCCCTTGGGATTCATAGAAAAGGAGCTTTCTTTTTCTGCCACTCTTTTCCCGCCAACTAGTAGAGCCTGTAGTAAAGTTGAATGAAATGTGCATTTCGTAGCCTCACACAACTGTGTATTACCTTGCTCATAACGTCATTACAGTTCTAGAGCAGGTTAAATCATCTTTCTATTCCAATTATTTATGAAACTGTGGTCATTTGTGTATATGATATTCAGTGGAAAGAAATGTCCATCTCGTAGCCTCACGCAACTGTTTTTATCTTGCTTGCAATGTCAAGAGGACTTCTCTCCAGGTTAAATCATCTTTCTACTTTAATTAACAAGAAAAAGGTATCATATAGAAATTATTAGTGATGTTGAAGAAAATTTTAGTGAAAATAAATCCTATAATGAAAAGGACCTCAATGAACTATTAAATGAATACAATAAATTAACAAGTTTACTTGATAAACATGCCCCGATCGTGGAAAAAACCATAAATAATAGGAAACCAGCTCCTTGGTTATCTGATGAGATAAGGAATGAAAAAAGAAAGAAGAGAAAACTGGAAAGAAAATATGATAAAACTGGTCTTTCTTCGGATAAAATGCAATTTCAATTACAAAGAAATAAATATAACAATATCATTAGAGAGTCTAGAAACAGTTATTTCGCAGGGATAATAAATTCAAATAAATCGGATCCAAAGAAACTTTTTAAAATACTAGTAAATAAACTACTACACACTAAAGAGGACACTCTCTTTCCCAGGCATACTGATAGTAAAGAGTTAGCATCGGAATTTAATAATTTTTTTCTAGAAAAAATCTCAAACCTTAGGGAAAACATGGACAAAAATGATAAAACTTGACAACCATTGATTGAGAAAGCCAGATTTAGTACTCATCTGGAAAAATTTGCGCTATTAGATGATGTAGAAGTAAAGAGGTTAATCAAAGAATCAGCAAAGAAGTCATGTGAACTGGATCCCATCCCAACCTGGCTTCTGGCTGAATACATGGGTCATCTACTACCACTAATAAAAGCAATTATAAATAAATCTATTTAAATGGGAAGCATGCCTGATGACCTAAAGATGGCCATCATTAGACCTTTAATTAAAACGTTGGGCCTAGAATTGGTAAAGAAAAATTATAGACCGGTCTCAAATCTTGCTTATTTATCAAAATTAATAGAAAGGGCGGTTGCTACACAATTCGTAGGTCACCTTATAAGAAATGATATTCAAGGTATATTTCAATCTGCATATAAAGAATTCCATAGCACTGAGACTGCATTGCTTAGGGTAAAAAATGAAATTTTAATGGATATTGATGATGGTAAAACGGTAATGCTGGTACTACTTGATTTATCAGCGGCATTTGATACTATTGATCATAATATACTATTAAACAGATTAGAAAGAAGATGTGGTACTAGGGGCACAGCTCTGCAGTGGTTCAAGTCATATCTATCAAATAGAAAACAATGTGTAACAATTGAGGGTAAGAGATCGGAAAATATGAATATTAGTTATGGAGTTCCTCAGGGCTCCGTTTTGGGACCCTTATTGTTCACGGCATATATGGAGCCTCTGTCTGACATTATTGGTAATTATGGTCTCAAACATCATATCTATGCTGATGATACACAGCTATACATTACAATTGATCCAAAATCTGAAGAATCTAGAAATAGATCCTGTAGAGAAATGGAAAAGTGTATTAAACTAATAAGGAAATTCTTAATAGAAAATAAAATGAAGATAAATGATGGGAAAACAGAAATGCTTTTATGTGGTAAAAGCTGTGATTTCAGAAAAGACAATGTACCTAATGGAATCCTAGTAGGTGAAACTAATATCCCTAGATCAAATACAGTTAAGGATCTTGGGGTTATCCTAGATCAAGAATTATCGATGAAATCACAAATTAAAAAAATGTGTAAGAATGGTTTTTTTCATGTAAAAAATTTAGCACAGATCAGAAATTGTTTAGATGAGAAAACTGCAAATACGCTTGCTCATGCTTTTGTTACTTCCACTCTTGATTATGGAAATTCACTTCTGGCTGGTTTACCAAGGTGTGAATGAGCCAGTTGCAGAAATTGCAGAATGCTGCAGCAAGAGTGGTAGGTAAACTTAAAAAGAGGGATCATATTACGCAAAAACTTATGGAACTCCACTGGTTGCCTGTAGAGGCGAGGATTGACTTTAAAATATCTCTATTAACGTGGAAGGTACAGAATGGCTTTGCCCCAAGATACCTTTCTCAATTATTAAATTGTAAAAAATCTGATTTGGGACTGAGATCTAATGAAAAAAATGAATATACAGTGCCCAAGACTAATATGAAAACATATGGTGACAGGGCCTTCATGGTATATGCTCCAAGAAATTTAGGTGAAAAACTGGACACTTTCAAGAAAAGACGTTTTTCTTCAGGAAGCATTATCTCGAGAAGTGCTTAGAGCAGACTTAGTCTGATTTAGCGCTATATAAATCATTATAATTATTATTATTATTATTATTATTATTATTATTATTATTATTATTATTATTATTATTATTATTATTATTATTATTATTATTATTATTATTATTATTATTATTATTATTATTATTATTATTATTATTATTATTATTATTATTATTATTATATTAATTTTTGACGAAATTGTGGTCATTTGCATATATGATGTTCAGTGGAAAGAAATGTGCATCTTGTAGCCTCACGCAACTGTATTTACCTTGCTTGCAACATCAAGACTTTTACTCCAATTGTTGACAATGCTATGCTTTATATTAACTTGCACCTCTGCATTTCATATTATTATTGGTTCAATTGTAATAATAATAATAATAATAATAATAATAATAATAATAATAATAATAATAATAATAATAATAATAATAATAATAATAATAATAATAATAATAATAATAATAATAATAATAATAATAATAAGAGGGAGGAGCTTACCAAAAGGTAACAGCAGTAATGTACATGTTCATATTAACATAATTTATGTTACCATGACGTCATTATGTCTGATGTCACTATGACAACTCTTTCCTCTCTGACGTCACTATGATGACACTTTCCTGCAAGACGTCATCATGTTTATCTTGCTTGCAACGTCAATATGATTTTGTACTCCAATTATTGACAAAGCCTTAAAGGTATGGTCTGTACCCAGCTTTACTAGGCCTCTTCAATACAGTGTTATAGTGAGCCTGACGCAAATATAATTGACGGAACTGGTCTGTTTTGTATGTGTATTATTCAGTTGACAGAATTGTGCATCTCGTACCCTGTTTACCTTGCTAGCAACGTCAAGACGTCTTCACTGCAGGTTAAATCATCTTTCTACTCCAATTATTGACGAAACAGTGGTCGTCTGTATGTGTAATATTCAGTTGAATGAAAGGTGCATTATCGTAGCCTCACGGAATTATGTTTACCTTGCTTGCATCGTCATTGCGGTTTCAGAGCAGGCTAAATCATCTTTCTATTCCATTTATTGATGAAACTATATTTCTTAGATCTGTTGACTTCTCTGAAGTTGTAAAGCTTTAGGAATGGGGAATATGTTTGTCCTTCTGTCTGTCTGTCCATCAGTCAGTCCGTCTGTCCGCCCGTCCTTCTGTTTGCCAATTATTGATGAAGCTTTGCGAGTTAAATCTATGACAAAACTATGATTTATATTAATTTTCACCTCTGCCATGTCATATTATTGTCGGTTCACTTGTACTAATAATAATGATAATAATAATGCTAATAATAATAATAATAATGATAATAATAATGATAATAATAATAATAATAATAATAATAATAATAATAATAATAATAATAATAATAATAATAATAATAATAATAATAATAATAATAATAATAATAATAATAATAATAATAATAATAATAATTAATAATAATAATAATAATAATAATAATAATAAAAATAATAATAATAATAATAATAATAATAAAATTTATATAGCGCTGATACCAGACAAGTCTATTCATAGTACTCTGTTCAGAACATGTTTCCTGAAGAGATATGTTTTCAGTCTGCTTTTGAAGGATGTGACTGAAGTACTAGTCCTAATGTAACTAGGGAAGGAGTTCCAGAGTCTAGGGCTGACGGACGAGAAGGCTCTGTCGCCGACTGTCTTCAGACAAGTCTTAGGAACTGATAGGTAAGTGCCATCATTAGATCTCGGGCACCTATCACCCTGTTCCACTAGGAGTAGATCACACAAGTAAGGCGGTGCCTTACCATTGAGGGCTTTCCAGGTCATAAGCAGGATTTTGAAATCAATCCTGGCATGAACAGGGAGCCAGTGTAGTTCCCTCAGTTTTTCTGATGTATGATCAAATTTCCTGATTTTTCCTACGACACAGGCTTTTGAAGGTATTGCAGCCTTTATGTCAGATCAAGGGAGACCTGCAAGAAGGCCATTACCATAATTTAGTGTAGATGTAACATAAGCACGGGTAACAGCTGTCTTCTTGTCTGATGGCAGCTAAGTTCCATACATGGTAATATCCCTTTTTGCACATTTTCTTCATTTGTGCTTTCATGTCCATTTTTGAGTCAAAAGTGATGCCTTGGTCTATCACTGACTCACAGGATGTGGTGTCAGAGTCACCCATTCTGATAGTGCTGTTAGCAGCAGTACTATACCTGTCAGTACAGATCAGCATTTCAGTTTTGCCTTCATTTATTTTCATTTTGTTTGAGATCAGGAAAGTTCTGACCTCACTAACACATTCTTCTAATTTGAATCTTCCCATATCTACTTGCTGACTGGAGGTATGATCAACAGGGATGTAGATCTGAGTATCGTTTGCATAAATGTGGTAGTTGAGGCCATATTTTGCTAGGACCTGGGCCCGATTTTTGAAACAATCTCAAGCAAGAAATTTGTGCTTAGATTTCAAGTCTGTACTTACATCTCAAGTCATGCCCAAATCCGTTTTTTGAAACATTTTCAAGCAAGGATGTCTTGCTTACATTTGTGCTCAGATTTTAAGCATGGTCCGCAGCTTGCTTGGTGAAGTTTTTCTTGCTTACATTTTGCATCAAAAATTGAAAAAGGTGAAAACAGCTGCAATTGTTTTCAAAAATAATTTTGTGGTGCTTAAAAATGAGTTAAAATGTAACTATATTGCACTTTACGTCAAAGAAGCTCCCAGAACACTGGAAAAAAGGATACAAATTGCTCTTGCGGCCTCATGATGTTACAAAGAAAATCCAGTCCATGACTGTGATGAGTTCACGATGGGTAAAAAATTGGAGCAATGTAAACAAATTCGTAATTCAGTGATTTGCGCAGAATATGAAGGTATTTTTGACAAGAAATAGTATTTTACATTAAAAAATGTTATAGGAACACAAAATGGACATATTTAGAGCATACAACTGATACAAATGAACAAAACAAAATTGATGAGGTTCAGGACGAGAAGTGCTATTTTGTGCTTACGTAAGATCAGTCCCAAGCTTGTTAAAAAAAATCGGATGATCTCAGATTTGAAGACCATACTTACATCAGTAAATATCAAGTTCTTGCTTAGATTTTCTTGCTTGAGATTGTGGGCGGGCCCTGTGCGCCAGACCTTGACACACTGCTTTCTGTTACAGAGATATGACCATATCCAAGACAGGGCATAAACTTTCACATTGCATCTTGTCTCCAGTCTATCAAATATGATTTGGTGGTCTATGGTGTCAAAGGCTGCAGAGAGGTCAAGTAACAGTAGGATTACTGACTTCTTATTATCCAGATCACGCAAGATATTGTTTTGCACCTTCAGTAAGGCAGTCTCTGTGCTGTGATACTCCTTGTAGGCTGATTGGAATTTGTCTGTAAAGTCATTCCTTACAAGATGAGATGTCAATTGGTCTGCTACTGCCCTCTCTGTTAGTTTAGAAATATAGGTCAGATTGGAAACCAGTCTGTAGTTCTTCTCAACCAGTTCTGAACTCACTTACTTCAGTAAGGGTGTGATGATGGCAATTTACATATTTCAGATACTGCTGAATCCATCAGTGATTTATTAATGATGGCAGTAATTATTGGTAGGAGGTCATCCAGGAGGTCAGGTAAGAGCCAGGTCGGGATAGGGTCAAGCTCACATGACTTTTTTAGCTGACTTCTTTACAAGTTTGCGCACATCATTCATGGTTAGTGGCAAGAACCTCTCAAGCCGAGATAGACTAGGTGCGTTTCCATAGTCTGTTGTGCCACCTGGTGACAGACTTGTGCAAGAGGGAGCATTATCCACGTCCTTGTGAATCCCCTCTGTTTTATCAAGAAAGAATGCATTGAACTTTTCAGCTTGAGTGACTTCACAGTTAGATTGGGACATTGGTGTGTCCCTGTTCTTGTGCATGACTGTATCAAAGACCTTAAAAAGCTTCTTAGGGTCACGTTTGTTTTCCTCAACCAGGTTAGAAAAGTAGCTGGATTGGGATGACTTCAGCATGGAATTATATTTATTTTTCTGGATGTTGTATAATTTTTTATCAAATTATGAAGTACTGTTTTGTCCATTTTTCTCTCAAGTCTCCTCTTGAGAGATCTTTCAAGCTTTATTTGGGCATTCATCCAAGGTACAGGCTTGCGTTGAGTAACCTTGGTGTGTTTGAGAGGAGCATGTTTCTCAATAAGTGATGTGAGCTCCTTATCATAGTAATTTACCATGTCATGTAGGGATAGGTGTTCCCATGATGAGTTGGTAGTAGTAAGGGATTTGATGTCATTCCTTAGGGATTGAAGATCCAAGCCCCTAAAGTTCCTGTACTTGATTGATTGTTTAGGGGCTTTAGCTCTTAAGATATATTTTCCCCTTGAAGGTGATGATTAGATCAAGGGTAACTTATGGGCAGGTTCATCTACCCATTGGTTCATGCCAAAGTTGATAAAATGTCATTGGACTTATGACATCAGGCTTGGTAGGCTTATTGACATGAAAATTATAGTCACCAAGGAAAATGACCTCATGACTAAAAGACCCATAGTGTGCCACCAGTTGAGTGAACTCATCATAGAACTCAGAATAGGTGTACCTATTCCTGTCTGATGGTTCAGGTCTGTATATGGTTACAAAGGTGAACTGTTTACCTTTGATTAGCAGGGATGCATCAAGAAGCTCCATTGTCTTTACAATGGGTGGGTTCAACCTGTTGGTTTCAAAGGGGAGTTCTACTCGGTGCAATGAGACCAAACCTACACCTGAGCGTCCAATCTGAGGGAATGAGTGAAATGTGAGGGAACCCTCCTCAGGTTCATCACAAGTTTCATGTAGCCATGTTTCAGTCATAAATAGAGCATCAAGGTCATGTTCAGAGAAGTAGTCTTTCACATTATGCTTTTAGAGTGTCAGCATGTGCGCCATTCAACATTGTGTTGAGCAGTAAGTGAGCTCATCACTGTGTTTAGTAAGTGTCAGTATGTGACACATGGTTGTGTTATTTACTTGACAGCACAAAACAATCACTGATAGTTAATATGATAGTGAATCCACTTTAAGAAAGATGTTTCTTGCATGACCATTTAGGTATTTCAATATAGTATAGGTGAATCACATTACTATTAAACTCCAGGATGTATTGTATTGTATTGTATTGTATTTTATTGTATTGTATTGTATTGTATTGTATTGTATTGTATATATTTTATTATACTGACAGGATATTACATTTAACATATACAATTATGTTTTACAATATAACAAACTATCCCAGCTCCTGAGGACTTACCAGTCAGTCTAGACTCATTTACTTAAATATATACTGTTTGCCCAGTGGAACAGTGAAATGCATTTTTAGCCTATTTATCTAACCAAGTCTTTTCAAGGTATACAGATATTAATTTCCATTCATTTTCAACATGTAAACAAACTTTTCTTGGTTACTTTAAGAATTAAAATTATCATTTCTAGACATTACTTTTCTATATAAGTCACTTCTTAATATATTATTTGCATTGCAGTTACATGAAACGTGTATTTTTTGTTTGTTTGGTATTTTACATCACTTTCAACATTATTTCAGTCATTTTGTGATGAATAAAAAGTGTATCTCATCTTCAACTTCATTTGAATCACACACTTGACATAATCTCTCTTCTATTTTTTTATTTCTAAATCTTCCTGTTTCTATCCTAATTGGGAGTATTCCACTTCTAATCTGCACCAGTAGGCTTCTTTGAAACCGAGAGTAACAATATCTTAGATAGTCTTCGGTATTGTACTCTTCTTTAAATAGAATATAGGTACAAAGTTTGGGCTTAGTAACCAAATTTGATTTCCATTCCTGCTTATATAAATCCATTTTTTGTTCTCGCATTATATCTATATTACACTTACTCTGGGTCTCAAATACATTCTGGTGACCTATATTAGCAAACAATTTTTTTAATTTCAAAGCTCCAATTTTTCGCACATAATCTATAGTCATACTGAAATACCTTATTAGTAATTCGTCCTACATCCATATTAATCAGTCGATTCCACAAACATATCATTTCACATTCCCTTCTAATTTGGCATGGCACCTAGCCAGTGTCTCCCTCTATTGATAGTAGTGGTACTTTTGGGTGAACACCTAAATAGTAGTGGATAGCTCTCTGTTGAATTTTATCACAACAAGCAAAACTTCCATTTCCCCATACACCAGAGCAGTAGTCAAGATTAGGTACAACTCCTGTATGGTACAACTTATTGTACGTGTTAAAACCAACATTCTTCACTTTTTGAAATTTAGATACATGGAAGGCTCTACCAGCCACACCAGCTAATGTATCTGCCATAATTCTATAATCAAGATACTCATCCAAATATACTCCTAAATATTTATACCTATCTACTATCTCTATGACTTCTTGTCCTAGTTTAAATACAAAGTGGGTTCTCTTCTTCTTATTTCTGAAGTGGACTACCTTAGTTTTATCAATATTAACTCTCAACTTCCAATTACTACACCATTCATTCACACAATCTAACAGACTTTGTAATTGACATCTTCTGCCAAAATTACAATATCATCTGCAAAAAGCAGGATACAAATCATTTCATTGTCAATCTCAATACCAATGTTTAAATCTTTCAATGTTTTTGCTAGATTATTTATAAATAGAGAAAACAATGTTGGTGATAAAAGATCGCCTTGCCTGACTTGACTTTCAGCTTTAAACCATGAGGTATTGTGTATTTTTAGTTTTACTCTAGATACCGGATGGCTGTAAAGTGCCCTTACACATTTATATATATTACCATTGATATTATATGTCAACAATCTATAAAACAAAATATATTTATTTACCCAATCAAATGCTTTCTGTATGTCTATATAACATGCAAATGTGCTTTTTCCTTGTGCTGGTCAAAAAATCAAAACATTTTACATAAAAATGGTACAATAAAAGCCCAACATCATGTTTCTTGAGTATTTCATTTGGTATACCATCTATACCCGGCGCTTTCTTTCATTTCAGACATGATATCATTTTTTCTATATCATCATAGGACAGTGGTCTATCAATATCATCATTTATGGCCACATCACCATTGTTCAACCCGTCTTCCATTCTGTTTTTCATATGATCATCATATTAAGTTAAAAATCATCTGAAGCTAAATCATTTTGTGGAGCATTATAAAGGTTACTAAAATCACCTTTCCACTTATCTAATACATAATTATCATTACATATTCGGCCATTGACATCATAGACTTTCATTGGAATGTCTTTGTCCTTCCTTGGTCCCAGATTAGATATATGTTCCCAAAACATTTTGGGGTTATTTGTACAACATTCCTCTATATCAGATACTACCTGTTGTTTGTAGTTTCTCTCTGCTTTCCTTAATATTTTATCAAAGGCATTTCTACAATATATAAACCGATGCCTCAAAAATTCTTTGGTCCTTAATATTTACAATATACTTTTTCTGCTTCACTTTCATCTTTCCATTTAGAATGCAGCTCTTCATTCCAATATGGCTTATGGTTTCCACATCTTTTTCTTACTTTCTTCCTGGAATCTGTGTATTTTAAATTTTTATCCATCTCACCAATTAAGTTTGTACAAAAAAGCTCATAAGTCCTATCCAGTTCATCTTGATTATTTCTACATACAGTAAATAAATCAATCAACTCAATTATGCTTTGTTTCCAGATCTCACTCTTCATAAAACAGTTTGGTACATTATCAAATCTATATCTTCGTCTATTTGCACCAACTTCTTGCCTATCATAATACTCAAAATTGACATTTTCGTTAATTAAAATTGGTCTATCAATCCCCATATCAATATCGACCAATATAGAGTGGTCTGGCAGACGACACCTCTCTCCTATCAAGCGGGCTAAATCACATCTCTCGGTCAATTCATTCATAGTATACACTCTAAAGTCTTTACACTTACTGAATATGTCACATGGTACTAGGATATAATCCACAACTGATCTTCCTTTAGTAGAAATACATGTGAAATTGTTCTTTTCTCTGTCAATTTCTTATTAGTAAACCTATTCCACCATATGTTTTGGGAGAGTTTCTGTGTTTCATGTGTCAATTATATTTTATAATTCATATCCTGGTAGGGTTATTGTGTCATTTTTTTCAAGGTGGGTTTCACTTACACTTAGGATATCAGGTTTTATATAACTAATTATTTTTTCTCATAATATTGCATTGTTATCAGTCCATCCATTAATGTTCCAGCACATAAGTTTGAGAGAGGGCTGTAAATGTCTGTCAAATGCCTGTAGTCTGTCAAAAGCATGTGAACCAATCCAGATTTGGAGTAAATTAACTATTATGTTTAGGTTAATGCTGAAATAGTCACTCAAATAATCAGATATATTAATATTTCTGTCAAACATTCAAGCTTTGTCAAATTGATCACTGAAAAGTGTCCAAGTAAAATACAAAAATAATCACTAAATTATATTGATGGAAAATATGTTCAATTGGCACATCATAAATCTTCATTTTTATGATTTCTCTTATCACAGCTATGTTCAATCATTTTAAATAGGCTTGGCCATAGCTACACCCATTATGAGACAGTGTGTTGCAATGCCTGATGGTGAAACCAGGGTAAGAGGCACCTTAGGCAGAGGTGATAGGTTGACCACATTGCCCTTTTGTGGACATGACAAGGGGCATAAAGTTTGCCGCCAGGTGTAGTTCTCAGTTAAACAGCCTCCATGTTTTCCAAAACAATATGACACCCACCGGTTTTGGACAACCTCAGCTTAATCAATCAGAGATTTGAGATGAAATTGATTTACCTCACTCTGCTGCATGTGGCACATTTTGAGGGTTAGGAGATGGACAAACTGCATTAGAATGCAACTTTGCACATGGCGCAATACCCTCCCAAACATTCAGGGCTAATGCTGATGCCTTCCTCATTAATGTCTCAAACAGTACATAACTATGTTGGCTGGACAGTGACTGGCGGGGGGCTGACTAGCGGTGAGGCGACAGTCATCGTCACCCCTGCGACAGTGAGAAATTTAGCAAACTGGCTGGGTAGCGCCATTGTTGGTGGAGCGACAGTGGCGTGGGGGCGACAGTGCCTACAATTCGTTTTGTAAGTTTTATTTATATTTTACATACACGGTTGGTTTTTTTAGGTATGGCTTGCAGCGACGCATGTACACTGAGTAGTTTGAAGTTGCAGCCGATGCATGCGCAAAGATTAGTTTGAAGTTATGGAGAAGCGGCCGTACATTACGTTGTTGAAAATCAGAAGATATCAGAAAGGGACTATCAGTCTTATTTTGGTAAAATGATTTGGGGAATGTCTATTCATTTACTGTGGTTTGTGAATCAGCTTTTTGTGTGGTCAACATGGCTCAAGGAACTGATGTCACTGTGGAGTGTTCATATGTGTGCATGTAATAAATTCCAGTTTGCATTTGTGCACATCAATTAAAATATTTCTATAACATGTAAATAAAGAAAAAGAAGTGCGTGATGAAAAAAAAGTTCAAGATGAGAACATCGTCTTTGCCCATCAATGCATGAAGTTATCAATTCATATTTCTTGGAAATTCCTCCCTATCAATAGAGAATGGCATTACGCAGGTTGGTTAATGCAGGGTAGTATTTTTTTTTCTCACCTGAGGGAGCTGCAACTGCATTACACTGTTGACAGATTGCTGTATTTGCCTGTCAGACATGCAGAGAGAATTGTCAATTTCTGCAAAATCCCCTCAGACGTTTTTACTCGAAACTTAAAAAGTATTTGTCCGATATTTAAAATTTTACTACCAAAAGAAAGCCCATAAACACACCGTGAAGCATGTAATATCCCAATAGTGGTAGAAGCAAGTGGCGCAGCTGATCGTGCGTGACCTATACCCAAAGACAGCATCAAAATAGACTTGAAATCCACTGTTTCGAGAAACACCTTGCACTGGCCTTCATATTTAAGCCACAACTCTTGAAGAACTCGATTTCCGGCAACTAACACTCAACAATTATGTACTTTTTATATCAACAGCAGATGTCAGTCCTGTTTGAAAGTATTTCTTTGTGTTTTCGCGATCTCAGCATCATTTCCCCATTGTTTACGAGTTTGCGCAAAGACGTGAAAGTGGGTAAGTTTATTCACGGGAGTGACAGCAACGATCTGAAGCTCAACAACGTTGTGGTCCTTCTGACGTCACATGAAGATTATCCCTTTGTGTTTCCATGACGTCATCACTTGGACTCTTCTAAATGCCATTTCACGTTGTCAAGTTTGATATCGGGTGAAAAACTGAAGAAAAAAAACTACAGAATTCACACGGATTTGTATTTTTAGACATTATGACTGAGAAAGATAGTGGCATGGGTCAGAACGGCAACAGTCAATCGCCAGAGGTCGAGTTTATTTACTGGGGAAACTTCAATATGATGGGCAGTGCATGGTGTTTCTAGAAACAGTAGATTTCAAGTCTATTTTGCCGATGTCTTTGGGTATAGTTTTGCCACGGACCTCGTGCTTTCTTTGAAGGTACATTGACATGGCAGATTGTGACAAACATACTGGTAATAACTAAAAATAAACTGTCCTTGGACTTTTAATTTAACATTTAATAACAATACCATATTGGTGATGACATCTTGCTTTAAAGTATTACTCACATTTCAACTCCTTCACATGCACTAGGAAATGCGCAGTTGGCTCCATCTAGTGGACAAATGTGGCATAACTGGTAAAATGTGATCGAGTAATGAAGGTAAGCACAGATTGCCGTGGCACACAAAGAACACATGACGAATCACCTTGATGAGGTTGGGACCTATTTAGGCTTGACACAGGTCTTAATTAACCGCACTTACTCAGTTGATATTTCCTTATGGGTCTCAACAATAGGGAAATAATATAATGTCATGGAGCTCAGATCCACACCTTCCATCATATCCAGGGGTCCCGTAGAGTAAATTATTTAGATATCAAAAACGTGTTTTCGGTTGTAGATACAGGACATATACAACATCATAAAAATAGCCTGCATAGATATTTAAAAAAATAAAATAATCTGTGCAATGGCTTGTCTTGACCTAAATAGTCCATTTTTTTTCAATTGCCTGACCTTTAAATGACCTTGAAATAAATTTTTGACCTCAATGTGACCTTTCATGATGAATATATCAACAATGAAGCTTCTTTAACATACATATAAAACATTATTGTTAAATATACATAAACAAGGCAGATATAGGAATGAACATATTATTACATAATCATAGTTATATCAATAAAACCAGATCATCTAAATAGCCAGAAATGGTGCCGATAACCACTTTCAGCGTCATTCCGGGAAGTGTGCATGTGTGGTCTCTGCCCTCTTGGAGAAGAGAAAAGAGAAGACCAGCCACAATATAGGCAAGAGGAAGGTCAAGTGCCAGGCAAGGGGAAGATCAAGCACAGTTCTCAAGCAAGTTCTCTAATAATTTTGGATTGGGGTGAGGGGGTGGGCGACATTTAAGTTTGATGAAGTCAATTATTGAAACGTTTTAAGCCATTATTTCTTCATTAGGGATTTTGCATTTTTGTTGGTATTTATCAAGATTTATTTAAAAGAGGACTGGGCAGTGGAACATGGGTGGAAGTTTTGGAATGATTTACAAGATTACTGTGTTGTGAAGAAAACAAAGGGGAAGACCACCTCTAAGAAAAGTTTCACCTTGACTGATATTGACTAGTTCTTCTGAGATTTATATTTTACTAATGTGTCTTCTAAGGGGCTGAAACTGGATTTTGACTGCTTTGTAGCCAAGCATGATGAGACACATTTACCAAGACTTGTGAAAGGCATGCCATTTACATTTGGGAATTACAGGGATTATGCTTGCAGAACATCACCACTGCGGCTGTACCTTCACACAAAGGTGATTATTTAAAATCATATATCTAGTTGTGGTCAGAATCAAACCAGGGGTTGAAACTTGTAGACCTTTCAGATTTCTTCAAAACATAATAATACCTTTAAATATGCAGAGCAGGTAACCTTTCTTGTAATATATTAAATTGTTTTTATTATCTTTATAAATTTATTTCTCTCTCTCTTATTGAATTTCTGGACACAGACATAAATATTGTATTTCATTAAGAATGACTTGGGGTTATGGTGTTCTCAGCAATAATGTGTATGTATAACTCCTCATAGCAAGTAGAATTGTGCTGGTGTTGCATGCCTTTGCTTGATTTTACAGTATTTTAGTAATCATTCAGCTATGAATGACTTTTGACTTAAATTTGGTAATGGTTTTTCCAGTGACTGACAATTACACCACCAGGTGGCACTATATATATAACAAACATTTAAGGATAATTTGGTGATAAGACAAAACATTATTTGATTTAATGGTCAGCTGATTTGGGTGCATGTTTAGACCTATTTTTAGTGCATTTACAATTTTCATTTTCAGCCAAAGGGCCTTGCTGCTATGATGAAATGGGCACATGCCATTTCACCCTAGCATTAAAAAAATATCAATATCTCATGTTTTAATGCACACCTTTTAATATTTCTCTTTTCTGTCTTCCATCAGGTTTTCGATATCAGGTACATAACCTTCACAGTAAATGTACAGGTGAGGCATCATCCCTCTCAGTGGAGAGCAATCTGCTCTGAACTACTGCAGCCTTGGGGATCCAGATTGCAGGGAAGAGAACGTGAACCAATTTGACCCTCTTTTCAATGGCTTTAAGATTCTAGATGTGATGTTCAATGGCAAACCATTTGTTTTTATCTGCAAGGGACAAATCTAAGATATAATGCAACCAAGATAGAAAATATACCACTGAGTTTCCTGGTGTCATATATGGGCCTGATGTTCTATTGGAAAAGAAGAACCCTCTAATAGTCCTCTACTTATGTGTCTAGTGAAGAGCAGTTGTCCAATCCACTGGAAATGTGAGGGTCACGTTTTATCCAATGAAATGGCCACCATCTCAGACCAAACATTTCTGGGCCAGGCATCTACTCTTGTTTGGTAGGACTAAACCATATTGCAGAGATCAAAATTCACCCTAACTACAATATGGAAGTTCTGTCAATCCGAAGCCCTGGGGTCACTCTCTCTTCAGGTTAAGATGATTGCACCACCCAGACTGCCAACCAAAACATTACTTCATCAGTAGTCAGTCAGTGCCTGGGCTGCAGATAAGACCAGAAGACCTGATAATTGGAGATAAGATAATAGCTGGAGGAACATCCTGTGTCTCAACCTGTCAAGACCTGTGGCAGCCAAGTGTATGGAAGTGACCAGTAGAGTGAAAAAGAAGGTACTTGCAGCCATTAATCACGAGGTAAACATGCACTCGCTACTCCATTGTGAATCTATTGCTCAGTTGGTGGGAGTGTGCCACCATCCCAAGTCTGTCTACATTGTGACTGAGTATATCCAGGGCCCAGACCTTGACATTTTGCTGTTTGATGAAAGATATTCTGATTTATACAATTCCCTGTCCAAGGAAAATCTAAAATCCATTGTCTTCGATATGGCAACTTCTGTTGGCTACCTTCACGACAGCCAACCCCAGATAATAGTGCATCGTGACATAAAACCAGGCAACTGTAGTGAAAGAATGATCTCTCCGTCAAGCTTATTGATTTGGGAATAGGAAAAGTCCGCCAAGCCCATACAATAGGCAAAACCGTGGCTATCGGTATTTAAAGTCTTTTAAATTGAATTTATTTATACAAATTTGTTATGTATATAACTGATATATTGAAAGGATTTTGTTGATATTTTGTGTTGTTAAGATTATTTACATATCATTTTGAATTTATAAACGTTTATATTTTAACCACTTTTAGGCACTGAATAACCTTAGTAGTTGATGTGCCTCTAAGCAACCATTCATCACATCACAAATCAAAACAGATATGTAATGATGTGTTATATCATTGACTTTAGTTTCAATACTTAATGAGTTGGCTTCAATAAATTGGTAAGAGAAGAATTGCTGGAAAATATCAGATTGTCATGGTTCATTGCATTGACACATGTGATGCATGGATTCAAATACATTACATGGTATGTTTGATAAGGGAATACAGACCTATTCCTGACTGGCTTAAAACTGATTCGTCCCATCAAATCTTTGTGCAAGCATTTTTTTTTATCTGATAGAATCGGCATAAATTATGTATAATTAGTTAAATATTGCAATTTATCAGTAGACTATCTTTGAAAATCTGCTTAACAGCAACATTTTATTTCACACACATAATATAAAACACATTATTGCAACATATCCTTGGTGTAACATTTTGTTAAGATTGCATAAAAAAATTTTGGCACTAATTATAAACTCAAGTCCAGCATATATTTGTAATGATATCAACTATTTTTATTTTATCCAAGTCAGGATAATTAGATGATCCTTTCAGTCTCTCTGAGTCCCATTATCATAACATAAATCTGTGATGAGATCTGTTTTTATGTGTACATTAGTCCTTTTATATCAGTATCAAAATAACTAGATAATATTCTAATGTTTTTCATTCAATATTCAATCATATGAAATTCATATAATGCCTTTAGAAAATATCATAAATAAAATGATGAATTTTGTTTGTTTTGTTTGTTTGTTTGGGGCTTTACAAACAAATCAGTCCACTATATTGTATACTGCCTATGTCCTACGCATATCTGTTTTTGCTCTCTTGACATCTATGTCAAGTCTAATTGGCCTGCTACTTGTTGTCTATTGCTGGAATGACCTTTTGAATTGCAGCTGGGATCTGTGATGCTATGTCTGAAACATTCTCAGCATTCATATTTTCCAGAACTAAATGTAAGACGTAGTATACTTTTCAATATTCAATTCAAATATTCTTAATATATTACGAAGACATTCAAATTATTTTTCTGCAGAAAATTGAGGAAAAGGAAAGTGATAGACTTCAGGGAAAAAAAATATGTTTGGGAACCATAAGGCCAGTGAGCTGTATTATACTGCACAAGGGTTAAAGGACTGGTGGAAGGAAGTAGGGGACTGGTACACAAAGATGCATATAACTGAAGATGAACAACTTTGTTACTTGTTTGTATCCTCATTCCTATTTTGCTCTGTTCATGGAAATGTAGGACACTGCGAATGACAATAAACACAGTTAGAGCTCAGTCAGGATGAGATACTAACAAAGCATTCCTAAACCTTACCCACTTTGCATGTACAACGAAGAAAGTGTGGACTGACCATTCCCATTCTCTCTGCACAAAGATATCAACATGTTCAAAACTTTTACGGATTTAAATATTCATAGCCGAACTGTTCCAGACCCATAAACAATGAAATTAGAATGAGAAATGGATAAGGCATTTAGGATGATTAAAGTTCCAGACTCATCACAAAGAGCACAACTTTCCCATCTGCTTCCATGCAACAGTATGTGGTGTCTTTTATATTATCACAATCATGACCATTTCAGTGTATTGCCCATTTAAACATACACATTCCTTCATTTAGGCCATACATGCTTATATGTATTTATATGCCATTTGTTCCTGGATGAAATGTGTCTAAAACAGGCTTAATATTATGTAGTTTATTAAAAATAGCTTCGTTCCAGTGCCAATGCCATTTAGAACGTTAAAAAACGCTCAAGGATTTTGTAAATTAAAGGATTTTTCCAATCCTTTGCTTTCAATGCTTGTAAACAAGACAAAGAATCAGACTCCAGTCTCAAGTCTCCACATGATCTAAAGCAAGGTATAAAGCATGAAGTTCTGCAGAATAAATAGACGATTTATTTGGCAGACGTTCTGAATAAATATGATTGCCCTTAACAGCAGCTGCAGCAGCCTTGTCATCATCAAATGATCCATCAGTGTATATACACTGATATCCAGTGAAAATAGATTTTATTTCTTTATATCTATTTATATAAAGGGATGGATCGGTTGAGTATTTCTTTAATTCTGACATGGTTCATTAATATTTAAAGTTTCGTAGTTCCATGGAGGTGTTTCTGGATATTGAAATTTAGCTATTTGATTTGGATTTAAATTTAAAGATTGTAAAGATTCTCTGATGCGAATGCCAGAAGTTGGTATTGTATTAGATTTACTTTCAAAAAGGTCAACATAATTTGGATTAAATATAGTATTGTTACGTATGGTTTGTAACCCTGCTAGTGTATGGGGAATGTCTCCGTCGTTGGGGTAATGTGGACGGGGATCAGATATATGATACTCGCTGGCTGTGAATGGGGCCTTAACCCAGCTACCCTATCTACCTATGTGAGTTGGGAGGTAATAAGGACTGCAGACACAGAGTATACAATGCACAAGGGTCTCCTTTATTCGGTGCTGCATACACTAGTCTGGATGGGCCTGCATGGCAAAGAGCGAGGCATATGAAATACCTTAATGCCTGATACTGACAAAGTCCTGAGAACGCATAAAACACCCAAGTCTATACAAGTGAGGCTGTCATGATGCTGAGTGTCGTGGATCTTCTAGGCAAGTGGATTCTGGCCCCTGAGTAGCGATTTCGGGGCCTTTTTAAAGGAAACTGGGCTTCTGTGTGGGGCTGCCTGCGTAGCATCAGGGCGAGTAATGTGTCTCCTCGGCCTGCACTTGTTGGCCTCACGTAGCACTCAGTAACCCATATCGTTTCTTTGCCAAAGATCGTGATTGTCTATATTTGTCTATATATGTTTATAAGAGTCTATAGGTAGGTAATCTATATCCTACATACGGTTCCCCTTCAACAAAGCACGTCCGCGTGCTCAAACGGGAGTATATATATATCACCGCAAATGATCCATCAGTGTATATGCACTGATATCAAGTGAAAATAGATCTAATTTCTTTATATCGATTTATTTGAGCATTTCTTTAACTCTGATATGGCTACATTAATATTTAAAATTGGATAGGTCCATGGAGGTGTTTCTGGATATTGAAATTTAGCTATTTGATTTGGATTTATATTTAAAGGTTATAGAGATTCTTTGAAGCGAATGCCAAAAGTCGGTACTGTATTTGGTTTATTTTCAAAAAGATCAACATAATTTGGATTGAATATAATATCATGGACAGGATTGTCCGGACAAGCTGCAATTTTTGCAGCATACTGAAGGGCAAGCTTTTCTCTTCTTAAATCAAGAGGCAGTTCATCTGCCTCAACTGCCAAGCTATCTGCAGGCGATGTACGAAATGCACCAAGGCAAAGTCGTAAACCTTGATTTTGTATAGGATCAAGCATTTTAATATAAGATGGACGCGCTGATCCATATATCATACATCCATAATCAAGCTTAGAACGTACAAGCGCTCTGTAAAATTGCAATAAAATATTACGGTCCCCTCCCCAATCGGTATGGGCAAGAACCCGTAATAAATCCAATACCTTCTGGCATTTCTTTTTAACATATTTAATGTGAGGAATAAGATAATTTCCTGTCAAAAATAAGTCCAAGAAATTTGGTTTCTTCGACAACAGGTATCCGAGTTTGGCCTATATAAAGATCAGGATCTGGGTGAACCTTCCATTTTTTACAAAAGTGCATACATACAGTTTTCTTTCAGGAAAACTTAAATCCGTTATGATCAGCCCATTCTTGTAATCTATTTAAGTGTTGTTGGAGCTGTCGTTCTATTGTATGCATGCTTGTGGACCTGTAGCTTAAGGTGAAATCATCAACAAAAAGTGAGCAATCTGCTCCAGGCCTCATACAATCAACAATGCTGTTAATTTTAATAATAAAAAGGGTGACTGATAATATTTTTCCCTGTGGAACACCCATTTCCTGATCAAAAGCATCAGAAAGTGATGAACCAACTCAGACACTGAATTGTCTATTTGACAAAAAGTTTGAATAAAAAGGGGTAAACGACCCCTTAATCCCATATCATATAAATCGCTCATTATTCCACATTATTACACACGTCGCTGCTCAAATACGCAGTGATGGAAGGCCACGTTATACCACGCCGCCCACGTCTATATATTCTCCTATATAATATCACCCATAACAACCATCTTATGAGGTCCGCTGAGACAATAGAACAAAGCAGTATTGTCCACCAGGCCCCAACCACCACGCGTGTATATAAACCCCGGGTGCATTCATATAGCCTACTGGGGCGGCCTTCTAACACGAAGCCTGAGCACCTGACTCGGTATTTTAAGACGATCTCAAGCACATTATCAAACGGGAATAACAAACCCCCGCAAACAAAGATATTGCCTTGTTTTATGAACAATATAGTTTCTGATGTCTCTCTTTACAGACACTGAAGATTACATAAAAAAAGCAGAAAGACAACTGAATGACATGAGCTTCTTGAGGATCAGAAGGACCTTTACGCACATTGAAGATTATGATTTACATTCTGAACTCAGAAAAGAAGATTACCGAAGAAGAGGATATCCAATCGATATCTTAGAATCCTCTAGAATGAGAGCGAGAAACCGAGAGACCGCGACGATCTGCTAAAACCTAAACACAAACCAACAGAACAGCAATCAAAGACACCACTAGGCATCACCTACAATGAGGTCAACCCAAACTTCCACAAAATATTGGCCCCTACTTAAACTGTCTGTCAATAAAGATGCTTTCTCAGAGAAACCCCTGGTAGCATTCAGACGTCCCAAAAACATCTGACAAGCTAGTCAGAGCTGCTTGCAACACCACAACCAAAACACCTAAACCAACTGCACCACCCTGCAGAAGACCATGGAGGTGCCAATTCTGCCTATCATGTAGAACGCACAAAACGGTGCGTAGCACCCATACTGGAAGAGAATACAAAGCTCCAGAAAAATACACCTGTAACACAAGAAACTTAGTCTACCTAATCACCTGCAAACAATGCAAGAAGCAATATGTAGGAGAAACTTACAGAACTTTCAAATAACGAATCAATGAACATTTGAGCTACAAACGGAGAAAAGAATGTGACCAAGCAACAGGCCACCACTTCAACCTACCAGGTCATAGTATAGGTGACATGGAATTCCAGGTTATATATATTCTATACAAAAAACCAATCCCTCACGACCAAACACGGATTGCTAGAGAGCTGGAATGGATAGACAAGTTGAGGACATTCATACCAAACGGGTTGAATGAGAAGGGGAGATAAAAAGATTATTTTCTTACCCTTTGCAGACATACTATTGATAAAATAGATTTCAATCTAGTCTACAATCTATCCCCTAAACGGCTAATAATACACGATCAAACACTGAACCACACCATTAATTACAATAGGTTCTAAACTACCGAAAACCCGGAGAAAATTGTCATTTTCTTGAAATAAATATAAAATAACTACAATTAACTATTTCGGGCATGCAGGAGTATTCCAACTCAGCGCTAAGGCAAAACATGCAATCAATCCCTTGAAACTGCTGACCGCATTCGATTTTTCTCACGCCGAGACAACATCGGGAGCCTAAAATAGACATATCCCGAGCGACAGCGCAAAGCCAGAACACCGCCTTCGCCACAGCAACCGTAACAATACACAATGGGTCCATAGCTACCACTCAACACATAATGGCAGAACAAAACACGTAAAATTTGTGCGTTACGTGCGGCAGAGCTTACTCTACACTCAGAGCAATGCTACATTACACTTAATCAACTCACACTCTCAAACCAGTGAGATATGAATGCCATACATGTCTGACCATATTCTCCAGACTCGACAACCTCCAGCGACATCTAAGAAGAGATCCAATATGCTCTCTGATGTCGGAGAACGGCATTATGTGTTACGTTCAGCTGAGACCACCACAGGCCAATTTCACAGCCAGTCTGCACTGGCCTCCACCTCAGAGACCATAGACTACACCCACAGAGATAGTAAGAACCCCCCTTACGTTTACAAATTCACTAGAAACAAAAAACAAGGACGGAACCTTGTACTAAAAGGTTAGTAACATTCTAAAAGGTTACTAACATTCTAGAAAAATAACCAAACATCTGCTTCACTTAGACTAACCAATTGAAGACAAGGGGACAGGGAACCTTGTTAGGGTAAAGGATCACTCACCCCTACACTCAAGAGAACCACTTTCTCCCCAAGAGGAAATTCCCACGACTGGAACAACTCTTCCAGATTCCAGTCGACGACCAAGTCGTATGAGCAGCTGAAAGATATAAAAACTATCTCAAGAATACAAACTTTGAACTATATGCATAAATAAGCAACGAGAAGCACAAATACAGAAACGCAAATAAAATGTTTCTTGTTCTCGCTCCATCCCGCCAAATACACGGGAAAGTATTTAACTATACAACAAAGGTACAATACAGATACGCAAAGAAGAAATGGCCAGAAAACCGGCTAAGAACCCAACAAAAACTAAGGTATATTTCCTATTTTAATATTACTGAAAAGAATCCCGTCACTCACAAAAGACAGACACAGGAACAGAAATTTGTTAGAGAAATGGACATCCCTACCCCGCGCCGGGGCTGTACTAAGCGCGAAATAAACAAAATAGTCTGGCAGCTTCAAGGGAGAGGGTCCGTAAAATTTTAAAAAATTAATCAACAAATCACAAAACCCACAAAACCCACAAAACGCTAGCATAATCAAACCAAACGCGGTTTTAAAGGCATTATATCGCTCATATTACACTTTACGCAGCTCCCTTCGCGGGGGTCCCTCACAACACCTCCATAATGAGGCAAAGAGACCCACAAACACCTCCACTCCAGAGGCGCAAAGAGAGGAGGTGCAGCACCTCCAGAGGTGCTAGCACCTCCTCAGTTTTCATATATAAACAAATCATAGGATAACGCAGTCATTCCCCATCCAACTGAAGAGATCAAAGTGATCGAAACCTTTGTTGGTATTGGTATGGACTGTGATCGTTGTCGCAGACCATCTTAGGATCCTCGTCTTTTTTCTATCGCTCATTATTCCAAATTTCCATGTAGTATCGTACGCTTTCTCTAAATCAAATAAAATGCTAACCACATCCTCAACTTTTAAAAAACCCTCTCTTATAAATGTCTCTAAACGTACCAGGTGGTCAATGGTACTTCAAGTTTTTCTGAAGCCACTCTGTGCAACAGAAATATAAGCTGCAGTTTCTAAAAACCAAACTAAACGCTAATTAATTATTCGTTCCATTGTCTTACAAATACAAATTGTTAAAGCAATGGGACGATAATTATTTGAATCTGATGAGTCTTTGCCAGGTTTGGGAATGGGAATGATAGTGGCTTCCCTCCATGAAGGAGGAAAATGACCACTTTCCCAAATTTTATTAAAAATATCTAAAAGATGCCCAAGTGATTGGTCAGTGAGGTGTTTAAGGATTTGGTAGTGAATTTGATCAGGTCCAGGAGCAATATCATGAGATTTATGCAAAGCAAGTTTCAAATCTTCTATTGTAAATGATTTATTATATTCTTCCAAGTTATGGGATATAAAATTTAGTTGGTTTCTTTCTTTTCTACTTTTTATTTGTTGAAATTTGGCAGAATAATTATTGGATGAGGAATTCTTGGAAATTGTTTGACCTATTGTGTTTCCTATTTCAGTGGGATTTGTAATTAATTGGCCATTATAATTTAGTTGTTTGATCCTTGCTCCACCTCCCTTCCTAGTAATTTTACGCACCATATCCCAGCATTTTTTAATTGGTGTACATGTATTTAATTTGGAAACAATCCTTTCAACTTTTTCTTTTGTTTATTTTAATAGTATACCGGGCTTTAGCTCTTTTTACTCGAAACTGGTGCAAATTATATTGAGGCGGCTGTCTATTTAATTTTTTCAGAGCTTTTTTACGCTCATTGACAGCTTTTTTGCACTCATCATTAAACCAGGGCTTTTCTTTAATTTTAGAATTTGGCTTTGATTTTGGAATATACCCATCAGCAATATCATACAATATATCTGTAAAAACTTGAAGAGGATCATCTACATTGTTAAAAATTTCTGGAGTTATTTTATTAAAACAAGATGTTTGAAATTTTGCCCAATCAGCTTTATGAAATTTCCGCTTGGGGATTCGTTCGTCTGGTGGAGGAAAATGGTTATTTATAATAATGGGGCAATGATCATTACCCATTGATCTTCCTCTATTTCCCAGGAATAGTCTAAAAATAAATTTGGAGTGCACATGGAGAGATCTATTGATGTTAAGGAGCCTGTAGCAGGATGTAAATATGTCGGAGAATCGTCATTCCAAAGGCACAAACTATTATTATTTAAAAAATCTTCTATTATACGTCCTTTGGCATCAGTATTTTTTCAGCAGCTGAGTTACTAAGTTATTTCAATCTGTTTTATTAATTGGTTCACTTTGTGGTAAATATAATGAACATATTGTCAATGTATTGTGCAAGGTAACCTTGACTGCAGAAGCTTATAAATTAGTATTTAACGTTACGTAAAATTAGTTTTCTGTAAACAAATAACAGATGCATTATATTTTCAAGTTAATAACTCCAGTTCTGGCCCGTTTGCCTCAAATCCTCTACAATTCCATTGTATGGTATTGCCAATAGCCATATTAAGAATAATGAGAAAAAATATATGATCTAACATAATCACTTGTTAATTTTACGATTATGCTTCGAGTGCACAGGAGTAAAATACATATCTGGAGGATCACCTGTGTCCATCCTTTCTAAGGATTTAGTTCTATTTATTTTACTTTTAACTTGTTCTTTGATTTCTTTTTTGTCTGATTTATGTACTGATCTATTACTATTGATACTTTTATTATTGGATGATGTAGAGGGAGTTTGTGAAGAGGGTTTAGTGGATGTTGTTTGTTGAGTTACTACTGGGATAGTGGGTGTCTGAGTCTGAGTAGACGTTGCTGAAGATTTAGAAGATTTTGTAAAAAAAGAATAATTTTTGTCATTGACTGGCCATGTAATTTCGGTCTGAATTGCTATTGATTTTGTTTCTTTAGGTTTGACAGAGCTGGCATAAGATGTCTTTCTACTCGCTTCCATGCCTCTGGAAAAGATATATTTTCAGTATGTCGTATTCGCTGAATTTCCTTCTCTTTTAAAAAGGAAGGACAATTCCGCGAATACGATGGATGATTGCCTTGGCAATTGACACATTTTATCATATTTGAAGAACAATCGTCTCCACTGTGATGAGCGGTACATTTTGGACATGTCACATTACCTTTACATCGATTAGATTCATGTACATACCTCTAACACTTGAAGCAGCGCAGAGGGTTTGGAATAAATACATCAACTCTAACGTTCAAATATCCAACTTTAATAGATGTTGGGAGCTGCGCTGCTTCAAATGTCAGAATAAACGTATTGATTGGAATTTTGACACCATCCTTTTTATAAATATCCACTTACATTGCACAACATCCTGGTCTTTGAGCTCATCCACTATCTCCTCCTCAGAAACTCCCGCTAAATCTGGGCATCTGATTACTCCTTTTTTATTGTTGAGAGTTTTGTGAGCCGTTATAATAACAGGAACTGTGGCCAACATTCGGCATCGTAGCAGATTGTCCGCATGGCTTTTCCGCTCAACCTCAATCAATAATTTATTTCCCATCTTTGTAACAGTTTTTGGTACCCCGGCAATGCCTTGTATCCCCTTTGCAATTGCAAAGGGGATACAAGGCATTGGGTATGCCAGGGTATGTTCAGCGTCAGAACTTTCTGCAATTAAAAATCTAGGTCATTTATTCTCATTCACATTCAAATCATTGTCCGAGTCAGTTTCCGTATCTGCCCTTTTTCTTTTTTGTTTGTTTAATGTCATGTGTGTTTTGTTAATTATTTATTGCTCATGTTCCTAAGCCTTATTCTGACTCCTATTTTAATAATAGGGAGTTATAGATATGGGGCAGAGCCATCAGCACACCTATAAAAATCGGCTACAATATACTCAAGAATACATAAAATGTACCCCGGATTGACCCGTTTCAGCAGTCAAGCTCCACATATCTGTTAAGCTAATCTCGTGAAAATTGTTTTAATATTTTGATAAGTGTGTAGAAGTTACCATATATTTCACCTTAATCGAGAATTTAACTAAAATATATCAAATATACAAAATTTAAATCATATTTTACTTTAAAATAAGTTTTTGGAAATTTGAAAAATGTGTGGAGCCGGTTGGACAATATCGGGCCCTAAAGTCCTCCATGTCTAGGGTGAATATTTGGGTTCAAACAAGTGTGTTGCATCTGGACCGGTATTACTCCCAAACCAGTCCAGCGCTCAACCTACAGAACTCCATATCCTCCCCTTACAGGTCGCACCTCACAGCAAACAAGGCGCCATGGTTATTTTTTTCGTTCGCCTCTTACAAACTGACAAAAATAACAAGGAATAAAAAAATCAGAGGACCATTCTAACCCCAGGCCCACATGCGGACCCCTTTAGTCGCCTTTTACGACATGCTGGGGGGCAGTGGGGCTATTCTTTAATCCCCACACCCACAAGGGACTGTGATGTGATTGCTGGGAACATCAGTAGTGATCAGTTTAAACTAGTTTCAATTTAGACTAATATGGAATAAATCTTTTCTTTATAGCGATGTATTTTATAATTTAATACATGAAAATACCTTGTGACTTCTAACATAAAGAGATGGTTTTGTTTGTATTAAACAAATCTTTCAGCGGTGTTAATAGTCCAGCGGAAATTCATTGAACGCCGTTTTAGAGTATATACAATGTTTTATTGCATTTTCTGCTACTTATTTATGTACCTATCCAAGATCCAGAGGGTACCATCTTGTCACGCCCAGGGAAAAAAAATGATATACAAAATAAAAAATGTATTTGCCACTATGTTTCTTCATGACAATTAATATGGATTGCATAAGACTATTTGAAACATATAAAAAAGGTAGTATGTTAATAACAGTGTGAACGTACTTGCAATGAACCATGACAATCTGATATTTTGCAGGAATTCTTATCTTATCAATTTATTACCAACTCATTAAGTATTGAAGCTAGATTCAATGACATAACACATCATTACATATCTGTTATGATTTGTGATGTGATTGCTGGGAACATCAGTAGAAGTGATCAGTTTAAACTAGTTTCAATTTAGACTTATATGGAATAAATCTTTTCTTTATAGTAATGTATTTTATAATTTAATACATGATAATACCTTGTGACTTCTAACATAAAGAGATGGTTTTGTATTTATGAAACAAATCTTTCAGCGGTGTTAATATAAGGCTATATCAGATCATGGAGACACCTGTCAACAGAACTCAATGCCAAATTTGTTTTAAATATTATTACTTGGTGCATATTGTGGGACGCAGAATGATCATATGTGAGAACCCCGAATATATTGACTTTCATTGAACACTATCATAGACAACATAGATGACACATACAGTGACAATACGCATGCTCATTAAACATATCACACCTCAGATGACTACCGATGCCGAGAGGATCAAACACCAATCGGGGATGAGCAGAATAGGTCAAGTACATTATGGATCCAGACGAGTGCCTACTTAATGGACCAGAACTGGTACCCAGCGCTCAGCATTCCATATGCTACATGGTACATGCCAGTCTGTGATCCGACCGAATACTGTTGCCATCCAGGTGTTATCTGATGTGTGGCGGCCGGCCCAGAGAATTCCTATCAGTATTCACATATGCGCATCTCACTCATGTCATGCTTTGGCTAGTCTACTCTATGTATATGTGTTGTGTACCCTATTAAAAGCGACCATTGTACACTGTATACATCTGAGTCTGCAGTGATTCTTATCTCCACAGATAGGTATGATAGGTAGCTAGCTAGGCCCGACCTCCCCATCCTAGTCATATCCCCATAGATAGCCAGAACATAGCTAACAGATATCACATAGTGCATTTGATGAACATTCTCTTGGAAAAGGCTGTTTATACATATCATTCTTTTTCTCTATTCATTATATCTTTTATAAATTTTAAACAAGGATGACTCATTCTTCTAAACTGTTCTCTCTTGTTTTCACCCTTGGCAAGAGAAGATTACATTTCCTTAAATAGTGGGTCTACAGAGTAACCAAATGTTTTTGCCAACTTTCTTCAATTTTGGTTAAATCATAAGAATCATAAACATATAAGCAGCACACTATGCCAGTACATTAAAAGTTAAAATGGCAAAGAGTATAAATGTGGGAACAATAGAGTGATCTTCACTCAGTAGATCCACCAGGTATAACAAGCTGTAATTTCAGGTGATGGTGTTGCTTGCAGGCACTAATTGCAGGAGTAAAACACAAGAGGTCCGTTTTGTTGAGGGTCTAGTCTTGTCTGACTCGTTTATTTTAATACAGGGTATTCTATAATTGAAAGGTACGAGCTGCTACATTTGAGGAACAGATGGGTATTATCATAATGTTACACAGGGAGACTCATTCGCTAACACAGAGGCTGAGACGTTGACTTCACATCGTTTATCGCACTATTGTTGTTTCCAGGCTGGCCTGCCGGTCAACCAGGGGGGGACCCTAGTCCCTTGATGGTTGGCCGGGAGAAAAAGAAAAATTGCACAAAATCATAATTAAATACACCCTAGAGAACTTGTTGAACCTCATTGTTTTAACTATTTTCTAAGAATGCTCTTTTGTGATTGGTCAGGAAAGGGGGTTGCACTTGGAGATCAGAACTATATCCTGGGAATCTAAATCTCAGAATGTTGCTTATCACAAGAGTTCAACCATTCTCCGGGGACAAAACTTAATAATATGAGATATTATTTATCTATTATTGTTTCAACTTTGATTTAGCATTTGTCCCCAACTTTATGAAATACCATTAAACATTTATGCACGTAGATTTAATATTTGTTGGGTTACAATAGTCTATTATCAATACATTTGAGACTATTGATAATTTACAGAGATTTAGACAATTAAAAACCTAAGATATAAATATTAGGTTTCAATGTTTATCATCTAGCTAATTTGTGATGACGTTTGCAGGTACAATTAAAGAATCAGAAATGATAATTTGATGTGTACTTTATTGTTTAAATGGATAGGTGAGAGTAAGCATGATTATATATGTGCACTGTGAATGGAAGAGATAAGCAGGTCCCTCTTTGCATTCTGGTGATTCGACTAACAACAAGACTAGTTTCAACTAAAGAACTAATTGAGGCATAGATTTTACTGCTCAGCAAACTATGATGGGTTTCTTGTTCTGCCATTTCTCCGTTGCTGTTGATCTATATTGCTTCATTTTCCCCCTTATGTTCCCTATTATAACCGTGGGTCTTAAAGAACAACCTGAAAGCAATTTTAGGGTCCAGAATTCTCCTATTTGTCCATATTTTCTTCCTAAGGCTGCTCAACTGTTTTCAAACCTCCTCTCTATATACTGAGAGGAATATCAATCAGTGCATTTCATAAGGATCATGTCCCTCATCCTAATTGTTTCTGTCATATGTCTGGGGAACCAAGTGCAATTTCCTCATTGAGCAACATTTTATAAGACTGTGTTTTCTTGCACCTAAATTTAACTGATGTGTTTCTCCATGATACCTACCGTAGTTAAACATACCATAGAAGGACAATGTTGTTATCAGGTTGGACCACAACAATATCCTTCTACATACTCAGCTCATTGGAAAAACAAACAAAAAACAACTAAACCTTATTTCTACATGCACACAATGCTGTTTCTCATTGGAAAAACAAACAAAAAACAACTAAACCTTATTTCTACATGCACACAATGCTGTTTCTACGTTGTCTGTTTCATGGGTCATTGAACTCCATATCCTCCCCTTACAGGTCGCACCTCACGGCAAACAAGGCGCCATGGTTATTTTTTTCATTCGCCTCTTACAAACTGACAAAAATAACAGGGAATAAAAAAATCAGAGGACCATTCTAACCCCAGGCCCACATGGGGACCCCTTTAGTCGCCTTTTACGACATGTTGGGGGCAGTGGGGCTATTCTTTAATCCCCACACCCACAAGGGACTGTGATGTGATTGCTGGGAACATCAGTAGTGATCAGTTTAAACTAGTTTCAATTTAGACTAAGATGGAAAAAATCTTTTCTTTATAGCGATGTATTTTATAATTTAATACATGAAAATACCTTGTGACTTCTAACATAAAGAGATGGTTTTGTTTGTATTAAACAAATCTTTCAGCGGTGTTAATAGTCCAGCGGAAATTCATTGAACGTCGTTTTAGAGTATATACAATGTTTTATTGCATTTTCTGCTACTTATTTATGTACCTATCCAAGATCCAGAGGGTATCATCTTGTCACGCCCAGGGAAAAAAAATTATACACAAAATAAAAAATGTATTTGCCACTATGTTTCTTCATGACAATTAATATGGATTGCATAAAACTATTTGAAACATATAAAGAAAGGTAGTATGTAAATAACAGTGTGAACGTACTTGCAATGAACCATGACAATCTGATATTTTGCAGGAATTCTTATCTTACCAATTTATTGAAGCCAACTCATTAAGTATTGAAGCTAGATTCAATGACGTCCCCTGTGGGTGCGGGGATTAAAGAATAGCCCCACTGCCCCCCAGCATGTCGTAAAAGGCGACTAAAGGGGCGTCCTGTTTGCCGTGGGATGCGACCTGTGTCGGGGAGGATATGGAATCCTGACGGGCTGAGCACTGGGCTGGTTTGGCAGTAATACCGGTCCAGTTGCAACACGCCTGTCTTGGATCCAAATGTTCACCAGACAGGCAGATCAGATTAGGCCTGGATCTGATTTAACCGGCTTGTGGTAAATTTCCTTTAATATATTCTGGCTATTTGATTTTTATTAATGATAATTTCAGTGTTTGAAAATAGGAATAATTTTAAAATTTTTGATAAATATTTGCTGAAAGGAGATTACTGCTGATTGGGTCAATCGAGGGATATGAATAAAATCCGAAAGGGTGGAGTTTTTATTCTTAGAGTATGTCATGTTGGGTATCCTCACGGCGTCAGGGCTTGGAGTAACCGGCCCAGAAAGGCGTCCCCTTGTTGGGCTCCGTGGTGGGTAGGGGACCTAACTGATGAAATATAAAAAAACACACATGGCGCAAAACAAACAAAAACGACCAAGGAATGACATAGACAGCGACGATGATTCAAACAAAATAGAAAAATGGCCTAGATTTTTAATTGCGGAAAGTTCTGATGCTGAACATACCCTGGCAAAAATGTCCCCCTTTGCAATTGCAAAGGGGATACAAGGCATTGCCGGGGTACCAAAAACCGTTAAAAAGATGGGAAATAAATTATTGATTGAGGTTGAGCGGAAAAGCCATGCGGACAATCTACTACGATGCCGAATGTTGGCCACAGTTCCTGTTATTATAACAGCTCACAAAACTCTCAACAATAAAAAAGGAGTAATCAGATGCCCAGATTTAGTGGGAGTTTCTGAGGAGGAGATAGTGGATGAGCTCAAAGACCAGGATGTTGTTCAATGCAAGCGGATATTTATAAAAAAGGACGGTGTCAAAATTCCAATCAATACGTTTATTCTGACATTTGAAGCAGCGCAGCTTCCAACATCTATTAAAGTTGGATATTTGAACGTTAGAGTTGATGTATTTATTCCAAACCCTCTGCGCTGCTTCAAGTGTCAGAGGTATGGACATGGATCTGATCGATGTAAAGGTAATGAAACATGTCCAAAATGTACCGCTCAGCACAGTGGAGACGATTGTTCTTCAAATATAATAAAATGTGTCAATTGCCAAGGCAATCATCCATCGTATTCGCGGAATTGTCCTTCCTTTTTAAAAGAGAAGGAAATTCAGCGAATACGACACACTGAAAATATATCTTTTCCAGAGGCACGGAAGCGAGTAGAAAGTTATAACACATCAAAGGCATCTTATGCCAGCTCTGTAAAAACTAAAGAAACAAAATCAATAGCAATTCAAACCGAAATTACATGGCCAATCGATGACAAAAATTATTCCTTTTTCACAAAAACCTCAAAATCTTCAGCTACATCTACTCAGACCACGACATCCACTATCCCAGTAATACCTCAACCAACAGCAACATCCACTAAACCCTCTTCACAAACTCCCTCAACATCATCCAATAATAAAAGTATCAATAATAATAGACCAATACATAAATCAGACAAAAAAGAAAGCAAAGATCAAGTAAAAAGTAAGATAAATAGAAGTAAATCCTTGGAAAGGATGGACACAGGTGATCCTTCAGATGTGAATTTTACTCCTGTGCACTCAAAGCATAATCGTAAACTTAATAAGTGATTATGCTGAATCATATATTTTTTCTCATTATTCTTAAAATGGCTATCGGCAATATCATACAATGGAATTGTAGAGGATTTGATGCAAACAGGCCAGAGTTATTAGCCCAAAAATATAATGCATCGGTAATTTGTTTACAAGAAACTAAATTCAAAGATAATTCCACAACATTTAAGGGATATGTGATTTATAATAAAGTCGGTTCAATTGATATTATGGACCGAGCACATGGCGGAGTTTCTATTTTTGTTAAATCCTGTATTCCCCAAAGTAAAGTAACATTAAATACTCATCTACAGGCTTCTGCTGTTAGGGTTACCCTGCACAATACACTAACTATATGTTCAATATATTTACCACCTAGTGAGCCAGTTAATATTACAGATTTAAATAATTTGATAACCCAGCTGCCACAGCCATATATGTTAGTTGGTGACTTTAATGCTCACAACTATCTTTGGGGTGGCAGAAATAATACAGATGCCAAAGGGCGTATAATAGAAGATTTTTTAAATAATAATAGTTTGTGTCTTTGGAATGACGATTCCCCGACATATTTACATCCTGCTACAGGCTCTTTAACATCAATAGATCTCTCCATGTGCACTCCAAATTTATTTTTAGATTATTCCTGGGAAGTAGAGGAAGATCAATGGGGTTGTGATCATTACCCCATTATTCTAAATAACCATTTTCCTCCACCAGACGAACGAATCCCCAAGTGGAAGTTTCATAAAGCCGATTGGGCAAAATTTCAAACATCCTGTTTTAATAGAATAACTCCAGAAATTTTTATAAATGTAGATGATCCTCTTCAAGTTTTTACAGACACATTGTATGATATTGCTGATGGGTGTATTCCCAAATCAAAGTCAAATTCCAAAATTAAAGAAAAACCCTGGTTTAATGATGAGTGCAAAAAAGCTGTCAAGGAGCGCAAAAAAGCTCTGAAAAAATTTAATCGACAGCCAACTCAATATAATTTGCACCAGTTTCGTATAAAGAGAGCTAAAGCCCGTTACATTATTAAAATAAGCAAAAGAAAAAGCTGGAAAGATTATGTTTCTAAATTAAATACACGTTCACCAATTAAGAAATGCTGGGATATGGTGCGTAAAATTACTGGGAAGGGAGGTGGAGCAAGGATCAAACATCTAAATCATAATGGCCAATTAATTACAAATCCCACCGAAATAGGTAACACAATAGGTCAAACCATTTCCAAAAATTCCTCATCCAATAATTATTCTGCCAAATTTCAACAAATAAAAACTAGAAAAGAAAGAAACCAACTAAATTTTATATCCCATAACTTGGAAGTATATAATAAATCATTTACAATAGAAGATTTGAAACTTGCTTTGGATAAATCTCATGATACTGCTCCTGGACCTGATCAAATTCACTACCAAATCCTTAAACATCTCCCTGACCAATCACTTGGGCATCTTTTAGATATTTTTAATACAATTTGGGAAAGCGGTGATTTTCCTCCTTCATGGAGGGAAGCCACTATCATTCCCATTCCCAAACCTTGCAAAGATTCATCAGATTCAAATAATTATCGTCCCATTGCTTTAACAAGTTGTATTTGTAAATCAATGGAACGAATGATTAACGAGCGTTTAGTTTGGTTTTTGGAAACTGCAGCTTATATTTCTGTTGCACAAAGTGGCTTTAGAAAAACTCGAAGTACCATTGACCACCTGGTACGTTTAGAGACATTTATAAGAGAGGGTTTTATAAAAGGTGAGCATGTGGTGAGTATTTTCTTTGATTTAGAAAAGGCATATGACACCACATGGAAATATGGGATAATGAGCGATTTATATGATATGGGATTAAGGGGTCGTTTACCCCTTTTTATTCAAAATTTTCTATCAAACAGACATTTTAAAGTTCGAGTGGGTGCATCACTTTCTGATGTTTTTGATCAGGAAATGGGTGTTCCACAGGGTAGTATATTATCAGTCACCCTTTTTATTATTAAAATTAACAGCATTGTTGATTGTATGAGGCCTGGAGCAGATTGCTCACTTTTTGTTGATGATTTCAACTTAAGCTACAGGTCAACAAGCATGCATACAATAGAACGGCAGCTCCAACAACACCTAAATAGATTACAACAATGGGCTGATAACAATGGATTTAAGTTTTCTTTGAAAAAGACAGTATGTATGCACTTTTGTAAAAAGTGGAAGGCTCACCCAGATCCTGATCTACACCTTGGCCAAACTCGAATCCCTGTTGTCGAAGAAACCAAGTTTCTTGGACTTATATTTGATAGAAAACTATCTTTTATCCCTCATATTAAATATGTAAAAAAGAAATGCCAGAAGGCATTAGATTTATTACGGGTTCTCGCCCATACTGATTGGGGAGGGGACCGTAATATTTTATTACAATTATATAGAGCACTGGTACGTTCCAAACTTGATTATGGGTGTATGGTATATGGATCAGCACGTCCATCATATATTAAAATGCTCGATCCTGTACAAAATCAAGGGTTAAGACTATGCCTTGGTGCATTTCGTACCTCGCCTGCAGATAGCTTGGCAGTTGAGGCAGATGAACTGCCTCTTGATTTAAGAAGAGAAAAGCTTGCCCTTCAGTATGCTGCAAAAATTGCTGCTTGCCCAGACAATCCTGCACATGACGCTATATTCAATCCAAATTATGTTGATCTTTTTGAAAATAAACCAAATACAATACCGACTTTGCCATTCGCATTAAAGAATCTTTACAATCTTTAAATTTAAATCCGAATCACGTAGCTAAATTTCAATATCCTGAAACACCTCCATGGACCTATGAAACTTTAAATATTAATGTAGCCATGTCAGAATTAAAGAAATACTCAACCGATCCATCCCTTTATATAAATAGATATAAAGAAATTAAATCTATTTTCACTGGCTATCAGTGTATATACACTGATGGATCATTTGACGATGAGAAGGCTGCTGCAGCTGCTGTTAAGGGCAATCATATTTATTCAGAACGTCTGCCAAATAAATCATCGATTTTTTCTGCAGAACTACATGCTTTGTACCTTGCTTTGGATCATGTGGAGACTTCTCCACACCAAACATTTTTAATTTTTTCTGATTCTTTGTCTTGTTTACAAGCATTGAAAGCAAAGGATTGGAAAAATCCCTTTATTTACAAAATTCTCGAACGGTATCATAGACTCTGTACAGATGATAATAAAGAAATACGTTTTTATTGGATCCCCAGTCACATTGGAATCCATGGAAATGAGGCCGCTGACCAAGCTGCCAAAGCAGCATTGGACAAACGCCCAATAGATTTACTTATTCCATATACAGAGTTTAAGAAATATATTACTGTTTTTTTACGTTCTAAATGGCAGTTGTGCTGGAACAAAGCTATTTTTAATAAATTACATGAAATTAAGCCCGTTCTAGGCAAAACTAAAGGTGCTATTAGAATTAACCGTAGAGAAGAGTCTGTTTTAACCCGTATAAGAATAGGACATAGTCATTTGACACACTGTTATCTGCTTAAAGGTGAAGATCAACCGGAATGTATTGGTTGTCAAAGGGCTTTGACTATTAAACATATTTTAATTGAGTGTATCGATTTTGATATTATACGAACTCAATATTTTAATGTACAAGATTTACATACGTTATTTGATACTGTAGATACTTCTGTAATAGTATCGTTTTTAACTCACATAGGACTTTATAATCAGTTTTAAGGGCAGAGCTTTTGTTTATTTATGTCATTGACTTATGTATCAAGAACTGCAAAACATCATACTGATAAAGTCTTTTAAACAAATTATACATATTCATTATATTTGATTGATATTATATAAATGCTGTTCACAGTTGATAAATTCTTGTGTTATCTACATATTGTATTAACATTTACATTTTGTTTCTAGTCAATATTACGTTTCTATTTTTACTGTTTTGGCACTTTATTGTGTCAATGTGAAACCATTCATTCATTCATTTTTACCATTTTTAGGCACTAAATAACCTTAGTGGTTGATGTGCCTCTAAGCAACCATTCATTCATTCATTCATTAGATTCAATGACATAACACATCATTATATATCTGTTATGATTTGTGATGTGATTGCTGGGAAAATCAGTAGAAGTGATCAGTTTAAACTAGTTTCAATTTAGACTTATATGGAATAAATCTTTTCTTTATAGTAATGTATTTTATAATTTAATACATGAAAATACATTGTGACTTCTAACATAAAGAGATGGTTTTGTTTTTATGAAACAAATCTTTCAGCGGTGTTAATATAAGGCTATATCAGATCATGGAGACACCTGTCAACAGAACTCAATGCCAAATTTGTTTTAAATATTATTACTTGGTGCATATTGTGGGACGCAGAATGATCATATGTGAGAACCCCGAATATATTGACTTTCATTGAACACTATCATAGACAACATAGATGACACATACAGTGACAATACGCATGCTAATCAAACATATCACACCTCAGATGACTACCGATGCCGAGAGGATCAAACACCAATCGGGGATGAGCAGAATAGGTCAAGTACATTATGGATCCAGACGAGTGCCTACTTAATGGACCAGAACTGGTACCCAGCGCTCAGCATTCCATATGCTACATGGTACATACCAGTCTGTGATCCGACCGAATACTGTTGCCATCCAGGTGATATATGATGTGTGGCAGCCGGCCCAGAGAATTCCTATCAGTATTCACATATGCGCATCTCACTCATGTCATGCTTTGGCTAGTCTACTCTATGTATATGTGTTGTGTACCCTATTAAAAGCGACCATTGTACACTGTATACATCTGAGTCTGCAGTGATTCTTATCTCCACAGATAGGTATGATAGGTAGCTAGCTAGGCCCGACCTCCCCATCCTAGTCATATCCCCATAGATAGCCAGAACATAGCTAACAGATATCACATAGTGCATTTGATGAACATTCGCTTGGAAAAGGCTGTTTATACATATCATTCTTTTTCTCTATTCATTATATCTTTTATAATTTTTAAACAAGGATGACTCATTCTTCTAAACTGTTCTCTCTTGTTTTCACCCTTGGCAAGAGAAGATTACGTTTCTTTAAATAGTGGGTCTACAGAGTAACCAAATGTTTTTGCCAACTTTCTTCAATTTTGGTTAAATCATAAGAATCATAAACATATAAGCAGCACACTATGCCAGTACATTAAAAGTTAAAATGGCAAAGAGTATAAATGTGGGAACAATAGAGTGATCTTCACTCAGTAGATCCACCTGGTATAACAAGCTGTAATTTCAGGTGATGGTGTTGCTTGCAGGCACTAATTGCAGGAGTAAAACACAAGAGGTCCGTTTTGTTGAGGGTCTAGTCTGGTCTGACTCGTTTATTTTAATACAGGGTATTCTATAATTGAAAGGTACGAGCTGCTACATTTGAGGAACAGATGGGTATTATCATAATGTTACACAGGGAGACTCATTCGCTAACACAGAGGCTGAGACGTTGACTTCACATCGTTTATTGCACTATTGTTGTTTCCAGGTGTGCCGGGAGAAAAAGAAAAATTGCACAAAATCATAATTAAATACACCCTAGAGAACTTGTTGAACCTCATTGTTTTAACTATTTTCTAAGAATGCTCTTTTGTGATTGGTCAGGAAAGGGGGTTGCACTTGGTGATCAGAACTATATCCTGGGAATCTAAATCTTAGAATGTTGCTTATCACAAGAGTTCAACCATTCTCCGGGGACAAAACTTAATAATATGAGATATTATTTATCTATTATTGTTTCAACTTTGATTTAGCATTTGTCCCCAACTTTATGGAATACCATTAAACATTTATGCACTTAGATTTAATATTTGTTGGGTTACAATAGTCTACTATCAATACATTTGAGACTATTGATAATTCACAGAGATTTAGACAATTAAAAACCTAAAATATAAATTTTAGGTTTCAATGTTTATCATCTAGCTAATTTGTGATGACGTTTGCAGGTACAATTAAAGAATCAGAAATGATAATTTGATGTGTACTTTATTGTTTAAAGTTGCTGTAACAGATAATATGATGTAAAATTTTACATAAGTCATTTTCCCACCATTCAGAAGTGTAATCCATGTGTAAACACATCAACCACATCACTTTTTGGTTTTGATGGGTCAATATTAAGCTTTTGAAGAAAGATTCAATGCCAGAGCTGGAAAAATATCAATCCCATGGGTTCAAAATTTCAAATTTTCCTCTTGGGGAATCCTAGTGATGTCATCACCTCAGCTGCCAGGCTGCTGCTGGTGCTGGGGCTAACAGGGCATGCGTCACAGGATGTTTTGATTTCGTGGCCTAGTAAACAGTACACATGTGCTTCATTGTAAAATGGGAAGAAAGAAGATATATCAAACCAAGGCAGAAAAAAATAAAGCAAAGAATGAAAACAGGAGGGAAAGGGGTCGAGAAAAGAACATTCAGTTCTCAGCAGTAGAGGTTGTTGAGAGGTGGGAGGCTGTGAAAGAGATGCATGGACTACAGAGTAACCGGAAAGTTGCAGAATTTCTCCTCGACTGGTAAGTCAACATTACATAACCTACTTAGTGATTTAATCCATGAGATCTGTATCTTATTATGTTATCTAGTTTACTCAGCATGTGCTATACCTTTGGTTTATGTAAATACTAGATGTTATGAAATTGAATACTTCTCATGTCAGCACACATGTAATCCAAGGCCCGCCAAGGGGGTCTTCTTAGTTTCACTATATATTAGAATGTTTCTGATTTCTGAAAAATGTTTTGTTATTTGCACAGTACCCCTGTCTTAATCATCTATTGGAATTTTTCTTTTATAATCAATCCGTATTGTAATCTTGGGCCCGCCACGGGGGTCTTCATGGGTCCAACATATATCAGAATATTTCTGATTTCAGAAAAATGTTTTGTTATTTGTAGTTCCCCTGTCTGAATCAGTTATTAGGATATTCTTTAATAATCAACCTGTGTTGTAAAGTTTTCTTTATGTTAATGAAAATGAGATTCCCACCAACACACATATCCTGTATGCTGCAAAAGAAATACAATGTCTTACTTTTCATTACACATGACAGGTATGAAAAAGCTCAGACCCAGCTTTCATCCACACCAGCTCCAGTGAAAAAGAGAGTCCAGCATGAAGATCATGATATGTCTGTGTTATCAGGTGTTAGTCCTATACATAACAGGTAAAATACAAAAAATATCTGTGCATAAAATCAATTTTAAAAAAAAACCTAACAAAAGTTGAATTTATATATATGTATGTATGAATTGAAAATGTGGATTGTCAAATACTTAAGTGTATAATTTAGTGTGTAAAGTGTACTGAAGGTTCTTTTTTTTTCGTTTTTATTCCATTTTTAGATCTGATGACACACTCAAATCTGAACAACTGGAAATTCCATATCAGCCAGATGCATTGATCAAAGATCAAATGTAAGCATGATCGTTTCATTGATTTTAAGTGTAGAGCATATTCTAAAACATAACAAATTTGCATATTTTTTACAATATTTCACCTATTTTTACCACATTTCACATTATTTTTATATAAAATTTAGCCCTATGGAAGCAGCAGCAACAGAGTCATCTGTATGTTTTAGTGATATTCACAGGTATGTGCCTTTTACTTTCATCTATTTTAACCCCTGAACCCGGTTAATTTATTCATTATTTATCTCTTATCTAGCATTTATCAATTTATAGTGTTCGAATTATAGCTTATAGCTATTTTCATGGTTTTATTCTAGTGATGAGGAGAGTGATCTATATGGTTTGGATAACTATGACCCTGGGGATGGAACATATGGGCCAACTGAACTCTCCATTCAAAATTCCAATCAAGAATCAGTCATAAATAGAAGGTGAATCATACTTTAAAAATAACTTTCATTCAGTCATCTTTTCCACAGATGTTTATTGTAAAAATATTTGTTGATTAATGGGCTTTTCTTTCAATTAGGGTGTACCATATGGATACAGACTACCTGGAGGAGCTGGCTGATGAAGATATGGTACACAATATAGTTGAGAATGTAGAGAATGAAATGCCTCTGGAATTAAAAAATATAAGAAGAATTGGCACTCCACAAGAAATCATTGAAGATTCTTGTTTTTTGTGCTACACCTCCTGTTTGCTGGACCTCTCACAAACTCAAGTTAATGAATGTTGTCAGGACTGTGGTGACCCATACACAGTTACAACACACACAGTTGGCACTGCACTTGTATTGTCATGGGTAAGCATAAATTTTCTGCCAAAAAATGTGGATAATTTGTAACATTATATGGGCAAATTAGCAAAAATACCCAGATCGTATTCCACTGACAACTTGATTGCATAATTCACAGAAAATCATCAGATGAATTGTCAACACTTTGTATTTCAGAAATGTCCTGCTGGTCATGTTGGACATAAATGGTCATCTCAGTCTCGTCTTGCTGCCAGAGGAGTTAATGCCGGGGACTTCATGTTGGCTACAAATATTCTGCTGTCTGGCAACAATCACACCAAGATTGCCTTATTAATGAAGTTTATGGGCATGAAGCCTATGACAAGATCCTTCTTCCACAAGGTACAAGGACTGTATGCAGTGCCCTGCATAAATGTATATTGGGAGAGGCTGGTGACACAAACAAGAGTGAATTACAGTGACAAAACATTGACTTTGGCAGGTAAAAAGAATAAAATATCAATTTTGAATTTATAATCAGTTTCTGACACTGTAAAAAATAAAGGTATCATTTTAAAATGTCAACCCATTTTACTCAATACTTTGGTTTTGAAATGTGTTAATTTCTACAGGAGATGGTCGAAATGACAGCCCAGGCCATTGTGCTCAGTATTGCCAATATACACTTATGGATGAGGAAACTGGGGACATTTTGAATATAACATTCATGGACAAGAGAGAAACCAACCTCAAGTCACCTAACATGGAACCAGCAGCCCTAAAACAAGCCATAGATGAACTTCTTCAACTTGGATTCAAAATTGGGGAAGTTGTCACTGATGCACATCCACAGATTCCCCCAATACTACGTAGGTAATTTTATCCAATTATTTGAATAAACAATTCACCTATTTTTCAACATTATAAAGTGACATTTTCTAAACATTGCCTGTTCTAGGGTTACTGAATATATTGCACCAATGGGATGTGTGGCATGGAGCAAAGAATCTACTCAAGAAGCTGATACAGGTATGCATTTCTTTTAGACCAGGAACAAACAAGAACAATAATAAATAAATGTTCTTTCATGGAATCATACCTTTGTTAAATTTGTCTTTAATTAGTGATTTTTATGTATTATGGATCATGTGGGCTTCAGGTTGCTGCAACAAAGGGGTGTGAAGCACTGAAGCCATGGGCACATGATATTATCAATCATTTCTGGAAAGCATCAGAGGAAGCAAAAGGAGACCCAGAAAAATTTAAGGTAATCAAACACATCTTTACTTTATGAATTAAATGCATGCTTAATACTATTTACAACATGCTATAGGAAATACACATTTTATGCAAGTCTAATTCAATGTACCTTTTTTTGCTCGCCTTTGATATCCAGAAATATATTTTTAGAGTATCATGCTTGGATGTCTACATCATATAGTGAATGAGCATGAATGGGCCCTTGGTGAATGTCTTCATTCCAGTTCATTGCCAAATGAAAGACAAGATAAGGACTGGTTAAAACCAAATTCGATACCACATCAGGCTCTCAGAAAGATTTTGATGGACAAGAAATGGCTAAAGAATGCAGGTGCACACTACTGCAACTTCAGGTAATTAACTATCAATTTGGACCCTATATGCATTATTATGTATTCCCAAAAAGTTAAGACTTCTTTGATTTGCCTGGCATACATATCACAAACCTCAATTTTTCTGATATGTTTTTCATTAAAATACATCATTTTATTGCATGTTACTTGTGACATGACAATTCTGTGAGGCAATATCTGTTATTATAAAGTCTTGTCACACATTTCAGGCATACTGGTGAATTGGAGGTCTTCCATCACCACATTTTGATGTATGCCTCCAAACAGCACACATTCACGTAAGATTATTTGAAATATTTCCTGTTAGCTGTGTGTGACCAACATTTATACTGTATTTATGGCGAGTTTAACCCATTTATATTTAAAATGTAACATTTGACATCTGAAATAACCATTTAGTTTTATTTTTTTTTAAAGTCCACCAGTGATGAAAGCTCGTGTTCAGTTAGCTGCAGTAGACTATCAACAGCACAAAGATAGAGACTATCTGAAAGACCAGGCTGGGAACATCAGGTATATTTTTATTGACATAAATTAATGTCTGCACTACATTAGTCTATTAAAACATCAAGAAACTGACTTTAAATTTCACAACACGGCTTTAATTTACAAATTGTTTAAATGTACAAATCAAAATATATATGTATTTGTATACAAAATTTCAGATTTAGAAAGTCTTTCAGCAAAAGATCAAAAGAATGGCGACCGGTTCCAGACAAGGTTGCAAAGGAGTATGCATACATCCATGAACTCCAAACGGACATCATAACTGCTCGCCTGCTTGATGATGCTCCAATGGACCGCAAACGTGAAATTTCACCTTCTGATCCAAGGAACATACAGTCAACCATTGCTCCTGTTCCTCCAAAACCTATGGTTGAACTGCTGCGTGACCATGAGTCCAGATTAGGCAATCGATCCAAATGGGCCCATTTAATTGGACATCAGCAGAGCACAGAACATGAAGATTATGAGGATGAATGGGCGTAGTGTCATCATGAAAGTCTGGCAGGACGGAAACCAGTATAATATCCATTTGAAGATGGGTACTCATCACGCACTCTCCATACACAGCAACTTGGTATTACGCGCCGAACACCTTGGCCCAATCTTCCGTGCCGCCACAAAGTAAACTGCCTGTATGCATCATGACGTCGGGCATTGTTATCATGGGCTGCTTCTCCAGCAAGAAGATCTGCCCTGTAGATATTGGCAATACCAAGTACACCAGGATCCAGAATGTACAACTCCATCTCCTGAAATATGATGTATATGATGTATAAATGTGTGAAAAATAAGTGTATTGTTTATGATGTCGCATGACTATTGTCATAATATATTTATATTTATTTTTTTAATATATTATTAACTTACAGGTCTTTGACTGAGACAATTTTTTGGTTTCATACCACAGCAGACCCTTTCCTCAGCTGTAGGCATGTAGCGGCAGTTGGTGCAATGGCACCAAGATGAAATATCCTCAGGTGGTGAATGCCTGGGATGCTGGGGATGATCCTCTATCTTGTCCATGATGTCAAAAACTAGACTAGGCATCTGGGTTGCTAGAGATATGAGCAAATTCTGCATGTCTGATTTGCTCATTTGCACTATCAGGTCCTGTAAAAAGAGGTTGGAACTATACATGTTTACTCATTAAAATTGATTTGTGGGAAGTTTACTTTTGTCAGGTGTGCGGTTAGTACATATTGCCTGAAGATCAAAGAGTAGCATCACACATAATAAATGTTAAAAAATAGGTTGTTATAAATAAGATTACCTCTAATTTCTCTTATCGTCTCTTGAGAAGTTTGTTCAAGGCATCTCTGTCCTCTGGATGGGAAAGTCTAGTTAATGAAGGTCTCACATTTTTGTGCTTTTGCGATTTTCGACTCCTTGTTGCCATCTGAAAAGTAAAATAATTTCAAACTGAAGAATAATGTCAATATCATAGATATATTTGATATTAATTGTAAAACAAATGGAATATTATAAATGACAATAAAATAGTTTACAATGACCATATCCTAAATAAGGGATACTCAAGTTTATAATTTTTGTTTTTAGGTAAGAAATAAATGTTTGTGAAACACAGCATTAGTTGTTGGTTAAAGGTTTCTGTCATATGTGGGAAAGGGTGACTTTTTGTATATTGGTTATCTTTTTGTTTATTGCTGATTTTCTTATCATAATAGTGTGCTGAAAATTGTATGGGGAGGGACAATTTATTCAAGAATTGAATTCCAGCCTTTCTATTTATAAATTTAATGTTAATATTTGAGGATATTATTAACTTGTTTGCAGAAATGTATTTTTGCTGTTTAATTGCTTGGCCTTGATTTCCATTCTTCATGAAGTTATAACATTTGTTATAAACCCCTTGGAGGGCTAAATGTACCAGTGTAAATTTATTCAATTTTCACTCACCTGTGGATACCTTTTATGAAGTGCTGAATATTACATTATTAAATTAACTTTATTTTATATGATTATATTCCCAGTGAAGACATTTTATTCTTGTTTAAGAGTTTACCTTTAAAATTACATAGTACATAAACCTGCATATATATACCTTTGATAAGACTTTTCCGAATGGGTGCAGGTCTGTCACATGGATCCTTGTTGCCCTCTCATCATGCCTACCCCTAGCCGGGGTCATGTACTCGCACTCCACATGCTAAAAATAGCTACCCTCAGCAGCTGTGTGGGGTATCCCCCAGTCAGCAGCAGCAGGCCTGGCTGACCGTTAGAGATGGCAGCCTGACGAAACCACATGGCTTGAGATAAACATTTGATTTCTGTGCTTGTAACATATATATTCTCACAAACAAGAATGGGAAGGTGTTGTGTGGAACATGTCCAACCAATTTTGAGGTATGTAAAAAATTGCCCGGGAAATGAAATTATCTGTTACAGCAACTTTAAATGGATAGGTGAGAGTAAGCATGATTATATATGTGCACTGTGAATGGAAGAGATAAGCAGGTCCCTCTTTGCATTCTGGTGATTCGGAAAACAACAAGAATAGTTTCAAATAAATAACTAATTGAGGCATAGATTTTACTGCTCAGCAAACTATGATGGGTTTCTTGGTCTGCCATTTGTCCATTGTTGTTGATCTATATTGCTTCATTTTCCCCCTTATGTTCCCTATTATAACCGTGGATCTTAAAGAACAACCTGAAAGCAATTTTAGGGTCCAGAATTCTCCTATTTGTCCATATTTTCTTCCTCAGGCTGCTCAACTGTTTTCAAACCTCCTCTCTATATACTAAGAGGAATATCAATCAGTGCATTTCATAGGGATCATGTCCCTCATCCTAATTGTTTCTGTCATATGTCTGGGGAACCAAGTGCAATTTCCTCATTGAGCAACATTTTATAAGACTGTGTTTTCTTGCACCTAAATTTAACTGATGTGTTTCTCCATGATACCTACCGTAGTTACCATAGAAGGACAATGTTGTTATCAGGTTGGACCACAACATTATCCTTCTACATACTCAGCTCATTGGAAAAAAAAACAAAAAACAACTAAACCTTATTTCTACATGCACACAATGCTGTTCTACGTTGTCTGTTTCATGGGTCATTGAACTCCATATCCTCCCCTTACAGGTCGCACCTCACGGCAAACAAGGCGCCATGGTTATTTTTTTCATTCGCCTCTTACAAACTGACAAAAATAACAGGGAATAAAAAAATCAGAGGACCATTCTAACCCCAGGCCCACATGGGGACCCCTTTAGTCGCCTTTTACGACATGCTGGGGGGCAGTGGGGCTATTCTTTAATCCCCACACCCACAAGGGACTGTGATGTGATTGCTGGGAACATCAGTAGTGATCAGTTTAAACTAGTTTCAATTTAGACTAATATGGAATAAATCTTTTCTTTATAGCTATGTATTTTATAATTTAATACATGAAAATACCTTGTGACTTCTAACATAAAGAGATGGTTTTGTTTGTATTAAACAAATCTTTCAGCGGTGTTAATAGTCCAGCGGAAATTCATTGAACGTCGTTTTAGAGTATATACAATGTTTTATTGCATTTTCTGCTACTTATTTATGTACCTATCCAAGATCCAGAGGGTACCATCTTGTCACGCCCAGGGAAAAAAAATTATACACAAAATAAAAAATGTATTTGCCATTATGTTTCTTCATGACAATTAATATGGATTGCATGAAACTATTTGAAACATATAAAGAAAGGTAGTATGTTAATAACAGTGCGAACGTACTTGCAATGAACCATGACAATCTGATATTTTCCAGGAATTCTTATCTTACCAATTTATTGAAGCCAACTCATTAAGTATTGAAACTAATGTCAATGATATAACACATCATGACATATCTGTTTTGATTTGTGATGTGATGAATGAATGAATGGTTGCTTAGAGGCACATCAACTACTAAGGTTATTCAGTGCCTAAAAGTGGTTAAAATATAAACGTTTATAAAATCAATATGATATAACACATCATTACATATCTGTTTTGATTTATGAGGTGATTGCTGGGAAAATCAGTAGAAGTGATCAGTTTAAACTAGTTTCAATTTAGATTTATATGGAATAAATCTTTTCTTTATAGTAATGTATTTTATAATTTAATACATGAAAATACCTTGTGACTTCTAACATAAAGAGATGGTTTTGTTTTTATGAAACAAATCTTTCAGCGGTGTTAATATAAGGCCATATCAGATCATGGAGACACCTGTCAACAGAACTCAATGCCAAATTTGTTTTAAATATTATTACTTGGTGCATATTGTGGGACGCAGAATGATCATATGTGAGAACCCCAAATATATTGACATTCATTGAACACTATCATAGACAACATAGATGACACATAGAGTGACAATATGCATGCTCATCAAACATATCACACCTCAGATGACTACCGATGCGGAGAGGATCAAACACCAATCGGGGATGAGCAGAATAGGTCAAGTACATTATGGATCCAGACGAGTGCCTACTTAATGGACCAGAACTGGTACCCAGTGCTCAGCATTCCATATGCTACATGGTACATACCAGTCTGTGATCCGACCGAATACTGTTGCCATCCAGGTGTTATCTGATGTGTGGCGGCCGGCCCAGAGAATTCCTATCAGTATTCACATATGTGCATCTCACTCATGTCATGCTTTGGCTAGTCTACTCTATGTATATGTGTTGTGTACCCTATTAAAAGCGACCATTGTACACTGTATACATCTGAGTCTGCAGTGATTCTTATCTCCACAGATAGGTATGATAGGTAGCTAGCTAGGCCCGACCTCCCCATCCTAGTCATATCCCCATAGATAGCCAGAACATAGCTAACAGATATCACATAGTGCATTTGATGAACATTCTCTTGGAAAAGGCTGTTTATACATATCATTCTTTTTCTCTATTCATTATATCTTTTATAAATTTTAAACAAGGATGACTCATTCTTCTAAACTGTTCTCTCTTGTTTTCACCCTTGGCAAGAGAAGATTACATTTCCTTAAATAGTGGGTCTACAGAGTAACCAAATGTTTTTGCCAACTTTCTTCAATTTTGGTTAAATCATAAGAATCATAAACATATAAGCAGCACACTATGCCAGTACATTAAAAGTTAAAATGGCAAAGAGTATAAATGTGGGAACAATAGAGTGATCTTCACTCAGTAGATCCACCAGGTATAACAAGCTGTAATTTCAGGTGATGGTGTTGCTTGCAAGCACTAATTGCAGGAGTAAAACACAAGAGGTCCGTTTTGTTGAGGGTCTAGTCTGGTCTGACTCGTTTATTTTAATACAGGGTATTCTATAATTGAAAGGTACGAGCTGCTACATTTGAGGAACAGATGGGTATTATCATAATGTTACACAGGGAGACTCATTCGCTAACACAGAGGCTGAGACGTTGACTTCACATCGTTTATTGCACTATTGTTGTTTCCAGGCTGGCCTGCCGGTCAACCAGGGGGGGACCCTAGTCCCTTGATGGTTGGCCGGGAGAAAAAGAAAAATTGCACAAAATCATAATTAAATACACCCTAGAGAACTTGTTGAACCTCATTGTTTTAACTATTTTCTAAGAATGCTCTTTTGTGATTGGTCAGGAAAGGGGGTTGCACTTGGTGATCAGAACTATATCCTGGGAATCTAAATCTTAGAATGTTGCCTATCACAAGAGTTCAACCATTCTCCGGGGACAAAACTTAATAATATGAGATATTATTTATCTATTATTGTTTCAACTTTGATTTAGCATTTGTCCCCAACTTTATGAAATACCATTAAACATTTATGCACTTAGATTTAATATCTGTTGGGTTACAATAGTCTACTATCAATACATTTGAGACTATTGATAATTCACAGAGATTTAGACAATTAAAAAACCTAAAATATAAATTTTAGGTTTCAATGTTTATCATCTAGCTAATTTGTGATGACGTTTGCAGGTACAATTAAAGAATCAGAAATGATAATTTGATGTGTACTTTATTGTTTAAATGGATAGGTGAGTAAGCATGATTATATATGTGCACTCTCACCATTTTATTTATATCATTTTGCTCTTTGATGTCTAAAATCTGTGATTGTAGCCATACCAACCCTCACTAATAGTTAATGATCAGTTCAGGACAGCTTGTGGTTTTTGAAGTTAGGAATGTATTATTTAGTATTATGTAAAATTTACATATCACAATGGATAGGTGAGAGTAAGCATGATTATATATGTGCACTCTCACCATTTTATTTATATCATTTTGCTCTTTGATGTCTAAAGTCTGTGATTGTAGCCAAACCAACCCTCACTAATAGTTAATGATCAGTTCAGGACAGCTTGTGGTTTTTGTAGTTAGGAATGTATTATTTAGTATTATGTAAAATTTACATATCACAAGAATATTAGTCTATATATTTTGGAGAATCCAAATAATCAATATAAACAGAATATATAAAGCAAACTAGAATTGTCTCATACAGCTTGCGTGGCAAACAGCATGACGATGAAGAGTCTGTGCATTGGAATTCTTCTTTTTCAAGTGACAGTTGGTAAGTTTATTTTTAATTACCCTTATTTGTCCTAATTTAGAGAAGCATATCTAACAGCAAATGTATTCAATCCATATTTTGATTTGATTTGTTTGTATAGATAAATTCTGTTCAAGCTATATCAGGTGAAATACAAGACAGTCACCACAACTTAATGCTCTACTCTTTTTGAAGAGTAGCTGGGATCTTTTGGGTGAACTAGTAATATGACAAAAATATACTTTTTTATGTTTCACTTGTATTGTGTTGAATCAAAATAAAAGTTGATAATCATGATCAATTTCCCTGTCAAGAGACCATTCTTTCACAGCAAAATGTGTTGAGTGTCATCCCTTTATATCTGATTCAATACAACTTCATTTTATCTGCACATCAACACAGCTCATTGGAAAAACAAAAAAAACAACTAAACCTTATTTCTACATGCACACAATGCTGTTTCTACGTTGTCTGTTTCATGGGTCATTGAGGTTGAAAATATTTGAACCCTCGTTGTCGATCACTCTACCTATAGTTGGGGTGATGGTCACAACTTCACTATGTTTTGAGTTTTTAGCTGAATTCCTCTTCCAGGAGATTCCGGAAATTCAAACTGGGGAGAATGGAGTTCCTGCAATGGCATTTCCAATGTCACCCGCTCCCGAAGTTGTAAAGGAACGTGCTATGAGTCCGAAAAATGCATTGAGAACTGCGCAGGTCAGTACATAAAAAATAATACAAATTTTCTTATTCAAATTAGATATAAGAAGTTGGAATAAAATATTAAAAAATCATAATACTCACAAAAAAGTGTTTAACCCCTAAAGGACTAGCCCATCTAAATTTTGTTGATTGGCAGGACTAACCAATTTTTTTCTTGACTAGTGTATCTAAATTAATGAAATTTATAACCATGGTTATTCAATATGCTTAATGAAGTGCTGGGGTCAAAAGGTCATGATTAAGGCAGTTTGACGTCACTATCATGATTACATTGTAACAAGTTGCAGCCCTTCAGAATGTTATAAATGACGTCATCAAGCCAGAACAATGGGGACGTCAACGTCCTTCCCGTCCGTTGCAGGTGGTGGACATTGCCGTCCTTCCCGTCCGTTAGGGGCTAATATCTTTCATAATCTACATAATCTATAAGTACAGACCTAGTTCTTTTGGGGCTCTGCATTGGCGTGTCACATGCTCTGTAGTATCTTTACATTACGTTGATATTTTCAGGGCAAAGGAACTCCTCAGAAGATTCAGGAGAAGGTTCAGGAGAATGTAAGAGACATTTACACATTTGGAGTACATTTCTATGTCCATTCTGTCAGTTTGATTTCAATCACTGGAGTACTTCCCAGTTTACAATTTTACGTTTTTTCTGTCTTGTGAGCATATTGTATTTTGGTGCCTGACGTTGTAAGGACGGAGTTTAGATAATGTTGTGAGTATTGTAGTGCAATTTTGTGAGCACATGCTCAGCATCTTGTGATCACATTGTAAGCATATTTGTTGAGGCATTATAACCTGACATTGTAAGGAGGTTTTGTCCTATTTGCCATATGTGTAGTCACATTAGATATGGGCACTGCACGGCCACCCGAGCGCCAATCACATATCTCCTGGACACCACAAATTTCTCCAGATATCAGACAACCTAAAGATACCCTAGGTTGACAATCGATTTTGTAAAAAAAATAAAAAACCCATTGCCTGAGCACCTTTTGGGAAACTTGAATAAATGTTTGAAAATGGAATAAATGTGACAGGGGTATAAGACCTAATACAGGGGTGTCCAAAGAAATATAATTCCCTGAATTTTCCTAAAAGTAAAATTCCTTATTGAGAACATCCCAATCAATAGATTTCTCAAAGATGGTGGAAAAAGAAAAATATATCATTAGAAAATATTCAAAATGCTTGATATCTTGATGAAATATATCAAGGACCAGAAAGGTAAAAAATTGAACTGTGAAAATTGATAGACTATGTACATTTTGAATGCATAACAAGTATAAGATAAGATAAATCCAAAAATGTTGCTTTAATCTTGTCTATCTATCAGTGAGGCAGCACTATATCTGCTACAAGGAGGTCTCTTCACGAAATGAATGAAATTATGTTGAAGGTGATGTAAAACCCCAAACAAACAAACAAACAAACACATCTACAAATGATAATGTCATAATGTAGATCTTTGTAGGCTAATCTTTGTAAAATATTGCCAGTGACCTTGATGTGACCTCTTAATGACTTTGAAAATGAAATTCCTATTTCCACGGATTTTACTATAAATCTCATTATTCAATCATTTGCATCTTTCAAAAACGAGTTCATAGAGTCTTTATTCATCAAAATGCATTGGAAATAACAATATTAGTCTAGCAAATTTACCTCCCGTAGAATTGCAATTTTATTTGCCCAGATATTTCATTCAATTTTCTAAAAGAAATATGAAAAATATCTGTAACATTTTACTATAACATGAGATAAATCCAAAAATATTGCTTCAATCTTGTTTCTCCAATTTTTTAAAAATGTAAATAAGATAAGATATAGATCATTATAACTTCAAAGCATAAAATACCTTTAAATGAACTTTTTATATTGCCATTGAAATAAAGACTGAAAATTAAGCTGTTCTTTTTATGTATTTTATATTTCCAAGGTGATGGAGAGGAAATTGTATGTAAGTGATACTTTCTCATAATCTGGGAAAAAAAGAGTAAAACAATTTTGTTCATCATTTTCAGGGAATGGAAAATTTGTATTTGTGATATTATTTGAGATTTGTATATTTCTGTCTGTAATAGTCAAAAAATTATGCAAAATATCTGTAACATCTAATAAAGCAAGATGATGTGATTGATAAAGAATATTTCATCAATGAAGATGATTGCTTTGCATAGTATAATTTGAATATTTTAGTTGATTTGAATAATATTCAATATTCATCATTTGATTTCAAATTTTCAGTTGACCTTCTTGGTAAGTTTGAATTAGTTCTATACTAATATATCATTTCAAACTTTTTTTGCAAACATAAGATACTTTGTACAGTGATCTGAGGAATTAGTATTTGTTATTATTTAAAAATAGTCTTCCCAACTTTCAAAATTTAATGATGAATTATATTACACCAGAAGTATCAAAATCTGATGTTTTAAAATCAGAATATTTTAGCATCTGTGCATTATCAGTAATTTGTCCAGTCAATATATGACAAAAAATGGCCAAATTAGAACAGAAATAAAACTGATAGAAAATATCTCAGAAGAGCCTAGAGAATAACATAGTAAAAGTCTACCAAAATCCAAGTAGTGGAACAATGCGTAATTTGCATAAATCCAAAATGGCCGACACATGGCAGGGCAAATCTTAAAAATTATATATTTTGGCTCCTATTTGACATATTTGAGCAATCTTAGAGTCTATTTTATGTTTTTTGGACATGAGAAATCCATTGGGAAACTTTTCAAATTGGTAATACCCATATTTTGTACTCAAAAATGACCAATAAAAGTCAAAAATTGGAACTTTGCTTGTATTCCGATTATATCTGTCTATTTTACACCTTTTCTGTGATATCCTCTACAACACATTATTCTACAATAACAAGTTCTCAAAAAGTAGAGAGAACAATAATTTCCAATTAGAATTTTTTTAAAAACTGTGTTTAATGACCCATTAACAATTTAATTTAATTTGCACATCATTGCAAGCTGTAGGTAACTATTAGTGGTGATCATATTGAAGAGGGAGAATCCAATCAATCAAATGTCATTACCCATCTGATTTCACCAACATCAGCTACTTTCAAAGTCCACCAGTGTCAGCAGCAGAAAGCCAGAGAATGACTAGCCAAACAATTATAAAACTCAAAACAAAACAGACAGACACAGAATTTGATCAATTTTAGAACAAAGTGAATAAAAAATGTAATGCATTAGGGATAACTGGTCCCCAGCTCTCTAGATTAGGGCCTAAATATCACCCCAGCACCCCACAGGAACATTACAGAAAAATCTATTATGAAGATGCAGATTTCATAATCAATGCTAAAGACGATATATTTGATCATCCAGGCTATAAAGTGTATATTAATTTATAGAATATGTTGGCTGCTGCTGGTAATACATGTGACCAGAAGTTTGCAATTATGACAAATCTGTATGCTTCAGAAATTAATGCACAGAGACTGAAAACTCAAATAGACAAATTAAAAAGCAACATAGTTCTTGAAAAGAATACACCAACATGAAATTCCATAATTATGTTTAATTTATGATTACTAATGGTGCATATCCATACAGTGAAATTCTTGTAATGCCAGCAACAAATGCTACCAGTGAACAATCATTCAGTTTTCAAGGTGAAAACATACTCTTGGGCCAGCATGACACAGAAGAGGCTAAACGGTCTGATGAAAATTCACGTACAAAAAGATCACACAGATGATGTTAACCTAATTCATGTTTGAAGGTCATGATTTTATATGTTCATGAATAAATGAACATATCTGTATTTGGCACTTTTATGGAACCTGTGATTCGATCCTTGATAATTAAGTGCACAAAATAACTAATATCTGAACTGATATTTCAAATTATGTGTGAATAGGAACTTTGTGTTATTTGTGTCCACAGCCATAGCATTATTTTACCTAAATGCTAAAGTTATTTATATGGACATCTGAAGGTAATGAAGGAAGGTGGTGCCACACACCTCGTTTGACATTAAATTTGGAATTTGTGAGGAATTGACTTGCCTGTGTAGAAATTGGTGCTGCATGCCTGATGTTTGACAGCATTGGCAGCATGTAGGTTATTAACAAATTATATTCTAGGTTAAACAGATTTGGCAAAGTCTCAAAATGCTGTTCACAAATAGTGGCAACACTTCTGACAGTCCTTTTCTAACTAGTATTAATGCATACTCTTTTTTTCTTTCCACCATAAAGAAATTAAGAATATACAATGTAGATTAGATTAGATTAGATTTTATTACAATAGACATGTGGTATGTACAATTTACATGAAGTTGAAAGGCATATATACAAAATATTAAAATACTTTTAAATTGTAATTGGCCACCCAGCCAGAATGGCTTATATGTCATTATTTTCCTCTGAATTAGAATCAATAAAAAGTCTTTTGCATCTTTCATCGTAGCATTTCACAATGAATTTAGCAGTCTCTTTAATTACATTAGGGTTATTCATAATTGTATCAAATTTCCTGGAATCATCCAGCTCTGTGAAATGTGGCACTACATTGCTCATGAACGTATAATACATTTGTCTCTGATGATGATATATATTGCAATTAAATAAGAAATGGAGTTCTGTTTCTGACTCCGAATTACACAGAAGGCATATGCGCTGCTCAGGTGTCAAAGGCCTAGGTCCATAGCGCCCTGTTTCAATCCTCAGCGGCAAGATACCGCACCTTAATTGACTAAACAGAGATCTCTGCTGACGATTGAGCCTCACTTTTAAATAACATTCAGGCTGCCATTCTCTCTTGCAGAGCCTATATGTCCTGAGCTTAGCTGACTGTTGCAAGTCAGCCTTCCAATGATGCTCATCCCGTAACCTGAGTTCATTCAAAGCACCTTTTAAAACATTATTTAATGAGATACTATCTGGGTCCAAAACATCAATCATATCTGGTTTTTCCAATTGAAATAAAAACCTTTTTCAAGTCTGTAAACCAATTATTGCGATTCAGTCTTGATTCCCATTTATACAACTGTTTAGGGAGTCTTGAATCTGGCATACACAGTATCCTGTACCACAGTTTGATCATGTCAATTTGTCGACGGATGACAGGAGAGGTCCATGCAACATCGCCTTGTATTGCAGTATTTGGAGAAAACCTGTGAACACCCAGAAATGCTCTAATTGCTCTGTTCTGTATGGTATTGCATTTGTCATAGACTTTGAATCCCCACACGGCACCACAGTAATCCATAACTGGCACTACTTTTATACAACTCATAATACATCCCTCCTGCACATTTATATTTATTTATTACTGCTAAAAAGAGATCTTCCTGAGGCCTCAGCTAGCACTTTAGATGTGTGGGTAAAATCAAGAAACTCATTTAGCTCGCAGCCCAGATATCTGTAGGATTCTGCCACCTGAATGACATTTTGACCACATGTGAACACAAACTGTGATCTAGGAATATTACGTGGGCGGAAGTGCACAACTTTGGTTTTATCATAATTTATCAACATTCTCCATCTAGACGTCCAATTATGCACCACATCTAGCAGCTTCTGTAGTTCCTCATCATTATTTCCAAAGATCACAATGTCATCTGCATAGAATAGACAGCACAATTTAATACCATCCGCAATAGATATTCCACATCCAGTAGATTTTAGTTCCTCGGCCAGGTCATTAATAAAAAGTGCAAATAAAGTTGTGGACAAATTGTCTCCTTGGCGGACCCCAGCCTTTACATCAAACCAGCCTGTCACATACTGATTGATTTGAACTGCTGATATGGGTGCTGAGTATAATGATTTAAGGCTCCAATATAACTTTCCTGTAATGCCAGACTGCAGCATTTCATAGCAGAATGATGCTGGCATCGTATGAAATACATTACAAGAAACACTACATAAGCTATTTATTTCCTTATCATGGCCTTAAAATAACTGCTTAACACCAACAGCAAGGGCATGACATTATTTCAGTGTGCAAGGAACCTTTAATCAAACAAAAAAAAACCTGAATATAAGCATGAAATATGGTGAAACGTCAATGAGAGGCGGCAATTTTATATTAATGCAAATTAGGTGATGTTCCACTAAGTTGATTTTGGTAGACTTTTTATAAGTTCATCTGGGTAACATTCTGAGACAAATAACACCAAAATGGTTTCTGTTCTAATTTGTTCTGGGTCATTTCATATTGAGACTGGACTAAATGGGGAAACCAGATATTTAAACTTGGAAATATTATTATTTGACTGTAGCCAGTTATCACATATCCATTTCAAACTTATCGTCTGTATAAATTATGTAAAACAGAATGACAAATACACACTGATCTTTGAAAATGTATCATATTAATCCCACTGTTAGAATAAATTTTAAATCATTTTTTGTTTGTTTTGTATAAAGCTGTTTTTGGAATTGGTGTTTTATGAATACATTGTTGTTGTTAACTGCTCATTATAAAGCGACAAATTGATACATATGGGTTAACAGTTATGATTAAAGAAATAGTCTTATGCTATTTTCATTTCATATATTGTTTTTTTTTAACATGTAATAAACTTACTTAGAATAGTAAAGGTTTGTCCTAATCACTATAAATATAAGACTTTTTTAAATATAATAAAAGCTCTATTATCAGAAACATAGTGAGAGGCCTTGCAGTGTTTTGCTATCATGGTCCATAATCAAAAATAATATAATTTCTCAGATCATTTCATTATCTAGGATACTTGTTGTAACTGCACTCGTATGGAATATTGTATAACAAGCATCACACAATTTTAATATCACATTCAAATGTCGCCATCCATTGACTGGATGTATGCTTATATTCATGACCCTTTTTTGAATGATGTTTTTTGGTAAAACCTCACTGCACAGAATACAGCGCCCTTATGATTATCATATTACTGCTTCAGGAATCGGAGACTATGGGCACTGGACTGCATGGTCTGACCTTCAAAATGGATACAGGATCCGTGTTTGTATTGGGAACTGTACTCAGGAAGAAGACTGTTCAGGTCAATATTCTGGTAGTCTATTGTAACAATCTTAATCTTACTGAAAAAATGCTTTCAGGCAAATGCACCCATTACTTTATATGGAGATATATTAAATATATACCAATGGCCCCACAGATATGCTGGTCAATGTTTTATTCCAATGAACATTTATTTTTAAATACCTACAAATTGTTTCACAAACGATCATTTACATCCTATCCTTGAGCAAATGATAATTCTTACCTATCTAAGTTCATGTTACATATTGAATTTGTTACCTCGGTTTTCATTGAATTGTTTTCCTCGTGTTATCCAAAATGGCTGCTTAATTGTAAAAGCCATCAACATGTTGAATGAACTAAGTGGAAAACAAATAATATTATAAATGTATATATACATATATTTTATTATTTTGCATGACATACTAACACAGGGGCAGGGTGAGTAAACATTATTTAGCTGTGATATCCTAACTTTCAAAACACTCTTATGTGAAAGATTGAGAAAATTTAATTATATGTTATTCAGAATATGCCTGAAACGTTAACCTGAAATGTCTGAAATTAATATAACAAGACAGACAGACATACATATATGTAGGACATTTCATAACTCACAAACATGACAGACCAAAGGTTTATAAACATGATAGACCAAAATTCACAAACATGATAGACCAAAACTCACAAATATGATAGACCAAAACTCACAAATATGACAGAAAAAAATCACCAACATGACTGCATCACTCAAATGGCAGCACTATACTTCATGGCCACACCAGCCTGAGCCTCAAAGGGGGCAATTGTGTGCCTTTAGTGGGCAATCAGGGCATACTTCCATATATGGACTATTGCAAGGCCATCATAATGCCATGTGATCTGACTTCTTTTTAGGTCAAAAATGGAGCTTTGAGAATCCAGGCGGTGTATAAACAAGAAAAGGTGGTGCTCCACATGTAACACAGATGGAAAAAAATACAAATAAAACAAAAAATTACAACAAATAAAACAAATAATTAAAATAAACAAAACAAAAATTACAACAAACAAAATAAAAATTAAGTAAACAAAATAAAAATTAACTGCCAGGGGGTGAAATTATCTTTGTTCATCTTTTAAAAATATGTAATTTGGTACATGAACGAATATTCTACCACAAAAGTATGCACAAAGCTGTGCCGTTTCAGTCTCGATTACGTAGGATCCTCTAATATCGCTCAGGCGCTAACGCAACTCAGTGATTATAACTTTGCTTGTCATTTCTGTTCTAATTGTCAGGTTAACACCAAATTTGAACAAAATTACCCAGAATTCCGTGCTCTATCAATCTATAGAAGGCATTTCCAAGCAGTATTATTTGATCATTTCACTCTGCGATTGGCGACGACGATGCTATCATTCTGAACTTATTGTCATCACGCATTTCTTTATAGAATGCAAATCATTGATAAGACTTGGTTATTTCTGTTCTAATCGTCCGATTTACATCAAATTTGAAATAAATTATTCAGAATTCCATTCTCTCAATTAGAAGGCATTTCCAACCAATATTATTTGATAATTGCATGCACCGATTGGCGATGACGATGTTGTCACCTTGATTTGTTTTCATCACACACTTCTATTGCATGCACACGACAAACACTCCACAGTGGCGTCAGTTGCTTGAACAATATTGGCCACAGAAAAAACCGATTTACAACCCCGGGCACAGGAATGACTACCGATCAGAGAGTAACACAGATACTTCCTTTTTTTGACATTGATTGCCTATTAAAAAAGGAACCATCCGTGTAGTATTGCTGCTGAGCTACAGCTGTTGCCATGGCATTATATCGTTGTTCATTATGGCTGAAATATCACCATTTTCTATGTGTATTTTCTTTTATACCATATACTTTGGGGACGATATCCTTTGAAACGCTGTTGTCATAGCAACATATCCAATAAATGGTCACAGATTTAGACATATTATAACATTTCATAATATTTGGGTCTAAATTATAAAAATAATACCTACATTTTAAACTGTATTTTGTCACATTGAATTAAATGGTGACGGTGATGGATAAATAGATGGTTGTCATGGTTATCCATTAAAATATGATAAAATAAGAAAAATGTTTTAATTTAGAGATTCAGTTAACAATTGTTTGTCATATAACAATTCATTATAATATTCATTTAGCGAAATACAAGAGGAAAATCATTTCTAAACACTTTTGTATCAAATTTGTCTGTTACTATGGTGGTAATTTTTTATTAGATCTAACAATTATTTGATGAATATTAATTATGTTTTGCAGGAATGGAGTATATGGCAAACCTTGGTCAAGTATGTTGATTCATTTGTTTTTCGGAAAGTACTTATTTCTATCAATCTGCACGGCTTTCTCAGAAACAAAATTCTGATAACCTTATCCTTATTTTTGAGGGAATAACTTGGGTTTGTATTTGTTCTGTTTTCAGTAATATTATTTTTTAATTTCCTGGTGCTGGAGATATATACTTTGGCGTAATGCTGTGTTCAAGATCAACAGACATTGTAAGTTTTCCATATAAATATTTTTTGTTTTGTATTCTCAAATTTAAGTTTCAAACTGAATTAATGATGCTTATAGTGATTACAAATACGATTTCAACAAGTTTTCTTCATGTTTAAAAGAAATAGTGATATTTTTCAGACATGCAAAATAGAATGATTGAGATCTTTTAAAACTTTTACCTCAACACATTATGCTAAAAGATAGATATTTTCTCCCCTCAATGAAATGTTATCCCGAAACAATACCTTTATGAGGTACATAGGTTATTTGTCATCTATTTCACTTATCACATTATGGTTACCATATGCTAAATATAGAAAAATTATCATCAACAGGAACAATGGTACCGTGACATCCTTAAGACTGAGTTCCTATGAAGACTGTAGTCAGAGAGAACTCATGAGGGAGTCATCATCAAGTGGTCATAAATGACATTTTGAAATCACAGAATATTTCAATATCTTTGCACAATATTTCTTTCCAATTATTAATGTGTTTATCTATTTTTGTTTTTTATTTTGTCATATATTAGACAATCCTTTAAACTTTTATTAAACAAAGCATTTATTGTTGGATAAATACACTTTATTCATCAGAATATATCTATGATAGCACACAAACAATATTGAAATAAACTGGAATGCTTTCAGCTGATCACAAATTTGAATTAACTTATCATGATCGATGTTTCATTCTCATCAAGTAAAATAAAATATGAATGACCCTAAATATTATATCTTTAATATCAAATATCATTTTGCATATTCAAGGCCTATATTAAGTTTGGATTGTCACAAAGCATATTAAAGCAATTATGAAATGTGTACTCTTTTAAAATGTTTCCAGTGTCTGGTTTTATCTCGACTATTCCCCATATTGTACAGACTGTTGCTTGGCTTTTTGTTCAAGAAGTTGCTGCTTCAATTGTTGTAAATCTTCTGAAACAACCCAAGGTGCTGCATTCTCATCACTAGGGGGCGCAGTATATATCACCTGAATATTTGACTCAGTTTCTGTTTTCTTTACTGTGGTTTTGTTTCCTGTAAATGAAAGCGTTTGATGATTTAAACTCTATTTTCTTTAGGATTATGATAATAAATGCATGATAGACAACCTAGAACTGCAATAATCCTCATTTATCTTACAATTATCCTACCTACATTAACCATACCAATCCTGATACTAACATTATCTATACCAGCATCCTCAAACCAACAATCCTCAAACCAACAATCCTCAAACCAACAATCCTCAAATCTACACTCCTCAAATCCACTATTTTCTAACCTACAATCCTCAAACCTACATGCCTCAAACCAACAATCCTCAAACCAGCAATCCTCAAACCAACAATCCTCAAACTAACAATCCTCAAACCAACAATCCTCAAACTAACAATCCTCAAACCAACAATCCTCAAACCAACAATCCTCAAACCAACAATCCTCAAACCAACAATCCTCAAATCCACTATTTTCCAACCTACAATCCTCAAACCTATAATCTTCAAACCTGCAACCCTCAGACATGCATCCTCAAACCTACAATATTCGAATTCAAACCCACTATCCTCAAACCAACAATCCTCAAACTAACAATTCTCAAACCAACAATCCTCAAACCAACAATCCTCAAACTAACAATTCTCAAACCAACAATCCTCAAACCAACAATCCCCAAACTAACAATCCTCAAACTAACAATCTTCAAACCAACAATCCTCAAACCAACAATCCTCAAATCAACTATTTTCCAACCTACAATCCTCAAACCTACAATCTTCAAACCTGCAACCCTCAGACATGCATCCTCAAACCTACAATATTCGAATTCAAACCCACTATCCCCAAACCAACAATTCTCAAACTAACAATTCTCAAACTAACAATTCTCAAACCAACAATCCTCAAACCAACAATCCTCAAACCAACAATCCTCAAATCCACTATTTTCCAACCTACTATCCTCAAACCTACAATCTTCAAACCTGCAACCCTCAGACATGCAACCTCAAACCTAGAATATTCGAATTCAAACCCACTATCCTCAAACCAACAATCCTCAAACCAACAATCCTCAAACCAACAATCCTCAAACTAACAATTCTCAAACCAACAATCCTCAAACCAACAATCTTCAAACTAACAATCCTCAAACCAACAATCCTCAAACCAACAATCCCCAAACTAACAATCCTCAAACTAACAATCATCGAACCAACAATCCTCAAACCAACAATCTTCAAACCAACAATCCTCAAACTAACAATCCCCAAACTAACAATCCTCAAACCAACAATTCTCAAACCAACAATCCCCAAACTAACAATCCTCAAACTAACAATTCTCAAACGAACAATCCCCAAACTAACAATCCTCAAACCAACAATCCCCAAACTAACAATCCTCAAACCAACAATCCTCAAACCAACAATCCCCAAACTAACAATCCTCAAACTAACAATTCTCAAACCAACAATCCTCAAACCAACAATCCTCAAACCAACAATCTTCAAACCAACAATCATCAAACCAACAATCCTCAAATCAACAATCAGAGAGATCAGAGTGGCATCACAGTAGATTTATATTGCGTCCAATCACTGTCATGGTCTGAAAGCTGTCAAAACCTTTGATGAAGATTGATCACGTGACAGCTTCATAACGACTTCAAAACAACTATTGAAGTCATAGGCCGATTGCGGGTTACTATCTTGTTTTTTTTTAATGATTGGATTTTAGAGAGTTTTTTGTGCACTTCCGATTGTAATTGTGCAGTTCCGGTGTATTGTTTTCAATGGGCAGTATGGCGACCCGCAATCAGCCTATGAAAATATCCACTGGATAATGACTGATTTTTATTGCCGTGATGCCGAGCGGATTGGCTTTTGACGCAAATTGGGCAAGTTGTCCAAAAGTTGTAAATATCTATCAACTGGTCCCCCATCCTTTAAAATTAAGAAAACGATAGGTTTCCAGTCATAAAATATTTTCTTCTCTCCAACGTGAGATCAAAAGAATCTCCGCTTAAGAATTCCTTGTCTTCAGAAATTTACGAATGTTGAAATGGTAGTTTTAAAGGTTAAGATCTCGACTAATAATACACTGACAGAAATAATTCAAAATATGTATGATATCGTGAGAACAAGAGGGATACAGTCGGCAGGGGCCCACCACTATATGATATGCAAAAAGAGCCAATATGCACACTTTTCTGGCTGGCAGCTTGTAACTAATGCATTTCATTTCCAGCTGGTATGTTTACCAGCTTGGAACTTTTTTTGTATGAACCAGCTGGCTCAAAATACATTTGACATTTCCAAATGGCCTAGCTGACAGACAGATGAATTTAATTGGCTGGCTGGTAAATAAAGTATTGATATTTTAACACAAAATGGCAATTTCACCATTAAAACAGCAAAATAAAAAAATTATAAATTATATTATATGAACATTATTTGACAAAGATTGTTCAAGCCTAATGATATTTCTACTGTAATTATAAGTTTTTAACATTTAATTATTTATTAAAGAAATTGGCTCATTACCAGCTGTTAAAAGAAATTTTGCATTGACAAACATCCATGAACAAAGTTAACAGCTGTTAATTCCGTACAAATTCTGAGCTGGTAAGTTTAACAGCTGGTAAAAAATAACAGCTGACAGCCAAAATCCCAAAGTGTATCTGGCTGGTATTTTTTTTCCATTACTTCCTTCGAGAAAATACAAAAAATGCATATTGGAAAAACAATTTTTTAGCTGAATGATATGTTGTTCACAACATTCTATAACATTCTCTGTCCAAGTTTCACATCTCTATCTCAATTTTTAACGAAATTGGTAGTGGTGGGCCCCTGAGTCGGATATGGTCCCGTGGCCAAAGTAAACAGAAATGCCTTCAGAGGGGGTGAAACATAATAGCTCCAACGTAAATGTCGATGGGAAAGGAGAACTGTCAAATTTCCATTTAAATATCGGGATTCGGTTTCAACAAATATCATTGAACTTTGACCCTTGATATTTTTTTACTTATTTGGATATTTGCCATGACGCCTTTCGGACATGACGGCAATTGGTCAAAACAATTTATTCACATTGCAATGTTCATATATTGCGCAATGATGGATCCCTGACATTCACACTAATGTTTCATGTTGACAAATTTGTCCATCTTTCAGTGTTATTTGATGAGTTGTGCAGTTCTCACACCTAAAATCCCTACACCTACAATCCTCATACCTACAATCCTCACACCTACAATCCTCATACCTACAATCCTCACACCTACAATTCTCAGAACTAAAATCCTCACACCGACAAACCTTACACCAACAATCCTCATACCTACAATCCTCACACCTACAATTCTCACACCTACAATCCTCACACCTACAATTCTCACACCTACAATCCTCACACCTACAATCCTCATACCTACAATCCTCACACCAACAATCCTCACACCTACAATCCTCACACATATAATTTTTACACTAACAATTCTCACACTGACAATCTGCACACCTACAATTCTCACATCTGCAATCTGCACACCTGCAATCTGCACAACTGCAATCTGCACATCTGAAATATGCACACCTGCAATCTGCACACCTATGTTAGTCTTACCTGCATGTAGCTCTCCATGTCCTACACTGTACATTACTAGGCCCATGCCTTTCACATGTAGATGTACCTCCTGCACTGTGCTCAGGTCCACTGTGGAGCCAGTCTGGTTCAGGTACATCACCCACTCAGTGTAGGGAGTGACATGGTTAAATACATTGCTCTGATGGTTATAGATAATGGCCGGGGTAGTCACATCACCTAAATAATATGCATCATATCACACATTAGATAATTGAATGAATATACATCTATAATATTATAGGTTAGTTTAGCTTAGTTTGTTTCTCTTATATATAAATAACATCTGGGAGATATATCTCATTACCAGTTTTGATATCATAAGCATACTGGAGGCTAAGTGCTCTTGTCATAAACGTGTACACATCCGGTCCAAACCTGCCATAGAAAGTGCCACTGGTCTGCACTGTCATACTCAGCGTGGAGCGATTGGGATCTGGACTTGTGGCCTCAGGAACTCTCAACTGAATTTCAGCAGCCCTGAAATAAATTTTTAAAAAATCTTCTTCTGCCGCCATATACTCTCAGATGTCCTCTGCATTTTATTGGCATTCTCATTTGACCTAATTATGTGCATTTGACCTATAATTATGCATTGCTTTTTTTAACGTTAAGTGTACCTGCACTTGTGAAGCCTAAGTGCATTGCTTTTTTAACCTTAAATTTACCTGCACTTGTGAAGCTCAGCAAACTCATTGTGGTCTGCCGGAAGGTCATATTTTAGAATGCCATGCTTGCGAAGGTAATTGACAGGACATTATTATTATTATTATTATTATTATTATTATTATTATTATTATTATTATTATTATTATTATTATTATTATTATTATTATTATTATTATTATTATTATTATTATTATTATTATTATTATTATTATTATTATTATTATTATTATTATTATTATTATTATTATTATTATTATTATTATTATTATTATTATTATTATTATTATCATCATATCATCATTTCTTTTTTCAATTTTTACTTTATTTTATTGACATTTCTATTTCCTTCCTTTTTTTCTTTGCTGTTCACTTTTTTAGTTTAAAGACTTTATCTGAGGGTTACACTAAGGTCTTCTTACCCCTCCTGGTAGATCGCTCATCACTGCCAATACTTTCATCAATAGATCTAATAACTCATCACCAAAATCTGGCTTGTTTTCTTCACTACAATGTTCGTGGTTCTCATAGAAGTAGGCCTGACAATATTGCAACAAGGCCTCATTCAGATCACACCTGCAAATATTCAAAGTAATTAGCTGTAGCCCTTTAAAAGATTTGTTTCTTTATATCTGTATGCCACTGGGTAAGGAGAGATTTTGTTGTTGTTTATCTGAGGTTTTCTCCAAAATGAAACTCCGAATCTTTTCTGTTGAAATTAACATTATTATTAACATCATGACCTTTGGGATACTAGTATGGAATATATGAAATATTTTGTCTCTTTCATGAAAAACAAGTGTTTTTAGAGGTTTTGATGTTCTGTATTCTCATTGCAATGACGTGTAAAATATGACGTCACCAATAAGTGTGTATTCCTAAAAGTTCTCTTTGGAAAAACAATGAGGTAATGTTTTTTTCATAGAGATGACGAACCTGACGTCATAAGTTTGTTCATTGACCGCCACCATTGCTGCAGCCTTATGACTGATATCATTGCGAAGTTTTTCAATCAATTCTTCCATCTTCTTTTTCTGCTCAAACTTGACATCCAGTGCTGCCCTTCTCTCCATTGCGTATCTATTAAGCTCAGAATAGTCAATCATAGCCTCGCTTAGACTACTGCCCCAGTTAGCAGTGTCCATTATTGTTCTAGCATAATCCAGAGCGCCACCTATATGCTGAACGGTGCTGTCGCGAATAATCATATCCGCTTGGTCCTTCATGTTTGCCCACTGTTCCTGGTTTTCCTGAAACAAGCAAATCCCACAACAAATGTTAATTTACTTACCTTATTCATACTTTAGATCTTCTCTGTGCCTACGTTACTCTTGTTTAACTGTAGAGGCTCTACCACAAAGGAAAACAAGTGTTGATTTTTAAAAAAACAAGCTCGCATAAGTTTGCAAAATCCCAAGGCAAAAAAACCCAAGGCAAAAAGACCTAAGGCAAAAAACCCTAGGCAAAATCCTTGGGCAAAATCCACGAAAATCTTCTTACTCTACCACGCACTCACAAATCACTTCTCAAACAAAAGCCAAAACATGGCTGCCATATATATATATATATATATATATATATATATATATATATATATATATATATATATATATATATATATATATATATATATATATATATATATATTCGAAATTAACAATAATAACAGAAAAAGGGCTGAATGTTAAAGGTTAAGCTGTAAATCCATGGAGCATACACCTATTATCGATTCATGTCGGCCATGTTTTTGACCCATTGTTTCTGCTTACACCATCAGATGGCACTTTTCATGAGTAGTGATTTGTGAGTTTGTGGTAGAGTAGGAAGATTTACTGTTGGATCTCGCAACCTTACGCAAGCTTGATATTTTTTTTAAATCAGCACTTGTTTTGTCTATTTACATTCCATTGAGCCTCCTTTTAAAATAAACCAGAAATCTACCATTTGATCAGAGTCACCTTAATGGAGGTCAAGTCCTCGATGTCCTCTATGTATGTATCTGTGTCAAACTCATAGTCCAGATCCTGCATGAAACCATACAGCTCATCGGCCTGTTCCGCCCAGCCTTTCATAGTTTTCATCATCTGTAAAATGCCGCCAATATGATATACGCCATATACACATAAACTGATGACGTTTAACACATCAAGTATAAAATGCCGCCAATATGATAAATGCTGCCAATATGATATATGTCATGTACACATAAACTGATGACGTTTAACACATCAAGTGTTCCCAGATAAGAAACAAACTTTAAGCCAATGCCATTTTTTGCCTTCTATATCATTCAGAAATGAGTTATTATAAAAGATGGGAAAGGCAAAATAGAAGAATATGTTTTAACATATTGTGCTATTCATATTAAGCCTACTGGTCGTAAGGCAAGTACATCACTATGTTGTATTTGCTCAGCAATCAGGCATCATGTAAAGCTCATATCACTAACATTTTAACCACTTTAGAAGCCACTTCATAATCATACACTCCCTGATGGGAGTTACCAAAGTTTCCCTTATGTTACATGTTTGATATAATCAACGGTTCATTGTGGTTAATTAATATCCAGACCATAATTTTGTACATTCATCATATATTTGATTATTTGTGGTTTTACATCACTTTCAACATTATTTCAGTCATTTCATGATGAGACCTACTTGTAGCAGATATAGTGCTGACTCACTGAATTGTCATATCGCAGAGAGACAGAATAAAACTCTACGCAAATAACACTTAATGTGACAAAATTTCTCACGTCATTGATGTCTTTGAATGTGTTGTAAATGTCTTCAAAGGATGGATCATCGTCCCACACCAGATCATCTGCAAAGAGTAACACAATTAAGAGTTACGGCTTTGTTTTGTAAAGTATGCTATAAGATCTCATTAACATCCCCCTCAACTATTTATTTTACAAAATATGCATAGCCATAGCTTTAACCTGTGATGTGTCTTTATTCTTATAAATACACATCCTTATATGTTATAAATAAGCTTAAGCCGTTCAAGGCATAACTGTTCTCATTACTACCAGATGCCTACCTATGAACTCCCCTGTGGGTGCGGGGATTAAAGAATAGCCCCACTGCCCCCCAGCATGTCTTAAAAGGCGACTAAAGGGGCGTCCTGTTTGCCGTGGGATGCGACCTGTGTCGGGGAGGATATGGAATCCTGACGGGCTGAGCACTGGGCTGGTTTGGCAGTAATACCGGTCCAGTTGCAACACGCCTGTCTTGGATCCAAATGTTCACCAGACAGGCAGATCAGATTAGGCCTGGATCTGATTTAACCGGCTTGTGGTATATTTCCTTTAATGTATTCTGGCTATTTTATATTTATTAGTGACAATTTCAATGTTTAAAATTTAAGAATAATTGATAAATTTTTGATTTATATTTCCTGAAAGGAGATTACTGCTGATTGGGTCAATCGAGGGATATAAATAAAATCCGAAAGGGTGGAGTTTTTATTCTTAGAGTATGTCATGTTGGGTATCCTCATGGCGTCAGGGCTTGGAGTTACCGGCCCAGAAAGGCGTCCCCTTGTTGGGCTCCGTGGTGGGTAGGGGACCTAACTGATGAAATTTAAAATAACACACATGGCGCAAAACAAACAAAAACGACCTAGGAATGACATAGACAGTGATGACGATTCAAATAAATCAGAAAAATGGCCGAGATTTTTAATTGCGGAAAGTTCCGATGCTGAACATACCCTGGCAAAAATGTCCCCCTTTGCAATTGCAAAGGGGATTCAAGGCATTGCCGGGGTGCCGAAAACAGTTAAAAAAATGGGAACACGTTTATTAATTGAAGTTGAGCGGAAAAGCCATGCGGACAATCTTTTAAGATGCCGAATGTTGGCCACAGTTCCAGTTTTTATAACGGCTCATAAGACCCTCAATAATAAAAAAGGAGTGATAAGATGCCCAGATCTGGCGGGAGTTTCTGAAGAGGAAATAGTGGATGAACTAAAAGATCAAGATGTAGTCCAATGCAAACGAATTTTTATTAAGAAGGATGGAATCAAAGTTCCAATCAATACATTCATTCTGACATTTGAAGCAGCGCAGCTTCCAACATCTATTAAAGTTGGCTATTTAAACGTCCGAGTTGATGTTTTTATTCCAAACCCTCTGCGCTGCTTCAAGTGTCAGAGGTATGGACATGGATCTGATCAATGCAAAGGAAATCTAACTTGCCCAAAATGTACAGCCCAGCATAGTGCAGAAGAGTGTTCTTCGGAAACCATGAAATGTGTGAATTGCCAAGGCAATCACGCATCGTATTCGCGGAATTGTCCTTCCTTTTTAAAAGAGAAGGAAATTCAGCGAATACGCCACACCGAAAACATTTCTTTTCCTGAGGCACGTAAACGTGTAGAAAGTTTTAATAATTCCAAAACATCCTATGCTACCACCTTAAAAACCAAAGAGACAAAAACAATAGCAATACAGACAGAAATAACCTGGCCAATCGATGAAAAGAATTATTCCTATTTTTCAATTACCTCCAAATCTTCAGGAACATCCACTCAAACCCAAACACCCACTACCCCAGTAATAACTATACCAACAGTTTCATCCAATAAAACCTCTTCACAGACTCCCTCCACATCATCCAGTAATAAAAATGTAAATAGCAATAGACCAGTTAAGAAATCAGACAAAAAAGAAATCAAAGATCAAAGCAAAACTAAAATAAATAGAACTAAATCCTTAGAAAGGATGGACACAGGTGATCCTTCCGATACACATTTTACACCTGTTCACTCAAAACATAATCATAAACTTAAATGATTATGTTAAATCCTATATTTATCCTCATTATTTTTAATATGGCTATCAGCAGTATCATACAATGGAACTGTAGAGGATTCGAGGCAAACAGGCCAGAACTGGAGTTATTAGCCCAAAAATATAACGCATCGGTAATTTGTTTACAAGAAACTAAATCCAAAGATAATTCCACAACATTTAAGGGGTATGTACCTTATAATAAAGTTGGTTCAATAGATGCAATGGACCGAGCACATGGCGGAGTTTCTGTTTTTGTTAAATCCTGTATACCACAAAGTAAAGTAACATTAAATACTAATTTACAAGCTTCTGCAGTCAGAGTTACCCTGCATAATACATTAACTATATGTTCAATATATTTACCGCCTAGTGAGCCAGTTAATATTACAGATTTAAATAATTTGATAACCCAGCTGCCACAGCCATATATGTTAGTTGGTGACTTTAATGCACACAACTATCTTTGGGGTGGCAGAAATAATACTGATGCCAAAGGACGTATAATAGAAGATTTTTTAAATAATGATAGTTTGTGCCTTTAGAATGATGATTCTCCAACCTATTTACATCCTGCTACAGGCTCTTTAACATCAATAGATCTCTCCATGTGTACTCCAAATTTATTTTTAGACTATTCCTGGGAAGTAGAGGAAGATCAATGGGGTAGTGATCATTACCCCATTATTTTAAATAACCATTTTCCTCCACCAGATGAAAGAATCCCCAAGTGGAAATTTCATAAAGCCGATTGGGCAAAATTTCAAACATCCTGTTTCAATAGAATAACTCCAGAACAATGTAGATGATCCTCTTCAAGTTTTTACAGATACATTGTATGATATTGCTGATGGGTGTATTCCCAAATCAAAGTCAAATTCTAAAATTAAAGAAAAACCCTGGTTTAATGATGAGTGCAAAAAAGCTGTCAAGGAGCGCAAAAAAGCTCTGAAAAAACTTAATCGACAGCCAACTCAATATAATTTGCACCAATTTCGAGTAAAAAGAGCTAAAGCCCGTTATGTTATTAAAATAAGCAAAAGAAAAAGTTGGAAGGATTATGTTTCCAAATTAAATACGCGTATACCGATTAAAAAATGCTGGGATATGGTGCGTAAAATTTCGGGGAAGGGAGGTGGAGCAAGGATCAAACATCTAACTCATAATGGCCAATTAATTACAAATCCCACTGAAATAGGTAACACAATAGGTCAAACAATTTCCAAGAATTCCTCATCCAATAATTATTCTGCAAAATTTCAACAAATAAAAAATAGAAAAGAAAGAAACCAACTAAATTTTATATCTCATAACTTGGAACAATATAATAAATCATTTACAATAGAAGATTTGAAACTTGCTTTGGATAAATCTCATGATACCGCTCCTGGGCCTGATCAAATTCACTACCAAATCCTTAAACACCTCCCTGATCAATCACTTGGGCATCTTTTAAATATTTTTAATAACATTTGGGAAAGTGGTGATTTTCCTCCTTCATGGAGTGAAGCCACTATTATTCCCATTCCTAAGCCTGGCAAAGACTCCTCAGATTCAAATAATTATCGCCCCATTGCTTTAACCAGTTGTATCTGTAAAACAATGGAGCGAATGATTAATGAGCGTTTAGTTTGGTTTTTAGAAACTGCAGCTTATATTTCTGTTGCACAGAGTGGCTTTAGAAAAACTCGAAGTACCATTGACCACCTGGTACGTTTAGAGACATTTATAAGAGAGGGTTTTTTAAAAGGTGAGCATGTGGTTAGCATTTTCTTTGATTTAGAGGAAGCGTACGATACTACATGGAAATTTGGAATAATGAGCGATTTATATGATATGGGATTAAGGGGTCGTTTACCCCTTTTTATTCAAATTTTTTTGTCAAATAGACATTTCAGGGTCCGAGTTGGTTCATCACTTTCTGATGCTTTTGATCAGGAAATGGGTGTTCCACAGGGAAGTATATTATCAGTCACCCTTTTTATTATTAAAATAAACAGCATTGTTGATTGTATGAGGCCTGGAGCAGATTGCTCACTTTTTGTTGATGATTTCAACTTAAGCTACAGGTCAACAAGCATGCATACAATAGAACGACAGCTACAACAACACTTAAATAGATTACAAGAATGGGCTGATCATAACGGATTTAAGTTTTCTTTAAAGAAAACTGTGTGTATGCACTTTTGTAAAAAATGGAAGGTTCACCTAGATCCTGATCTCTATTTAGACCAAACTCGGATACCTGTTGTCGAAGAAACCAAGTTTCTTGGACTTATTTTTGACAGGAAATTATCTTTTATTCCTCACATTATATACGTTAAAAAGAAATGCCAGAAGGCATTGGATTTATTACGGGTTCTTGCCCATACCGATTGGGGAGGGGACCGTAATATTTTATTGCAATTTTACAGAGCGCTTGTACGTTCTAAGCTTGATTATGGATGTATGATATATGGATCAGCACGTCCATCTTATATTAAAATGCTTGATCCTATACAAAATCAAGGTTTACGACTTTGCCTTGGTGCATTTCGTACATCGCCTGCAGATAGCTTGGCAGTTGAGGCAGATGAGCTGCCTCTTGATTTAAGAAGAGAAAAGCTTGCCCTTCAGTATGCTGCAAAAATTGCAGCTTGTCCAGACAATCCTGCACATGATACTATATTTAATCCAAACTATGTTGACCTTTTTGAAAGTAAATCTAATACAATACCAACTTTTGGCATTCGCATCAAAGAATCTTTACAATCTTTAAATTTAAATCCAAATCAAATAGCTAAATTTCAATATCCAGAAACACCTCCATGGACCTACGAATCTTTAAATATTAATGTAGCCATGTCAGAATTAAAGAAATACTCAACCGATCCATCCCTGTATATAAATAGATATAATGAAATAAAATCTGTTTTCACTGGATATCAGTGTATTTACACTGATGGATCATTTGATGATGACAAGGCTGCTGCAGCTGCTGTTAAGGGCAATCATATTTATTCAGAACGTCTGCCAAATAAATCTTCTATTTATTCTGCAGAACTTCATGCTTTATACCTAGCTTTAGATCATGTGGAGACTTCTCCACATCGAAAATTTTTAATATTTTCTGATTCATTGTCTTCTTTACAAGCAATGAAAGCAAAGGATTGGAAAAATCCTTTTATTTACAATATCCTTGAGCGGCATCGCAAACTCTGTACTGAGGAAAATAAAGAAATTCGTTTTTATTGGATACCAAGTCATATTGGAATCCTTGGAAATGAGGCTGCTGACCAAGCTGCCAAAGCAGCATTGGATAAGCGCCCAATAAATATGCTTATACCTTATACAGAGTTTAAGAAATATATTACTGTTTTTTTACGTTCTAAATGGCAATTGCGCTGGAATGAAGCAGTTTTTAATAAATTACACGAAATTAAACCCGTTCTGGGTAAAACAAAAGGTGCTTGTAGAATTAACCGAAGAGAAGAGTCTGTTTTAAGTCGAATAAGAATAGGACATAGTCATTTAACACATTGCTATCTTCTTAAAGGTGAAGATCAGCCTCAGTGTGTTGGATGTCAAAGGGCTATGACTATTAAACATATTTTAATTGAATGTATTGATTTTGATATAATTAGGACTCAATATTTTAATGTGCAAGATTTACATTCGTTATTTGATACTGTAGATACTTCTGTGATAGTATCGTTTTTAAACCAAATAGGACTTTATAACCAATTTTAAGTGTGGAGCTCTTGTTTACTTAGGTCATTGGCCTATTTATCAAGAACCGCGAAACATCAAATGGTATTTAAAGTCTTTTAAATTGAATTCATTTATACAATTTTGTTGTCTATAACTGATATATTGAAAGGATTTTGTTGATATTTTATGTTAAGATTTTTTACATATATTGATTTTATAAACGTTTATGTTTTTACCACTTTTAGGCACTGAATAACCTTAGTGGTTGATGTGCCTCTAAGCAACCATTCATTCATTCCTACCTATGAATTTCAAATCGGCAACGTCGTCCCAGTCAGTATTCCACAAACCTTCCACTACTTTGTAGATACCAGAGACAAATCCAAAGAGGGCTTGTCTTCTCATTTTCTCCTGGTAGTCTGCAACGCCCTGCTCAAAATGCCACTGTGCCAGCGCCATGGCTTCCAGGCTCTTATCATAGTGGATCTGCTGCTGGTCATATGTGGCCAAGGAACTATCACAACACATTTACATATTAAGCTTTTTTTAAAAATATTTTAAGGTAGTTTTCAATATTATTGAAAGTTGGTTATAATGTTTATAGTTTTTCTTACATATATGCCAATATTTTGTATCATTTTGAAGTAACATTACTTTTGAGACGAACTTTTGACAATAGATTTGTTTTAAATGCTGCATTTGATACCTTAAAATTAGATTGTTTGTGCAAATAGAAACACTATTGGGAATGATAGTAGCAAAATATATCTTTGTAACTATAATGTTTATGGTGCATTAAAAACTGTTTCTAGTCTAGGTTTGGTGGGGAGCTGGAACATGACAGTTTGGTTAGGAAGACCCAATATCCGGTTCAAATAGGCCTTGTCATGATAAGACTGGAATAGTGTTGATGCTGCATTAAAACTCCATACATAAACAAAGCACCTACTCTGCAGTCTGCAAATACCTTGTAATGTCCTGTAATGCTTTCTCCAGTTGGATCCTAGTCTGTTATATGTTCGTATCGATATAAATGGCTGCCATTTTCTCAACAACAGCCACTAACTCAGTATGCGTAATGGCCGCGTCACTGAGTTTTACCATTTCCAAGTAGTAGTCTTTTAAGGTGTTCAAATAGCCTTCCATCATATCTTTAAGATAGGCCTGAGTATATGTTGGCACAAAATGAACATCAGCCCGGTGTATTCCTGCAAGTAAAATATTTATAATTCACTAAAGGGTCCTTTATACATCTTTAGGCACAGGGAATCTGAAAAGCTAAGATAGTGCCGAAATTGTGTGACCAATGCAATGTCAATTCTCTCTTCTGTCATATACAACTAAAGGGATGAAAGCTGAAATCACAACCTTGAATGAGAATATGTTTAATCCATGTATAAAATTATCAATTTTACTTTATTGACCTTGAAGTGTGGAAATTTCTGTTCTGTTCCATCCAATCCTTAAATTCAATGTTTTAAAATTTATCTGTGCCTTGTATTGATTAATATTTCTGCCCAAATCTAGGATCAAAATCTAGTACAAAAATCAGAAAAGTCTGTAATCCAGTTGAAGGAATTATAGAAATGAAAAGTGTCCCACAGAATACTATTTTAATCCTGTGCTCAGTAGGGTATGACAAGGACTTGTAGTTCTTTGCAAATATCATGATTAGTTTAACACATTAATCTTATTTAAAAGGTGTTCCACCACTCAATCATCGGTTTTTTCTCATTTCCCTTGGAACGCAAATTTCAATTATATGAAATAATTATTTCAAAGCAGCATAAGGTAAGGGTTACAGTTTCTAAAAATGCTTTGCTATCTCAGCATTGTATGGATTTTATCTTTTGAATTTTAGGATGTACCTAACTGTTTCATATCCAAAATAGTGTATAGACAGTAATACTATATATAGATATATGGTTGAGATCAAACCTATTCTTGTCATTTGGTTTGTACATCGATGTGTTTCCAACAGAAAGTAGTTAACAGCTTAGTTTCTGTCCATCACTTTGTGATAATATAAGGATAATGAAAAGAAATGTTTAATTTGATTCAGTGCCTCTCTTTAGCATTGCATGTCCTGTGTGTTTCTGTCTTGTAGTCTCCCCACAGTTTATGCCACATATTGTCACAGTTTATGCCACATATTGTCTTAATTCTGTATTATTTTGCCTGGAAATTGTACTGGTTTATTATCTTACATATTAATTCCTTTATTTCTCTACATTTGATTAACAGACCTGACATAGCTGCGGCAAATGACCTGACCATACCAGCAAAGGAAGCCTGCTCATGGCCTTGTCTGGGAGAGAAGCTTATTTCATGAAGAATTGCAAATGCTATGTTACTGTCAGCCTAGAATAAATATTGTATAAATACAATATGTACAATATATTTTTTTATTTATTTATTTATTTATTTATTTATTTATTTATTTATTTCTGCCTTATCAGTTTATTTTTGGTTTTGGGTAGCTAAACAATTCTTTGATTTCGATTACTTTCCAGCAGAATTATAGCATACATGTAGGACTGTTTTTGTCAGTAACTCACCATTAGTTTAGTTTCCAGCAGTATTCTGGCACACATGTAGGATTGTCTCTGGTGCATTAGTTCAGGGAAGGGGCCTTGTCGTTTGATAAGGTCCAGGTCCACACCCAACTCTGGAGCAGTGGGACTTACTTTTATATTAGAAGCTTTGGATCTGTCCATCAAAATCTAAAGACAAAGGAATATTTAAAGAGAAATGTGATGTTTTTATTTCTTTCTGAGAAGTACACTTTTATGTTGTGGAATAAAAAACCTAGAAAGGTTTTCTCAAGTATATATTGATTGAAAGAAAACCTTTATCCACAATATGAAGTTATATGAGATTATGAATTCATGTCCGCAAAATATTATGTACATGTTACACTCTGGTCTTGTTTTTTAATTGATAGAATTTAACAGAGTAAAACAATTCTGGTTTCAAATTTATTGAACAGTTCTGTTAGGTAGACCTTTGGCCCATAATGATGTTACCTGTCTCGCCCTCATCAGAATGGAATAACCAACATTAAGGTCTGTATCAATGACAAGGGTCTGGGCATAAATGTACACCCTCTGTGGGTCGGTCCCGACATACTTGTGAAGGTCTGACAACCGGAAGTAGAAAAACCTTAGGACAACGTCATAGCCAGCGTCAGCAAGGCCGACCAGATGCATAATGTTACCACATGGTTTGTAACAGTCCTCGGAGCAGGATGGGTCTTTCTGGATGATGCTTACTGGCTCACTTGAGTATAAAATCAGTCTGGAACAAATTACATAATCAGTAGTAATATTTGACTTGCCTTAGGGGTATACAATCAGTAATAATATTGGACTTACCTTAGGGGTACATAATCAGTAGTAATATTTGGATTGCCTAGAGATACACAATCAGTAATTATATTGACTTGGCTTTTAGGGTACACAATCAGTAATAATATTTGACTTGCCTTGGGGATACACAATCAGTAGTAATATTTGACGTGCCTTGGGGATACACAATCAATAGTAATATTTGACTTGCCTAGGGATACACAATCTGTAGTAAAATTTGACTTGCCTAGGGATACACAATCTGTAGTAATATTTGACTTGCCTTGGGGATACACAATCAGTAATAATGTTTGACTTGGATTTTAGGGTATACAATCAGTAGTAATATTTGACTTACCTTGAGGATACATAACTCCTAAGGCCCAAGTAAATGGTGAAGATATTCATATCAAGTGTCAGTAAGTTTGAATCTGTGCTGAAACTGAAAATTTCATGAAATTTACTCAACGTTCTTTCGTATGTTGCAGCATTATGATTCAATTAAATCAAAAGCGAAATAACAGGCACCAATTAGTATTACGTACATTTTAGTTGCAGTCGGGGCAACGTTATTCATGATATCGTATGCTGGAAGAAAATATAACTAATGGAATTATTTAACCAGATTATGAATTATATAATTTCTGTAATAAGTATGATGTCTGATGTATGGGTCTTCAAACCTATATTGTACTAAGTATTTTAATGAGTTCATGCATTCAAGATTTTCCCAACAAAATGTAATACTGTCATACTGTGAAATAACATAACCAAATAAGCAGTTTGTATCACAAAATATAAATGGTTAAATAACCAAAATGATTTCATCACCTTGACTTTATTTAATTTGATATGAAATGTTGGCCACTCCATTTGTGTCTCAAAGGCACTGAGAGCCTTCGCAGTATAATTAACACTCGAGAGGAGCATCATCCCCAAAAAATCTGTTGCAGGCCCCTACACTGGTGAAAAGTTACCTTATCTAATTACTGCAAAATAAATCTGATTTGATTTGATTTGTAAAGTTGGCCGCCCCACTTATATCTTATGGGCTTTCAGAGCCTATGAAGTATGGATTGAGACCACAAAGGTAAGATATTACCTAGTTCGGTGGTGAACATTGCATTGGTTATGTTGCCTCCGCAGTTCTGTCGACCATGTGTACCACAGGGGAAACTGCAGTTGAACTCTATGACCCCACCATGAGAGCCATACTCATCTCCACATGCGCATTCGCCTCCATTCTGGACCCCTGCAAACCTGAAAATACAAATCCATCTCAGACCTAGTCTGCTCATGTGAGAAATATACTTAAAATAAACCATATGTTGTATTCTTCAGCTTTTGAAAGATGCACCACACAAGAGTGAAAGGGGATTTTTATTTTTCTCTTGTCCTAATAAAGGTAAGAATATCTTAGATATTGGGCTTACTCAATTGAAAAATCATAAAATATATTGGACTGACTTTAATCCTTTCTCAGCACATTGGGTAATGCACTGTTTGGCTGTGAGTTTGACTGAGTTGCCGTCGGAGTCTGTGACTTTTATTGGCAGGTCAGGGTTCGCTGGGTCGTCCTGGTAACAACCGATATAGCGATGATCTGTATTAAGCATAAGACAAATCCTCACACTTAAATCATATAAGTTCATATATACCTTAAGCCTGCCATATTTAAACAATAAAAAAGAGCTAAAATATTCAGATGCAACTAAAGTTGTGCACAGCACATGACATTGTTTACACTGGAACAGGAAGTGACGTCAATAAAGCATTATGGGTAACCAGCATGGCAGACTGTTCTTGTCTTTCACTCAAGCCCACAAATACATTATTACTTACAATGGTTGTATTACAACGGAAACTGTTTTAATTAGACCACGTAATTCAGGAGTAAAAAAGTGATTCTGATCATCTCTCCCTATTTTTTAAACACATGATGAAAAAATGACTCTTTTGTCTAAAATATGAAGAATGAGAGATGCTGAATATAACTTAATATCAACAGTTGGATTTGTGATGACCAATTAGTGTGACGAATATCTTTACATGTATAACATATTTTCAAGCTTGGGCTGTGGGTGTCATTATTATTTGAAATCACTAAATTGCAAAAAGCCAAAACTCGAGGACAGTTGGACATTTGGTATGTTGTCATGCATACTGCTTATAAAACAGAAACTATACTTTACCAATGTCAACAATGTATATAGACATGGAAGAAGGTCCTCCACATATCTGCTTAGAATCCCCTGGGCATGTCACGTGACACTCTCTTGATATCCCAGAATTCCGAGCCCTTCAACTTCCGCAGTAACAGTCTGTGCCATTCTGGACAATATATATAAACAAAAAATTAAAACCTGTTTATGGAAGCAGTGATATAAAATACTATCAGGAGAGATCAACATTCAAGCACTTCTAAAGAATGTATTTTCGTAGCATATAAGGTACATCTTCCCTACTTAAACCCAAAAACGGGCCAAAAACCCTTACTATCCAGTGAAAATAATAAATATATTATATCAAAGTCTAAAATGAAATGTATGGTGATAGGCTTTTGAGGTATACTCCAAACTATGGAATGCCCTGCCCCTTCAAGTTAAAAATATTAAAAAAGAAATAATAAACTTTTTTTTTTACATAATCTTGCAAGAGCGCAATGAGCAGACATTTAGCGTTTTTAAATATTTTATTATTACTATTTTTATCATTATCATTCCAGTTCAACAGCTATTATGAGAACATACCATGACGCCAGCAAACTTAAAGGTCTGTTGTCTGCAGGTGTCCATGCATTTAGAAGCTGACATGGACCTGTTGTCAGTGAGCACGTGAAAGGCTAGATCTGGTGTGCTCATATTGTGATGAAAGCATTCTTCATACAGCTTATGGACCTTCTTATTCTCCTGGTCATCATCTGATATTTTAAATATCTCATATTTTGAATCACATAAACTCTTGGTGCAATATTGCACTCTCAGTGAAATCTAGAGGTCTTAAAGTTATATATTAGAATAAAGCATCCACTTGCAATATTGCACCCTCAGTGAAATCTAGAGGTCTTAAAGTTATATATTAGAATAAAGCATCCACTTGCAATATTGCACTCTCAGTGAAATCTAGAGGTCTTAAAGTTATATATTAGAATAAAGCATCCACTTGCAATATTGCACTCTCAGTGAAATCTAGAGTTCTAAAATAAAGTTATATATTAGAATAAAGCATCCACTTGCAATATTGCACTCTCAGTGAAATCTAGAGGTCTAAAATAAAGTTATATATTAGAATAAAGCATCCACTTGCAATATTGCACTCTCAGTGAAATCTAGAGGTCTAAGATAAAGTTATATATTAGAATAAAGCATCCACTTGCAATATTGCACTCTCAGTGAAATCTAGAGGTCTTAAAGTTATATATTAGAATAAAGCATCCACTTGCAATATTGCACCCTCAGTGAAATCTAGAGGTCTTAAAGTTATATATTAGAATAAAGCATCCACTTGCAATATTGCACTCTCAGTGAAATCTAGAGGTCTTAAAGTTATATATTAGAATAAAGCATCCACTTGCAATATTGCACCCTCAGTGAAATCTAGAGGTCTTTAAGTTATATATTAGAATAAAGCATCCACTTGCAATATTGCACCCTCAGTGAAATCTAGAGGTCTTAAAGTTATATATTAGAATAAAGCATCTACTTGCAATATTGCACTCTCAGTGAAATCTAGAGGTCTAAGGAAGTTATATATTAGAATAAAGCATCCACTTGCAATATTGCACTCTCAGTGAAATCTAGAGGTCTTAAAGTTATATATTAGAATGAAGCATCCACTTGCAATATTGCACCCTCAGTGAAATCTAGAGGTCTTAAAGTTATATATTAGAATAAAGCATCCACTTGCAATATTGCACTCTCAGTGAAATCTAGAGGTCTTAAAGTTATATATTAGAATAAAGCATCCACTTGCAATATTGCACCCTCAGTGAAATCTAGAGGTCTTAAAGTTATATATTAGAATAAAGCATCCACTTGCAATATTGCACCCTCAGTGAAATCTAGAGGTCTAAGATAAAGTTATATATTAGAATAAAGCATCCACTTGCAATATTGCACTCTCAGTGAAATCTAGAGGTCTAAGATAAAGTTATATATTAGAATAAAGCATCCACTTGCAATATTGCACCCTCAGTGAAATCTAGAGGTCTTAAAGTTATATATTAGAATAAAGCATCCACTTGCACTATTGCACTCTCAGTGAAATCTAGAGGTCTTAAAGTTATATATTAGAATAAAGCATCCAATACTTAAAATTAACTTCATAGACTTAGTGAGAATTAATATTAAAGTTCTAATTCATGACATCTTCAAGCAAGTTACAAGTCACTGACTTATGCTTTCTCCAAACGGATGTGTTGATTGGACAGCATTATAAAAAATCCATATAATGTTAAAATACATGGCAAATATGAATGTTGACGAATATATATCTACGAACCATCTGATGAGTCTCCGTCGCCAATATTTAGAACTATCACATGGAAAATATCAAAGTTATCATCAGCCAGAATACTGCCTTCCTCAAACAACTGAGTTCTGGATTTGTCCAGTAGGTGGCAGTTCATTGAGACCAGACCATCAGACTGGTGAATCCTTTCTATGCTGTAAGCTTGGCAATCACGGCTGTGGACATGATCATAAATTGTATCATATCATATCTAATCTAGATACATTAAATGCATGTCGTAAAATACAACAATGTTTTGACATAGATTTCCTATTACCTGTATTGAAAATACTTTTTGGTGAATCATTATGGGTGTCTTTAAGTAATTATTGTAAAACATATGGAATGAAGCAGACAGCATGAGCAAATGACATTTACCTATAAGAGTAAACGATTGACGAATATTTTTATACCGTTAATCACGTTCTTGGAACTTACTTTTTGTCACATTCGTGTGAACAACTCTGTTCGTTATGTCGGGAGAAAATCTGAATGGCCGCAATGTTTGCCTTCTCACCAGAAAACAAGCTGTAGACTTTCCCTGAAAATGGAGAATTGATATTTGTTATTGAGTGCAAGACATGTCCCATAACTATCATCTGTAAGAGTATTCTAATTATTACATTTGTTTGGGTTAGATCAGACAGAAACCTGTCACCGGGACTCAATGCCCTACTCACTTTGAAGAGTGACTGGGGATATGTTTTTCATTATCACAAAGACCTGATAATACAAACAACAGCCTTTGATAACCAGTCATGGAGCACTCAGTATAAGAGATCCACCTTTCTTTCCATCGATCATGCAGCATGGCTGAATTACCTTTCCTAATGCCTCAGTCACATTTGCGCCGATTTCAGTAAAGATGCCCGGCCGATGTGTATTTTTTTTAACAAAATCGGCCGGCAGTTCAGATTGCCGTACGGGCACCGGGAGATCATTGGCCACAATTGGGCATCTATAAGACGTCGGCCGGGTCATCAGGAACTTTTAGCTGCAACATAAAAGTTGCCGGCGTTTCCCCGATGTCTTATCAGCAAATATCATCTTAAAGTGCAAGGCAGGGTCCCGGCAGTATCCCGCAAGCACATCGGCAGATTATCTTAGGGCTGCCGGTGGCATCGTGTGGTGAAAATAGGATTAATTTTTTTTTAAGCCTACCCAGACGTCTTAAAGACATCCTGCAGACGTCTGCATCATGAAACAGACGTCATAAAGACATCCTACAGACGTCTGTGCCATTCAATCTTGCACGTGCCGTGCGGTGCCCTTTAATAATGTGACCACAGCTACGGCATCTCTCAGATTGCCAATCGGTTGATGATAAACTCCCCGGCGCCCCGCAGATTGTGAAGTCGGCCGATTCTTACTTCCCTGCCGGCGCCCGGTGTAAATGTGACTGAGGCATAACTGAACCCCATACCCTGGCATGGGCGACATATGTCTTACCAACTGAACCAATGTTTGGTTGTATAATAGCAGAGTGATTCAATTCAATTCAATAATGTTATTGACAATAAAGATCAGTACAAATCCATAAATCCATCATATCTTACAGTAGACCTTGCCACACATAGAAATTGTTTCTTCGATTACCTGGTTTCTGTCTGCAGGTCATGGAACCTGTGTCGAAACAGCAGCCCATCTAGAAGCAGGCCTTGCCATCTATCCCATCCCAACCACAGATCTCTTGGTCAATCAACTCAGGATCATCACACTTGTCTGGAAAATAGATTCATAAAAGTGTCAGACAACCTCTCATCAGGTAGGACATTTTAATTGAGATTGCTGTAAATTGTGTGCTGATTTCATTATCATTTCATGATCAGGTCCAACAAACTTGTTAGTTGGGCTATTTATACATTTTATATGTTTGAAGCTTACAGCTCACTATTCATACATTAAGTGGTATAAAAAGACAAAGGCAGTAGTTTTGCCATTAAAATGTACTGACTGCCATTAAAATGTACTGACTGCCATTAAAATGTACTGACTATAACATACTGATTATAACAAACTGACTATAACATACTGACTATAACATACTGACTATAACATACTGACTATAACATACTGACTATAACATACCGATTATAACGTACTGACTAAAACATACTGACTATAACATACTGACTATAGCATACTGACTATAACATACTGACTATAACATACTGACTATAACATACTGATTATAACATACTGATTATAACGTACTGATTATAACGTACTGATTATAACGTACTGATTATAACATACTGACTATAACATACTGACTGTGACATTCTGACTATAACATACTGACTATAGCATACTGACTATAGCATACTGACTGTGACATTCTGACTGTGACATACTGACTGTGACATACTGACAGTGATATACTGACTGTGACATATTGACTGTGACATCCTGACTGTAACATACTGACTATGATATACTGATTATAACATACTGATTATTACATACTGACTATAACATACTGACTATAACATACTGACTATAACATACTGACTATAACATACTGACTATAACATACTGACTATAACATACTGACTATAACATACTGACTATAACATACTGACTGTAACATACTGACTGTGACATACTGACTGTGACATACTGACTGTGACATACTGAGTGTGACATACTGATTGTGACATACTGACTGTGACATACTGACTGTGACATGTAGTCCTGTTAGTAGGTGTGACAAACTCACCCATGCAGGTTGGCAGGTAGTCCTCCCAGCCAGTAGGTGTGACATCTGCCCCTGGTCTGCCCACACATTGCTTGTAGAACTGCCCTACTAGAATTTTTTTTTTTTTTTTTTTTTTTTTTTTTTTTTTGTTTTTTTTTTTTTTTTTTTTTTTTTTTAAATAGATAATTATTTCCAGGCATTTATTTACAAGCCCACATTCTCACCTGGCGGAGTGTGGAACATAGTCAACTTTTAATTAAATTTAATACCATTTACCAGTTCTCATAGGTGTTATTTACCATATCCATATGAGGGATATTCTTTACATATTTCAGATAGTAAGTTTGTTTATAGAACTCTGTTCTGACTTGTTTACTGTAGTTACTATAGTCCATTTTAATGTCATTAGTGGCTCTCACTTTAAAGATACAATAGGCTATTATGCTTATAATTAAGTTTCTGACAATTGAAATTTCATTTTCCAGTCTATCTCCAAGTACAATATGTTTAAAATTTATATTTATTTTAAGAATACTACTGATTTTACTCCAAGTGGCTATATTAGCAACACATTCAAAAAGGAGATGCTCCATATTTTCCAGGTGATTACAGTAATTGCATTTTGGTGAAACAGACCTTTCTGCCCTACTAGAATGTAGGGAGGCTGACACTCAAATGTTGCATAACTGTTTTGTTTCATGTCATCTGTGAATGTTACTACTCCATGGTTGTGGAAATTACCTGGGTCATCACATCGGTCCTCTGAAACAATAAATTGTACTGATAAAAAAAGATGTTTTCCCTTAAAAGCAATTTCCTTGTCCTGCGGAAGTCAACTGAAAAAAGAGGACGAAAATTATAAAAATTAATTTTGTCAGTTGTTATTGTGGTAGCCAACCGTTTGAAGCAGATAATTTGACATGGCTGAAAGTTGCTTCAAAATCTATTCAAAATCTGTTTTTGGCATCAGATGTAATGAGAAGCATTAATTAAGTATTTTAGAATTTGTTTAAGATTTCATGGCATGATGGAGGTCATAGGCAATTCTACACAGATTTGGGTATGTTTAAATGATATATGGGCATGAAACTCTGATATGAACAGAATCAAAATACATCTGCCAGGATGGTTGTGTTTTGCTGAATGCATTGTACTATGTGGTTCCATGAGTACAAACATGTGAAACCTGTTGTGGTCTGTAAGGTGTTAAGCCTGTACCAATAGACAAGACTTTATGCATCTATATATCAAAGCACTACAGTTTCCAAGGTGTCCAATATTAGCAATTTAAGTAGTTATTTATACTGGACACTGGTCACCTGAGAAAAGTTTGTTAATAAAGTGATTTATTGTTGATTTAGAGTTTAGCAGAGGACTTTCGAATGGTAGAGGCTCTGATATACACCGACTATCTTCACTTTAAATAAATATCTTGGCTATCTGTGCTATAAAGAAAAATACCCCACGAGAGAATCATATCCTAGCTATCTCTACCTAAGAATAATATCCTAACTATCTCTACTAGATCTTAATACCCAAGGCTATCTCTACTAAATAGTAACACTCTGGCTATCTCTTCCTGAAAAGATTGTCTTGGCTATCTCTGCCTGAGAATAATACCCAGGCTATCTCTACCAAAGAACAATACTTTGGCTATTTCTTCCAGAAAATAATATCCTGGTTATCTCTGCCAGAGAATAATACTATGGCTATCTCAGCTAGAGAATAATATCCTAGCTATCTCTACCAAATAATAATATCCTAGCTATCTCTACCAAATAATAATACCCTGGCTATCTATACCAAATAATAATACCCTGGCTGTCTCTGCCAAATAATAACACCCTGGCTATCTCTACCAAATAATAATACCAAGGCTATGTCTACCAAATAATAATACCCTGCTATCTCTACCAAATAATAATACCATGGCTGTCTCTACCAAATAATAATACCCTGGCTATCTCTACCAAATAATAACACCCTGGCTATCTCTAACTGAGAATAATACCCTGGCTATCTATACCAAAAAATAATACCCTGGCTGATCTGCCAAATAATAACACCCTGCAGCTGGCTATCTCTTCCAGAAAATAATACCCAGGCTATCTCTAACTGAGAATAATACCCTGGCTATCTCTAACTGAGAATAATACCCTGGCTATCTCTAACTGAGAATAATACCCTGCTATCTCTAACTGAGAATAATACCCTGGCTATCTGTCCTACAGAAAACCTCTATCTCCACATTTATTCCCAAACATTCATGATAACGTCCTCTTTGCATACATACATTTTGTGTAAACAATTTGCCTTCAACAATGACCATAGTTAATATCAGAATAAGATAGAACCTTTGGCTAAATTCAGATATGTGATATTGGTCTTGTTTATCCATGAAAGGAAACTTTCACTTCTGTGACACTCTCTTGTAGTTTGGAAGAGAATTATAACGCACATTGATTTGTGGGCTCTGTTAGTATGACCGCTGAAGGGAAACATGATTTTTTGAAGGGAAAGTAGCTCTTTTCAATGCACGTGCTGGAAAAAAATGAATGACGTCATCGTGGGGGAATTACCTACTTACATAACTAATTAGCCCGGGGGGGGGGGGGGGGGGGTACTCTCATAGTCAGCGTTACCGGGGAAGCTGGGCTAAATAGGGTCCTTTTCGCTGATATTTTCCCTAAAACAGGTTAAGATATTTCATCATTTCCCCTAAAACAGGGTACTATTTTTCAAATTTCTCCCTAAAACAGGGATCACAATCCCCCTTTCCAAATCTCCCCCTTCTACATCATCCCTAAATGAGGGTATAAAAAATTCAGCTAGTCCTAAATCAGGATACCAATAATGATAAAATAATTCCCTAAATCAGGCTCTGGGGTTTTCAGTTCCATCCGGGTTAAGATATTTTATCATTTTCCCTAAAACAGGGTACTGTTTTTCAAATTTCTCCCTAAAACAGGGATCACAATCCCCTTTTCCAAATCTCCACCTTCTGCATCATCCCTAAATGAGGGTATCAAAAATTCAGCTAGTCCTAAATCAGGGTACCAAATTTCAGCTAGTCCTAAATCAGGGTACCAATAATGATAGAATATTTCCCTAATTCAGGCTCTGGGGTTTTCAGTTCCATCCCAGCCTCCGCGGGTTAAAATCATGAGAGTACCCCCCCCGGGCTAATTAGTAACCAAAGAAGGATGCAGCTGAAATAGCGATGCTACGATTTTCGGAATGGTTATGTCCATCCGGAAGAACATGAAAAATGTGTTATTTTGGTGTAAAAATCATGTCAATCCGACTAGTATTAAAAAGGTTATGACTAATTTTATGAAGATTGAAGATAATTGCAGCTTGAGTTTCACGTGCATTCAATCCCCCACGATGACGTCTTTTTCAGTGACTGCAATATTTGTTCATATTTTATGGGGGTTGCAAGATGAGTTTTAAATGTTGGTTTGTGTTTCCATGGTTACTGATAGAATTATTTTGTCTATGAATTTCAAAGTATTTACATATATATGATCATTTAATCATGTAATATCATGTAATTTATATAATTTATTTTACTAGAAAGTATCTCTTTAGGTATGAATACATACGGTCGCATGTATGATTATCACTTCTCAGGGAGAAGCCGTCCATACATTCGCAGTAGTATGACCCATAGGTGTTGATACAGCAATGTTCACAGTCATCCTTGCTCTCTTCACACTCATCTATATCTGCAATATATTAAGAGGAAATGTAAACCAGAAATAATCCAGTCCAAACATGTGTAAACTAGTTTATTTCATCATTTTGGATTTGAATATACATGAACAAACTAATTTAGGTATCTCGCAATAGTGCAGTCAGGGTACAGTCTGCCAGCCGTATTTACCTGTGGTACAGTCTCCGGGCTGTATTTACCTGTTGTGCACTCTCCGGGCTGTATTTACCTGTTGTGCACTCTCCGGGCTGTATTTACCAGTGGTACAGTCTCCGGGCTGTATTTAGTCTCCGGGCTGTATTTACCTGTGGTGCAGTTTCAAGGCTATATTTAACTGTGGTGCAGTTTCAAGGCTATATTTACCTGTGGTGCAGTTTCAATGCTATATTTACCTGTGGTGCAGTTTCAAGGCTATATTTACCTGTGGTGCAGTTTCAAGGCTATATTTACCTGTGGTGCAGTTTCAATGCTATATTTACCTGTGGTGCAGTTTCAAGACTATATTTACCTGTGGTGCAGTTTCAAGGCTATATTTACCTGTGGTTCAGTTTCAAGACTATATTTACCTGTGATGCAGTCTCCTTGCTATATTTATCTATGGTGCAGTTTCAAGGCTATATTTACCTGTGGTACAGTTTCAAGACTATATTTACCTGTGATGCAGTCTCCTTGCTATATTTATCTATGGTGCAGTTTCAAGGCTATAATAACCTGTGGTGCAGTTTCAATGCTATATTTACCTGTGGTGCAGTTTTAAGACTATATTTACCTGTGGTGCAGTTTCAAGACTATATTTACCTGTGGTGCAGTTTCAAGGCTATATTTACCTATGATGCAGTTTCAAGGCTATATTTACCTGTGATACAGTTTCAAGGCTATATTTATCTATGGTGCAGTTGCAAGACTATATTTATCTATGGTGCAGTTTCAAGACTATATTTACCTGTGATGCAGTCTCCTTGCTATATTTATCTATGGTGCAGTTTCAAGGATATATTTACCTGTGATGTAGTTTCAAGACTATATTTACCTTTGGTACAGTCTCCGGGCTGTATTTACCTGTGGTGCAGTTTCAAGGCTATATTTACCTGTGGTGCAGTTTCAAGGCAATATTTACCTGTGGTGCAGTTTCAAGGCTACATTTACCTGTGGTGCAGTTTCTAGGCTATATTTACCTGTGGTGCAGTTTTAAGACTATATTTACATGTGGTGCAGTTTCAAGGCTATATTTACATGTGGTGCAGTTTCAAGACTATATTTACCTGTGATGGAGTTTCAAGGCTATATTTACCTGTGATGCAGTTTCAAGGCTATATTTACCTGTGATGCAGTTTCAAGGCTATATTTACCTGTGGTGCAGTTTCAAGGCTATATTTACCTGTGATGCAGTTTCAAGGCTATATTTACCTGTGGAACAGTCGTCTTGCTATATTTATCTATGGTGCAGTTTCAAGACTATATTTACCTGTGGTGCAGTTTCAAGGCTATATTTACATGTGGTGCAGTTTCAAGACTATATTTACCTGTGATGCAGTTTCAAGGCTATATTTACCTGTGATGCAGTTTCAAGGCTATATTTACCTGTGATGCAGTTTCAAGGCTATATTTACCTGTGGTGCAGTTTCAAGACTATATTTACCTGTGGTGCAGTTTCAAGACTATATTTACCTGTGATGCAGTTTCAAGGCTATATTTACCTGTGATGCAGTTTCAAGGCTATATTTACCTGTGATGCAGTTTCAAGGCTATATTTACCTGTGGTGCAGTTTCAAGACTATATTTACCTGTGGTGCAGTTTCAAGGCTATATTTACCTGTGGTGCTGTTTCAAGGCTATATTTACCTGTGGTACAGTTTCAAGGCTATATTTACCTATGGTGCAGTTTCAAGGCTATATTTACCTGTGGTACAGTCTCCGGGTTCTAGGTAGAATCCATCTAAGCAATCTATACATGATTTCCTGCTGTTGTATCCTATGTAGGAAGAGGTACACTCTGAACACTGCTTGTATCTGTCACAGTTATATAACTTCCCATCATTGTAACCAATGTCAGGGGTTCCGCACCTAGTATTTAACAATGTAAAAAACTTTAACTGTCAGAATACATTTTTTTAAAGTAAACCAATAGAAAGGTCTGTGTTGAAAGCCTGATGATATTTCAGATAATTGTTGGTTTTGTTTGTTTGTTTGAAGTTTTGCGTCCTTTTCAATATTTTTCAGTTATTTGATGACAAGACTCCTTGGACCAGATATAGCGCTGCCTCACTGAATTGTCATGTAGCAGGTCTTTGACATGAAAACCCATCCGGTCACAGATTTATAAAGACAAAAAGTTTACCAATCAGGCACAGGCTTCAGTTCATGTGAGAAATTTTATCATGAATTCAATGTTGGCTTAACTGGGAATATATATATATATTTAAGAACCCAAAATATCAACTAATCTGTAATATATATATATATATAAATACAACTAATCTGTAACACTCACACCCAGCCTATAAAGCCCTCGTTTTTACAGGGTACATGGAATCTTCCCTTTCCTCCTTCCGGGCAAGACCAATCACAGATGAGGTCCCCATCCGGGCAATCTGACCAGGGCCAAACGCGTCCAGGACAGTACCATGAGCCATCTAAACAAGAAAACGTGGTTATTTTAATAATAAATCATAATTTGAGTTTAAAAAATATATTCAGAATACACAATATTTGGTATTCAACATAAGAACGGCATAGTATTTTAAAACATAACTTCATACCAGCCATATTGCCAGAGTCATCAAATGGTACAATCTGCTCATTTTCATCCAACATGTAGTAAGTGTGGTCCAATTTTTGGCCTGTAAATAGGTAAAAAAATGGTTAAACCCCAACTATAAAACATGATGTAGGATATAGAATACACACCCAGAGACTCTCAGAAATACATAAACATTCATAGACAATAATGCACGATACTGATGGTTGATGAGTCACCATAACCACCACTCCGTGAAAGTCACGTGTAAGACGGACGAGCCGAAGTTAGATACGCAGGCAGGACGAGTCCATCTGATGACACGTGAGGAAGCCACGTAGGCAAGCCCCCAGGTATGACGCGGAGTGGCCCCTTAAAAGAGACGCGCAACCGTGGATCCGGGTTCTTAGAAGCTCAGAAGTTCAGACCGCAGCCCAGTAGTTCATTCAGACCTCGGTCTAGGAGCCAAGAAGGAGATCAACGACCACTTGCCACGGAAGATCCATGACTCTCAGTATCATGACCACATAGACTTGGGTGTTTAGCATATAGTCAGGGTTTCATAAGTATCATGCAAAGTTGGTAATTCATATGCCTCGCTCATTGCCATGCCGGCCTAGCCAGACAAGCAGGGATCACAGCACTGAATAAAGGTAACTATTACACTGTGTATATCCTGTGTCTGCAGTCCTTACTTCCCGTCATTTATATGAGGGTATGACATGATAGCTAGGATCCGTGCCCAAACTCACAGCCAGCGAGTCAGCGAGCTATGGTTAACAAGTACAGTACAGTACGATAGAGTAGGACAGATTAGAGTATCTATCTAATTGGTAGAGTATTGATCCCCCGTCCACGTCCCCCAACGACGGATACTCTCCATTAGTGGGTAACAATATGGTGGAGAATATCCGAATCGATCCATGGCTTTGAGCGTTGCTGATACTGTATGGAGATCCTGACTGCCGCCCTGTTACTTGAATATAAGTCTATGTTGCTCCGGTCTTCTAAAAAGCTTTCCACCAAGCTGCAAGTGGCTCGTGATCCTCCGTTAGCTGAAGACGATTCTACATCTGCAGGTGAGTTTGATTTACTTTTCCAAGATTCCTCCGAGAGGCAAAATGATCTCGTGAGTGGTTCCGTACGCGTGGAACCCCCCTCTAGCCCTTCCTTGTCAGATCTCAACTCTTCTTCTGGTGTGCACACCCCCCCGTCTTTTAGTGGTAGCAAGGCTCCTTTGTCTCATACATCTGCCAGTACAGGCAGCACTTCTCCGCTTCACCCTCGCGCTTCTACCTCATCTGACTCCGACTCAGATTCAGACGTTCAATTTGGCCCCTTCCTCGTCGCAGAGAACGACCGAGAGGCTTTCCCCATACCAAAGGCGCCTATCAAGTTTGCTAACTCTGACAATTCGGGTCCTGATCGCTCCCGATCCCCCTCGGTAGAGATGGCTGAAGGTGAGAATGTACAAGAGATGCTACATCAAATTATAGACCACTTGCGTAGCGTTGATATTGCCGGTGCTCAAACTGACATTGTAGACATGTTGAATGCACAGTCGAAAGATAACAAGATCCACCAACAGAGACAAGGTTCTAAGTCGCTTCTCCCCCCTCCATTTTATGGTAGGTCCACGGATGATCCCCTCCGTTTTATGAACAAATTCCTTACTTACACCCAACTTTCCCATACCCCCGCAGATTTGAAAGTACCCGCTTGTCGCATGTTGCTACATGGCGCAGCAGACGTTTGGTACCTTTCCCTGCCCCCAGATGTCACTAGCTCTTGGGACTCCTTCTATGCAGCTTTTGTCAAGTTTTTCGGCAGTGAGACGAACGCTTGGCTGCTCGAGCAATCTTTGGATGCTAGAAGTCAGAAAAAGAAAGAATCTGCTGAAACGTACATCAATGATGTCCTCAGTCAGTGCCAGAGGTTGCAAAAAGATGATATGGAGACTAAGAAAATATTGGTTAGGGGTCTCCTTCCTAGTCTCAAAGCTTTTGTGGTGGGGAAGTCGCCTAAAACACTTGACGACACCATTGAGCAAATTAAATTAGCTGAAACAGTTTGTACAATGACTAGTGATTCCTCCATCACTTTAAATGGGTTAGATTCACCACCCGACTCCACGTCTCAGTTTTTGGCACAGCAATCCTCCACTTTGGCTGCCCTCCGTGAAGAGGTCGCAGATGTTGGGAAAGGGCTACATAGGCTTGGCAACCGTCCGGAGGAGGGCGACTCCTTCTGTTTTTTCTGCAGAAACTCCGGTCATTGGATCAGAGATTGCAAGGCGCGCCATGACTGCAGTTTCTGTGGACGGGACTCTCACCTGTCTATCTTCTGTCCCGATAAATTCCGTGCTTCCCGTGACCAGGCCCCTCGTACCCCCCCGAGGTCAGACAACCGTTCTAACCGACCTACTGGCCGTTTCGAGACAGGGTATGGCCGGGACCGTTATGAACAAAATAACGGTAGAAACGGTCTGCGCCCGTCCCAAAATAGACCTTATCCAAACAACAGGCAGGGAAACGATGGTAGATATAATTCAAGCCGCCCCCCTTTCAATGACCAACGCCGTTCAGGGCCAAGACAGGACAGTAGGCCTCAATATCGGCAGGAAAACTACTAACTCCTGTCCCGCCCCGTGAGCCACGTGATAGGAGTAGTAATTCGTTTAATATCGCAATAAACCATAGTAAATCAGACATATTGAACGAGGTTCACTGTTTCTTTGCAAAGATGTCCCCTCATTCCCTTGACTCACATGACGATCCCTTGGTCTCCGCCTGCCCCGCTTCTGTACCACTAGATCCCCCTATCCTTTTGAACAATGATATAAAATTCTTCCCCCTCTCTCCTGATGGCCGCATCGCGACAAAAACCAAGTTTAGCACCATAGAGGCCTTATTAGACTCATGAGCGCAACGTAGCATCATCACGCTTGCCTCCGTACATGCATTCTGTCCTGACGACTCATTCCCACGACAAGCCTCGGCCAGCAAGATTGTTGTGGTTGCAGAGGGCAGCTCAGTCCCTATCCACTTTCAAACCCATCTTAACCTACTCATCGGAGATCAAGAGTGTCTTGTCTGTTTTCAGGTGGTCCCTGAATTACAATATCCCGTTATACTGGGGCGCGATTTTTTTACAGCTTATGGGGTAGTCCTTGACTTCGCTCAACGCGGTGTTGCCTTTAAATTGTCCCCGAAATTACGTCTGTCTGAAACAATCAGAATCCCTGCCAAGTCTGAATTTATAACTCATGCTCGCCTCAAACCTAGTAATCTGTCTGGCCTTTTAGGTGTTTGCACTATGGATGGTGAATTACCCTCCTACCCTGAGGTTGCCATGGCAAGAGTTTTTGCTACTGTCCATGACGATCAGAGGGTGCCCGTACGTTTAATGAATATGGCCGATAATGCTGTCACCTTACCGAAGGGCGTTGCAGTCGGCTATTTCAACCCCATTCCCCTTGGTTCTGAGCCGCAAGAGCTCCCCACTTTGGACCTCACATGGGGAACCCCTGCCGGTGACACCGCAAATGATATAGAATTAGCTCCCATTTCGGCATCTCCTGCTGACCCAGACCCCCATCACAAAATTGACCTTACAAATTCTGATCTGTCATCTACCCAGAAAGACTCCCTGAAACGTCTCATTTTGTCTTTTAGTGACATATTCACGACCCGTGATGGCGAGTTCGGTGACACAAATGTTGTACAACATACTATTTATCTCAAAGGGTCGGTTAGTCCCATTAAGCTACGGCCATACCGTGCCGGTTATAAGCAACGGGGTATTATAGACAAAGAGGTACAACGCCTCCTAGACAAAGACATTATTCGACCCTCCAACAGTCCGTGGGCTTTCCCAGCCGTTCTAGTTGAGAAGCCAGCCCAAGACGGAACTGTCTCGTACCGTATGTGCATAGACTTTCGGAAGCTTAATGAAGTCACCGTGCCTGACTCTTTTCCGTTGCCGCATATTCAGGACAACCTGGACAGCTTGGGAGCTCGTAGATTAACACACATAAGCACACTTGACCTCATGGGCGGGTTCCACCAAGTGAGCGTTCACCCCGACTCCCGACCCCTGACCGCTTTCATCACCCATCGTGGTCTTTATGAATATAAACGTCTCCCGTTTGGTGTCATCAACGGACCCCCAACATTCCAACGTCTCATGGAAACTGTGTTACAGGGCCTCTCTGACCTCTGCCTCATATATTTAGACGATGTCCTGGTCCACAGCCCCTCTTTCTAGCGTCATTTGACCGATCTTACACGAGTTTTTACGCGTTTCCGCAAGGCTAAATTGAAGCTCCGCACTGACAAATGTTTTTTCGCGAAAAAACAGGTTAAATACCTCGGTCACATCATATCTAAAAACGGTATAGAAGTAGATCCCTCGAAAACTACGGCTGTTGACGAATACCCTGTGCCCACCTCTTGCAAAGATGTACGAGCCTTTCTGGGTCTGTCAGGATATTATCGTCGGTTTGTGGAGGGATATGCGAAAATTTCTCAGCCGCTTAATGTTCTCACCAGTAAAAAGAGCACATTTGAATGGGATAAAATAAAACAGGCTGCCTTTGACTTTCTCAAGGCGAAATTGGTATCGGCTCCGATACTAGCTTTCCCTCGCATTGAACCCGATAACCCATTCATTATTACAACAGATGCCAGTCTTTTTGCGATCGGGAACGTTTTAAGTCAATTACAGGATGGTTCCGAGCGTGTCATTGCTTATGGTGGCCGAGCCCTAAACGCCGCTGAGCAAAATTATACATGCACCGAGCGGGAATGCCTCAGCATCATTGCTGCTTGTAAACAACATGAGCCGTATCTTAAATACGAGAAATTCACTACAGTGACTGACCATTCTGCCCTACAGTGGCTATTTCGTTCTGAACCTAAAGGCCGCCTGGGAAGGTGGATGTTGACCCTCCAACAATTTCGTTATGAGATTGTCCACAAACAAGGGAAATCGATCCCGCACGCTGACAGCCTCAGTCGCCGTACGTATCCGTTGGAACCGGGCCCCACCCCGGAGCTAGAGCTTAAATTAGCTGCTGTCTCTGACTTGCCCTACGATATTGACCCTCAACCGGTCCCCCCCGATGAGGCTGCCCAATGTTTGTCTGATCTTAACCAGTCATCCGGCACTTTGTACACCTTCAGTGACATTGGTGTGAAACAATCTGCTGATCCCTCCCTTCAGTCCTTCATCAAGTATTTTAAATCAGCCCACCTCCCTTCTACCCAGCGCGAGGCCCGCAAACTCCTCGCGCAAGTAGACGACTATTACTTGCAAGAAGATGTTTTGTTTCATTTGTACGTGACCCCAGGTAAGGGCCCGGCCAAGGACCGTTGCAAAACTCAACTGGTTATCCAACCCGCCCTCCCCCATGATTTACTCGAGGCTTTTCATGATAGCTCAATGGGTGCTCATTTGGGAACTGACAAATTGTATTCTACAATTCGCCAGAAATATTATTGGCCCGGTATGCATAGTGATATCATGAACTGGGTTCAGTCCTGTCCAGTTTGTAGTAAAACTAGTAAACTTCCGAAAAATAGACAAGGTTCCCTACGCCCTTTTCCTGTTTCACGCCCCTTTCAGCGGGTTCACACTGATCTTATCGGCCCACTACCCAAAACAGACCGCGGTAACAAATATATTCTTGTTTTTCAAGACGCTCTCACACGTTTCCCTGAAGCTTTTCCCCTCCCTGATCAGTCAGCCGTCTCGGTGGCAGAACGCCTCTTTGAAGATATTTGGTGCCGCTGGGGAAATGTTGAATCTATTGTAAGCGATCGTGGTGGGTGTTACGCTAGCTTTATTGCAGAGGAATTGTGTAAATTGATACAGGCTCGAAAGGTCATGACTACGCCTTACTGCCCTACAGTGGCCCATATTACTTGATCGAGCAAACCGCTCCACTCAATTTCAAAGTACGTGCATGTGACACCCATGTAGAACCCAAGTCCTCTATTCATGTTAACAGATTTCGCCCTTGCATCATGCGTTTCGATCGCCCCGTTTCCCCACTGCAATTCGAAGACGGCAATCCACCGGGTGACGACCTTCCGGCAGATGCAATCCCACCCTCGGACCTTTTGCCCGAAAATGACCCACCAGACCCCGGTGGTAGTGATGTACCGGCTCAAGCTGACGTCCCGCCCGATTCTGATGCTGATGACGCGGATGACGAGTCTGATACACAGTATGAAATTGAGCGTATTCTGAAACAGCGTAAAGGCTCGCAAGAAATGGAATACTTGATTAAATGGAAGAATTATAGTACCAAAGACAATACATGGGAACCGTTTTCCTTCTTGGGAAAAAAGACTCAGGCAGATGTACTTGCCACCCCTCCCCCTACTGTTCGGGAGCGAAAAAAGTGAATTGATTAGTTTATTAGGTGTTGTATTGTTGTGATTTTGTAGTTTCTTTCAAATCTCTTCCCTTTTTCGTTGTGTTTAGTTGTTGCTTCAGCCACACATAATTGTCTCCATATTCTTTGTTGACTCGCTTCTCGTATCCTACAAACAGCCTGCTATAATTGCCTTAGCCGAAAAATCAATTGGTACACGAAGTTGCCAATTTAGACATCCTGTCCCACTTTATCTCACAATCATCCTTTCGGGTACTTTACTCTGATGACCTTCGTATGGCCCCGTTTATGTCGGCTTATTAGAATTTATTTATGTATAGCCTTGTTCTTCATGATGATTCGATTGACATCTGTTTTCCCACATTTCCATGTGGCCTTTTGTCCGTTGTTGGTGACACTCTGATCTGTGCCCATCGGACCCTTACTAATTGACCCTGTGAAATTGGCTTCTCTCCTCGTTAGTGTGTCTCCCTCTGTTCCCTGCATGACTCATGACAGGCTGCCTACCACTTTGTTACCTGCGTGCGCAGGATTAGACGCTGTGTGCGCGATGCTGCTGGATGATATAGCGGTTCCGCTGACATCTCAGACACTTTCAGCATCCGCGCCTTCAAGTAGCTTCCTCCTGCCTACGTGCTTCGTTTCATCGTTGTGGTCTCCACGCTTCGTATATTAGATTGACTTTTGTGTTACTGACTGGCCAGTTCCTAAAGTTGTGTCCCGCTGCACATTATCGTGAGTATTCTCATTTTATACAGTGGATCCTTCTTTTGTTATAGTAATACTTGTGTCTATGATTATACATTGACTTCTGACTTGACTTTGACGACCCTCCAGCGTTGTAGCCTAAAACGTGAGTGTTTCCTCCGGTCCTCTTGCGAACGAATATGTTGATTGAGCCATGACTACTTCACCGCAAACAGTAAATATAGTTTGCAAAAGCGACGCATAGCACAGAGTGTTTGATGATTACATTGAGATTTCTTATTCTTCACATATACCGCAACTAGTAGTAAAGTTTGCGAAGGCAACGCATCACACAGGGTGTTCGATGGTTGCATCGGGTTTTCTTATTCTTCACTTATTCCGCAAACAGTAGAAAACATTTGCGAAGGCAACACATTACACGGGTTGTTAAATGGTTGCATTTTGGCTTCTTATTCCCATTTAATTCCGTAAACGAAGAAACTAAGTTTACGAAGGCAACGCATCACACGGGGTGTTCGATGGTTGCATCGGGCTTCCTTATTTTCAACTTATACCGCAATACAGTAATAAAGTTTGCGAAGGTAACGCATCACATAGAGCGCTCTGTAGTTTGCATCGAGAATTCGTATTTTTCACTTATACCACAGGCAGTAATAGAGCTTGTGCAGGCAACACATTACACGGGGTGTTCAATGGTTGCGTTTTGGCTTTCTTATTCCCATTTATTCCGTAAACTAGTAAACAAAGTTTACGTAGACAACGCATTACACGGGGTGTTCAATGGTTGTATTTTGGTTTCCTGCTTCTTCTCTGTACCGTAAACAAGGACCGATTGGTTTACGAAGACAGTGCATTCCACAGGGTGTTGGTTGGCTGTATTACTCAAACTGTCCCTCTCTGTACCACAACAGTAATGGAGTTGTGAAGACGGCGCATTCCACGGCGTTGGGTGGCTGTATCTTATGTATATTCCGCGCGATCGGGTGTAAGACGCGATGAAATGATTAAAATATATTCCGCGCCTCGGGACACAGGCTGCGATGACTTTTTTTTAGCACTCCTCCACTAATGATGGAAGGATTGCCTTATGTGTACCGGTACATGGACGATTTTTTTTTAAGGCTCATGAGTATTTACGCAGAGAGACGGTTACAACGGCTGTTTTGTTAGCATTTTTCCGACGACACACTACGACGGTTAGCCTGATCCGGATGTTTGATTTCACTTTTATATAACTCACACCGCTAATAACGCTGTGTCTGTTGATTGCTCTAGCGCACACTGTGCTGAATATTATTAAGTTGACTGCTTGATGCGAATCTTGAGTGCCGTTTCACGCCAACCCTGTAATTTACCTTGTGTCAATTGTACGTTCACTGATTCAAATCTATTTGAGGTAACGACTGCCTTTTTACTGCCGATATTAGACTATACGTTGACACCCAGCTATTAGCTGTTTGATGCTTGATCTTATCTTATGATGTAGACTGTGTTCTTGTATCTTATACCATGTTATTATCTCATCCCTACTCCTCGGTTACGTTGCCTGGCCATGTGCTATTCAATTTACACAGACTTTGATGGCATGCTTCCCTACCAGTTTCTCATTCTTCTCTTTTACCCCTGCACGCCTGAATAACATAACTAATCATTGAATCGTTCACCCCCCAGGTGAGACGACTATGTTCCTGTCATGACTCCTGCAGACACTTCTATCACCCTTCCTGATGCTCCACCACTAGCCTTTCTTTCGGATGAGGAAGTTAACGACATTTTGGACGCACTCCCCAGTGATAAAACTTTATGGGCTAACGTTTTTGATACAGAAGACCCGTCATTTCCAATCCCCTCTGTCCCTTTACATACGCCACCAGTTTCTGTCTCTCCCGATCCTTCTGTACCCCTCCCTCGTTTTGCCTCAATAAACGGCAGACCCCACCTCCTCCCAATTACTCCACAATTCCCACCTGCCCTGCATCCACCACATATTCCACCCCCACCTCCTACTCCACAGCAACCAGATCCTAGTGCCACGCATCCCGTTCTCTACGTCCCCCGAAACCAACCCGCCTTCGCCTCAGTGGTACAGGCGTGCCCCAAGTGTAACGCTAGTGTCCGCGTCCAGGAATTCACTCTTATCCCTTATCATTGCTTGACTCATTTGGGCCAGAGTACTCGCTTCTAAAGGGTCATGTATACATTTTGGGTCCTTCTGGTTCTTACGCCCACGGTATCTGCTGTCAGTGTTTTGGGCCGCCCAAATGTCGGTGCCCTCCTGACCAAGCAAGGTTACGTTGCAAACAGTGCAGCAACGTGGCAAGTCACGTTTGCCGTCCCACATCTTGAGCTACCGGCTTCTACGCCTCCGTTCAGCATGTGTGATGAAGAAATTCCGTTGGTTCTCTCCCCTCGACGAAGGCGAGATGTTTCTATCGCCCACGGGTTTTGCACCACCTTTGGTTCCCTAACTGCTGCTTATCGGAATCTTAACGATTCTCTCACTAACCATATCCATCGCTATTGGCGATCTATCAAGAAATTGTGGCCGATCTCGCAGCCCCCACCCCGCAAAAACGGACGACAGAAACGTTCGTTCCTACCATTTGTAGGTTCCTTCCTCGGTTCTGCTTTCGGTTTAGTCACTGACAAGCAACGAAATAAACTGATGAAGAGAGTCAGCGTGGTGGAAGGTAATTCCAAACGGTTGCAAACAAATCTCAATACCCTGCATACCCAAACCTCTTCGCTGGTAAGAGTTACAAACGAACGCTTGGACATTGTTTCTGATGGGGTGGTAAATAATACTTTGAACATTGCCAGACTTCTCCACAACAGCGAGTCACTTGTTCACAGACTCGAAGTTGTGCAGGTCCAGACCGATGCCCAACGGCTCCTTTTGAGGTCTTTATCTGATTTCACATACGCCAGTGTTTCTGAAATCGGTCACATTCAGGCTTTAACGTTATTAGAATCTGAAGCCCGGGCAACCCTTCTTGCTTTAGAAACCATCGCTGCAAACAAGTTATCTCCCATTTTAGTCCCCCCTGATGTGTTACATAAATCCATGAGACAGGTTGCCAGATTACTGCGTGTGCAGTACCCGAATTTCAAATTGATGTATGACCAACCAAGTGCTTTTTACGCCATTCCAGGCGTAACGGCCCTCAACAGTGACTCCCATTTGTATATTGATGTTAGCCTGCCACTTGTGGTGAAAGATAATGCCTTCACAATATATGAGGTATCGTCTTTCCCGATACCGACGGGAGGCAAGAAGCCAAATCAATTCACTCGTCTCTCGGGGTTCTCCGATTTCATTGGTATATCCCGTGACGAGAGATTCTATATAGAATTGTCTAGGGCCGATTTGGCGTAATGTTTTGGGACGGGAGTTCGCCATTGCTACAGGACCTTCCCGGAATTTCCGGTTGACATCCCGTCTTGTGCTTTGTCCATTTATAAAGGCGGGGTGCGTGACATTATGTCATATTGCCAGGTGGACCTCATAGAGCTTAAAGCACCGTTGCGAGTTGTCAGGGATTTACAGAACTCATCCTTCTTAGTCATCGGCCATAGTGAACCTTGGTTGGTCACGTGTCAGTTAGATGTCACCCCCACTGAAGTTGAACCCTGCACTTTCTGCACATTGACTCTGGGTTGCGGGTGTAGTATGCGATCTAGTTCGGGCGTGTATATACCGCCGAGCCTGATCCATTGTGACAATAATGTCATGACTAGGGTGGCTAAGTCCTACATTGCAAATTTATTGTTTATTTCCCTGTTTCACAATGACACTGCCATGCATGGCATGACAGCTGACACCTTGTTCCCTGAGCCGCCTGGTTTAGAGGTACCGGATTTAGACTTGCTAACTTTGGGCGTAGATGAGTTCGTTGACAGACAAGGTATGGTCATTGCCGACCTAAATCGCACTGCTTCTGCATGGAAAGATTCACAAGTTCCGTACATTGATCCCTCATGGACCTTGCCCGGTAGTTTTACTACGCGAGATAGCCCAGGTTGGCTTAGCCTCCTAAATACAATCGGTACTGGATTATCCATAGCATGCTCGATTTGCCTGTTTGTCCTACACGGTAAATACGCACATCTTCAAAAGATTGTCTTATTATACCAACTCAGCCAGTTGCCCGCTTCAGATGCCACACCCGTTTTCCCCAATACCCGTCCCCTACACCTATTTGACCTCATTGGCCTTGCCACCTTATCCTTTGTCGCCACGGTCCTTGTCTCCCAGAAAATATATTGTATTTATCGCCGTAGACACGACTTGTCCTCGGTCATGCGCATGTTTGACCGAGACACAAAATGCCCTAAGTCGAGTATTTTCTTGGAACTTTTGTCTGGCACATCTAGGGTAGTTCTCTTTGTTACAGAAATCCTTACGTTCCCTGGTTGTATTAAGGTTGCCCCTGGTGAGGCAATGCCACACGCTGAACTTTCAGGTGGATGCCTTAATCGCCACCTCATAATTGACTGGGATATGACTATGCTACGCGACACACATCGTGAACTCAAGTTTCACATGCCCTCTGTTATCAAAGTACCCTTACATCTCAGAATGCTCACTAGGTCTGTCATATCTTCCTCCCACGCCCTAAATTTACTTATTGGATGCGACAGCTATTACATACTCCACGCACTGCCCTCTGACTTGCCCTTACGCCCACGTGGCAACGTTCTTACCCCCCTTAGCCGAAAAGCCCTGTCATCACCTGATGATCCCCGTAAGCAAGATAAGAGACGTTGCATTAGGCATTTCAACTCTGTTTTCCCCACATTTGACCAATTACATGACGATCCCCAGGACAACAATCGCTCTACACGTAAGAGTGTGCTGTCCCCCGCTAAATCATCACTTTGCCTGACTTTCCATGAACCCCCCCCAAAGAAGGTTCGGTGGGGCGATCATACTAATACACACATCACACCCGGGGATACACCAGACACTTTGAGTGATCGGCTGTAAATATTCCCAGGAAACAAAAAGACAATATACATACTAATAGAAAGATAGATGGCGCCTGCTCCTGGGTGCGATATTCACTCACCAGTTTCCCTTTCAGGCATATATTCACCCCTTTCCTTTGTGGACTTTCAATTTCGGTAAGTATGGCTGACCCCTCGTCCCAGCCTCAGGTAAGTTCTCCCTCAAACGATAACCAGATCGTACCCATGGAGTCACAGAAATTCAAAACGGATATGTTTGAATTACACCTGCTAGCTTCATTTGTCACGAATTCTGCCATGCCAACTTTGCCTCTCCATTTTACCTCACAAATCTTAATTAAAATCAGGACTAACGCGGCACTGGCCGGCGTTTTAGCCTACTATGTTCTTTATCGTGACAATGCTAGTTGTTATATTTGCTTTGAAATAGACAAACCTTGCAGCTCCAAATGCCTTGAAAAATTAGCGCTCCGCTTCTTGAAGCTATTTTTCGGGTCCAATCCCATGACATGGGCCATGGCCGAACGCGTTGTGCGTCGAGCCCTTTCATATTTTCGCATGGAAGGCAGAGACATTTTTTCTCCTAAATATTTTATGGCTTTAGCATCTTTAGACCCGTGGCTGTCATTTATTTCCGTTCACACTCCTGGTGTTCCAGACTCTGTGGGTACTCGCCCTCCCTCTGTGGAGTGAAAATGCTCTACTAAAAGCTTTTAATTCAGGTACTTATAATCTTTATGGTGCGGTGTCTTTTGCTTATTTCTTTTCTCACCCCTCTTTATAATTGTCTAACACAACTAACGTTTAAAACTCAAGAATTATTGTTTTTAACTCTGACATATGTATTATTCACAAAACAACGTTTTGGGCGAGGTTTTATTTTTTTTTCCGTTTAATGCTTTATATTATCACGTGTTGTCTTTAATGTTTTACTTCCAGATGGTTTATCTTGAGGACCCTGATGAATTCACATCTCGCCAGGCCTCACGGCGCGAGATTTTCTTCACTGAGGTATGTAGCACCCCTATAGGAAACCTCCCTATGGAACAATGTTTAACGCTAGAGTCGATAATCTCCCATAGGGATGGTAACGTTGCGCTGGCAGGAACCGCCAGGTGTCTCCCTCGGTTCATAGATATTCCGAGAGAGTGCGCCCAAGACAGGAGAGTGCCTTTTCTCCATAGCTTCAGTGCCTTTTGGTTTGTGGTTATGGAGATACACACTTCTTGTGGGTTGGGATTTTATGATATTCCCCGTGGCACCCACAAGTCATTTATTATGACCCTCTCTGAAGTATGCCATTTCGCATACTTCCCTAACCTTGCAAAATGGGTGCATAGAATATTATCCGACTGTGTCTGTTGTAGGACAACCCCGTTGCCTGACATATACAGCATCTCCTTACTAACTCCCCCTGAGCTTTACTTTGACTTACTTGGCCCCCCCTTGAAATTCCGTAGCCCCGTGTCCGACCTGCTCCCACCTGTCACTGAATCTCAGGTGGTTGTCTTCTCAGATTATATATTACCTCATTCACCCTTGTCTCAGATCTTCTCCCCAAACCCACGTTTTAGGACTGCGCGCCCTGACCCCTCATATGGTGGCTACGGGTTTTTCTATTTGCCCTTTGTCCCTTCAGGACCCCTCCCCCAGGCTGTCTGCCACGACCGTCTGTCGCCTTCCCCCTTCAGTACCCCGTGTGCCCTATTCATCAGAAATGCTGTACATTCCGTTTCGGGTTGCACTAATCAAACCCCTGTCCTAATTCCTTCTCCCACGGACGCCCATTGTGTCCCCCCACCCGACTCTCCAGACCCTTTCGCCACTTCCTGCAATTTCCCAGCTTCCTGGCCCTTGTGTTTAAACCCTCCGATACGTTCTTGGCCATCTCATGGAACCCGCAAACCTTTATGCTTTGATTGTACATTTAGACCAAAATCACCCCCTTCATCTGATTTTTTACAAACTCCCTTGCCCTTCATCTTCACGACAAACATTTGACACCTTTGTTGATTCAACTTCAAAAGTTTTCTTTTTCACATACTTTACACATCTCTTTTTATTACTCCACGACTTTTCTTACATCATTATCACACTTTGATATTCACTTTGATTGCATCACCCCTTGCCCCATTACCCATTACCCTTTGGCATCTGGCCATTTAATTTACCCGTTTAACCCCTGTCCCCTTCACCCCACACCCGTTTAACATCTTTTGTTAAAATATCACAGTCACTCTACATTGTCCTTATGTTAAGTTTTGTTTGTTAATTGTTTTATGGTCCTTCCATAATCACACATTTTCACCATAGTCCATACTGTAAGAGTCCAGCTTCTCACCCCATTGTCGCCCCATCTCCCTATTTCACGAGTCCCGACTGTATCACAGATTGCTTCAGCACCAGTCCCTGGTTATTTTATGCCACATTGCTGTCACCAGCTATCACAGGTGTCCTTTAAATATCACAACATTTCACACCACGTACTTCGGGTGTTTTTGCTAACACAGCAGTTTCACACTGCGCCGTTTACATTGGTCAGGTATTCTTAATCACAAGCGGCTGCTGACCGTCACTCGACCTTGACGATGCTGCACTCGCATTGTCCTGTGTTCATTGCTCCGCGGCACATACTTGCACGTTCTCTTATCTGAACGTGTTGTGTTTTGATCATTATGGCATTGTATTCTAGCCTCCCGGTCCACACTGTCTGTTTTTGTTGGTGGTGTATGCAAACGTATACATTTCCACACAGCGGTGCAGTCACTTGCAGTCACTTGTGACAGTCCGGTGGCTTCGTTATTTGGCGCCTGCTCACAGTCTTTGTTACCGGCAGTGCCGCTTCACCTGTGCCACGCAGGCTCATTGCAGTCTCTCGGCCCTTTCGCCGGCTGGTGCATTGCACTTGTAGACTGCTTCGAGAGGCGGTCTTCTCAGAGGCCCTTCCCACATCTCCTGTCTATCTAATCATACCTATACACTAATACCATTTGAATCCTGTTTGAGAGGTTGGAGTACCTTTCAAACAGCCGACTGCCCTATTCTGAAAGGACGGGGTGACGAGTTCCGAAAGTATATGACGCCGAAGTTCCGAAAATCGTGATAAAAATTCAATGACCCCTTTTTGAATAATAAATTCCTTCTAATTTTGATACAATTTTGGACTGGAATTTGGAATCCCCATTTCAATCTGCCCTTTACATATAATAAAAAATATAGCCATGGCGTTCCTTGTGAGCGACGTGAGCGAATCATCAGATAAAATCATTTAATAGTCCCTACTTTAAAAACACACAACAATTAACTGCCTACTTTACTTGATCATGTTTTCAAAGTCTTCTCTATCCTTTCTACAAATAATTCATTAATAACCAAAATACCCAGCTTGTTCTGTTTTTTACTTCAACTTCGAATCTAATATTATCAAAATTGATCAAATGTAAAGAGCAAATTAAAAACCACATCAAAACCACATCAGTCTTTTACATATTAATAACTGCAATCGTTTTTGTAGTTATTTTAATAATTTGGGGGTTCAAATGTGGGGGACATTTTTTGGCAGGAAAAAGAACTTTGGAAGACACTGTTTCCCCTAATGTTAATGACTAAGTAACCTGTATTTAACAATTTATTTTCTCTTTATAGTCTTATACCGAAGGTTACATAAACTATACACTCCGATTTTCCTTAAAATCTGATGAAGATTTCCAAGATAGTCTTATAGTGAGAGTATTTGGTGGCCTCAAAGTTGAAGGGCATGACACCTTATTCTTTGGAAAAGATGCACAGATGATTGCAATGCAAGTTGCACATAGTGTGGGGATTGCTCAACCCGTCATTGCCATCTTCAGAAATGGCATGGTGTACAGGTTTGCTCCAGGGAGGACCCTCACTCTAGAGGATGTCCAGGACCCGGATGTTATCAGGTAGGTGTAGCATTATACCCAGTGGCAGCTTTTCAGGACATTTTGTTCACACTGGTATATTGACGTCATTATACCCAAAGACATCGGCAAAATAGACTTGAAATCCACTGTTTCTAGAAACACCACGCACTGCCCATCATATTGAAGTTTCCCCAGTAATTAAACTCGACTTCCGGCAATTGACTGTTGCAGTTCTGATCCATGTCATCGTCTTTCCCAGTTATAATATCTATAATTGCAAATCCGTGAGCTTTCTGTAGCGTTTATTCTCCAGTTTTTTACCCGATATTAAACCTGACAACATGAAATGGCATTTAGGAGAGTCCAAGTGATGACGTCATGGAAACGCAAAGGGAGAATCTTCATATGACGTCAGAAGGACCACAACGTTGTTGAGCTTCAGATCGTTGCTGTCACTCCCGTGAATAAACTGACCCACTTTCACCTGATTGCGCAAACTCGTAAACAATGGCGAAACGATGCTGAGATTAAGAAAAAACAAAGAAATATTTTCAAACAGGGCTGACATCTTAAGTTGATTTCAACAGTACATAATTCTTTGATTGTTAGTTGCCGGAAGTCGAGCTCTAGCATAGTCGTGGGTTAAATTGGGTGGGCAGTGCATGGTATTTCTAAAATCCAAAGATTTCTAGTCCATTTTGACGATGTCTTTGGGTATAGTTGCAGTGGGTTGCACCCTTTTTTGCTGCCTGTACGGCGTGGTTGTATCATTATACTGTAGAACTATTCTATGAATATCAAGGAATTATGCACTGATTTCCATATAAAGAAATTATAAATTGGTGATAAATGTATTTGTTTTTCAAGTCTATTTCGTTTTTGGGCAAAAAAAACAAACCTTAGTATGTGTGTGTAAGACCTATTTTAACATCTAATGGACGTCAGTGAGCCAGAACAATGGGGACGTTAATGTCCCTCCTGTCCGTTACCGGTGGTGGACGTTGCCATCCTTCCCATCGGTTAGGGGTTAATGACGTCATTCTTGGCGTTCGCAACACATCTGTGCACTAAATCGCAGCCAATCTGAGTGTTATCTGAGCGGTGCCGTAGTTGTGCGATGTCCCCTATCTCTCGTGAAGAGACAGGTCGCGACACAGTGTCGCGACCTCAGTGTAGAAGGCACACACACTCTACACTTATCATTAAGGTATCTCAAATGTCTAACACATCTAATCTTGCTTTCTGGCGAGTTTCATGTCTGAATAAAATCATTTGAAGAAGTTATGAGGGATTACACTTCAGAGGCAGTGAATACCTCCCACTGATGAGCCATCGTAGGTGTTTGGAGTGTGCGTCCTAACACCTACGATTGGCTGTATCGTAAGTAGGTCAAGGAAAGACCCCAAGTTGTTTGCAATGTAAACCAGTATTCTGTCAGAAGTTTAGTTGTATCGAGCTCCCACAATCGTAAACAAAGATACAAATACACCAGGTGAATAGTTTTAAGTAGCAGAAAATCAACTCTTCTATTTGTGAGGTCATATTTGTCCGGCTTTTTGCATTCGGCACGTTGTGCGTTTGGGACTTGGCGCGTTCAACACCGAGTGGCCTGTTTGAGTGTGACGTCACAAAAGGACGTTGCGTGAAAGGCATCAATGGCAGGTCCAGGGTTTTACATTTGTCAATATGGGGTTCTTACCAGTCTTGTTCTGTACTAGTATTTAGTAAGTTTCTTGCACATTTGTGTTCAAAAGTCTAATAGAAAATCATGTAAATAAGAAGATAGACCAAATGCTATAAATGTGAAATTTGTTTAAATGTAGAACCCCCTTCAACATCCATTTCTGGACCCGCCATTTTACCCAAGCTGATTCCCGCCAAATTCAGTGAGGTGTCATTTTTATAACTTTTAAACAATAGGGTTTTATGATTTAAATTCAAGTTTGATGTCATGTTGAACGTACATGCAAACATTCCTAATCAAAATTTTTGACCTCAAAAGCCCTCCAAAGATACGAGGTGTCAGACATTTCTCTAACTGACACAACGCGCATTACGCGCCGAATGCAATAAGCCCTTTTAAATGGTTGGGTTTTAAGATTTAAATCCAAGTTTGATGTTATGTAGTATGTACATGCAAACATTCCTATTCAAACTTTTTGACCTCAAAAGCCCTCCAAAGATACGAGGTGTCAGACATTTTTCTAACTGACACAACGCGCATTACGCGCCGAATGCAACAAGCCTATTTGTCCGGAGAATATCACACTATAGATGGGTGGTTTGGAATCTCTTCATGCGTGAATGGGATGACACTGAAACGGTCATATTGCTCCGACCAGCCCTGCCAAAAAGAAACAAGGAGGACCAAATGCCGTTTCTCTTAAACTAGCGGTGCCATACGGTGAACAATGGCCAGACTGAAAAAGTTGCTTTATTTAATCTTTATAAATCAACTATCATACCCATTTTAAAAATAAAATAACATGCTCATCAGTTACATAAATAAGTACATTGTACATGATAATCTAAAACTGACTTTTAACAAGATTTTCGCATGATTTTAACACAGGAATGTGCCCCAGTTCAAGATTGCAAAACAAGGGGTGTGTTTTTGTAACAAAATGCTTCTTCCGCATGTGCGTTTTGTCACTTTGGCTAGGTCACTGGGTGCAATTTTCATAACAATTGATTTATACGAATCATATCGTTTATTCTTTGACAAAAAATACAATGTTCCATTTGTTGTGTGTATACAAGACAGTTTCATAATTATCAGCCAATCCTATGGTTGCGCGAATCCTATGGTTGTTAGCTCTACATGTAATTCCTGACTTGGGGGGACAAATACTTCTCTAAAAACTTTCCACTATTATTAACAAGACACTGTTATACACTCAACTGTAAATAAATTCGCTAGATTTTGTGATGATTAGTATGTGATTTTGATGCTTTTTATGAGATATAAAAAAAGTCGTTATATAACAGAACCACCCGATTGGTTAAGAATTGGCTCAGAACAATGGTATGACGTCATACTGCCTAGCTATGTTTCGATTAACATCCAGATTGGTCCAGAGCTCTCCCACCCCTGAATATAATTGGTCATGTGTTTAAAAGAAATTTTAATCAAAAGAATTTCCCCCTTAAACTTACGTATACACATTCACCTTTGAAATTGGTTGTGTACTTATTTATGTGCATTTGTCTTACACAATGTCATTTTTTGGGGTTCCAATGTGGGAAAAAAGAACTTTGGAGTGAACTCTTCCCCCTACCGTTAAATAAGATAGTCAAACTATGTTGTAAAACATATCATACATATATAATATAAGTGTATTTTCAGAAAATAACCCCCAATAAGCTGTTCTAATTATAATGGTACATATAAAATGATAATGATATTAAACTATCAAAGTATGTGAAAATGTGCTAAATTTGCAATAGAAATAATATCAGGTGACAAGAAATGTATTTCTCTCTGCAAATCTTTATATATTATTCTTCAATAAAAGGAAGGTGCTAAAATTAGTTCTTGAATATGTATATAAATTGGAGAATGTGTTCTATTTTTGACACCATTTATGCTGGGTGAAAGAGACACCATGTACCCACTGCAATAGGACGTTTTGTACTACCCATTTCATGTTCAATGTCTCCCATTTCTAGTGATGATGAATATTGTCCAGACTGATATGTCACAGTGCTGCTGCCTTTCACACTGCCAACTGGGATTCAGCAAAAGCATATAATGTATTGGGAGAATTAGTTTCTTTGGATCCACAGACTGAAGTTCCAATATTTTCATCCGATGTGCTTGCACATAGCATGGAGATGATACCAGAGAAACTTAGCGACCCTGAAAAAGACAAAATGTAAAAGTTAGACATGTGCATAATTTTTTATTGGGCTATGTATAATATTATGTGCTTGATATTTTCTCAAGCAGGAATTAGTTTGGTAGACAAGATGTTTATACAAATCATAAAATATTAATTATAAATTATAGTATATCACACACACACACACACACACACACACATATATATGAATGCATGAATAAATATATATATATATATATATATATTTGCGTCAATTTCAGAATGAGGTCAATATTTCCACCAAAACAAGAAATACGAGACCTTTGTTTCAGCGCTAGAAAAAGAATGAACAAAGTTATCCCAAAATGCTTTCAGCATAATGATTTCCACATTAAAAACATGGTGTATTCCCCAGGAGAAAGTAAGCTTCCAATAATTAACCATCTTATTTTATCATAGCTATATTGCCCTTGGCGTTAATAGTTAAAGTCTAATAATACAGACAAGTTTTTTTAATTAAAGGCTTGAAAAGTTCTGCCCATGCTTTAAATCAATATACATCTGTAAATATGTAGAAATGGTGAGTCTGCTGGACTATGAGGTAGTTGGACTATATTGGACAGGTGGAGACCTTTCTAGGATTCCAGCCTTAGCCCCTGTATGGAAAGATTTGGGTAAATAATACTTTGCTTCTCATTCATGTTAAATGTATATTTCAAGAATAAAAAGGTATAATGTTAATTCCCATTTAGTGAGCTGAGGTTTGATTCCCACTTTACTTAGTTTATGCTGTATGATTTGTGTTACCATGGTTATGGTTTTAGTGCCCTCGTCTTAACAGAGGGCTTATATACTAGGGCCTATGGTAAATCTGTATTTTCCAGAAATCTGATTAACACAGATTGCATTGCTTGCAGCCATATTGAAATTGGATTCATGATACTATTTCTCATATGAGCTGAAGCCCGTGATTTCACAAAAGCTTTATATCGTTGTCCTCGTAAATCTGTGACTGTGTGGGTGGTCATCTTAATATAAGGACCTGCTAGATGACAGTGAGGCAACACTATGTCTGCTACAAGTAGGCCTCGTCACAAAATGACTGAGATAACCTTGAAAGTGATGTAAAACCCCAAATAAACAAAAAAATAACATCATACCATACCAAGGACCAGAATACCTATATATAATTTCCGGATAATATGCTGGAATGTCTACCAATAAGTCCACATAAATTGTTATTTCAGGTTTTTCAGACAAAGATTGCACCTTTTCAGGTGAAGATATGTTAGTCTATGCACGCATGTATTTTGAAGAAAAAAATAAAATCTTAGGATTAAATCCTGATGATGTTAATGAAAAGGATATAGAAAAACTCCATTGGCAGATTCTGATGTGCTGGGCTGTAAGTATGAGCTAATATTTAGGTTAAATAACTTTCATTGTGAAATAATATACTGTTATTGTTGTAGCAAGATATTAAATATATTTAAAATAACAGTTAATTTTAAAAAAAACATATCACAGTGATTATAATCCCTTGCAAAACATTATAACTTAAAGATTTTAATTAGTCTCTCCCTTAAACTTAATCAAATGATCAAGATTACATTCATAGTTGGAAGACAAATATAAAACATAATATTTGATTCTTTTATTTTATTTCAGTATTCAGACCTATTATTTGGTGTGTCATTTTTAATCGGAGTAGAACAATCCTTTCAAACAAGGAAAACTAAAGAAGAGGGTTTAGCCTGGAATCACATGGAGTAAGAAAATTTTTGTTTTACTTTTAACAGTTTTTTTTTTAAGTAGATCACACGGTACCTGACTTGGAAGTGTGTTACTCTGGTTTATTTTCAATATGGGATGTAGATTCAAGTTGATATTGTTTCTTTATAGGATGGCTAAGACGCTCTTCAAATCATTCAAAGCGAGAGAAGAATTCTTTTTCACTAGTTCTCCACCATGTTGATATTGGACATTCATAATATCAGAGGAGAAATCCGGTTGAGACATATCAGACCCAAAGCTTCTTATATGTATAGTATCAGTGTATAGTACCAGTGTATAGTATCATGAACACATTAATTAGCGTGACAATAACAAAACATAATGAAAATGGAAGTCTTTATTTACTGGAGCAATGCAGAAAATGTAGATTAATAAATGCAGAGTATTTTGTCTTCATGACATGTTTTGTTTTCCTATGAGTAAATATATCTGACTTTGAAGGTGAAACAATGGAGTCAGGAAGAGTCACAGGAGATTTAAAAGTTGAACAGTGGAAAGTGATGATAACATTCCCAACTATTGTATCACTGGGAAATCATTTGATAGCTGTAGCCAAGCTTTGAAAATTCTAAAAATGTGGTGTATCAAAGTTATACTGCATCAAATTCTCTTGAGACCTACTCGAAGCAGATATAATAATTTGTGATAGCTGTAGCTAAACTTTGAAAGCTCTAAAACATGGTGGCTCCAAAGATATACAACACAAACATCTCTTAAGGTCCTCACATGTAATGTGCCTCCTTAATCTACTTAAAGTTCATTCATTGTACAGTAAATATTAGCCATAAACTATTGGTCAGCAAATGTGGTTTTGTCACCTTTTAGAAATCCTTGTTGTCATCAGTAGACCAGTAGATTTGAAATAGACAGTAAGTTACATTAATTCATGACGTGTACTCCCCTTAAGAGAAATCAAGCACTTTCTCAACCAGCATTCGGCCATCTTGATTTCTGTTATGAGTGAACTCATTGAGTACATATTAACACATTAACTCCCTATGAAATTAACATCCTGCCGGACTACTTTCCATATGACTTCTCAAGAAAAATGTGCACCACTCCAGTAACTGATTTTCTTTGGCTAATTTCAATTCTCTGTTTTATGTGTTTGAGTTAAATATATAAAATGTGTACTGACATTATATGACTCACCTCATACTCAATTTAAATAACTACATACTAACCTTATATACCTACCTACAGAGAATCAACTAGAAAATGGTTAGATTTAAATGAGAGATGAGTTATAGATATCTGTTTCTTTTTATCGATTTGCATTACTATTGATATCATCTTAGACAAACATTTTTTGGAAAATTTTACTCTCTAAATTTAATTTAGGCTATTGTGTGAAATAACGGAATATCCCTTTATAAAATAACTTGACAAAGTGATAAAGATGTTGACTCTTTGTGTGATTTACCAGTGAGAAGGTCAAATCATATTAATCAACATGGCTCAGTGGGTAAGACATCCGTCTCCCATGCTAAAGGTCTGGGGTTCGATTCAATATATTTTTTTTTATTCATGCTGAAACTGAAATCTTCATTTTGAAGTTTTATTTTCGCAACATGCACATCAGAACATATAGAATTGAAACATTTTTTATTTTAATAGAAATTATAAAAAATAATGACGATACAATAAACAAAGGTGAAATCTTCAAAGGTGAAATCTTCATGTTGGGGTCTTTTTAGAGCAGAGTGAAAGTCAGAACACATAAAATGTGTTTTTTCTTTTGTTTTTTCTTTTGTTTTTTCTTTTGTTTTGTTTTTTTTGGCAAATGGAGAAAATACAAAAAAAATAAAATAAAATGTCTTTATTAGCAAAGAAATGGAACAATTTCAATTTTCGTACAATGCTGTGACTCCAATTTTTCTACACTACTGACACAGGGTGATACATGGCTCATTGGTTAAGATGTCTGTCTTCTATGCTAAAGGTCCAGGGTTCGAATCCTGGTTGGGAAAAGTATTATTTTCGTGCTGAAGGTGAAATCTTAATATTGGGGTTCTGTTTGAGTGATATGTACTTCAGGAAACATAAATTGATTTGATACCCCCCAAAAAATGAAATCTTTATATTGGAGTTCTTATTGAGCAATTTGCATATCAGAAGAATATAATTTTTATTATTTTATTTTGCAAACATAGACAATATGAATAATACTGACTTTATATAGTGAACAAATATAAAATCTTCATACTGGGGTAATATTTGAGCAATATGCATGTCAGGACATATAGAATTGAATATGTTTTTTGCCAACATAGAAAATATAAGAAATAGTAATTATATGCAGAAAACAAATATGAAATATTCCAATTTTATTTCAGTTTAGAAAAAAATGATTTATAACATGGATCCAAATTCAAGAATTTATCATAGACTTTAAACTTCGATAAAGTTGATCAGGAGGCCAACCTTGAGCATCTCTGAATAAATCCAGTGTGATGCAATAGTTCCCAATGTTTCAGCATTATTATATGTCTCACAGGTCTGATGATTTGCTTTGACCTTTTCTCATGGCAGGATTGCTCACTCAACATTTCGCCTGGATCCACATTTAAAAATAAACATGGACTGTACCTATCTAAGGTGTTGTTACAATTCATCAACACTTAAAACATACCTGCAAACAATGCTCATTCTTAAATACATTCAATCAGATTGGTATATTATATATTCCAAAACAATTTTCAAGATCTTCAAAATGTGTAGTTGTCAATATTTGACCATATCACTGACAGGATGGAAATCAACAGGTCACATGTCACCTGTATGTGCATTTCTCTGTTGTCCAGTTAGATCAGCCAACAATGCATGTACTCATATGTGCAAAGATCACCTCTTGGAAATGGTGTCAATGCCTCTAAAATAGTTCTCTAGTTTCACAGTTGTTTAAACACTACTAACAATATAGAATTAGAATTTCTATATTTGAAATAAATTCAAATATTGCAATCATTATTTTAATTGTCAAATAAAACCACAATTTGAATAAGAAACATGTGTAGTAATAATGCTCAGATGTGTGTACAGTGATTTGCCCACTATTTTTGGCATGTGAAAGTGACTACACACCCCACTAATCTGAGTACTAATCTCAGTAAGCAAGTGTTCCCAGCAGGATGCCAGCTCATATTTTTAATCTCTACCTACGGTACCCTAACCTGAGACTTTCCTCTTTTTGTCAGGTATGTTGGCTTAAGGGAAAAACACGTAATGTAGCATATGGAACATGAAGAAGAAAGTCGATGAAACATCTATTCAGTTTTTATTTGAGCAGGAGAGTCTTCAGAGTAACAATATGTACAGGGTCATAATAAGAGTACAGATAAGTGAAACAAATGAACCCCATTTTGATATTATGTATGGTAAGGTTTAAAAGAATTAACTGCTCTATGTTGTTATGACATTAACGCAATTGACATAAACATTAGATTTGTGAGGCATATAAAATAATTTCAAATTTCGAGATTAGTATCCCATAATAAGGTCTGACAAAAATGACAAAAATACCTCATATCTGTACTAACTTATGCTATGTACTAACAAAGAAACATTTACATGATGAATGATAGATTATATATATATATATATATATATATATATATATATATATATATATATATATATATATATATATATATATATATATATATATATATATATATATATATATATATATATATATATATATATATATATATATATATATATCATTCATCATGTAAATGTTTCTTTGACTTCTGACTTCTGCATGAGGCTAAGAGATGCACAAATCCAGAGAAATATGCTTGGAGGCATATTCAAGTATCTAATATCAAATAAACCTCTAATTACCAAATGAACACTCCAATCCAATGTCTGACGAAACTGAGTATTTTTCAATATTCTATAATATATTGACACTTTTTGAACTATTTAAAAGATGTGTGCATCTCGTAGCATCATGCAACTGTGCGTGAGACTAATAATAATAATAATAATAATAATAATAATAATAATAATAATAATAATAATAATAATAATAATAATAATAATAATAATAATAATAATAATAATTTATAAAGGACTAAATCAGACTGGGTCATGGTATTCTTGCAGGTGAAAAGGTGCATTTTTTTCTAGAAAAGGTCCAATGATTTGCAATTTTTCACTTGAAAGAGCAGGGCATTCCAGATTTTTTCTGGTAAATACCTCAAAAGCTCTTTCTCCATATATTTGTTTATTTGGACTTGGTATTATATATTCCTTATTGTCCAAAGATCACAAGGCCCTTGGTCCTTTCCTGGGTGTGAGGATAGGGTCCCCTGTGCATACACATGTGTACCTTCCAGGTCAATAATGCTACCTTAAACTCAATTCTCGCCTTTACTGCGAGCCAATGTAATTCTTTATGTTTATGAGATAGACATGCATTTTAAACGACTGCTTTTGCTGCAATATTTGTATTTAAGATACATTTTGATACACTTTACATACAGTTCTGTCAGCAGTGAATTTCCATAATTCTGTGTATACGTAACAAAAGCATGGATGATAGCTGTTTTTTTGTTTGTTTTTTTTTTCATCTAAACAGTCTCTGATATAAGACAATAATTTCCCATTTTCTCAACTTTTTTTCAAGGTATATTCCTCATTATTTTTATTCATTTTTAGTCCTAGCAATGCTGATATAACCAACTTGGATTGCACATCCTTAATACAGTTTTACCTTTCATTACAGGACATCTTTGTCTCGATTGTAGATTGGTGGTTCATTGTGATATACAGCTTAGTATCATCTGCATAATTGTGATATCTCAAGACTGTATTTATTAATGATATCTGCAAGGGGTTCAATGTAGTATCATCCACATGCTTATGATACCTCAGACTGTATTTATTTACGATATCTGCAATGGGTTCCATGTATGTAATGAAGAGTATTGGAGCAATATGTGTAGAATATTTCTACTCATTGTCATACGTCATTTTGATGCAATCATTATTATCATAGTATATTTCCAGACACTTTATTTCAACACACTTTATTAAACAATCAAAAAATTCTGCTTCATTCTCCATGGTTCTTGATATTGTTCCTCCCTGATATAATACCTTTGTTAATAAAGGATAATATTTCAACACAGCTTTAGTATAGCCTGCAAGGAAAAAAGTATTTTTTTCTATTCTATACTTTTTTTACAATTTAATACATTAGGAATACAAAATATAAATCAAATGTGTGCCTACTTACTACTACATTGTAATACATTAGTTGTGAAGAAAGGAATCTCCATACGTCTGTGCATTTCTGGGGATGCACAAGTGGCACCTTCTAGTATCTGACCTGCTTGTAAAGAAAGGATCCAGCAAAGATCTTCGTCACAATGGAGGGGAACACCATCTAGCTTCATTGTGAAAGGTCCCTGTATATCAAGAATGTCCCCTGGTAGAAGTTTGATGGGGTTGTGTGATAATATAATGGTTTCTAAGACAATTATATGTCTAAGGTGATCTGGATCTATGTAGCTAATTTCATTGTGAGAAAAGTCAGCTGCAACCAAAGTTTTTCCAATGATGCTTAGGTTTGGAAGAGAAGTCAGTTTATTGAAGCTGATGTTCAGAATGGAGAGATTTAGAATGTTCTCCATGACGTCATCACTTAAGTGTTCTATATTATTTAATGGTATTGATAAATCTGATAAAGCATATAGTTTTGGCAAATAAAACACATTCAATATATTAATTTTCCTCAGATATAGAATATTGAGCTGACTATACCCTCTCAATTCCTTCCAAGACATGTCATTGTATACCATGGCATGATTGTAGCTAAGATCAATTGAAGTTACCGACATATTTGATATTTTCGAGAAAGAAGGAAAAAAATTCAAATTATTACTATTTAAGTTAATTCGTTTCAGAGTTTGGACTGCCTCAAAACCAACAAAATCAATTTCTTCTATGTCATTTAGTGCCAAATTTAATTCATGGATTGATGCTAGAAATGGCAAAATAAAGGTTCCTCTTAGTGAGTTATTTGCTATTGTTAATTCTTTAAGTTTGTTACATCCACGGATCATTATGTCATTAAAATCTGATATATAATTGTGATTTAATCTCAACCTCACTAGGGTTAAGCAGGGCAATGTCACGTTTTTTATTTTCTCTAATTTATTTTTAGTGAGGTAGATAACTGAAATTTGAGGAAGGTTGCTAAAGGCTTGATTGGATATAGATACTATTTTGTTTTCACTTAACTTTATTGTATTCAAATCTGGCAAATATGGCAATTGAGGAATATATGTTATTTCATTATTTAACAAGAAAAGCCTGTTCAACTTGATAAAATTTGTGAAAAGATTAAAATCAATATCAGATATATTATTATAGCTTAAATCAAGAAATGATAGACTTCCGGCTAAATCAAACATTTCTGGTATTTTGTTTAATCTGTTGTTATGTAAAATTAGATATCTAAGCTTAAAAAGCCCTTTGAAAGCATTTGCTGAAATGTGGCTGATTATGTTATTGTCAAGATAAAGCATTTTTAATAAAGTTAAATTAACAAAAGGGCTGGAAGCTATTGCAGAGATATAGTTGACTGACAAATAGACTTCCTCTGTTAAAGGATTAAGATCATTAGGTATATCAGTAAGTCCGGACCCTGTTCTATCATCTTTTAATATATTTGTCACTCCCTTTTCAAGTACAAAGCAACCCAATACAAGAATTATGTTATACTTAGTAATAAACATTGGGATTTGAGGTCTTCTTTTTTAATCAACAAATCTGGTTAACTTCATTGAAATTGTGAACATTCATCAGCATGTCTAGTCTTTGTAGGTACAGATCTCCCATTGTCTTTCTGGCAATGTTGATCAAGGTTAGGTCCTGAAAATGTAGCACAGATTAAGATGGATCATCATCATCATCATCATCATCATCATCATCATCATCATCATCATCATCATCATCATCATCATCATCATCATCATCATCATCATCCTACTTGAAATCTAATGCACTCATACTTAATACAAATATTGCTGTTAGGATTATCATCATCATCATCATCATCATCATCATCATCATCCTACTTGGAATCTAATGCACTCATACTTAATACAAATATTGCTGTTAGGATTCTGCCCATAAGTCTATTGAAGCAAGATCTGAATAAGAATTTTATCAAGACTTACCTCTTTTGCATGATAATAAATCGATATGAATAATGAGACACGTGAAAAGAATCGACTGAAATCTTTAGATTATTTGTAAATATATATTGACAAAACATCAGAACATCCATGTGCCAAATAAGCCATTTTGTATATTATACAAAATAAATCATTTTGTATATGCTAGATAAGTATTTTCCAATGCAATAAGAATATATTATCTTTTTTTCAAATATACATCTCAACAAGAACAATCAGAATAATTAAGCACTATGTGAGGTTTTCATAGATCTGAAATTTTGAATATATATATCAAGATATTGCTATGTAAATTAAAATGCTTAAATTTTGAAGAAAGAAGAAACTCTCTTTTCAAGTTATCTGTCAAATCATTTTCAAGAAATTGTAATTAAGTGTAATTATCTTATATCAGTGTAACCATTTGATATTTGCATAAAATAATTGAGGTAAACATTCCTTATAGTAGTTTTTATAAAGTAAAAATGCAACATAAATAAAAACATTTTACCAGTATAATATGATCTCACAAAAAAGACATTAATGTGGAATAGACAGGCATAACTCTTATATGCTTATTAATAATGTAGTAAACTATTATGTACAGGAAAAACTTATCGATAAGATACAACTGTCTGGAAAATTGTATTTGATTGATGTAGCTGGAGCAAATGGTTCATCAATTAATATCACAGAGCGCAACAAACAATAAACAACACATCAAATGTTTTGTGCACAAAGTATTTAATATGAGATTATTGAATTTGGTTTGTTTGATAATGTGATATGGACAAAATCCCTGACCTTTCTCTTTTTTTATTTTGTGCATATAGATATTAGTACATTTCACATACACCGTGAGGTGTATTTGTGAAGTTGTGTTTTGTATTATAATATTTGTTTGTTTTATGGGTTTGGTGATATTTATATCACCAAATCCACTATCTTCTTCCGTATTTTAACCTGCTACACAGTCCCAAGTACTCAATAAAACAAAACAACCTAAACTTCTAAGTATCATATCTCTCCACAGTGCACATATCCCCGACAAGTCGTGTATGCCTGTCCAAGCCATAAAATCGAATCTCCCAGTGCTCACGCACGCTAAGCCTTTTGTTATTTTACAACTATTTGAAGCATTCTCACCTCAATATCACAGTGTTTGCAACATTGTACGATAAATAAACTTTCTGACCACAAATAGACACAAGATTCAACAACAAGGCTTTACTCCTCCATATATAGTGATCGCTTTCTCTGCCACTGTAGATAAATAGCTGAGGTGTACTGTCCACTCGTTCACGTCTCTGCTTGCTTATCTGCAGCACGTTGCTCGTTACTATATCTCTGTTATATATCCGTTATTACCTTGCTCAATTGTTCAACTATGGCGTGCAAGGAAGCCTCCATTTCAAAACATTCTCTCCGAAACAAGGCGGACGGGAAGGACGCCAGCTCGGCAGCCGGCACGGTACCTGTTGCGCCTGCTCCCCAGCAAGGGGCCAACAATTATTCTGCTCTTCAAGATTCCTATGACAGATTGGCCTTCATGACAAATACAACCAATGCCTCAAATACTAGGTTCACGGAGCAGGTTCAAACCCTTGCTAGAGAAAAGGCTGTCTTAGAGGCCGAGAAGGAAGCAATTTCTTCTGAGCATCAAAAATCTCAGCAAGCCGTCCTCGAGAGGGATGAAATCATTGCCATGTTTGTGCCAAAGCCTGAAGACCTCCCTGTCGAGGATGCCTCTTCAGACGATGAAACAACTAACACCGGTAGGACCGTCCTGGTAGCCATCCCAAAAAATGGACAACAGGACACAATTTCCTCCGGCCTCATCCATGATGATTGTGTGTTTAATTCCACCACTGAATCCATTGATTTTCTTGCTCGGCGCTCAGAGAGGATTCTTAAGGCCAGCCACGTCTTTCTTGTGCCGGACCTGGACAGGTTGATGGTGGTGACTGCATCCGCTCACTGAAGAAATCCATTAGGTTTATTCACTCCAAAGGGCCTGCTGTCACCATGCTCACGCCTATTCCCAGTAAAAACCCTCTCACGAGGATAAAATGCATTTCGGTGACAGGACTAATGGACTCCTTCAAGCTGCCTGGTTTCAGTGTTCACAAGATCCCACGTTTCTACGAGCTGAAGACTTCTTCTCTTTGGAGGATGGTCTGCTTACGGCCCTTTCAATCGATGATCTTCATGCAGCTGTCAACACGCTCCCGATTCCCGAGTTGAGCTGGTGTCTGCTCCCAAGGAGAAGGTCCTGCTGTCAGATGAGGAAACTTCAGGTACTTCTTCTTCTCGCAAATCCTCCTCCTCTCAAGGGGGTAAGGCTTCCTTGAAGTCCACACGACCTACTTCTTCTCCAGACAGGAAGAAAAAAACTGTTCCTGACGAAACCACCATCATCTCTTCATCCTTGGCAGCCAGGATCATCGGCAAACGGGGTGCCACTATCAATAGGTTCAGGGATGATCTTGGTGTATGTGTGAAAGTCAAGACACTGAAAGATGGCAGTGAGGACATCCACCTCCTCACACTCGGAGGACGTAAGAAAGCTGTAACCAAAGTTAAAGCAGAAATCGAGACGCTTAAGGCTAGCATCTCGAAAGACTCCAACTGACATTCTTGGCCATCGTATATCCCGGGCGTCTTTGGTCCATGCTCTTCAACATCGAATAGACAATCTCGGCACACTGACAATCTTGTGCCTCCCGATCAGCTGTTCACCAACTCCTATAAACATTTAAATGAACATTTCACGGACTCTAATGTTATCTGTATGTGCATGTAGCCTGCTCAAATTGTCTCTTTCCGATTTTTGTCTATGTACTAATGTATTATGTTCTAATAAATGCAATGTTATCCCTACAAATGAATCCCTCCTCTCAAATACTATTATTTTTCCTTCTACCTATCAAACTCCCTGGAAAATATTAATTTCCTTGCTTTTAACCGATTTGCTTTTCCTCTCAATAGTCTAAAAAACATAAATGATCCATTTTACACTTTAAAATCTATTACTTGTATCAAAGCGTGGCCTGTCAATGGACATGCGCCGTGTGTTTCTAGTAGGAGTGACGATATGGCCGGTATACTAAAGTTGGATTACGATGGCGAGGAACTCCCCCGTTTTGACCTATATTTCAACCTACCTGCTTCACTTCGCATCCTAGAGTATCCCGTTACCCACTCAGGTAAATTACCACTGCACTATGATAAAAATAGAGTCGCCCACTCAGGGATTACCTGTGAAAACACGGGTTCTCGGCGCAATACACATTGTAATACACATTCCTTGCCACGGATGTGTGTTGCAGATCTGCCTTCAGCTTGCTCTATGAGAGCGATACGCTCGCATGGAGCACAAGCTATCGGTATAGGGGCCAATACTCACTCGCTTGCCTTTCCCAATAAATTAAGAATTGGCTCTTGTAATGTTCAAATATCTCCTCCAAAGTTCTAGCACTTAGAGATTACTTCTTTCATAATAAACTACATGCTCTTTTTATGGCAGAAACCTGGATGAATGAATTATATGATGAAAGGGTGACCCGTGAACTAGAACAAGGCTCTCTTAAATTCCACTCTTTCCCGTGTGGTAGGAAATTATTAATATTATTATTATTATTATTATTATTATTATTATTATTATTATTACAAGTGAACCGTCAATAATCTGAAATGCAGAGGTGCAAGTTAATATAATAAACTATAGTTTTGTCAACAATTGGAGTAAAAAGATTTAACTTGCAATGGAGTCTGGAGAAGAAGTCTTGATGTTGCAAGCAAGGTAGAAGTTGCGTGAAGCTACGAGATGCACATTTCTTTCCACTGAACATCGTATATACAAATGATGCACATTTCTTTCAAATGAATATTACATATAGAAAAGAGCACAGTTGCGTCAATAATTGGAGTAGAAAGATAATTTAACCTGGAGTGAAGTCGTCTTGACGTTGCGATCAAGGTAAACACAGTTGCGTGAGGCCATGAGATGCACATCTCTTTCCACTGAATATCATGTATATAAATGACCACAGTTTCATAAATAATTGGAGTACAAAGATGATTTAACCTGCTCTAGAACTGTAATGACATTGCGAGCAAGGTAAACACATATGTGTGAGGCTACGAGATGCACATTTCATTCAACGGAATATTATATATACAAAAGACCATACCTTCATCAAGAATTGGAGTAGAACTGAAGAACTAAAACTGTATTGACCTTGCAACCAAGATAAACATAGTGTCAGTGACGTCATACAGAAATGTGTCATAATGACATCAGACAGGAAAGTGTTGTCATAGTGACGTCATTCATGGAAGTGTCAACATAGTGATGTCATGGTAACATCATAAATTATGTTAATATTATTATTATTATTATTATTATTATTATTATTATTATTATTATTATTATTATTATTATTATTATTATTATTATTATTATTATTATTATTACTATTATTATTATTATTATTATTATTATTATTATTATTATTATTATTATTATTATTATTATTATTATTATTATTATTATTATTATTATTATTATTATTATTATTATTATTATTATTATTATTATTATTATTATTATTATTATTATTATTATTATATGCCGGTATACACCATGAGGTCATTGATGTGTTTCATATTATAATATAATGCCAGAAAAGAAAGACGCCTCTTTCTTGCACTAAATGCTTTTGTTTTTTTCTTAAACTAACTTGGAGTCTTTGTTTTGCATTGTCACAAAGGCATTGTTAATTAAGTAGTTACAGAGTACTGGTTGAAGAAAGAATAGTGGGGGAGCCAGATTGGCAAAAAGCCATTATTTTGGATTCTGGTGGTACCCGAAGTAAAACAACTAGCTTTTGATATCATATTGTCGGTAAGACCTGAGGCGTTGAGAATCCGGTTGGTGTATAAAAAAAACTGTTCACTGAGGCAAGTTCTCACCCAAGTATCTATTTCATCACTAATGCCAACTGTAAATCAAGTGACATCATCCATCCATTATATTCACTTTATGTCAAATTCAACTTAATTTTTCAACAAGCCCCCATGGAGAACCTTACAATACACTTTTCCATCAAGTTTCAAGCTTTTTGGATGTTGTATAACAGTAGATACCAAAAACATGTTGATTTTTTCCGTGCAAAATGATGAAATGCCCACTGAAATATGACTGTTCATTGATGCATGACTTTCATCTGGGTAACTAATAACATTCTTCAAGATGGATCATCCCACCAATAATGACAGCCCTATCTAATACCCACTAAATAAAACTCCTCCTGAATATCATCCCACCAATAATGACAGCCCTATCTAATAGCCACAGAATATAACTTCTCCTGAATATCATCCCACCAATAATGACAGCCCTATCTAATAGCCACCGAATAGAACTCCTCCTGAATATCATCCCACCAATAATGACAGCCCTATCTAATAGCCACTGAATATAACTCCTCCTGAATATCATCGCAACAATAATGACAGCCCTATCTAATAGCCACTGAATATAACTCCTCCTGAATATCATCCCACCAATAATGACAGCCCTATCTAATAGCCACAGAATATAACTCCTCCTGAATATCATCCCACCAATAATGACAGCCCTATCTAATAGCCACAGAATATAACTCCTCCTGAATATCATCGCAACAATAATGACAGCCTTATCTAATAGCCACTGAATATAACTCCTCCTGAATATCATCCCACCAATAATGACAGCCCTATCTAATAGCCACTGAATATAACTTCTCCTGAATATCATCGCAACAATAATGACAGCCTTATCTAATAGCCACTGAATATAACTCCTCCTGAATATCATCCCACAAATAATGACAGCCCTATCTAATAGCCAGAGAATATAACTCCTCCTGAATATCATCGCAACAATAATGACAGCCCTATCTAATAGCCACTGAATATAACTCCTCCTGAATATCATCCCACCAATAATGACAGCCCTATCTAATAGCCACAGAATATAACTTCTCCTGAATATCATCCCACCAATAATGACAGCCCTATCTAATAGCCACTGAATATAACTCCTCCTGAATATCATCGCAACAATAATGACAGCCCTATCTGATAGCCACCGAATATAACTCCTCCTGAATATCATCCCACCAATAATGACAGCCTTATCTAATAGCCACTGAATATAACTCCTCCTGAATATCATCCCACCAATAATGACAGCCCTATCTAATAGCCACAGAATACAACTCCTCCTGAATATCATCCCACCAATAATGACAGCCCTATCTAATAGCCACTGAATATAACTCCTCCTGAATATCATCCCACCAATAATGACAGCCCTATCTAATAGCCACTGAATATAACTTCTCCTGAATATCATCCCACCAATAATGACAGCCCTATCTAATAGCCACCGAATAGAACTCCTCCTGAATATCATCCCACCAATAATGACAGCCCTATCTAATACCCACCGAATATAACTCCTCCTTAATATCATCCCACCAATAAAGACAGCCCTATCTAATAGCCACTGAATATAACTCCTCCTGAATATCATCCCACCAATAATGACAGCCCTATCTAATAGCCACTGAATATAACTCCTCCTGAATATCATGGCAACAATAATGACAGCCCTATCTAATAGCCACTGAATATAACTCCTCCTGAATATCATCGCACCAATAATGACAGCCCTATCTAATAGCCACAGAATATAACTCCTCCTGAATATCATCCCACCAATAAAGACAGCCCTATCTAATAGCCACTGAATATAACTCCTCCTGAATATCATCCCACCAATAATGACAGCCCTATCTAATAGCCACTGAATATAACTCCTCCTGAATATCATCGCAACAATAATGACAGCCCTATCTAATAGCCACTGAATATAACTCCTCCTGAATATCATCCCACCAATAATGACAGCCCTATCTAATAGCCACAGAATATAACTCCTCCTGAATATCATCCCACCAATAATGACAGCCCTATCTAATAGCCACAGAATATAACTCCTCCTGAATATCATCCCACCAATAATGACAGCCCTATCTAATAGCCACAGAATATAACTTCTCCTGAATATCATCCCACCAATAATGACAGCCCTATCTAATAGCCACTGAATATAACTCCTCCTGAATATCATCGCACCAATAATGACAGCCCTATCTAATAGCCACAGAATATAACTTCTCCTGAATATCATCCCACCAATAATGACAGCCCTATCTAATAGCCACCGAATAGAACTCCTCCTGAATATCATCCCACCAATAATGACAGCCCTATCTAATACCCACCGAATATAACTCCTCCTGAATATCATCCCACCAATAATGACAGCCCTATCTAATAGCCACTGAATATAACTCCTCCTGAATATCATCCCACCAATAATGACAGCCCTATCTAATAGCCACTGAATATAACTTCTCCTGAATATCATCCCACCAATAATGACAGCCCTATCTGATAGCCACCGAATATAACTCCTCCTGAATATCATCCCACCAATAATGACAGCCCTATCTAATAGCCACAGAATATAACTTCTCCTGAATATCATCCCACCAATAATGACAGCCCTATCTAATAGCCACAGAATATAACTCCTCCTGAATATCATCCCACCAATAATGACAGCCATATCTAATACCCACCGAATATAACTCCTCCTTAATATCATCCCACCAATAAAGACAGCCCTATCTAATAGCCACTGAATATAACTCCTCCTGAATATCATCCCACCAATAATGACAGCCCTATCTAATAGCCACTGAATATAACTCCTCCTGAATATCATCCCACCAATAATGACAGCCCTATCTAATAGCCACTGAATATAACTTCTCCTGAATATCATCGCAACAATAATGACAGCCCTATCTAATAGCCACCGAATATAACTCCTCCTGAATATCATCCCACCAATAAAGACAGCCCTATCTAATAGCCACTGAATATAACTCCTCCTGAATATCATCCCACCAATAATGACAGCCCTATCTAATAGCCACCGAATATAACTCCTTCTGAATATCATCGCACCAATAATGACAGCCCTATCTAATAGCCACAGAATATAACTCCTCCTGAATATCATCGCACCAATAATGACAGCCCTATCTAATAGCCACAGAATATAACTTCTCCTGAATATCATCCCACCAATAATGACAGCCCTATCTAATAGCCACCGAATATAACTCCTCCTGAATATCATCCCACCAATAATGACAGCCCTATCTAATAGCCACCGAATATAACTCCTCCTGAATATCATCGCACCAATAATGACAGCCCTATCTAATAGTCACCGAATAGAACGCCTCCTGAATATCATCCCACCAATAATGACAGCCCTATCTAATAGCCACAGAATATAACTCCTCCTGAATATCATCCCACCAATAATGACAGCCCTATCTAATAGCCACTGAATATAACTCCTCCTGAATATCATCCCACCAATAATGACAGCCCTATCTAATAGCCACTGAATATAACTCCTCCTGAATATCATCCCACCAATAATGACAGCCCTATCTAATAGCCACTGAATATAACTCCTCCTGAATATCATCCCACCAATAATGACAGCCCTATCTAATAGCCACCGAATATAACTTCTCCTGAATATCATCCCACCAATAATGACAGCCCTATCTAATAGCCACCGAATATAACTCCTCCTGAATATCATCCCACCAATAATGACAGCCCTATCTAATAGCCACTGAATATAACTCCTCCTGAATATCATCCCACCAATAATGACAGCCCTATCTAATAGCCACCGAATATAACTCCTCCTGAATATCATCCCACCAATAATGACAGCCCTATCTAATAGCCACCGAATATAACTCCTCCTGAATATCATCCCACCAATAATGACAGCCCTATCTAGCGATTATCTATAGACCTGAAATAGACATAAAGAAAATTAATCACACACATAAATTATCGACAATGGAAATGATGGAAATAAATATTAAAACTAAAAATAAGATATGCACTATTATTACAATATACAGACCTGAGCCTTCTGATAAGAACAAATATACTTACACAGAATTTTTCGAAGAATTCAGTGAACTACTGTCTTATTATAGCACATATACACATGAAGTTATATTGGTGGGCGACTATAACTTTCACATGAATAGACCCGAGAGGCCTAATGTAATAAAATTCAATGAAGTCCTAGATCTATATAATTTACATAATCATGTGACAGAACCAACGCATATTATGGGAAATACGCTCGACCTATTAATAACAGGCATACATAGTAATGTAATTAAGGAACATATAGTTGATGAAAAAATATCAGATCACAATATCCTAAGACTTACCTTAAATCTGCAGACTAAAGTCAATAACAAAAAAACTGTATCATATAGAAATTACAAAAAAATGAATATCGATGAATTTAAAAGAGACATTGAGGAAATGTTCAACGATAGTCAATCATATCAAGATGCAGATCTAAATAAATTACTTGATAAATATAACAAATTGACAATGGTACTTGACAAACATGCTCCTAATGTGGAGAAAACCATAAATATTAGGAAACCGGCACCATGGTTATCTGATGATGTAAGGATTGAAAAAAGAAAGAAAAGAAGACTTGAAAGGAAACATGATAAAACTGGCCTCTCCTCAGATAAGATACAATTTAAAATACAGAGGAACAAATATAATAATATCATTAAGAATTCTAAAAACGATTATTATTCGGGAATAATAAATTCAAATAAATCAGATCCGAAAAAATTATTTAAAATATTAAATAAATTACTACATACTAAAGAGGACACCCCTTTCCCTAGTCATAATGACAAAAAAGAGTTAGCCTCAGAATTTAATAATTTTTTTCTTGAAAAAATTTCGAATCTTAGAGAGTCCATGGACCAAATTGATAAAAATAATCAACAAATAAATGAGGAAGTCAGATTTGATACACAGTTGATAAAATTCACATTGTTAAGTGATTCTGAAGTCAAAACAAAAATTAAAGAATCTGCAAAGAAGTCATGTGAGCTGGATCCAATCCCTACATGGCTTCTAAATGAATGCATGGGGAATTTACTGCCATTAATAAAGGCCATCATAAATAAGTCAATCTCATTAGGAGACATGCCTGATGACCTGAAGATGGCCATCATTAGACCCTTAATTAAGAAATTGGGCCTGGAATTGATAAAGAAGAATTATAGACCAGTCTCGAACCTGGCCTACTTATCAAAATTAATAGAAAGAGCAGTAGCTAAACAGTTTGTGGGACATCTAGTTAGAAATGATATTCAAGGCCTATTTCAATCAGCCTATAAGGAGTTCCATAGTACTGAAACTGCATTACTCAAAGTGCAGAATGACATCTTAATGGATATTGATGATGGTAAAACGGTAATGCTGGTACTACTTGATCTATCAGCGGCTTTTGACACTATTGATCATGAAATATTGCTTAATAGACTGGAAAAAAGATGTGGTATCACAGGGACTGCCCTTAAATGGTTTAGATCATACTTGTCTAATAGAAAACAATGTGTTGTAATAGATGGTGAAAGATCTGATAATATTAAGATTAAATATGGTGTCCCACAAGGCTCAGTTTTGGGACCTTTATTATTTACGGCATATATGGAGCCTTTATCAGATATAATTGGTAACTATGGTCTCAAGCATCATATCTATGCTGACGATACACAACTCTACATCACCATTGATCCTAAGTCTAAAGAAACTAGAGTTAAGTCCTGCAAGGAGATGGAAAATTGTATTATAGAGGTTAAAAAATTCTTAATAGAGAATAAAATGAAGATAAATGATGGAAAGACAGAAATGCTTTTATGTGGTAAAAGCTGTGAATTCAGAAAGAAAAATGTACCTGAAGATATTCTAGTAGGGGAAACTAGAATCCCTAGATCAAATTCTGTTAAGGATCTAGGGGTTATTCTAGATCAAGAACTATCTATGAAATCACAAATCAGAAAAATGTGTAAAAACGGTTTCTTCCATGTAAAAAAATTATCAAGAGTAAGAAATTGTTTAGATGAGGGAACAGCCAACACCCTTGCTCATGCATTTGTCACTTCTACCCTTGACTATGGAAATGCCCTTCTAGCGGGTCTTCCTGAGTGTGAATTAGCCAAATTACAAAAATTACAGAACGCTGCGGCGAGGGTAGTTGGGAAGCTCAAAAAGAGAGATCATATCACGCAAAAACTTAAGGAACTTCACTGGTTACCAGTAAAAGCTAGGATTGATTTCAAAATATCTCTATTAACATGGAAGGTGCAAAATGGCTTTGCCCCAAAATATTTGTCTGATTTATTAGAATATAAACAGTTAGGTATGGGACTGCGATCTAATGATAAAAATGAATACGTAGTACCTAAGACTAATATGAAATCTTATGGAGATAGGGCTTTCATGGCGTATGCGCCAAGGAACTGGAATGCGCTGCCCCTTGAAGTGAAAAAGTGTAAAACTGTTGAAACTTTCAAGAAGAAACTTAAAACATTTCTATTTAGAAAACACTATCTTAATGAAGCGCTTCGAGCAGACTTGGTCTGATATAGCGCTATATAAATCGTTATTATTATTATTATTATTATCTAATAGCCACCGAATATAACTTCTCCTGAATATCATCCCACCAATAATGACAGCCCTATCTAATAGCCACCGAATATAACTCCTCCTGAATATCATCCCACCAATAATGACAGCCCTATCTAATAGCCACTGAATATAACTTCTCCTGAATATCATCCCACCAATAATGACAGCCCTATCTAATAGCCACAGAATATAACTCCTCCTGAATATCATCCCACCAATAATGACAGCCTTATCTAATAGCCACTGAATATAACTCCTCCTGAATATCATCCCACCAATAATGACAGCCTTATCTAATAGCCACTGAATATAACTCCTCCTGAATATCATCCCACCAATAATGACAGCCCTATCTAATAGCCACTGAATATAACTCCTCCTGAATATCATCGCAACAATAATGACAGCCCTATCTAATAGCCACAGAATATAACTCCTCCTGAATATCATCGCACCAATAATGACAGCCCTATCTAATAGCCACTGAATATAACTCCTCCTGAATATCATCCCACCAATAATGACAGCCCTATCTAATAGCCACTGAATATAACTCCTCCTGAATATCATCCCACCAATAATGACAGCCCTATCTAATAGCCACAGAATATAACTCCTCCTGAATATCATCCCACCAATAATGACAGCCCTATCTAATAGCCACAGAATATAACTCCTCCTGAATATCATCCCACCAATAATGACAGCCCTATCTAATAGCCACCGAATAGAACTCCTCCTGAATATCATCCCACCAATAAAGACAGCCCTATCTAATAGCCACTGAATATAACTCCTCCTGAATATCATCCCACCAATAATGACAGCCCTATCTAAAAGCCACCGAATAGAACTCCTCCTGAATATCATCCCACCAATAATGACAGCCCTATCTAATAGCCACCGAATAGAACTCCTCCTGAATATCATCCCACCAATAAAGACAGCCCTATCTAATAGCCACCGAATATAACTTCTCCTGAATATCATCCCACCAATAATGACAGCCCTATCTAATAGCCACAGAATATAACTCCTCCTGAATATCATCCCACCAATAATGACAGCCCTATCTAATAGCCACAGAATATAACTCCTCCTGAATATCATCCCACCAATAATGACAGCCCTATCTAATAGCCACAGAATATAACTCCTCCTGAATATCATCCCACCAATAATGACAGCCCTATCTAATAGCCACTGAATATAACTCCTCCTGAATATCATCCCACCAATAATGAAAGTTGGACACGCCAGTGAAGACACGTTGAGGCATCTGAGCAGGCACCGGAAGAAAGAGATATAAAACTAATAAAAGAGGAGAGATGTCATACATGGTTCAGTCTGCAAGCCATTTGTGAGCCATGCTGCATGGCAGGCAAGACTCAACGCACACAACATGACCCAAGAACATGGCGACCTCACAGCAGGCACCAGGCGAGAGAGCAATAAAGATAATATAAGTGCAGAGATGTCACAGATGATCTGCAAGCCATTTACAAGCCATGCTGCCGGGCACATGACACAATGGGTGCCATGACTTGTGATGGCACCACATTAGTCAATCCCAGTGATCAAGACCATCCAAGAAGGTTATGGCCGGGCTTTGGAGGTATGTACCCCGGGAGTAGAGAATGCCCTGCCCCTTCAAGTTAAGAAATGGCAACTCATGGGACGGCTTTAAAGGTAACCTGAAGACCTATCTTTTTCATAAGTACTACCTACTTGAGCACTAAAAGCAGACCTAGTCTAATTTAGAACTCTATATGTTTTATGATGAATATTATTATCATACCAGATGTAGTGTTTTCTACTGCACCACAACCTGTGGCCCATGATGAACCTTTTATGCAGTGATGAAAGTAAGCATTCAGGAAAAAACCTAAAACCTTTAACAATTACCCGGAAGATACCCCTACCCCCTTTCAGAAATGTCATTTTTTGATGTTTCACACTGAGTTCAGACCATTCTGAATTTCACATTTGAAGAAAAAAACCTGATTTCAGGTTATTTCCTGAAGAATTTCATCACTGTTTATGCAACTATGGGTCAGATAGACCATGAAAACTGACATTTTGGATCGAATTATGCCTAGTATAAGCAAAGGTAGAATATTGATATATTTAAAAAAGAAAACTGCAACTTCAGATAAACATCAATTTAATGCCACTCAATGAAGTAACTTTGGAGTTGACTGCAATATAAGCTTAATCATTTATCAAATATGTTTCAAGTTGACAATTCCTAGGGTAAATACTTTAAATTGGGAATAAAATTAATGGGAAATATTAAAGTATACAGACAAGCAATACAAATGAAAGATATTTCCTACAAAAGTTTATTAAATTTACATATATCAATCTCACAATCAATCTCCCTCCATCCCCAACATTATATAATAATAATTTTTATTTCCTGTTAGTTAAAGAAATGGTCCTTTTGGAAATATTGGCTTGAAGCATTTGTCACACCAATCTGTCATGTGACACTATTTGGTCACACCAATCTGTCATGTGACACTATTTGGTCACACCAACCTGTCATGTCACTAATCAACTAAAAAATAGACATTAATTTTCCTTAAACTGAAATATTTGAATCCCACTGAACACATTATCCTTTCACCCACAGGTTAGTCCATTCTGATAGGGGTGATAGTCCATCCCAATTTAAAGGGGTTTTAGGTAGTAACATTATATATAACCCCTTCCAAATAACTTAACAATACAATATCTTGCTTGCTTATCTAAACAAGCGAAAATTCATGAAAAAAAATATATATTCCAGTACATAGTCCATAAAGATTTAATAATTTTCATAGTTTTCGTATCTTGGAGGTGGAGGGCCTCTAGGGGGCGGTGGCCTCATTCCTCGTGGTGGAGGGCCTCGCATACCAGGGGGCCCTCGAGGGGGCATTCCACGTCTTGGTGGTCCATCTGCAGTATCAAAGCAATCAAATTATTGATAAGAATATTATTTAAAACCATTTTTGAAATTTAAGCAATTTTAAATCTCTCTGACACAATATTCTGCAAACTCCACAAATTTTTAATAAATTTACAGTTGATGCTACTGTCAGGGACAAAAGTCTTGTTTCTCATAAATATTCTGCGAAAACAAGTTTTTCTTAAACAAAAAATCCTATTATTATTATTGTTATCTTTATTCGGACTCAAAATGCAATATACATCAACATTTTGTTTATCTGTACTTTACTGGATGATATCTGTACTTTACTGGATGATATCTGTACTTTACTGGATGATATCTGTACTTTACTGGATGATATCTGTACTTTACTGGATGATATCTGTACTTTACTGGATGATATCTGTACTTTACTGGATGATATCTGTTCTTTTTAATAATTCTACATTCTATGGAGTCACAGATGCATATTTGAATTTATCCTTGGGGGTGACACCAGTTTTTTTTTTTTTGATGTTTTTTTTTTTTTGTGGTGATGAGAAACAAGAGTTTAATTTGCCTGGCCTTATCAAAATATGTGAACTTATCACAAATGTCTGATACCAGAGTAAGAATGTACTCACAGAATCCGGGAGGAGGTCCTCTGCCGGGCGGGGGCGGTCTCCAGCCAGGGGGTGGGGGAGGTGGCCGCATACCAGGAGGAGGGGGCATACCAGGGGGGTGGTGCATACCAGGGGGTGGAGGCATACCAGGGGGTGGGGGCATACCAGGGGGAGGGGGGCCTGGTGGCGGTGGGTACGCTCCTAAAAAATAGCAAAAATTGAATTAAACAAGGAACAATAACATATCAGTAAAATGATGTATTTGCATAATTTATTGACATTTGACACTCAAGATGAAAAAAAGCTGTTGGTAAAATGACATAAATCTATTATTTTCTAAGTAAATACAAGGTATTTGGAGCTGTTGAAGAAATTGAGACCAACCGAGTGTGCTTTTAGCTCTCTCAAATCTACTCTTTTTTCAAGTGACAATTATAAGATCTAATATACTTGGGAGTACAAGAAGAACCCGAGGCATGCCAGATGTGTTCTGTCAACACAGCTCTTTTCATAATGGTAAATCTGTGTAAGATGATATAGTTCTGAGACCTACCCATAGGTGGCGGTGGTGGTGCCGGCATAGGGGGCGCTCCTGATGTTGGAGCGTCAGATGTATCTGTGTCTCCTTCCTGTGGGGGAGGGCCTTGAGGCGGGGGTGGCCGACCCATTGGAGGCGGAGGGGGGGCTCCTAAAATATTTTTTTTAAATCATTTAGTTCTAATATTTTTTCCATCAAGTAATAAAAAACTTTTTTTAATCTATTATTTTCACAAGAAAATTATAATAATTTTTTTTTTAATTCAAAAATCATTTTAATTCTAATATTTTTACCATCAAGTAATAAAAAAAATCTATTATTTTCACAAGAAAATTATAATAATTTTATTTCATAAGCATATGAAGAGACGTACCTGGGTGAAAGTGCATCGGGGGCATGGGAGGGGGTGGCATCCCCATGGGGGGCGGGGGAGCCATACCGGGGGGCGGTACCGGGGGAGGAGGCACCCCCATTGGCTGCGAACTTGGCGGCACTAAAAACAAATAAAAATACTTATAAAAGATTCATTTTAAATTACACCAGATTAAAATACAGCAGTTCTGTCATCACATTCATTGATACCATTTGAGTTTTAAACAAATCCTTGAAATAGTGTTAATCTCTACAATGCGCAATATGTAGATGCACTTTTACCGTAATAAGGTCAGATATAGTTACTAAATTAAGTTTGGATAATTGTACCAAAGCACAGTTCGATAGTAACCCAAATAAGTCACATTTTTACAGTCAGATATTGTAAAAATAAGTCAGATAGTTACCCAATTAAAATGTTGGGATATTATTACCCAAATAAGTCAGCTTTTCTTGCCCAAATAAGTTTAACATTTTTACCTAAATAAGTCAAATACTGTTTCCCAAATGAATTGACAAAATTTTGTAACCCAAATAAGTTATTGACATTATTATTGACAGTATTATCCAAACAAGTCAGAAATTGTAACTCAAATAAGTTGGATATTGTTACCCAAATAATCTAGATATTGTTGTCCAAATAAGTCAGATATTGTTTGGCAAATAAGTCAAATATAGTAACCCAACTAAGCCAGATATTGTCGACCAAATAAGTCAGATATTGTTGACCAAATAAGTCAGATATTGTTGACCAAATAAGTCAGATATTGTTGACCAAATAAGTCAGATATTGTTGTCCAAATAAGTCAGATAATGTTGACCAAATAAGTCAGATATTGTTGTCCAAATAATTCAGATATTCCAATAAGTAAAATATGTTAGATATGTTTGTGTGGACACAATTTTGTGGATACAAATGAGAGACATAAAGAGAGAGTGGCTCACTCTGCATGTTGGAGGGTGGCTGTGCGTTGATGGAGGAGGGTGGCGGTGGTGGTGGCGCCACCTGGGGAGGTCCTCCAGCAGTCCCAGGGGGCGGTGGCGCATCAGCAAACAACTGATGAGGTCGGTCTGCCTGAGATAACGGATTCTGAGCTGCCAGTAATCGCTCTGAAACAAAGTCACAGCAATATTACAATTAATCTTACTGCTAAAAGCTGTGAATTATACAAATATATTAATGTAATCAAAAATGGACCAAATGCTTGTTAGGCTACTGGACAGTCAGGTCAGTAAGTGGAGATTTGCACTAGCCTGTATCAAAGTTTACTAGCCTGTACCATTTTTAGTGTAACATTTTTTTTATTAATTACACATATAAACTATTTTAAGTCTATGCACTATTCTACACTTTTTAAACAATACTTTAAAAATCACGATTAGCTACCAGGCAGTTGGGCTAGCAGCATGATAATGTTTTTACTTGTCTGGGACTTTGGGCCAGTGCTACAATCCCAGAATGAGTACAAAATTACACAAACATAGAAGACAAAGTCATGAGAATGAATCTTTTCTTTACCTGCAGGAGTTCCATGTCTCTCTCCTTTTGAGTCTTTTTTAAAAGCGTAAGATATGGATATAGGTCTATTACACAAGTACTGTCCATTCATAGACTCAATCCCTGCGTCTGATGCCTCAAAGCTGGCAAAGTTGATAAAAGCATATCCCTTTGAGTTCCCTGTGTCCGGGTCTCGCATGATCTGCAAAATATGCAATGGTTGATTTATCTATAGCATCACTTAAACCTGAAAAATAATTAAATAATAAAAATATATGATAAATTGTTTTGTGCTTGAAGCCTGGTCCTGGTTGTAGGACACTATCCGTGATTGAACATACTGATACCAGAAATGGGATATTCTACAATTTCAATGAGAAAAAATTTAGCAATATTATCTCATAAAGTTAGTGTGTTATTTGTTGCAGCCAAACATTAATACATCAATACACTCATTAAGATTATGAAAGTGGACAAATAAGGTAATTATTGAAAAAAATGCATTTTTGTTTGATCCAAACAGCATTAAGATTGATTATGTACAATTAGATCTCAAGTCTTCGGGGTCCCTTCCAACTTTCCTTAGATCTTTGCAAACATTTGTGGGGAGATTTTTTTTGTTTTTTGTTTTGTTTTGTTTTATTTGTGCTTACATGTAATGAATTTATCTCAGACTCAAGATATATACATGAAATTATTGCTGAGAGGATATAATTTTTCCTGGAAAGTGAATTAAATAAAAACTCTACGGTCAGTGGTTTTGCGACACTGTTGGTAAGGAATGGAAAACGAGCATCTTGTCTTATTTAGGCCTTACCTTAGGTGTTTGTAAAATGACACCAAACGCACTGAAGATGTCATACAACATCTTCTCATCCACCTCGGGGTCCAAGTTGCCAATAAATATGTTTGCACCAACATCCAAGTTCTTTTGATGTGCTGAGGCCTGAAAAAATTGTCAAGTAAGCATATATTCAAGTGTTCAATCTGAAAGGGCATTTCATTGTTTTTTAGAACCATGTACTGATGACCTCTCCTTCAAAATTACACACATATTTATCTATCTGTGTTGTGTTTTACATTCCAAATTATAAAATATTTATAAAGCTTTACGAGATGTATGATATTTGCTGCTGTTATTATATAATTGCTGCAATATTTCCATATCAATTTAATGGTTTTATCAAATAACATTACCCAAATTAGTTTGTTCCCAACATTTTCTAAACTTATTCTCAGGTCAACAAATTTGTTCAAAAAACTTAACAAAAACCTAAAGTTCAGATGCCTACATTAACTGTCATATCTGTATTTTGTCCTAAATAGATCTTTATAATTTCTCAAAGTCACCCACCTTGTTGACTCGTATGGGTTTGCCATAGAGTTTAATCATGTTCATAATTTTGATCGCGTAGTCAGCATCTTCCTCTCCCATGAACTCCACGAAGCCGTACCCCTGGTGACTCTGTGTGATGCGGTCCTTTGGCATGTGAACATTCACTGCAACAACCGCACACAACTATCATTTCCAGATTTTAAAAAATAAACATAAACATATATACATTGGCGAAAAGCCATTGATTTTTGTAACAATTGTTCCTCCCCACATTTCCAGGAATATTTCCTCCCCCCCCGTTTCCCTCCCTTTAAAAATAGTTTTCTGGACTTTTCCAGATAATGCCTCAGTCATATTTGCATCAGGCCTCGGCCGGGAAGTATTGACAGGCCTCACAGTATCCCGGGTGCCGGGGAGTTTATCAGCAACAATCTGATATATACCGAAGCATTGGTCACATCACTGAAGGGCACCGCACGGGCCATGCAAGATTAGATGGCACAGACTTTTTAAAGTCTTTAAAATATATGGTAAAGACGTCTTCACCATCTAACAGACATCTGTATGATATCCTAAAGACATCTGTATCATTTTAACATGTTCTGTTCTGTATCATTTAACATGTTCTGTTTGCTGTGTACTTTACGATGATATCTGGCGATGAGATATCAGGGAAATGCCGGCAACTTATGTTGCTGCTAAAAGATCATTCCCGAAGGCCCGTACGATGTCCTAATTCTACCCAGCCAATTTTGTAATTAAAAAAAAAAAGCCATCGGCCGGGCATCTTAACTGAAATCGGCACAAATGTGACTAGGGTATTAAAGACAAATTTATGTTTTAAGAAAAAAAAATTCATTTCAAGGAACAAGTGTTTCTGTTGTTGCATGGGCAGATGGATGAAAAGCAAGAAGAAATCACTACTCTTTATCTAAGTTTATGTGAGTAATAAAAATGAACTTACCAACTGGTCCGGCTTGCAGGAAGAGTTCCCATAATATAGCTTCTGATACCTTGTCATCCAAGCCTCCCACATACACTGTGGCATCTGTAATCACAAATATACACCTTCAAAACTCCTACTTCAAACATTCACTTTCAAGAATATCTGTAATCACAAATATACACCTTTATATCCCCTAAGTACTTTAAATATTCATATGAAAATCTGTATCAAACTAAGTACAATCCTGCTGTGTTGTACAGACCCTGTGGGACATAACAGAATAGAGAATGCAACCTGGGAACAAGAAACATGAACTGATCTAACTGTAGGCAGGCTGCCAAATAACCAGCACTCACTCACTCACTCACTCACTCTGACAGTGTTGAACGTGTGAGACAGCTAGAATAAAATAGTCCACAACTGCATTTTAATCTTCACAAATAATAAACAAGTTTACAGAAATAATTTTAACATTTCTGAAATTATGTGAGTGAGACAAACAGTATTGTAAGCTGCGTGTAGAAGTTTGATTTCTTCCCAGCAATGCTTGGCATAATTGTGATGTTTGCAAGTTTGAGAAAGATATGACACCCTGCCTATAATCTGGATCACACTACAAAGTTATAATCTTATAATCTTAATCTTCTAGCTATGATGATTTCAGAACTGCTAAAATCATTCTGAGGTATGAATATGAAACCCTTTTCTCACAAAACACTACGGGAAAGTTGTAATAGCACATGACTCATTCCACCTAGCAGAATTAACTTTTGAGATTTTTGTTTCATTCAATAATAACTGTAATGTCATCGGTGTACTGAGTGTGGAGTGAGAGGCTGAAAACTGATAAGATCCTCGGGAATAAGATTCACACAGTTTTCCTGATATCAAGTACCAGAATAGGGAAAGTTGTCTGCACATTATTAAAGGCCAATTGTCGACCTGGATAGCTGTTTTTTTTTTTCTCTCCATTGAAAAGTTCACACCAGAACTGTACAGCTTTATTGGAACCTGAACTGTATAACTCCTCTATATTTAATCATTGATTATAGAGATTGGCAGGGGGATTGTTGGCAAGAAAGATGTTGCGTGCACATCCAAAATTGTTCCTCCAGTCGACCATATAGGCCAATCTACATGTTGTTTTTTCCCCCATTGAAAAGTACACACCAGATCTGTACAACTTTACTGGAACCAGAACTGTACAACTCAGGATTGGCAAGCAGCCCATGGTCCTACAACTTACTTGGGGGAAGTCTTCGGAAGGAGTTCTCATGATCCTGTGATCAGGAAACCAATGAGAAAACAATAACATAAATCCGACAGTATTTTTGGTATACATGGGCTAAGCAGACTAAATAGACTTGAAATCAAGTGTTTACAGAAACACCAGGCATTGCCCATCATATATAGGTTTTTCTACTAAATGAACTTGACCTCCGCCGATTGACTATTGATGTTTTGAATCATACTACCGTCTTTCCCAGTCATAATGTCTCTAAATACAGATCCGCAGGTTATCTGTAATGTTTTTTCTTCAGTCTTTTACTCGATATGTGAAATGTCATTTAGAAGAGTCCAAGTGATGACGTCATTGAAACACAAACGGACAAATGCCATATGACGTCAGAAGCAACACTGTGTTGTGGAGCTTCCTTTTGTTGCTGTCATTCCTGTGAATAAACTGACCTTTCACCTCTTTGCCCCAACCCATAAACAATGTCGAAATGATGCTGAGATCAAGAAAATCAAAGAATTTTTTTCTAGCAAAAGTAACACGCTTTGCATTGGATGTTGAAAAGAGAAGTGCATGCCGTGTTGAAAACCTGTTGCCGGAGAACAAGTTCTACCAGTCATGATTTAAATATGATGGGCAGTGCGTGGTATTTCTGGAAAGAGTGAATTTCAAGTCTATTTTGAAGATGGATATGGGAAAAGACATATGAAGTCTTTAGACTTTACAGTGTACAGGAGGTAGGTCATGCCACCTAGTGGCAACATTGGTGTTAGAATTACCGAGACTAGAGGGGCGATAATTGAGAACTTTTTTTATTTAATGAGTTAAAACGACCTTTAACGGGTGAAGAAGAAATATTGCGACACATTTTGTCTCTATAAATGCAATGTCACCATTCTTGTTTCGGAAAGTACAATTTAAAATGAAAAATCCCATCGACGTAAACAAAACATCGGTCGGCGAATTTAGTTTCAGTAAAGATCGAAATTGCACACACCGATGCGGGAAAAGTACGATGGCGATCAAGAACCTGTTTCGGTACATCAATCAGTAGTTGTCAAACTATAGTTTTACATCTGTGACAAAGGGAAACATGCAGTAACTACGCGGGAAACGTACCTTGATTTCTCTCAGCTATCGGTCCTGCCGCCATGTCGGCGGTGTGTGCACGCTTTCCCACAACGAGGCTTAATTTACCTCCATGACAGATGCTCATCAGTCCCGCCAGACGTACATGTACAAGATGAAGTCAACAAATAAATAATGATGAAAATGAATAAAAAAGTTAATGTTTATAAATCAAGATAAAAAGTGGTAGTCATTAGTTTAAAAATCAAATAAATTAAACTTCTGTCTTATGATTACCATTTGCAAAACAAAATCATCTTGAGATGATTCTGGGAAATATTATTTGAAGACACCATTAATTAAATTTCAAAATTAAAAAAAATGTCATTTTTATCTGATAGCAATAATGTTATTTACAGCTTTATGTTATTTACATAAATTTCAGCACATTATACTGATTTTCCTCAGTATTAATCAAACAGAAACTAAGTGTTCTGTTTATGTTAAGTTTTAAGAAAAAAAACAATCCATGCACTTCATTAATATAATAAATCTTTTATTTTCCTTTTTGATATAAACAGATAAATGTACAGTATAGCAATATGCTAAGTGATTAGATGAAAACAACAAATATTTTGACCTAACTCTTTGAAAAGGTCTGTGACAAATAATGTTTCATTTGAAAACATTATCGCTCAATAAGACCACCCCAGAATAATTGAAATAACAATATATTTTCCTGAAAAAACATTAAATTATCAATGAAATTGTTCCAATGAGAATATCAAAGTTTTATTTTGAAAAACAACATTATGTATTCTTTCATGGGCAGAAATAACAAGTATATTTGCTCAAGTTCTGAGATTTATTTACTGAACTTTTTAAGAACAGAGATATAAATATATTTCCATATGTCTATTTAACAGATAAATAAAAACAATTTGAAAAGGACAAATGATTAAATTTAAAAATAGGCAAAAGAAAATACCTTGAGAAAAGGCCATAAAATTCTCACAGCTTGAGTTTCAACAACTGTGTCCCCCAGGTGTCTCTTGTGTCAAGTACAATGGGATAGGTTTGTTCACCCATGCATAACAAATTTTAACACACCAGGTGGCAGCAAGTAGAGCAATGAGAATTAACAATTTAGTGCGAGATATTAGTGTTATATTATATTCTATCTATGTAGCTGCCATGTGGTACACTATTTGTGCATAGTCATTCTCCATACTTTTGGTGACATACAACATAAATCATTTCAATTCACAAAAATACAAAGTCTGTTATTATTCCTTATCATACAATTAAGGATTTTGTTCCCTGGCCAGAAAGGGTTAAACTTTGCTGAGAGCCTATATACTTCTTGTAAAATATATTAGCACATAACATAAAACAATGAAAATACAAGAAATGTCCACTTAAACTGGGCCAGTGGAATTTTTAATCCAAATGCCATTACTGGCCCAGAGATTCGGAACCCTTCGTGGTCACTTGTGGTGAAGCCCTGTCATTTCATACATTCCCATCTTTCTAAACCAGTGTATATAACATATATCCCACTTTCTACATAAGCAGAAATCAACAAAGCAAATGACCTTCATGCACCTATCAACATTTTGCCCTTGGAGAGGGAAGCACAGTAAATGATGGTCCATTTAGACTGTCAAAATCCCCGCTGTGGAACACCTGGGTTGCTAATCATATATCAGATTCTCTCAGGAAAAGATTCATAATCCTACCCCGAGCAAATTACTTTTGATCAAATCTTCTATCCTGTCCTGCCCCCCCCCCTCCTTGCTGGCACAATAATGACAAGTGCATCCTTTTAATTCTGACTAGATCTTACATTAGACATAAAGTTTCAATGCAATTGAACACTCAGTACATATATCAAAGTGAACATCTTATTAAAGATTTCCTGTTGGTTTTATCTGGCTTTAAGCCCTACATATTTATTGTTCCAACACATCTTAAAGCTTTAATTAATTATTTCTTCATTCTGCAAATAATGGCATAAACTATCACAACAGCAACCTTACACAGTAAGTTATGGCAAGATTTTGTAACATTTGATTCAAACATTTATCAAATGGCCCCTTTTTGTATTCAAGCACCAAACTCCCCATTATCACCCACATATCAATAACAATCACTTATTTATGAAAGTTATATAAAACCCATCACCAAATTTTACATTTATATTGAAACCCCTTATCCTATTTCCAAAATCTTCATATGGCTGTGCGTGTGTTCGCATTTAATGTCAAACTCTCCAATATATATCATTATTATAATGATCTCTAATGTCTCTCATAACAATTCTGTTGATTTGACACTTCATGTTATATAAAATATTATAACAATGTTTCTCTTGAATACAAAAAAAATAAATAAAAAAATCTCTTGAAAACATCTTCTGATAAGTGATGAGTTTGATGACAGTCATTTTTACGCCTCTCCAGTTTTAACTTTGTGAATCACTTCTGAGAGCATGGCGTTACACATGGCAGCATAGGGGTTAAGGGCGACGCACATCTCCTTGGCAAACTTCCCTCCCAGCTTCGACGCTCGCTGAAAATCCTCCAGAGCTTTCTCATCACAACCTGCAATCAAGATTTCATTGGTATCATTTATTAGTTTATCTATCATTCCAAAAAGGAAAAAAATAAGCTAAAATATGAAAATTTTAATAAAAGTCTTAGTTTGGATTTATAGTTTGTGGTGGAGATTTTTGTAACTGTCTGTGCTATCGCAGGGTAGTGCTAAAATCATGATAAAAATTAGATGAGTCTCCTCGGGCATGGATCAAAATAAGACATTTGTGACTTTGACGAGCAATGGTCTCATGTCTCCCCCCAAACAAGACCCCTGCATATTATTTTAAAGTCTTGAGAGGTTTTTCAAGTTTTTAATTTAACATAAAATATTGTTTGACCTTATTGCAAAAAGTCCTGACCTTCAAGCTCATCATTATAATACATATTGACCTTCAAGTTTGTCATTATAATATGTACTGACCTTCAAGCTTGTCATTATAATTCATATTGACTTTCAAGCTTATCATCACATAACAAACTGACCTTCAAGCTTGTGGATATATTTTATACTGACCTTCAAACTTGTGGATATATAAAAGTACTGACCTTCAAGCTTGTGGATATATTTTAATACTGCCCTTCAAGCTTGTGTCTATATATAAGTACTGACCTTCAAGCTTGTGGATATATTTTATACTGACCTTCAAACTTGTGGCTATATATAAGTACTGACCTTCAAGCTTGTGGATATATTTTAATACTGCCCTTCAAGCTTGTGGCTATATATAAGTACTGACCTTCAAGTTTGTGGATTAGTCCTCGCTGTGTATACGCCTGGCATGCAGCTTTCCCACGACCTTCGCTCAGCTCCACCGCCTTGTTCAGGTCCTGAACTGCCCCTGATTATCATAACATCATATTCTTAATCAACAAATGAAAATAATTGGCAACATCATATCATTGTTTAATTTAATCAGTCACTTGGCATATGCTCATAAATACTTTCAGTGATCACTGCTGTATTAATCTATCAATTAAAAGGGTGTATATTCTGAAAAATTTACACCCTTTTGATTATCAAATAAACATGAAATTAGGTGAGCAAAACTAACATAACATAACATTTATATTTTACAAGAATTACATACTGAGGAGTAAGTTAGTGTCCTCTTCAAAAAGAGGGAAAAAATAAACAAGTCTATACACAGACACATGAAGAGAGTCTGTTCCGATAGCCCCCATAGTGCTAAGGTAGAGGGAGCTAAAAAGTTTGTAGAGAGAGGCAAGGAGGCTCTTACGAGTCACCTTGTCTAAGTGGCTTCACACTTATCAATTACCTATGTCCAATCTGTTATAAATATGGTAATATACAAGATTATAAAAATAATATTACCTTGAACATCTTTATTGAGCCTTAATGCCTGTGCCCTGTTGTTATAACCAGAGGCTCTGTTGGGAGCTAAATGAATTGCTTGATTAAAATGGTCAATTGCCGATATGAAATCCCCCTTCTCTGCAGCTTGCACTCCTGCCAGCTCCAAATTCTTCACTTTAATCAACTCTGGTGTCTCAGCTTCTGTAAATGAATACATATATATATGTGAGAACATAGACCTGAAACATTTTCAAGGTATTTGCTCTTTTACGGATTGCCAGATAATGTACTATTGCAATTTAAGTGATTATAGGCAATCCCGTAGCGTTCACTAGACTTTGAAGAAAAAAGGACAATGCAATAGATTTCTTATTTATTATATTAATTAATTTATATTTTGTATTGCTAAAAGTGATTATTTCATCTACATCTAGAAGTTTACTCAGCAAAACCAAATGGCATCCTGCCGAGACCATTTTATTTGGATATAGTACCAAAGCATTTATTCAAATTGGTCTTAAAATATAAACAAAATTTATGTTTAAAATATAATAAATGTGAAACGAAATCGATTTCTTTTCATGAAATGTTCTCTGTAAAAAAAATTAAAATTAAAAAATCAGTGGTATTTTGAGAAAATAAATGTGCATCACTGTTTACACATTATGTACCGATGAATTTTACTGCCGGATCTTTATACTAAATTATAGCAATTCATGGTTGTAAAGCTAATGAATGGGTCATTGAATGTACCCCTATCACTGCATATGTGACTTTGAATTTGAGGTTGCTGAAACAAGATTCCTTAATTTTCTTGATATGAACTTTAAATTAAAAAGCTTATGTGTCAAAATCAGCATAACGTACCTATATCTTCGTTCTCCTGAGTTTCCTTTGCAACATCACCGTATGGTAAATTCGGATTAAAGATGCTGTCTAGAGTACGTTCATCTTTTTTGGAGAGTTTATGGACAGACTGTTCTCGGTTGCAGGAAGCCATTTTATTCGTCTGTGGAGGAGGCAAATGTCAAATCAGGGATCAGCTATTTTACATGAAATAAATAAATATAACGTCTAATAAGAATGATAACATTAGTTTATTAGGAAGTTCTAGTAAACGAAACATAATAATCTTGAAATTAGAAGGAATATTGTTCTTTGAAATCGCTCCCTCCAAATAACTTTTGCACTTTCAATAATTCCAATTACAACTAATTCAATAACAGATCCCTGATATTTTATGATGGCGAATATCGCAGAAGATATCGCTGACAGCTGGGAAGAATTAGAAGATAGTGGCGTAAGTTAACCATATAAAGCTGTCAAAGTTGATTTAAAAGATTAATGGAGAGTCTTGTTATAATTTGAGAGGAAAATGGCAACAAGATGACCAAGAAAAGTGAAATTTGGCACATGTGTGTTGGACGCTTCTCACATGTTCTATTTGAATTCGAGCACTTCCTTCTGTTCTAAGTTTTTAACATGTTTTGTGGTTTTGCAAACCACACAATATAATTTTAAATTTATATCGAGATAAAATACATTGGTCTATGTAAGGTACCTTTTATTTTGTTTCAGTTTTACTTGATATTCTCAAATATTTAAAGGGGTGGGGACAAAAACTTTTAACAAGTGACAAGTCGTGATTTTTAAAAAAAATTGTGACTCACATTAGTCACAATGTGAGGGGTATTTTTTCTTTAAAGAAACGTGTAATGAAACTTAAAAGTGAATATATCATTGCTGGAATTATGATGATAAAAATTAGTTTTGATAACTGATCATCTTTTTTTGGTTAGCGACAATTTGGATTTCTATTTCAAATAGAATAACACCATTTTGTCAGTGTGGTGTAGACTTAAATGAGTCATTTTTTTTTTCAATTGATGACAACCCTGAATATGATTTGTAATTTTTTTAAATATACTTGATAACTGTAAAACAATTCAAATAAGGAATGCACAAATATTCAGGAATGAATCATCTATCTGCAATATTGGGTGGTAAAGTGGCATAGTCAAAGATTTCATCAATTTTGTTCAAGCCAAATTTATAAGAAGGATGCTCGAGAGTTACGCTGTTCTCGACTTGCAAAGCGTAATTTCTGCTAATATTACGAAAATAATTGCATAAATCCGTTGTGGCGGATTATCCGTTATCATTTCACGGACATCCGTTCATCCGTCAACAAAATCCGCTGGATCCGCTACGTCCGACATCGGTACTTTACACACCACCAAATATCAATATTTTGGAGTTTAGTAAATAGCTTTTGAAAAATCAGTGCACAAATATATCTTATTGTTTCAGCTTAAAAATCCTAGCATTGAAAGGATGTAGTATAAAAGGTGACTTTTGACTGGCATTTATAGCCTGGTTTATAACCTGTGGTGTGCAGCTTCTTAGTTGCAGACCTGTTATTATACAAATACATGTTTATTACATCAAAATGAGATCCTGCACTTGGCTGATGTTACATCAAAGGGTGCTGAAAAGGGATGCTTTATCCCCCTTGTATCCAGCTTGGCAGGCACTGTCCAACTTACTGTCATTATAATAATCTACATAGTTTCTATGTGAAAGCTTGTCCAATACACCAGTGTACGCGAAAAGTGTCAGTCTGTCACTTTTACACTAGCCCAAATCAAAGAGAGATTTACACTAGCCCAAATCAAAGTGTACTAGCTAGAACCATAACTATACTTGGTTAGGGCAATTCATATTTAGTAAAATTATTCAGATGACAAAATAAAAGATTTTTACCAATGCTTGAAAATCACGCTTAGCCTCTAGACAGTCGGGCTAGCATCAAGGGAGGTTTTACTAACCTGACAGTGTTTCTACTAGTCTGGGACTACAGGCTAGTGCTAAAATCCCAGACTGGCATATGTCAGGAGACAAGCACAAAACCATTGATGTGGAGTGCAACTTTTTTAGATCTATTATTATACATGTATTATCATAGTTTTCAACTAAAAATTTCTTATATTTATATTTGTTTTGTTTTATGCCATGGGCTTGTAGATTTGATAAAATTGAGTAGATCTTAGCATATCTGGGCCAGTCACCAAATTCTTTATTTTTGTGTGGGGGGCTGTGACACAAACAAACATTGAGGGCTAAGTAGTGGAAATACAAGAATAAGAGAACAGACAGCTTAATTATCACAGCATCTATTGAGATCAATAGACAATTTGGGAATATGAGGTTTTGCAAGTAAATACATTGAATAAATTTCAATTTCTTGTTTGTTTTGTTTTTTTGTTTTTTTTAGGAGTTAGATAAGAGACTTCAAGACATCAAAACTTCTGATAAAAAAATTAGGTAAGTTTCATATCTGAAATAACCAGAAACAGCCACATTTTTTTGTGATATTTTATTTTATGAACAATTTGGACATGAACCTGTAAGAAAATAAATATGATTTGGAATATTAATTTTTAACTTTTATGCTATACTTACAATTATGAAAATATAAACATGTAATTTTACCTGTAGATATGTAATTTTTTGTTATATGTGTGTCTGGGTTTATATATGTAAATATATTCTTGCTCGGTGAGATGGTAGATGATTTAAATTTGAAGTTGAGTTTTCTTTCTGGTATGAAGTCTTTGATTTTACTCTTTATAATTTATGTGATTATGATACAAATATGAGAGTTAATTTGATAATTAGATAACTATTTTATATGGAGCAATTAGAGCATAAACAATTAATTTTGATCAGAATGTGTATCTTTGCAGCCCAAAGAATTGAATTCAGTCATTTTATCAGAACTACAGATCTTACATTGTATAATATATAATACAGCATGACCAGTCAAAACATGCCAAAGATAAATTTTGATGTTAAAATCATGACTGAAGTTAGGCCAAAAAAGTAATAATCATGTTTCCAATAACGTGCCCTGAAAAAATATACCGAGAATGGATATATTTTATGACATTTTAACTGAAACTATGTCTTTTCACCTTGAAAGTCCAAATTTTTTTTACGGTAATTGGTTTGAAATTGGGAGGGTAGAGAAATCTGAAACAAACTTATTTTTTTAGACCTTATTGTTTTATTTTACAATTGCCATTTTGAAAGACTCATGAGAATGCATAAAATTAAATACAATATATTCAGGAATATTTTTATCCATGAAACAGGAAAAGGAAATCAAATAAGCTTAAACAAATTCCTAAATTAATCTTCAAATATAAGCATCTTTTCAGAAGATATATGCAAGAACACATTAATTTACAAATTGCTCCTGTTTAAGTTGCTCTCAATAATCGGTGGTAGTTTTCATCATTTTTTTCTTGGTGTTGTATTTGTTTTAAGCTCTATTATGGCTATGCATGTTTTGATGTTGTTTTGTGCACCCCATTTGCCCCACCCTCAGAGTGCTGCCCTCTCGTGGTAAAAAGAAACAACAAGCAATGTCCTCCTTCTCCACTAGGGACGTATCCTCGGCCTCGACACCAGGTGTCACTCCCATGCTGCAAGAAGATTCTACACGTACCCAATACCAGCCTCAGGTGAAAATCCTGCGAAGACAACCCAAAGATGACGATCAGAACAGTGCTGCCGCCAAGTGAGTAATAGGTTTCATAAGTGCACCTTCTGGTGTGGTAGATAAGTTATTTGTAAATTGCCTGTTCATTTGGGGTAAAAATAAATAACATTTTGTTTTTAGTGAACAAAATAAGTCTATTCTCATCCTAACAACCATTCTGAACAGTTTCGTTTTTCACAGAGATGAAAATTGGACATTTTATCTCAAAAATAGGACCAGGTTGTCATGATAAACAAGACCCTAAATATTCCTATTCTGGTAAACAATTTTTTTATTTATATTTTTTAGAAATAATGGACAAAAACCCATGAAGACTCTGGAACAACGAGAGGCGGAGTATGCAGAGGCCCGCATGAGGATATTTGGCTCTGCTAACCCAGACCTTCCCAGTCCTGAACAGATAGAAGCTGCAATAGGAAACGGGGAGCCAGAGTCTATACCAGAAAGGTGGGTAACATCCCTGATTCTGTACCAGAGAGGTGGGTCAGTTCTTACAGTAATATCCCAGATTCTGTATCAGAGAGGTGGGTCAATTCTCACAGTAATATCCCAGATTCTGTACCAGAGAGGACGGTCAATTCGCACAATAATATCCCAGATTCTCTATCAGAGAGATGGGTCAATTCCGACAGTAATATCCCAGATTCTCTATCAGAGAGGTGGGTCAATTCTCACAGTAATATCCCAGATTCTCTATCAGAGAGGTGGGTCAGTTCTCACAATAATATCCCAGATTCTCTATCCCAGATTCAAACGGTCAGTTCTCACAATAATATCCCAGACTCTGTACCAAAGAGGTGGGTCAATTCTCATAATTCTGATGGCCCTGACCCTACATTAGAAAGTTTGATTTAAAATGTAACTGATTTAACCAAAGTTATCATAGATTTGAAACATTATCAGACTTTTAGAAGTTATCTTTCTGTATATTTTTATGACTTTGATGACTTTCTATATATATATATATTTTTATGACTTTAGATGATGTGCAATCAGCCAGACCAGTGAACATTTTAAAATGAGGTTAATAATGATGTTCCATATTTTTTTTATTTATTTATTTATTTATTTATTTTTTTTTTTATCAGACCTCCGAGACTGCTGCAACAGATGGATGAGTTACGATTGTCGGAGAACAATGTTGCACGGCAGCCGATAGGTCCAGACGGAAGCAAGGGGTTCAATATGCCGAGGTAGTGACCAGGATCAAGACAGTGGCGCCACCAAACGTGCACAATTTATCATCTATTTCAAGAATTTTTGTTGAGGTTTAAGAGGATTGACTACTACAAGATCAACACCAATGGATACAAGACATGATTTGTTGCAAAATTTGTAAAGGATAAAATCTGTAAAATGCCCAGCGTTGCTACCAGTGCCGAACTCTTGGAGCACAAACGGTAAAATGTAATTGATGAGGCAACGATTTAAAGATTATATAAGCTGATCCATTGGGAATAATGGTTTCCATGGCAATTTGTATCATAGTTGCTTTCAACAACAAAATTAATGCTGGCAAGTAAACATATATGAGATGGGTGTCATGGCAACCATTAATTTCAAACTGGTTACAGCAGAAGTGATATAAATGGATATTTGGGCAATTAGTTCAAGTGATTTTGTAACCATGGTAACATCATGTATGTAACCATGGAGATAAGACTAGAAAGTATGATGATCCATGGTATTATAATAATCTCTTATGTAGCCAAGGCAACCGACATAAATGTCAGTTGAAGCCACTACAAAAAAGTCTTAAACCTGGTGCATCCATGGCAACAGATAAAGGTCGTCATAGCAACTGGGGAACAAGTTATGGTATAACAATTCCATGTGTATAGTGTGTCTGAAACCTGATGAAGACATGCAAACACATAAAGGTGACAGTCCTGTTGAGACTATTGGTACAAGATTGAAATCTTGCGTAGTCATGGTGATGACCAGTGTTGCCTGTGACAACCAAGTCAAGTGCACCCAGGTTGCATGGTAACAAGTCAGATAACTGGCCAAACCAGATATCTAGGGATTGAGTTAGCCAAGTGTAGATTCTGGGAGACAGTAACTTTAGTGATGGTTGCTATGGTAACATGAAAAAAACAAAAGTTAGACAAACTCTCAGATGATTCATTTCACAATGCATTGGGACTATGGAAATCTTTCAAAATTGATATGGTAACCATGGCAACCGCATGACAAAGATGGAGACTCAGCAGCTGTGATAACATATCATAGTGAGTAGAGATTTGTCCCTTAGCCTTCATAAAGGTGATGCATGGTAACCATGGCAACATACCATTTGCTTTGTGGATGGGCTACCATGGCAACAAGCTTGTAATGGTCAAGATGTGGCAGTAAGAAGATGCATATATGTAACTTGAAGTGAATCACATGACCGTGATAATTCAAGTTATAAACTTTTTTGTACTTACACTAACAGATAAACACAAAGAAGGTCAGATTGTATACTGTCTATACTAAACAGATTTGTTCAATATTAAATAGTCATTGCATGCATAAATCCATTTTCAGGACAAATAATTTCATATGGTTATTCAAAATTAAGGATGAAGCAAACTTTATCACAAAAGTCAACAAACTTATGCGATTTATATACCCATACCAAGAGCTTGTTTGCTTGATGGTCATCATCATATACTAACTGAAAAAAATTGTCAGTATTCAAGACATCTTTAGCATGAATTTCTCCTAAATATTGAAATGAGAGACTTGATATATAGGAACATGTTTGCAAAGTCACTGAGATGTTTTTATATTTATGAAGCATGTGTGGTTTATATTATCTAATGAGGTAACAACAGCCATGGATTATTTGAGATAGATATTAGGATTAAGTGCAGAACCCTTTTAAATAAACTGAATCAGATGCAGACCAATCAAAACTAAATATTGGTCGAGTTCATGTCCGAGTTTGTCAAAGTTCGACAGGCATTGACCAACATAGCACAGGTACCATACAATTTAAAATTTAAATGTTAATTTAGGGTGATTATTGTTTGTGAGAAATACGGAACATTGCATGTCATCTGGTGGGCAACTACTTTTTCTGTATAATGTGCTGATATCGACCTCCATTGCATGAAAACAATGGAAAACCACTGCAGTCAAATTTTGTTGTTTGCATATGACCTTGCAAGATCCATTTAAGGGTCACAAATTTTAACTGACCTTGTAGTACATATATCACCCACATGACTATCACAAGGTCATTTGCATGTCTAAGGTAAACAAATTATCCTTTGCTGTTTGCCACACATGCAAAGGTACACCGTAATGCCACTAATTAAAATAGCACATTTTTATATTGAAGCTTTCATAGAGAAAGGCTTCTCCTATTTGACAAATATGGTAGTTATAGTTCAGCAGCAAAATCCAGATATCTTCCAAGTAATAATCCATATATGATGAACTGCCCTCTCATTGTTTGGGGGAGCAATTTGTAAAATATTCAAAAATAACTAGGAAGGATTTGTTGACAGTCCTGAGCAAGGTGACCTCTTTTATATAAAAAAACAGTAAAAACTCCCATTTTCAAAATAAATAGACTTATTTTTTCTTCATATGGTTTTGTTGGTGGAAAACTGAACTATATTATCTTGATAGAGTGTTTTAAATATGGGCTGAAATATTTTTTGCTCTTGCTCTGTTTGAATCAGTCAAATAATGAAAAGCATTTGTGAAAGAGCTGAAAAGTTACTGGAACTCTCTAAAAGTTGTGTGCTTAGGGTAACCTAGCAAGCTCCAACTTCAAACTCTGTCTTCATATTCTATACATAAATCTCCAGGTCTTTTAAGATACAATGTCAAGAGAAGGGATGACAGATTGTTTGAATCGGATGATGTAAATGTATATTTATGTATATTAATGCATGTTAATTAATGTATATAATTAAGATAAGGGAAGGGTGTGTAAATATGGAACAGGAATATTGAGGTCATTATAGACAATGGACAGCAAAGATTCTGTGATTTTAGACATGGACCATTCTCACTGATTGAGTGGGCCCTGCTGCCACCTGGTGTGTTAAAATTTGTCATGCATGGGTGGATTTTGTCGATGCAAAATTTGGCTAATTTGTTACGAATGTTGATCTGAAATGACTTAATATTTCAATCAGCTTATGATATCGATAACTGTCTTTTTATTCTTCAAAAATTTCCAAACCTGGTTAGTTTTTTTTTTCTCTCTCTCTCCCTCTCTTTATGTGCATTTCTGCCAAAATATTAATATGTTCCTTTTAAAACAAACAAAATGGTAGTCATCATATCAGCTGGCTTATATCTACAAGCCTATCCCAGCATGCATTGTACATGACACGAGACACCTGGTGGATCACAAATGCTAAAACTCAAGCAATGAGAATAGAAAGCCGCCCCTTAGTCAAGTCCCGCCAGGATTCCCAGCCAGGAACCAGTGGGATTTATGGTACACCTGATCTGATTGGTGGATTGAGGCTGTTAAATGGCTGAAAGTTGGCTAAAGAAATGAGAGAGAAGAATCTATGAAAAATATATGTGAATTAGAGAAATGACCCTGGAAGGAAACATGATATATTTACAACTAAATAATATCAATGCTCCACAAGTAAAAGCGAACCCAATATGAAAATAGATAATTACTTCACATACAAATCTATGGATATTGATCAAATGGAAAGTAAAACTAGTACACACATCCACAGAAGTTAGTATGATTAGGACAATTGCCCATGAAAACTAGTAATATCAGGAACATTAATATGCAAATACTAGTATGATTAGGACATCGATCCATAAAAGACTAGTAACATTGAGATATTGATCCGCAAAGACTAGTAACATTGAGATATTGATCCGCAAAGACTAGTAACATTGGGACATTGATCCACAAAGACTAGTAACATTGGGACATTGATCCACAAAGACTAGTAACATTGAGATATTGATCCGCAAAGACTAGTAACATTGGGGCATTGATCCACAAAGACTAGTAACATTGGGACATTGATCCACAAAGACTAGTAACATTGAGATATTGATCCGCAAAGACTAGTAACATTAGGGCATTGATTCACAAGGACACTGACCGACAGTAGCATTAGGACACAACACAATTTGGGAATTACTTAATGGATTTGATCACATCAGCCATTTCTCAGCTGCGATCCATCATGGGTTTTATATGGGTGAATACCAGTTGCTTTTTGTAACAATTTGACATGAGTCTTAACAAAAGAACATGTTGAAAGCTGAATTTTAAAATGCATTGATAACATATGAGTACAGGGCACATCATTAAGCTCTGGCCCGATGGCCATGAAGAGTTTTTGGCTTCTTGATTAGTATAATCTAGTGGTCCAGATTTAAGTGAAAATTTCTATTATTTTCATTGTTTTATGTCATGGTCCAAAAAGTGGTACAAAAAGTCTGGTGAGTCTGAGAAAATCTTTGGCCATTTGGGCTATTGACAGAAATTCTTAATGTCAAGGCCTGAAGTGAAATATGTATCTGTAGGGGTGAAAACATCTGTTTTATATTAAAGGACAACACTCCATATGCATTGTTTTAAAATTGTTATATCACTGTGTTCATATATTTGTATAAAAATGTAATGTGAAAGTTGTGTTGTCCTTTAAGACCAGGATACAATATATGTAACTATTGTGACTGACAAATGCAAAATTATTACTCGATAGTTTGAGTGAAGTATTAAACAGATGGTCAAACAAATTCTAAATTTCATTTCCTTGACAAAGACACAATTTAAGATAGTGAATGTTACACAACAGATCATTATCAGTACTTTAAAAAAGCAAAACAAAACAAAAAGAAACTATCTCACTCTTATGTGCTTCACCAAAGAAATATTTTTGAATTGATTCAAGATACATTTGCCTTTAACAAACAAATTATAAATTGTTCAGATTTTATCAAAGATGAAATGGTTTATGAGGATTATGTTTTTTCATTGCTAACTTAGGAAAATGCTAATCTTGCAATTTATCTTTTTTTATGATATCCTTTCACAAGTCTTTTTTTTTTCAGCATGAGAATATGTGGTTAAAGCATATTTATTCTTTTGTTTTAGAAAAATAACAATAATTTGTTCAGGTTCGAAAGAAGATATTTAAATGAAAAGAACAAGGTATAAAAAATGTCCATCATCAAATATATTTATACATGATTTGTGATTGTAAATTTCAGAATAAAAGATAAAGAATATTATATTTGTTTGGAAGCCTTTTGTTTGACAGAAATAAAAAACATTTTACATTCCAATAAAAGTTGATGAAAGTTCCCAACATGGAGACTAATTATTATTAGTGAAATGGTGTCTTTATGTGTCCTTTCAGCAACTATGGCCATATCAGATTTATTTTCAAGCCATTTAACCAGTGTGAAGGTAGAACTACCAGCGATTGGAATCAAACCCACCACCTCCCATCCTCCATTAAAGTCACCAAGAAAAGCACAGCCACAGATCAAATGCACTGTTAGATGTGCTAGTGGGACAGGTGTAATCATTAGTAGCTAGACCAAATATATTTGGACCTTAAGACCAATTTGAAATCTAAATTATCTAAATTGCAGGTGATAAGAGGTTAACAGTGAAAACAGGTCAACAGTGAAAACAAGTTGAGTGTAATTTAAGTGATAAGGTTAATAGTGATGACAGGTTAAGTCTATAAGTGATAACGGATTATCAAAGATAAACGATAACAGGTAAACCATGATAAATGAAAACAGTTCAAGTGTATAAGTGATAACAGGTTAACATTGATAACAAGTGAACAGTGATAAGTGTATTCATGATAACTGGTTAACAGTGATAACAAGTTAACAATGAAAACTGGCTAACAGTGATACCAAGTTAACAGGTTAACAGTGATAACAAGTTAACAGTGATAACAGGTTAACACTGATAACAGGTTAACTGTGAAAACAGGTTAACAGTGATAAGTGATAACAGGTTTACATTTATTGAACAATTTGCTTTATTTTCATTATAAACAAGTGCCTTCGGCTGGGAAAGGATGCCGTCTTTCACTGTTGTAGCTATCTCTCACTTATGCAGCTGTCTCTCCCTTGTACAGCTGTCTCACCTATGTAGCTGTCTCACTTGTGTAGCTATCTCTCACTACTATGACTGTCTCTTATTGTAACTATCTCTCATTAATGCAGCTGTCTCACCCTTGTACAGCTATCTCTCTCTGATGCAGTTGTCTCACATGTGCAGCTATCTCTCTCTAACTGTCTCTCACTGTTGTAACTATTTCTCACTTATGCAGCTGTCTCTACCTTGTACAGCTATTTCTCACTTGTATCTCACTGCTGTAACTATCTCTCACTTGTACAGCTATCTCTCACTTATGCAGCTGTCTCTCACTGTTGTAACTATCTCTTACTATCTGTCACTGATGCAACTATTTATCTCTCATTGTTGTAACTGTCACATACTGTTTGTAACTATCTCTAACCTGTGCAGCTGCCTCACCTATGCAGCTGTCTCTCACTTATGCACCTATCTCTCACTTATGCAGCTATCTATCACTGTTGTAACTGTCTTTCACTTGTGCAGCTGTCTCACAATCATAACTGTCTCTGTAATTATCTCTCACGTGTGCAGCTGTCTCTCACCTATGCAGCTGTCTCTCACATGTGCAGCTGTCTGTCACTTATGCAGCTGTCTCATTTATGAGTAACTATCTCAATATGCAGCTGTCTCACACTGGTGTAGCTGTCTAAGTAATGTTTTGAGATTTATCTTGCCCTTTGTGCAAAACTTTGTGGGACCTCCACTGGCTCAATAATTAGGTCAATTGCTGATGGTTGAAAACAAAGCTCTAATACAGAAATATAGGCATATTGTGGGTAATATTTTATATCTAACATAATTCTGACCAAAAAAACGAGTGAAAACCACTTTATACCTAATGCACATTTTGCGCAAAACATTGCATTAACTTGCAAAATAAAACTGAAGTGGAGACTGGTTTAGCGTCACCAGATGGCAGGCAACGTGGTTGATGGAACAGTGAGATCGCACTCTCTTTTCAGTGGCGATTTTTTTTGCAGCCCATGCCTCACACAGCAACTTTTTTTTTCAAATCTTGTCACACTTCCTCTCTGATCGCGTTCGTGGTTTTTTTATATAGTATGTGATATCTGATATAGCTAGATGCACTTTAAGAAGAATTGTCAATGAAAAGTACAAATTGATGTCCAGATGTCCTTGTATCAGGATCAGACTGTTCTTGTATGTAAAATTGAGTTTAAGGTGATTAATGATATTTCTTTATTTGTGCATCAATTTAAAGAACACGTTTCTCATTTTTTGAGTAGGGCATGCTGCCACCTGGTGTGTTAAAATATGTCACACATGAAGGAACTTTATCGACATGTGAGATTAGCTCAGTACATGCATTTGCTGTCAAAATATTTATGTATTCCACTCACAGCATACAGAATGGTCAGCATGCATTGTAGTTGACACAAGAGACAGCTGGTGGCTCAGAAAATAGTCTTAATAGACATGACAGCCCCCAAGCGAAAAGGGTCCAAATGGACACTCGATAAAGTCATTCCAAGTTGTCCTGATGAATTCATTCCAAGTTGTCCTGATGATGTCATTCCAAGTTGTCCTGATGAATTCATTCCAAGTTGTCCTGATGAATTCATTCCAAGTTGCCCTGATGAAGTCATTCCAAGTTGCCCTGATGAATTCATTCCAAGTTGCCCTGATAATGTCATTCCAAGTTGTCCTGATGAAGTCATTCCAAGTTGCCCTGATGAAGTCATTCCAAGTTGCCCTGATAATGTCATTCCAAGTTGTCCTGATGAAGTCATTTAAAGTTGTCCTGATGAATTCATTCCAAGTTGTCCTGATGATGTCATTCCAAGTTGTCCTGATGAATTCATTCCAAGTTGTCCTGATGAATTCATTCCAAGTTGCCCTGATGAAGTCATTCCAAGTTGCCCTGATAATGTCATTCCAAGTTGTCCTGATGAAGTCATTTCAAGTTGCCCTGATGAATTCATTCCAATTTGCCCTTAAGAGTTCATTCCAAGTTGTCCTGATGAAGTCATTCCAACTTGCCCTGATGAATTCATTCCAATTTGCCCTTATGATGTCATTCCAAGTTGCCTTTATGGTGTCATTCCAAATTGTCCTGATGATGTCATTCCAGGTCGCCCAGATGAAGTCATTCCATGTTGCCCTGATGATGTCATTCCAACGCCATAATATCAACAAACGTCCATTTGGTGAGTGTAACACTTTGTGGAGTTTATTCTGCACGATACAAAACCCGGGAGGAAGTCCGGGAAACGGAACGAACATAATGGCGTGACTGCTCTTTTCTCCCTTTCCCTCTCCATATATCCATCAAATACACATATATAGACAGTATATAGACTATATTAAGTAAACATTAAACAATGAAAATATGGAAATATTGTGAGCAGAAAATGACATAGTCTTTTACACAATACACTGTAACGGAAATGGTGCTTGAACAATGTTAAAACATGATATTGAACTACAGTCTTATCACTCAATGTCCATGAGTGTAATAAAGTTCCATATTTGTAATGATTAATTGAAATAAACAATATAAACCAATAACTACAAAGTCTTCAAGAGTTAGTTGTTCACAAGCAATGTTCACAAGTAATGTTCACAAGTAATGTAGATGAAAACCATATTATCCATGTACAAGGTTATATACAGTGATGCTGATATCAGTCACAACTCCACCTATCAGCACATTGATGTGACACAATATGTGAGCTACTATGATAATTATACAGGGCAGCGTTCGGCGTACACCCTTTGAGTTATATCCACAACACAGGCACATGATTTAGGGCAGCGTTCGGCGTACACCCTTTGATAATGGACAGATATATATACAGGTGGCACACAAGTGGAATGAATGTATATCAATTGCTCACACATATGGCACAGGCTAGCACATGACTCTACACACATGGGAGCTTTAGTTCATGTCCCACTCATCACTGGACTGCCATAATGGTTTCTTCCTTGAACGGGTTGACCGTCTGGGGGACGGAAGTGCACTTGCCTCTGGTACACTAGGAGGCTCCATAGACGTCATGGTGGGAGTCTCATCCATGTGGGATCCAGTGTCAGTGGGAGGAACTGGAGGATCAGGTTCCATAGGGGGAACACTGATGTCTGGAGGTATGTCCGGCTGAGACTGTGGGTCTGGAACCTGTTCATTCATACACTCCATGGTCGGCTCAGATTGAATAGTTGTGTAGGAGGGTTGTTGTGGGATACAGTCCTCTGAGTCATTAGGAGTACTATCCTTGTGCAAGCCTCTGACAGGGCCATGACTTCCGCTATCCAAATTGTTGGGGGTCACAGGGTAACAGTCACATGTGCGCATATCATATGTCTTAGAGCGGAACTGTGATTGAGAGAACTTCCGAACTTGGCATTTGTCATCCCGAACACTGCATACCATGTATTTGTCCCGTGCTCTAGTCTTGTCACGATCCCCTTTAATATAAACCAAATCACCGACCTGCAGTGACTGATAACTGGGGGGACCTCGACCGCGGGCTTTGGACTTGGCACTGGATGGGTGATTCAGATGGCGAGATAACTGCTTCTGTAGGATTATCTGCCGATCTGTAATGGGAAGCTGTTCCCCTGTGAGCTGATCTCTCTGGGTCCATATCTCCCTGGCGGACAACCCATTGGTCCTGATTCTGGTGTTCATATTGGCGGTGGCCAATGCGAGTGAGACCTTTGACAAGGGGCCTCCCTCTGGGGCTATGTTCAAACACTCCAAGCCAAATTCTCTGACAGCGTTTTCGGCAACAGGGTTCTTGTTGATATTCTTAGCTTGGCCGATATCAAGTGTAACTCCATATTGCTTGAGAAGAGGGTCATCCACGAGAGCCTGGAAGCCTGGAGCAGGGTCCACTCTCACCCTACAGCCGCCATCACCAAGACTGCGGAGCTCGGCACACAATGATAAAATACCATCGCGTAACTGCTGGTGCTGTTCACTCTCAAGGAAACAGGATGTGGTGAATGAGGATACGGTCTCACGTACTAGCAGAATGAGTTGGCGATGTCTTTTGACAACATCTGCCGCAAACTGAGCCCCAATGACATCAGGTGGTGGTGTGGAAGTCTGGGGGTGCAAATGGGTCGGCACTGACTTCAGAGATGAGCATTGATGGCAAGACTCAGTTGCTAGACCAACAGCTCTATCGATATCCAGAGCATAGAAGCTTCGTGTGAATACTTGTTTGAGCTGGTTTTGGGAGGGATGATGAAATTTGATGTGTAGGGCTGTAAGTAGACCTTCAAGAATGCTGCGTGGAACGACAATCTTCTCACGGAGAGGTTGGAATGGCTGCTCGTCCCTGACCACAAGGACGCCATCTCGTGAAACCACAACGCATCTCAGGTACCGTTTGACATCAGTCAGTCTAGTAGATTTCTTGGACGGTCTCGTACCCTGTGTGAGGTGTGAATGAGTACGTCGGAGTGATTGGCATTCCTGTTGAGTGGCTAACCAGGCAGCCCGGCTTGTGAAGGGCATTTTCATGGAACCATCAAGAACCTCTTTCACAGATAGACCTCGGACTACAGACTCCTCCGCAGCTGCTACAAACTTACAGACTTGGCAGCTAGCATCTGTGCACTCAGCTGGATGGCGACTGGTATAATCAGATGGAAGGTTGGCAGCCCCAGATACATGGCGTACATGGACATGGTACCTGCTCACGGTAGCCAGGAAGGTTGTGACCCTGGCGCTTGCTGAGAATTCTCCTCTACACAGTTTACTGTACGCCTGGACACAAGGCTTGCTGTCAGTGAGAACCTGAGTCACTTGATGTGACTGAACTATGAATGGAGCAAACTGCCGTACTGCTGCACTGATTGCCAGGGCCTCTATTTCGCAAGGAAGCCAGGCGACTTGGTGTTTCTTCAGTTTAGCATTGAAAAAGCCACATAGCATCAGCTTTCCATCCCTCAGGGCATATAATGTAGCAGCGAGGCCTCCGGATCCAACAGCTGCATCAGTGACTATCCAGATTGAATCCTCCGCTCTGGGCATGGTAATCTGTTTGCAGTTCTGCAGAGCCTTCTGTGCCACTCTGAATAACTCCAATCAGTTCTGAGGTCCACTCCAACTTCTCCTTTGACTCTCTCCCAGCCGTGAGCTGCTCTAGTGGGTATAGTAACTCTGCATAATTCTTCAAAACTGTTGTCCTGATTATGTCATTCCAAGTTGTCCTGATGAAGTCATTTCAAGTTGCCCTGATGAATTCATTCCAATTTGCCCTTAAGAGTTCATTCCAAGTTGTCCTGATGATGTCATTCCAAATTGCCCTTAAGAGGCCTTAAGAGAACCAGGTAAAGTCATTCCAATCTACTTGAATTGTAGTCATTCCAAGTTACCCTCAGTCAAATCAATCAAAGTTAAAAATGAAATGTTTATTATTCATATCTGCACTTATTCATATATGTTCTTGTACATGTCCTCACAGTGTCTGTAAGCAAGTGAGCCAGTTAGAATTCTGGCAGACTTTGTCTGAAGCTGTGGGAGTCTTAGTTTATCAGTTTGTGTACAGCTTTTGCAAAGATATTGCAAAGATATTGTACAGCAAGGATAGAGTTTCTTTGGGCAGAGTCTCCTCAGCATCCTTATTTTGCCTCTGAGCCTTTTTGCCATAGAATCAATATGTGTACCTCGCCTTAATGTCTATTCTGCAATGAAACCTAGGAATAAGAATAAAAAGATGTTAAAGAAATTGAAATCTTGTTTTATGCAATGTTAGATTACAAACAAGCTTTTAACACACTTATCTTTGTTGTCACGAGTATTACTACTATTGCTACTGCTGCTGCTACTGCTACTGCTACTGCTACTGCTATTGCTACTGCTACTGCTACTGCTACTACGACTGCAACTTTGATTTCTTTTGACAAATTGGTAAATGAAAAGAATGTTTGGCAATCAGATATATATATAGTTGTTTGGAAATCCTCTTTACTGTTGTGTCACAATCTGCAGAACATTTCTCTTCAAACGTGATAAAGCAGATCTTCGAGTAATATTATCACTGGGGAGTTAAAATGAAAAGGGAACTTTTTCCCATACTTCTTTAAAAATATTCTATTTTGGTGTAAAAAGAAAGTTGTTCCCTCATCAAATCTGTCACCAGTAGGCACTCACCACCAACATCCAAAACCTGCCTTAAACAAAGTATAAAGCTGTAGTAGTAATATAATTTTTTGGGACATTTAAAAAAAAAAGTCCAATATCTGATATCAAATATACTTCACGCTCGTGCTGTTTCACAGTTATTTTTGTCAAATGTTCAACTCGTTTTATCACACATATTTCTTTATTTAAAAGTTTTCATTAAATGGATTTTTGCCTTTCTCATTTTCGACTGATCACGTATTTAAGAAGGATGATATGGATAATTATGATCTCAATAAATTTGCCTGTATTTTATGTGAAAATTAAATCGAATTTGTACTGCTTATATCACTAAAACGCAAAATTTAAACAGTAGTTATGTTGCAACTTTTAATAATTATTTTGCCTACACAAAAAGTGCCTAAAGTACTAGCTGGTGCAACATAAACTGCCAAAAGAAGAGATCCCCAGTTACTCATCATAAACAGCCGGGCATTGAGTCCCGGTAACTGGACTCCCATCTTTATCCCGTCTTTGCAACCTGAATGTAATGCGCTGATGAAATCATAAAAAACGCAAAGAACAAAAAAAAATCAATTCACATTCCAGTTGCTCCCTGAACTTCCCCACTAGATGTGTATGTCATATTTGTAAGCCATGAACTCAATCCAGATGGCCAGTGAGATGAATGTATAAATGCATTTATTAGTTCCTTATGTTGTGCACAATAACATCAATTGATGACTGATGACATTTTTGAAAATTGTTATAAATCAGTTTGATGTTATGAGCTTATTGCGGTTGAATAGTTCACATCACAGTCATATACACTGGAGCCCTGGGCCGTGGCGCGGTTGGTTAGAGCGCCAGCTTATTAGCACCAGTTCTGTGGTGATTCAAAGGTCGTGGGTTCGATCCCCGGCCGTGACGAGATTGAATTCATGATTCATGATGGTTGTCATGTCAAAGACCTGCGACATGACAATCCAGTGAGGCAGCAATATGTCTGCTACAAGTAGGTCTCATCACGAAATGATTGGAATAATGTTAAAATTGATGTAAAACCCCAAACAAACAAACAAACCCATCCACTGAAAATATTTGCATCATTATTTTCTCTATAATTATGTAATCAATTATTCACGGTCAGAGGTGGTCCGTTATTTCTGCAAAGTATTTATGAATTACTTAATCAGAGACAAATGTATAAGTGAGGCATAAAAAGATATCTACATATTTATACCATGAAGAAAAACAATAAATATCCAAAGAAAACGTGTGAATTTTCTCCATACACAACAAACTCGAGACTCTGCTTTGCTACCTCTGTTTCCCTTAATCCCAGTAGATTTATAAGGGATTTATAAGATTTATAAGGGATGTGATCCTTTTTATATGTATTGTCATGATCACATATTGAAATTATATAAAAGTTTCACATTATAGTTAAACAAAAGTCGTCTTCTATGGTAATGAAAAAACGAGAAGAAAATGCATTCAAATTATTGAAGGCTTCTTTTGCAACTTCTAAAAGAATCTCTTGCAATGCTAAGAAGACTTCCATTGCAATGTCCAAAAATACTTCCATTGCAATTCTTTAAAAACTTCTATTGCAATCCTAAAAAAAGACTTCTACTGAAATCGCTAAAAAAATTCTATTGAAATCCCTGTAAACAACGTATATTGCAATAAGACTTCTTTGGAAAAAATAAGATACTCACAAAAATGTATCTATATCTTGGAATTATGAACATTCAAACACTTTTAATTCTGAGTTTAGGTTACACTGTAGTGTGGGCACTTTTGGACAAATTATGTATTTATAGGTAACGAAGTCAAAAACATTGAATAAATAATAACTATATCAAAATGTTCTTCATGTCCATTCTTTAGAAGTATAAAAAATTACTTTTTACAGTGATTTCATTTGAAAACCTCACATCTTCACATCGCATTAGTCACGCTAAATATTTAATTTCGATCATCTTGAGTTTCAACGTGTGATCTGTGTTACATAAATTTAGTTATATCATTATTATTTGGAGATATCATTATATTATTTTAGATATTATTCATTAATATATATATATATATATATATATATATATATATATATATATATATATATATATATATATATATATATGTATATATATATATATATATATATATATATATGTATATATATATATATATATATATATATATATATATATATATATATATATATGTATATATATATATATATATATATGTATATATATATATATATATATATATATATATATATATATATATATATATATATATATATATATATATATATATATATATATATATATATATATATATATATACACGTTTAAACCTTTGTATGTTATTGCTTCTGAGCAAGAATGAGTAATGTATGTGACATCAACAACATGAACAAGGGACAAAGTTAAAAACAATCACATGAAACACTTGAGGGTAAACAAAATATCTCTCCAGTTAATTTTGACAGAAGTAAAGTATATTATTCGAGTCAAAGGGGATTATGTCATCATAATATATATTAGGTTGGAATTTGAAGACAAAACAAGAAGTACAATACACAGCGATATGATGAGACCTATGACTATGTATTGTCTGCCGGTCATGTTTGGCATCTGCCAGTCACGTGACCTAGTGTCCTCTCGGACAAGAAGCGAGTTCATCTCCACTCGTAGGTTGTCAGGTGCGAGAAGCCAGAAAACTCTGAAACTCCTAGAAAAAGCCCAGCAGATTTCATCAGAATCATCTTCAGGTATGTGTCCTCTTGTTCACAACACATAGAAGTGTGTACTCAGTTCAATCGCAACATCATTCATTTGAAAATTACACATGGAAAATGTCTATCACAGTTCAGGATATTTGATGTGATTACCGTAAAATCGATAGCTCACAAGGGTCATTTAGGAATAAAATATATCTCCATAAAACTGCTTCAAATAGCAAACAAAACATGGTATACTCCTCATATTCAAACCGTGTTAACAGTAAAAATGTTGCCTTAGTGATATGAAAGATTTTGGGGTTTAGAAATAAGCTTCATTAAGTTCATATTTGTTCAGGGCAGGTGCGCTGAGATCTATTTATAGAACAATGCTTATTGGGTTTGATAACTGGGGCAGGCAGAATCTGGGCAGAGGAGACAGGCCAGCTATGGAGACAGGACAGCTATGGGGATAGGCCAGGTATGGAGACAGGGGAGACAGGCCAGGTATGGAGACAGGCCAGGTATGGAGACAGACAGGCCAGATATGGAGATAGGCCATGTATACGGAGACAGGCCAGTTTTAGAGACAGGTCAGGTATGGAGACAGGCCAGGTATGGAGACAGGTCATGTATGGAGAAAGGCCAGGTATGGAGACAGGTCAGGTATAGAGACAGGCCAGGTATGGAGACAGGTCATGTATGGAGAAAGGCCAGTTATGGAGACAGGCCAGGTATAGAGACAGGGGAGACAGGCCAGGTATAGAGACAGGCCAGGTATTGAGACTGGCCAGGTATAGGGACAGGCCAGGTATGGAGACAGGGGAGACAGGCCAGGTATGGAGACATGCCAGGTATAGAGACAGGCCAGGTATGCAGACAGGGGAGACAGGCCAGGTATGAAGATAGGCCAGGTATAGAGACAGGCCAGGTATGGAGACAAGGGAGACAGGCAAGGTATGGAGACAGGCCAGATATGGAGATAGGCCATGTATGGAGACAGGCCAGGTATAGAGACAGGCCAGGTATGGAGACAGGCCAGGTATGGAGACAGGCCAGGTATGGAGACAGGCCAGGTATAGAGACAGGCCAGGTATAGGGACAGGCCAGGTATGGAGACAGGGGAGACAGGCCAGGTATGGAGATAGGCCAGGTATAGAGACAGGCCAGGTATAGAGACAGGCCAGGTATAGAGACAGGCAATGTATAGAGACAGGTCAGGCATGGAGACAGGCCAGGTATAGAGGCAAGCCAGGTATAGAGGGAGGTCAGGTATAGAGGCAGGCCAGGTATGGAGACAGGGGAGATAGGCCAGGTATAGAGACAGGCCATGTATGGAGACAGGCCAGGTATAGAAGCAGGCCAGGTATGGAGACAGGGGAAACGGGCCAGGTATAGAGACAGGCCAGGTATGGAGAGAGAGGGTATAACAATTATTCTAGAGTTAATATGGCAGTAAAACATGAATGGTGACTTGCACAGGTATCTTTTCAGAGGCCAGACGTAGGACAATGGCTCATTATAATCACAAATATCTCTTTCTGATTCATGCCAAAGGAGACAATAATGTTTTGAACATGATTTGTTGTGTTCTTGGATGTATTATGTTGCTAAATTCCAGTCAACATTTTGCTAGGATATTGCATGTCAGTATTTAAAGCAGCCGGTGTACAGCATTTGGTTGATTTACATGATCCCAACTTTACTTCAAATTGTCTCATCATTTTATAAAGAGACAAAAGTCACATATAAGTGTTTTGTTTTAGCAATGTCTCTGAAACTTGCATAATTTGAGTATGAACTGTATAAATTTGATTGCATATTTTTCAATTTTGATCCGAGAATAATAATAATAAACATTTATTTAGCACTATTTCATACTAGGACTGCTCATGGCGCTTACATAGTTTCATATAATTTTTCAGGACACATTATGGGAAACAAGGCTGTTACTTTTTTTGGCCTGAAGAATTTTTGAGATATTAGCTTGAAAAGCCAGAAGTGTTAAACATAATGGAAGAAACAGGAAAGGTGAAAATAGAAATTTGAAAAGGGAAATGAGTCTTAAGTGATTTTATGGAAGATATATTTAGCAAATTTATCTGATTTGAACAACAGCCACATGGGCTAAGATCATGGCAGAAACATATGACAGGCGAAAAGGGTCCTAATGGACTAGATTTTCGAAAATGAGTTGAGGCATCACTCGATAAAAATTACCACTTTCGATATCAAATTACCTTCTTAAAGGGTCACACGGTGACCTTCAGACGACCTTGATCTTGACACAGGTCAGATCAATAAAGAGTAGCTTGCTTGCAAAGGTAAAGAGGAAAGAGAGGCAAAAAGGCACTGGAAATGAAGCCAAAATAACAAAATTGTAGCCCTTTGGCCAAGCATGGTTTGACCAGGAGGCAGATTCTAGAATTCAACCTATATAAGGCCCTTATGGGGGTTGCTTGATGGGGAGGAGACCATACGAATATGCTTTTTCGCTATATGCTGTCACCTTGATCTTCTCTGAAACTACTGGTCAGAGTTCTTAGCAATTAAAAGGAAAGATGTTATATTTTCAGAGGACCAATTCTGTCTATCATCCATAAGGCTCAGATTTGTGTATTTTTTATGATTTTTCTAAGATCTAATAGCTATTATCACTGAGTTTTCAAGGAGGCTGCCATTTTGAATAACATCAAACTCCACCAGAGGGCGACGTGGTGAACCTAATCTGGGTTGGCCAGAGGTAATAGTTTGCGTGTGCCTCTGGTGGACAGTGTGGAATAACATTGACAAGTTTAGCCAATGAGAATTGAGATAACAACTTGGGGCATAATTCACTATATTATATGCATTTTAATTGGTCAAAATTTTCATCTGCTCAAGTCTGCTTGAGGAAAGGATTTAAATAATCATTTAGGAAGCAGCAATTTCCAGAAAATGTTCACAAAAAGGCAATGATCACAAAATGTTCACAAAAAGGCAAGGTCATTGGCCGATGTTTGAAAGCACCAGATGCTCCAAAAACAGACGAATGTTTTGTCATAGAAATAACTGCCCCGTTGGAAAATAATGACACAAAAATGTTAGAAGACCTAGAAGGCAACTGAACCAAACTGTCTGCCAGTTTTTAGAACAAAACATTTTGCTTTCATGATTGAGTCACTGTCAATCACATATATGTCAGATCTCTGGCAAAGGCCTTTAAAAAAGTTTGAATATACTTTAATATAGAAAAGGAGAAATTAATTTATTGATTAATAATAACTATATCAGCAATCAACATTTCTAATATCAGCACTCAATATTTCTAATTTTGGATATTATCCATGTTATCAATATCTTGATAATGAATAATTTCAAGTTAGGAAAATACAGTATTGCAGTGTCAATAATAAGTTATAGAATATGTGCAGTCAGATGCATAATGCTTTCCATTTTCAACAGCATTATCTAAACATTAAATATATTGTCTAAATTATGAAGTAAATTTAGAGTAAATTCACTGATTCCAAATTGTACTGGCAATATCCCAGTTCTCAATTGTTCTAGAATAGACCTATAAGTATAGTTATTACCCTCCAAAACAGGACTTCTCTATCATATCAGTCCCTGCCATCCAAGATAAAAAGGTGCTCACAGAATCGACTGCAAGTCATGACTATTCATCAAAATCTGGTTGAGAAGTGATTGTTGACAGAATAAATGACTATTCATACAGATTCTTATTGGTTAGTGTCTCGGTCATTTAAATGATTACAGGTCGTGACCTGAGATTTTTCAATTCTGATTGTATGATATTTGAGTGGGTGAAACTCACATGAATGATTGGACAAGGTGGTCCAGATTTCGAACAATGTCAAAATAGGGCAATGACGGCAGAGGTAGTAAGAACATGAAGAACTTCTGATGTAATACAGAACATGTGCTTCTGTGTAGTTATATTTTATTCAGATATTTACAAAATGCTCGCGGTTTCAGTATGTCTATAATATCAGATCACCACTGATGTTTTTCAGCTTGCAAGATTTAGTTTTGAACGTTATTCTTATAAACTTGAACTAATTTCTGATACTTATCAGTAATGTTCATTGCACAAGTAATCTAAATATGTCATGTCCATATCAGCTTCCAACAGGTCATCTTTTCCCATATAAAACTTTTTGGTCACCCTCAGAGAATTTATTTTAATTAATCTTTTCCAATATCTAAACATTTCTATTTTCTGCATGACAGATCTATTTTCTACATGATGTGTGAATGTATAATATATGTATAATCCATTTTCATATTTATAACTTAATAATTAATTTTAGGAATAACTTTGATAACATTTGTGTAAAACAGACTATATTGAGCAGGTTCACATTTTATATAAATTTTGTGATCTACTTTTGAAGGTCAAATGAATAAAAACCAATCTCAATGTTATATTAAGGAACTAAAATAGATAATCCCTAAATTATGAGATCAGTTAAGGCCAAACCTAAGTCATGCATGAATGTGACAAAATGCAGTCATGTATATCTGTCATGTGACCTGCATGTGGTCACTGAGGCATGATGCGTGACACACCTGAGTCACACGAGGCTCAATACGTGACCTAGATTGGTCACCTCTCTGTCTGATCACATTGATGATTGACCCCAAATGCTTATCATATGAGAACACAAATAAGCCAGTCCTGAATCATGAATCTCTAAATAATATGATTTTATTTCATTGATAATGAGATGATATGAGATTAGAATGTGACCCCAAATATTTTATCGCACATATAGTAAATGAAGGCTGAGATGAGTGATTGCATATTTGCCTGGAGAAATTAGTACTTCCAGGATATTAAAAGGCCACAGAAAACCTCCTGAACGTGCCGCATAGTGCTCGCTCTATAGCCAGCCCCTTGACCCGCCAGTTTGACTGTGTGATGATGATAATATTGATGTAAGGCTGGGCTAGACCAGGCTCTGGGCTAGACCAGGCTCGGCTTATCAGGAGTAAAGTCCAGAGTAGCTTCAAACCAGCATCCTAGTCCGACACACATACCCACCAGCAGGACCATCCACTCCCATTGTTCTGGATATTTAATCAAGCACTGAAATAATCTGTCTCTTACTGCACCCAGGATCTTAATCCACTACGACCCTAATCCACCTGGATGATCCACTATACCGGAGTACGGTGAAAATCTTTTTTTGGTGGGTGTGTGTACGTGCACGTGTCCATCTAGGAGTCGTATTTGAGAGAAAACAACAGAACGGGCAGAATCTGTAGGAGAGGAGAGAGGTGGAGAGGTGGGTGGGTTTATATATAGAGATATATCGGATCTAAAAGGACGCATACAGTCATAGCATCGCTTGCTTGCTTGCCTGGCTGGCTGGGTAGCCGAGCTTGACCGTCCACCGACACACACCACCACAGCATCATAAACAGCTTACATATACACTTCCCTATTATCACAGAGTCCTGCTCTGTATACATGGTATATGTGTGTACAGCCTAGAGAGGCAACTTATCGGGGATAGACTGGCTTCTACTGCTACTGTGTGAAGCGTTACTGGAGTACAGGCTGGTGCTGAAGAGGAAGTGAAAGCGCAGAGACAATAATTACACTGTGGACTACACAGCATGTACAGAGAGTAAGCTGGTGGCATCGTACAGCTGCCAGCCCCACCTGTATATCTGTCACAGTCACCGCCCTCCTTGTCCGTAGCCGACCGGGGCGCCACCAGAACCAAGGTGAGATGAGGCACATTGACGCGTTATAATCCCCTCCCGCTCCCACTCCCAGCTGATATAAAGTGTAATTAGATATTGTTCATATAAACATTGTAAGCTGGTAGGTTCATCAGGGACTGGTAGGGTCCATCAGGGGCTGGAAGGGTTCATCTGGGGCTGGTAGGGTTCATCATGGACTGGTAGGGTTTATCAGGGACTGTTAGATTTCATCAGGGGCTGGGAGGGTTTGTCAGGGGCTGGGAGGGTTTGTCAGGGGCTGGTCTCTCACTGGTGTACTGTAGAGTTTGTTTGTGTCATGGTCTGAGCATACTGAGTTGTTAACACTTCATCTATTGTGACAAGATCTGTGGGTATTTATCATATATGTCGACATTGCCAACACTTGTTCCAGTTCTCATGAAATATTCACTATTCATCTGTGCTCGGTGTGGCTGTGTTAAGACGCAAATGTTGGTGTCTCGTGGCAGTTTCACAGAGTGCGAGCTGCCGTGGGTGAATGTAGTTGTTTGTGCTTGCCAGGAGATAGCATAGGGCTGTGATATACAGTAGTGTGACATCAGAGAGTCTGCCAGGAGATAGGCCTGTGATGTATGATAGTGTGACATCAGAGAGCCTGCCAGGAGATAGGGCTGTGATGTACAGTAGTGTGACATCAGAGAGCCTGCCAGGAGATAGGGCTGTGATGTACAGTAGTTTGACATCAGAGAGCCTGCCAGGAGATAGGGCTGTGATGTATGATAGTGTGACATCAGAGAGTCTGCCAGGAGATAGGGCTGCTATGTACAGTAGTTTGACATCAGAGAGTCTGCCAGGAGATAGGGCTGCTATGTACAGTAGTTTGACATCAGAGAGCCTGCCAGGAGATAGGGCTGTGATGTACAGTAGTGTGACATCAGAGAGCCTGCCAAGAGATAGGGCTGCTATGTACAGTAGTTTGACATCAGAGAGCCTGCCAGGAGATAGGGCTGCTATGTACAGTAGTGTGACATCAGAGAGCCTGCCAGGAGATAGGGCTGTGATGTACAGTAGTGTGACATCAGAGAGTCTGCCAGGAGATAGGGCTGCTATGTACAGTAGTTTGACATCAGAGAGCCTGCCAAGAGATAGGGCTGCTATGTACAGTAGTGTGACATCAGAGAGTCTGCCAGGAGATAGGGCTGCTATGTACAGTAGTGTGACATCAGAGAGTCTGACAGAAGATAGGGCTGCTATGTACAGTAGTTTGACATCAGAGAGCCTGCCAGGAGATAGGGCTGCTATGTACAGTAGTGTGACATCAGAGAGTCTGCCAGGAGATAGGGCTACTATGTACAGTAGTTTGACATCAGAGAGCCTGCCAGGAGATAGGGCTGCTATGTACAGTAGTGTGACATCAGAGAGTCTGCCAGGAGATAGGGCTGCTATGTACAGTAGTTTGACATCAGAGAGCCTGCCAAGAGATAGGGCTGCTATGTACAGTAGTGTGACATCAGAGAGTCTGCCAGGAGATAGGGCTGCTATGTACAGTAGTTTGACATCAGAGAGTCTGCCAGGAGATAGGGCTACTATGTACGGTAGTGTGACATCAGAGAGTCTGCCAGGAGATAGGGCTGCTATGTACAGTAGTGTGACATCAGAGAGTCTGCCAGGAGATAGGGCTGCTATGTACAGTAGTTTGACATCAGAGAGCCTGCCAGGAGATAGGGCTGCTATGTACAGTAGTGTGACATCAGAGAGTCTGCCAGGAGATAGGGCTACTATGTACAGTAGTTTGACATCAGAGAGCCTGCCAGGAGATAGGGCTGCTATGTACAGTAGTGTGACATCAGAGAGTCTGCCAGGAGATAGGGCTGCTATGTACAGTAGTGTGACATCAGAGAGTCTGCCAGGACATAGGGCTGCTATGTACAGTAGTTTGACATCAGAGAGTCTGCCAGGAGATAGGGCTACTATGTACAGTAGTGTGACATCAGAGAGTCTGCCAGGAGATAGGGCTGCTATGTACAGTAGTGTGACATCAGAGAGTCTGCCAAGAGATAGGGCTACTATGTACAGTAGTTTGACATCAGAGAGTCTGCCAGGACATAGGGCTATGGTGTACAGTAGTGTGACATCAGAGAGCCTGCCAGGAGATAGGGCTGCTATGTACAGTAGTGTGACATCAGAGAGCCTGCCAGGAGATAGGGCTGTGATGTACAGTAGTGTGACATCAGAGAGTCTGCCAGGAGATAGGGCTGCTATGTACAGTAGTGTGACATCAGAGAGTCTGCCAGGAGATAGGGCAGCTATGTACAGTAGTGTGACATCAAAGAGCCTGCCAGGAGATAGGCCTGCGGTGTATGATAGTGTGACATCAAAGTAGTTTGACATCAGAATATTGTGATATCAAAGTAATGTGACATCAGAGTAGTGTGACATCAGAGTCCCATCTGAGTGCTGCATACTGTAAAGACATTTTCATGATGTTCCTTTAAATGGGAATTTCACACAGATATGATGTCACTGTTACAGACACTGTCACAGAACAAGAACATGATGTCACAGTATTTAGTCACAATGTTACAACACACAAAAGAAACTTCACCTGACATGCAAGTGAACATAACAAGTAACTTCCCTGTTCTCTTGGTATACTCAACCTAACATACAGCCTAATATAACCTAACATACAGCCTAACATTCAGCCTAACATGCAACCTAACATACAGCCTAATATACAGCCTAACATACAGCCCAACATACAGCCTAACATACAGCCTAATATAACCTAACATACAGCCTAATATAAAGCCTAACATGCAACCTAATATAAAGCCTAACATGCAGCCTAACATACAGCCCAACATACAACCTAACATACAGCCTAATATAACCTAACATACAGCCTCATGTAAAGCCTAAAATGCAACCTAATATACAACTCACATACAGCCTAACATACAGCCTAATATAACCTAGCATACAGCCTAACATACAACCTAGCGTACAGCCTAACATACAGCCTAATATAACCTAACATACAGCCTAATATAAAGCCTAACATGCAAACTAATATACAACTCGCATACAGCCTAACATACAGCCTAACATACAACCTAGTGTACAGCCTAACATACACCCCAACATATACCCAACATACGACATGATCAAATGTGTTCATGCAGGGCAATTGCATGACCATATTGTGCAAGGATGAGGCATGTCTGACCAAACAACAGTGTGTGCCCATATGAGGCCATGTAGTGACCATGCGTGACCTTATTTAGTCATATTTAGGCACGGCCAAATAGATGTTTGGTTCTTTGTGGTATGAAGTCTCCTGTACAGAGACAATAATGATGGTTAAATAGCAGCTATTCAGCTGTTTATGTCAGACTTGGTAAAACAAGGTAAAATAGGGACAGCATTACGGTTGTTTGGATGACCCCATCAGATAGCCACACAGAGAACACTCTTAATCTGAAGATACTATCTACATGTGTACTAATAGGTTTTTATAAAGTACAGATTCTACACAATGTAGCAGCACTTGGTAGTGACTGGTCAGGATTTGTACCAGGAATTTGTGGGTCTGAAGGCCAACACCTTACCAATGGAGCAATACCAACTGAGCAATACTCTACCAACTGAGCATGACTGTAAAAAATAATAATATAATAATTATCAATAATATGAATACGAAAGATAAATTCATTAATTAAGTAATTCACGGCATCCGCTGCAATTGGCTTGATCTTGGGTTCATTGCCATTGAAATTTTAATATATTGTGCAATGATGGATCCCTCATTCTTCATATTTACATTTTAAAGATTCAAAAACGAATCAATGCGTAAAATATCGAGGCAAAAATCTGTGTTATCATGATGATATAAGGGCCCAATTTGATATAACTAATATATCGAAGCACCATTATGACAATACCGGTTATCGTATCGATGTCTGTATACCGATATCTCAATAATATCGTGAACCGGTGTGAGACCCAAGTATGGGGTATGTGTGACCCTATTGTATCATGTATGGGGTATGCTCAACCCTATTGTATCATGTATGGGGTATGCCTGACCCTATTGTATCATGTATGGGGTATGTATGACCTTATTGTATCTATAGGGTATGTGTGACCATTCCAGCTGTTGACCAACACTTACATTTCCACTCTGGCAAGACTGTTCACCAGAATAATGTCAAACCTCTGTTCATTTTCATCTTCAAGCTGTCTTAGTGCAAGGTGCAAAATACCTTTTAATGTAAGATATTCAGGCCTTGACATTAACAAAAAAGAAAGGTTGGTTGCCGAGTTGGGCCACTATATATGAGGAATGGTTGCTTGAAATTAGAGATGATGAACAGATTCTAAGCATGTGTCAGAATGGAGCAAATCTAGAGGACATGGAATAATATCACGGTGGCCTGGGGAGCTAGCCATGGCAATAAGGGTTAATGAAGAACAACGCTGGTTGCAGAGTTTAGAGTTGTATTTTCTTATGTGATTCCAAATACATAAAGTTTCCATGATACAAAGTGTGAAGGGCCACGGGCCGTGGCGCAGTTGGTTAGAACTTATTAGCAACAGTTCCTCTGTGGTGATCCAAAGGTCGTGGGTTCGATCCCCGGCCGTGCCGAGATTGAAATCGTGATACAATTTCACACATGAGCTGAGGTCCGTGCCTAAAGGGTTAACCTGTTGTCCTAAGCTTGTAAATCTGTGACCGGGTGGGTTGTCATGTCAAAGACCTGCGACATGACAATTCAGTGAGGCAGCACTATATCTGTTACCAATAGGTCTCATCACGAAATGACTGAAATAATGTTGAAAATGATGTAAAACCCCAAACAAACAAACAAGGCTTTTGGTCTAATAAAATACAAAATATGATGCCAATGCTGGTGGAAGGTAGGTTATTGTCACAGTGTTAAATGTAAGAAAATAAGTCTTCATAACTTTGTATTAGATATAGAGAAATCCTGTGGTAAAATATCTCTCACAGCAAGCATGACATTGGTTACAAAGCAATCAGTAGTACAAAGTCATTTGTTAAGATGCAGGCAACCTGGAATCCTAGTCACCAAATACTGGGAATCCTGATGACGGCGGGCTAACTCAAGACTGCCGGCATCAGGGCTGCTTAAAAGGGTCCTGCATCTCAACCCCAAGTTAGTTTGGAATCCAAAGCATAGCATTCACTGGCCCAAACATAGCATCTGTTTGCCCAGGGCCAATGGGCAAATGTGAATGTTGTCAAGGCCTGCTGAGATCGTAAAGAAAATAAAAAAACAGTATTTGTGGTAAACAGTATTTGTGGTGATTATGGTAATACTTCTAGCAGTAAGATACTGCCATATGTATGATCTGTACATTTTGTTAATATTGCTGGCAGTATGGTACTACTAGCAGTATGGTACTGCTGGCAGCATGATGTGGGGATTGTATCAGCAGTACTAGGGCGGGTGGGTGTGCTGCTATGTGAGTCCTGCTATGCGAGTCCTGCTATGCGAGTCCTGCTTTGCGAGTCCTGCTACACCAGTTATGCAATCCTGCTTTGCGAGTCCTGCTATGCGAGTCCTGCTACACCAGTCCTGCTTTGCGAGTCCTGCTACACCAGTTATCCAATCCTGCTTTGCGAGTTCTGCTATGCGAGTCCTGCTACACCAGTCCTGCTATGCGAGTCCTTCTATGCGAGTCCTGCTTTGCAAGTCCTGCTATGCGAGTCCTACTTTGTGAGTCCTGCTATGCGAGTCCTGCTACGCGAGTCCTGCTTTGCGAGTCCTGCTATGCGAGTCCTGCTATGCGAGTCCTGCTTTGCAAGTCCTGCTATGCGAGTCCTGCTATGCGAGTCCTGCTACACCAGTCCTGCTACATCAGTCCTGCTATGCGAATCGTGTTATCCAATCCTGCTTTGCGAGTCCTGCTACGTAAGTCCTACTACACCAGTCCTGCTACCTGCCACAGCTAGAGCCAGCATAATGTCTAATTAATCAAGGCTTTGTCTGGTAGTAAAGCAGACAGACTTGATAGAAATAGTGCATAGGGCGTGGACACGACTATGGAATAGTCGATCAAACTGGTGTCAAGAATCTTTACAGATCATCATAAAGTTAATGGACACCAAGCCCATAGTCTACCACCGGTACCAAGCCCATAGTCCATTGCTGGCACTAAGTCCATAGTCCACTACTGATGCCAAGCCCATAGTCCACTACTGATGCCAAGCCCATAGTCCACTACTCGCACAAAGTCCATACTCCACTACTTGTGTACATGGTTTAGCTTCCACCCTTTGTCTATGGTACATGGTTTATAGGCCACCCAGTGTCTATGGTACATGGTTTAGAAGCCACCCAATGTCTATGGTACATGGTATAGAGGTCACCCAGTGTCTATGGCACATGTTTTAGAGGCTACCCAGTGTCTATGGTACATGGTTTATAGGCCACCCAGTGTCTATGGTAAGTGGTTTAGAGGTCACCCAGTGTCTACGGTACATGGTATAGAGGCCACCCAGTGTCTATGGTACATGGTATAGAGGTCACCCAGTGTCTATGGCACATGTTTTAGAGGCTACCCAGTGTCTATGGTACATGGTTTATAGGCCACCCAGTGTCTATGGCACATGTTTTAGAGGCTGCCCAGTGTCTATGGCACATGTTTTAGAGGTCACCCAGTGTCTACGGTATATGGTATAGAGGCCACCCAGTGTCCATGGCAATTGATTAATAGGCCCCATTATTTGTGTGATGTATATAGTACATGGTTTAGAGGCTCCATTATTTGTGTGATGTATATCATGTAAATATACATGGTTTAGAGGCCCCATTATTTGTGTAGTGTATATAGTACATGGTTTAGAGGCCCCATTATTTGTGTGATGTATATAGTACATGGTTTAGAGGCCCCATTATTTGTGTGGTGTATATAGTACATGGTTTAGAGGCTCCATTATTTGTGTGGTGTATATAGTACATGATTTAGAGGCCCCATTATTTGTATGATGTATAGAATACATGGTTTAGAGGCTCCATTATTTGTGTGATGTATATCATGTATATATACATGGTTTAGAGGCCCCATTATTTGTGTGGTGTATATAGTACATGGTTTAGAGGCTCCATTATTTGTGTGGTGTATATAGTACATGGTTTAGAGGCCCCATTATTTGTGTGATGTATATAGTTTATCAGGTTGAGTCCTCACTACAAGTGTTGGATGGTCACCACTGCAGCGTATATCCTGTACATGTTGTGTCTCCACTCCGGCCACTAACGCCACATGGCAGGTCGCACGGACAGGCAGCACCACCGTACCAGCGCACCACCACGCACTGACACATTAATGACACGAGTGGCAGCACGCTACTCCCCTCCTCATACAGGTAGACCGGCCAGAATCACCAACCACGGAGATTGCACACATACCGGCATCCTCTCCGTAGGATTTCTTTCTTTCCAGGATCAGTCAGTTTAGTGGTAAGTGATTATGTAAGATATGCCGAGAATAAAGGGGAGGGGGGGGGGTGAGGAGGAAGAGTAGGGGAGATGTTGACGAGTCACAAGACGGCCAATGGGAGAATAGATTGTATTGATGTATATGGTGATATAGCCAGATGTCAGCGTGGTATTGTAGTGCGGCCATCCCACTGCCAGCCGCGTGCCATAACATCCTCCTCTCACCTTGAAGGCTGCCGCTGAGGTTATAACCACGATCACCGCCACCGCTGCCTGCTCTCTGTGTATACACCACCACGCCACAGCCAACCCTCCTGCCATATGGATATATATTCAATCTACTGTAACATCTTTGTGGGTTTTTTTTGTCTAATTTTTGTGTGTGTTTAGTGTCCATGGTTACCAGTGCTTCTCTGGTGCTAATTATGGACATCTCATGGTGACGGCAAATCACAGCATTGGCGATGGGAAATTTGACTGGTACTCGTGTGTGTAGAATAGAGAAGCCAGATATATACACAGGGATTAGGGATCTGAGGTACGAGTTATGTAAGCCTAGGATCCTGGTCCACTATTCTCTGTATCTTATCACAATAATCACCAGAGAACAGGTGCTGACACCTACCAGCCATTTATATATATGATAGATGTGATTTTGCAAAAAAAAAGTTTGTTTTATACTTAGCCTCGTGGATCTTTAAGAATGACCCATTTATGAAAGATTAAGATATACAGATGGCACTGGATGTCCTTAACTTTCCTTAATGTTATATGCCAGCAGTTTGTGTTCACAATTGGCTGTCTTATTTTGTGACACGGTTACTGTATATTAGTGTCTAAATCATCATTTGTAGCCCCAGTTATTAGCTCCAGTTTGTGTTGTTGGTTCTGGTTGTTTGCTCCAGTTGTTGGTTTAATTCAGTAGCTCCAGTTGCTGGCTCCAGTTGATAGTCCCACTTTTTTGCTCCAGTTGGTAGCTCCAGTTGTTGGTTCCAGTTGATGGCTCCAGTTGTTGACTCAGGTTGATTGCTCTAGTTGTTGGCTCCAGTTGTTGGCTCCAGTTGGTGGCTCCAGTTGTTAGCTGCAGTTTTAAGCCCCAGTTATTTGCCATAGTTTGTAGCCCCAATTATTAGTTCCAATTCTTGGTTCTAGTTGTTAGCTCCAGTCATTGGCTCAAGTTGTTAGCTCCAGTTGTTGGTTTCCCCAGTTGTTGGTTTCCCCAGTTGTTGGTTTCCCCAGTTGTTGGTTTCCACAGTTGTTGGTTTCCACAGTTTTTAGACCCAGTTATTTGTTCTAGTTGGTAGCTGCAGTTGGTAGTTTCAATCGTTGGCTCCAGTTATTAGCTCCAATTAGTAGCTCCAGTTAGAAGTTCCAGTTAGAAGCTCCAGTTATTGGTTCTAGTCGAAATCCCCAGTTGTTAGCTGCAGCTTTTAACACCAGTTATTTGTCATAGTGTGTAGCTCCAGTTTGTAGCTTTAGCTATTAGCTCCAGTTATCAGCTCCAGTTGGTAGCTCCAGTTGGTAGCTCCAGTTAGTAGCTCCAGTTGGTAGCTCCAGTTGGTAGCTCCAGTAGGTAGCTCCAGTTGGTAGCTCCAGTTATCAGCTCCAGTTGGTAGCTCCAGTTGGTAGCTCCAGTTGGTAGCTCCAGTTGGTAGCTCCAGTTGGTAGCTCCAGTAGGTAGCTCCAGTTGGTAGCTCCAGTTGGTAGCTCCAGTAGGTAGCTCCAGTTGGTAGCTCCAGTTGGTAGCTCCAGTTGGTAGCTCCAGTTGGTAGCTCCAGTAGGTAGCTCCAGTTGGTAGCTCCAGTTGGTAGTTCCAGTTGGTAGCTCCAGTTGGTAGCTCCAGTTGGTAGCTCCAGTTGGTAGCTCCAGTTGGTAGCTCCAGTTGGTAGCTCCAGTTGGTAGCTCCAGTTGGTAGCTCCAGTTGGTAGCTCCAGTTGGTAGCTCCAGTTATCAGCTCCAGTTGGTAGCTCCAGTTGGTAGCTCCAGTTGGTAGCTCCAGTTGGTAGCTCCAGTCGGTAGCTCCAGTCGGTAGCTCCAGTTATCAGCTCCAGTTATCAGCTCCAGTTATCAGCTCCAGTTGGTAGCTCCAGTTGGTAGCTCCAGTTGGTAGCTCCAGTAGGTAGCTCCAGTTGGTAGCTCCAGTTGGTAGCTCCAGTTGGTAGCTCCAGTTGGTAGCTCCAGTTGGTAGCTCCAGTTGGTAGCTCCAGTTGGTAGCTCCAGTTGGTAGCTCCAGTTGGTAGCTCCAGTTGGTAGCTCCAGTTGGTAGCTCCAGTTGGTAGCTCCAGTTGGTAGCTCCAGTTATCAGCTCCAGTTGGTAGCTCCAGTTGGTAGCTCCAGTTGGTAGCTCCAGTTGGTAGCTCCAGTTGGTAGCTCCAGTCGGTAGCTCCAGTCGGTAGCTCCAGTTATCAGCTCCAGTTATCAGCTCCAGTTATCAGCTCCAGTTGGTAGCTCCAGTTGGTAGCTCCAGTTGGTAGCTCCAGTAGGTAGCTCCAGTTGGTAGCTCCAGTTGGTAGCTCCAGTAGGTAGCTCCAGTTGGTAGCTCCAGTTGGTAGCTCCAGTTCGTAGCTCCAGTTATCAGCTCCAGTTGGTAGCTCCAGTTGGTAGCTCCAGTTGGTAGCTCCAGTTGGTAGCTCCAGTTGAGTCATATCATAAGTAAGTGTGCAAAGAGGGAAGTAAAGATAGGATTGTATTGTCTGAAGCTTGGATACAGTGGAAGCCTGGGTAAATAGTGAATTGTTAATTGGTGCAAATGTATTATTCATACATACCATATATGCAATAATCAGTACTCTGAAATGCATGCACACATTTCTAGCCACACTTGGTACTGGACGTTTACCTACTCTTACCCATTGGGCAAGTAATGTTGTTGACATGTATTTTCTGCTTGTATGATAGAGTATGAAGATTTTCTTGGATTTTGCCTTGGGATTTTGCAAACTTACGTGAGCTTGATTTTTTTTTAAATCAGCACTTGTTAGATTTCCTGTGAGGGTGTTACCAATAAGCAAATGCCCTTCCAGATACATGTATCATTAATATTTTTGCTAATGAGTGCCCCCTGGTGAGAGGAAATCTGCCAGAAATAAATATTTAACAGGATTACATATTTTAGAGAAAAAAAGTACAGGAAAAGGGATTTTCTTTTGAATGTGATAGTTTTTTGTTTTTTTTAACTTTCCAAAGATAATATTGTGTCCAGATATTTACTTTTGATGGAAGTGATAATTGAATGCACCAATGAAATATTAAAATATTATCAGCATCATTTATCTTTTTAGCTATGCATAGCATAGTTTCTGCAGTAACAGGGGGAAATTTTTCTGTCAGTCTGTCCATCAATTTGATATTCTTTGAAATTGCTGTTCAGAATTCTTAGCTATAAGTAGGTAAGATATTATATTTTCAGAGGTGAATTGTACTGTATATGCATGGTGCCCTGGGAAACCAGGGGTGAATTGTACTGTATAGGCATGGTGCCCTGGGAAACTATGTGTTAATTGATTATTTATCCGGAAGATAACAATTTCTAATTAGTTCTCATGGGAGATGGAAAAAAAAGCCTTGATTTATCTCATTGTGCCATCCAAAACAGGACCTCTCTTATCATTCCCTCACCAAATAAATATGTGTCAAAATTTTAAAGCAGATTCTATACTGGTAGTTTTATTTTGTATTCAGAAACCCAGTCCATTGAGTCTATTGTCACAGTCTGGGCCTTATACCTTTTAGGCTACTGGACAGTTGGGCAAGTAAGTGGAGATTTGCATTAGCCAGAATCAAAGCATACTATCCCGAACCATTTTTTGCATATTTTAAATTTATTTATAACATGTATGAACTATATTAAGTCTATGCACTATTCTACATTTTTAGCCAATACTTGAAAAATCATAATTAGCTACTAGACAGTTGGGCTAGCATTAGGGGAAGGTTGACTAGCCCAACAGTGTTTCTACTAGTCTGGGACTACAGGCTAGTGATAAAATCGCATCGGTCTGTTGTCGGAAGATTTCGTCCAGGATTGCCAGAGGCAGGTCTAACACAGAAATCCTTCCTTGCAATGTTTATGAACAAATTAAAAGTCCTGGACTTTCTGTTAGTTGACAATGGTAGAGAGAAGACGATTTAAGTAAATGTCAGACTTGTTGCAAGATAATAAGGCATTATGTTCAATTCTGCCTCAGGATCTGTGACAGGAAACGGAGGATTGCAGCAGTTTGGCCTATTTATGCTAATCAGGTGGCTGGAAACTGAATCAGTCCTGTCAAGATAAACATGATAAACATGGTAAATAGAAACTTATGTAGTTATGTCGTTATGAAGGAGACATTATCGTTGGTACTGCAAGGAAGTCTGTCTGCTATTAGTGACATGTTTAAGGCACTATAAAGTTCTGCATGCCATGTTTAGGGAAGGTTTGTATGGAATATTTCATGACATGTTTAAGGCACCTTTAAATTTTCTATGAGATTAGACATTATTATGGCATGGTTAAGGCACTGCAAAGGTAAGAATGCAATGAGTATGGTCATGTCATGTTTTAGGCACTATCAAATTTTTGGTCGATATTTATTTCATGTCATGTTTTAGGCACTATCAAATCTTTGGCCGATATATAATATCTTTATGTTAAAAAATATTTAGCATGATTGAGAAATTTGTAAGACTTGTAAGTGTGAGTGGATAGTTAGAACAATCTGTTCTTCAGTGAACAGAATCTAAATTATCAAAAAAACAATAATGAAAAACACAATTATAAGTTATACAAACCTGACAAAGATGGCCTCTATTATACGGAGCTTGACCAGTGCAATGAACAATAGAAACTAACTGACAAACGTCTGAAAAGCCATGAAAGATTCTGACCTGCCATTTATCACCCTAAGAGAAATATCAATATTTTGTAGGGATTTAAAGCATTGGTGAAACCTGGAAAGTTGCAGGCAATTTTACAGTGGTTTAAAGTATCTGAAAACAATATATGATCTTAAAATTGACATACATACAGGCTATCTGTCTGAAATCCACAAAATAACATCTGCCCTGAGAAGTATGATTTCTTGTGACCACTGGGTACTGCCCGTACTAAACAGGAAGTGTGCTGTGTGACCTTGACCTTTGAACTGTCAGGGGGCTCCGTAAGTCACAGGAGGTGTTGTTTACCAATTGTCAAAATTGGAGCAACACATATTTGGCCATTTTTTTCCACTATTTAGAGAATAAATTGGAAGATAACACTTATCATGATGATAGTGCATTTTCTTGGCTTTCTTTTGGTGGTAAAATGATTAAAAACGGATGAATATTTATGAAGTTATAAATGAAGAAACATCATTATTTTTTATATTATATATGTTTGCAAAAAAAAGTTTAAAAAAATTCTATACAGCCCAGCTTTTAAGGTGGAATCCATGCAGCCTTTGATGTCTTCCCATTCAGTGGTGTGAAAACCCCCAAATTTCATCAAAGAGGGTCAGATCATACATTTTACTGATACCAATTATCAGCATTCACAGTTTTGCCATTCAAAGTCCTTTTGATTTAAGGCCAAACCAGTGATCAAAGGGTTTAATGTCACTTTTTCAATATCACAGCCTTTAAGTTAAGGGGGATTCTATGCACCCTTTGAGTCATGTCTTCCCTTTTTGACAGAAAAGTTTTCACATGCATAAGATACTTTTCAAATAAATAGTATACTTTTCCCATAAATGATATATCTTCCACAACCATAAGATATTTGTCACAACCATAAAATATTTGTCACAACCATGAGTTATTTCATTGATTCAAATAATATTAAAATAATCTTATGTTGTTCTGAAGTATACTCCTGGCAATAAATTGATAAATTGTACAAAACATCTCCACCCTGTTTCCCAAGCTGGTCAGGTGCCCAACTGGTAACTCATTAGGTGTTTACACGAGATCACAGACCAGCTAAACAAAGCTTGTTGACAAAGTGTTCAATTGCTGGTGTAGGTTCCAGCAGACAACTGATCAACTTTCAAGTGCCACAGAAAGTTGTTAATAGGGAAAATTTTGGGTACTACTACATAAAAGCACTGTTTAGGGTATAAACATTCATGTTATGTAAAGAAAATGTGTCTGAAAGTCAGGTTTCATGAATGCTTTAAGTTCTCCTTCGTTCTCAGTGTCCATTTTTGTCAAGAGCTTGTACTCCTTCCCATAAAAAATACGGTACTTTAAAAAAGTTTCCAATGGTTTATCTTGAACATGTTGTGCATGTGCTCACTTGTGCACCTACTCTTCTTAGCAGATCCAGGATTTATACCTGGCTCTGCAAGTAAACAATATATTTAACTCTTTGAGTTAGTGTTCAGAGGCTGCAACCAGTGCAGCCAGACATCGAATTAAATATTTTGTCACATGTAATAAGACAGCCAATTGTCATTGTTTTGGTTAGAAAGCGAGCAAGCAACATATGGATATGCTGGTAAAGACATGTGCCAGCAACACTTAACTACGCGTGAGTGGTTGTGGCAGCTTGCTTTGGTCTGACAGACGGCAGACATTGATTTGTTTGTTTGGGGTTTTACATCACTTTCAACATTATTTCAGTCATTTCGTGATGAGACCTACTTGTAGCAGATATAGTGCTGCCTCACTGGATTGTCATGTCGCAGGTCCTTGACATGACAACCCACCGGGTCACAGATTTACAAGAACAACAGGTTAACCCTTTGGGCACGGGTCTCAGCTCATATGGGAAATTGTATCATGAGTTCAATCTCGGCACGGCCGGGGTTCGAACCCACGACCTTTGGATCACCACAGAGGAACTGTTGCTAATAAGCTGGCGCTCTAGCCAACTGCGCCACGGCCTGTGGCCCGGCAGACATTGAGTTTGTGCATGTGTGCAGCCCACCAACTGTGCACCTGTCTGTGGATTATGCAAAGAACCCTGCGGAAAAAGTAGCGGCATTTTCATGCCTATTAAGGCAGAGGTAGTATGTGACCCTACCTCGCCATGCAAAATTGTGTGAACGGATCACTTCTTGCAAATAGTGTCAATGCTTCCATAAGTAGTTCCTTAGTTTTATGGTTATTTCACATTTTATCAATATTTATGATATAGAATTATAATTTTTATATTTTAAAAACATATCAAATATTTCATTAATTTGTGCATTGTCAAATAAAACCCTTGATTCGAATAAAGAAATATGTATAGTAATGATGCTCAAAAGTGGACACTAAGACATGTGACCAGCCCCACTGATCGCATCAAGCAAGTGTTCTCGATGCCAACTCACATTTTAATCTCCCCACTGGTACCTTGACCAGACACTTTCCCCTTCATGTCAGGATTTTCTGGCTTAAGGTAAAATAATATCTTTATATTGCAATATATTGTCAATCATAGCAATGTCACATTCACAGACTTATAAGGCAGTAAAAGTAAAATCAATGTCCGGGGAGAGGTACAAAGCAATCTATCCAGGCCAACTATGGAAACAATCTATCCAGGCCAACTCCAGAAACAATCTATCCAGGCCAACTCCGGAAACAATCTATCCCGGCCAACTCTGGAAACAATCTATCCAGGCCAACTCCAGAAACAATCTATCCAGGCCAACTCCAGAAACAATCTATCCAGGCCAACTCCGGAAACAATCTATCCAGACCAAAAAGCAATTTGCTTGATAGTGACCATGATCCACAAGAGGCTCAGGGGGATTATTGCCATGTTTGTATATACCACACATGACTTATTATGCACTTAATTGTTCTCATTGTTGAATAAAATCCCCTTTGTTGGCCTCTCATAACCAGGTACCCTTGCTCACAAATGGTGATCACTTTTTCATCTTTCAAATCAGACAGCCAAGATAGTTCAGTTGGTAGAGTGTTGGATTTGGATTGGAGAGGTTATAATGCTTAGGGTACATTGTTCAAACCCTGCTGGGGACAAACATAATACATGGTCATGATATTTATGATTAATAAAATATTTCCAAAATTAGAATCAAGATATATGATAACATGAAAATGGGCAAATGGCAGAACAGCATTAATGATGAGGAGACAGGCAAGCACCAGAGAAGAGAGGACGGACATGACAGGACAGCAACAGAGAAGAGAGGACGGACATGACAGGACAGCATCAGGGATGACAGGACGGACATGACATGGCAGGACAGCATCAGGGATGAGAGGATGGACATGGCAGGGCAGCATCAGGGATGATAGGACGGACATGACAGGACAGCATCAGGGATGAGAGGATGGACATGGCAGAGCAACATCAGAGATGAGAGGATGGACATGGCAGGACAGCATCAGGGATGATAGGATGGACATAGCAGGACAGCATCAGGGATGATAGGATGGACATAGCAGGACAGCATCAGGGATGAGAGGATGGACATGGCAGGACAGCATCAGGGATGATAGGATGGACATGGCAGGACAGCGTCAGGGATGAGAGGATGGACATGGCAGGACAGCATCAGGGATGATAGGATGGACATGACAGGACAGCATCAGGGATGATAGGATGGACATGACAGGACAGCATCAGGGATGATAGGATGGACATGACAGGACAGCATCAGAGAAGAGAGGACAGACATGACAGGACAGCATCAGGGATGAGAGGATGGACATGCCAGGACAGCATCAGAGAAGAGAGGACGGACATGACAGGACAGCATCAGGGATGATAGGATGGACATGACAGGACAGCATCAGAGAAGAGAGGACGGACATGACAGGACAGCATCAGGGATGAGAGGATGGACATGGCAGGACAGCATCAGGGATGATAGGATGGACATGACAGGACAGCATCAGAGAAGAGAGGACGGACATGACAGGACAGCATCAGAGAAGAGAGGATGGACATGACAGGACAGCATCAGGGATGAGAGGATGGACATGGCAGAGCAACATCAGAGATGAGAGGACGGACATGGCAGGGCAGCATCAGGGATGAGAGGATGGACATGACAGGACAGCATCAGGGATGATAGGATGGACATGGCAGGACAGCATCAGGGATGAGAGGACGGACATGGCAGGACAGCATCATGGATGATAGGATGGACATGGCAGGACAGCATCAGGGATGATAGGATGGACATGGCAGGACAGCATCAGGGATGAGAGGATGGACATGACAGGACAGCACCAGGGATGAGAGGATGACACATTATCAATGATAAATTATAATCTCCACATAAATTACTACCAATGAAATTCAGAGGATTCAACTGTTACTTACACTGTTATGAGTGAATGATGTCTAATGAGTGGATGATGTCTAATGAGTGAATGATGTCTAATGAGTGAATGATGTCTAATGAGTGAATGTCTAATGAGTTAATGATGTCTAATGAGTGAATGTCTAATGAGTTAATGATGTCTAATGAGTGAATGTCTAATGAGTGGATGATGTCTAATGAGTTTATGATGTCTAATGAGTTAATAATGTCTAATGAGTTAATGATGTCTAATGAGTGGATGATGTCTAATGAGTTAATGATGTCTAATGAGTGAATGATGTCTAATGAGTTAATGATGTCTAATGAGTGAATGTCTAATGAGTTAATGATGTCTAATGAGTTTATGATGTCTAATGAGTTAATGATGTCTAATGAGTTTATGATGTCTAATGAGTTAATGATGTCTAATGAGTGGATGATGTCTAATGAGTGAATGATGTCTAATGAGTGAATGTCTAATGAGTGGATGATGTCTAATGAGTTTATGATGTCTAATGAGTTAATAATGTCTAATGAGTTAATGATGTCTAATGAGTGGATGATGTCTAATGAGTTAATGATGTCTAATGAGTGAATGATGTCTAATGAGTTAATGATGTCTAATGAGTGAATGTCTAATGAGTGAATGATGTCTAATGAGTGAATGATGTCTAATGAGTGAATGTCTAATGAGTGGATGATGTCTAATGAGTTTATGATGTCTAATGAGTTAATAATGTCTAATGAGTTAATGATGTCTAATGAGTGGATGATGTCTAATGAGTTAATGATGTCTAATGAGTGAATGATGTCTAATGAGTTAATGATGTCTAATGAGTGGATGATGTCTAATGAGTGGATGATGTCTAATGAGTGAATGTCTAATGAGTTAATGTCTAATGAGTGAATGATGTCTAATGAGTGAATGATGTCTAATGAGTGAATGATGTCTAATGAGTTTATGATGTCTAATGAGTTTATGATGTCTAATGAGTTAATGGTGTCTAATGAGTTAATGATGTCTAATGAGTGAATGTCTAATGAGTGAATGTCTAATGAGTGGATGATGTCTAATGAGTGAATGTCTAATGAGTGAATGTCTAATGAGTTAATGATGTCTAATGAGTGGATGATGTCTAATGAGTGGATGATGTCTAATGAGTGGATGTCAAATGAGTTAATGATGTCTAATTCTTTAATGATATCTGACTGAGCAAAATTTCCAAAGCTTTTCCACCCCAATTTTTACCATATGACACTGAGAAGTATCATTTGATGTGAGATCAGATAGTTGAAGGCAGCTTTGTATGATTATCCCCTTATATTAAGAACTTCTGTCTTTGGCAGATTCTTGGTTGATACCAGGCCCTGCAAGTATAGGCCAGACTTGACAGTTCTGGGAGACCACACCCGATCATTTTTAGCAGCCAGTAGTCCAATATTTTGTTAGAACATGGTAAATTGGTTTCATTGTTAAAATTAGAAAGTGAGCACAACAATAAACAAGTAAAGATTTTTATGACATGTATTCAAAGGTTAATGACCTTTCCCATCCATTGCCTATGTTGGATGTTGACCTTCCCGTCCAGATCTTATTGTAAAAATATCAATTAAATTCTTTTTTCAGAAAGGTGCTGCATTTGGACCACTGGAAATTGTCTGCAAGTTAAATAAGGTATGTTTTGATGTTGAGGTATTTATAATATTTGTGCCTGTTTTGGTAGAAACTAGATAAAAGGTCGAGAAACATAATAGTTAGAAAGGTATACTACAGTTAAGGAAGTGTTTTGATGATGTGTAGAAATATTATGAAGAAAGATTCCTTTTTGCTTTGGCCTAAAAAATGAAGCCTGATTCTGATTCTCCTTCCTAGTTCAAACGAGCTTCCCTTTAAGTTTGTTTTTATTTACTGGGTGAAAAGACATAATTTCAGTTATAATTTTATTTAGATATATCCATTCACAATATATTTGATAACTTTTATCAGATAATCAAAAAATAAATTTAATTTAGAAATAGAAATCTTCCCTCATCCGATGTTTTCATGTTATCGGAAACAAGGTTATTTATTTATTTTTTTGGCCTTTAGTACAATGTTATGAAGGATTTGATTGATTGCAATGGAAACAGAAACAATAGGAATACAAAACAAAGAGTTTGTCAGAAATGAAAACAAACCAAAATTAGCATTTTTAGATTACTCTGCTTGGTCTGTGAGAATTCACAATTATTCATACAGGCTGAAGCCTTTTTTTTTACAAAATTACTACAATGGTGGGATTTATCAGTTAATCTGAGTGCACTGATGTTCATCTTCAGAAAAGAATATGTGTTAAATCCAATCTCATGATGGCCATTCATTATAAACCAGGATTGTCAAATTGTTCATGTATGATAAACCAGGATTGTCAAATTGGTCATGCATCAAAAGTCAGGATTGTCAAATTGGTCATGCATAATAACTCAGGTTTGTCAATTGATCATGCATAATAACTCAGGATTGTCAATTGATCATGCATTATAACTCAGGATTGTCAATTGATCATGCATAATAACTCAGGATTGTCAATTGGTCATGCATAATAACTCAGGATTGTCAATTGATCATGCATAATAACTCAGGATTGTCAATTGATCATGCATTATAACTCAGGATTGTCAATTGGTTATGCTAATTGTATGTCAGAATTGTCAAATGGTCATGCAAATTGTACGTCAGGATTGGCAATTGGTCATGCATCATATACCAGGATTGTCAATTGGTCATGCATGATATACCAGGATTGTCAATTGGTCATGCATTATACCGTATCCGCTCGGGTTAGCGCCCATGGGCGGCTAATTGGGGACAAAGTAAAAGAGGGGGGTGGGCGTTTACCCAAGCATGGGCGTTTATAAAGATGGGTGGGCTCTTACACAATCATAAATCTTTGTAAAATGTACACAAACTTGCCTCTTTCATCGATAACATGGGGTGCCGTTGTGAGCGATAATACAGTGACACCTGTGACGTCATCAGTTTCAGTGCAGAAATTTGAATAAGAGCGCATAAAGCGATGACGAGTACACAACACAATGCTGGAGAAGATGCAAACTTTGCAGCTTTGCAAGCACATTTCTGTCAATTTTCACGAAACTCTACACAATTTTCACAAATAAATACACGTGAACACTGTGATAGGACATGATTTAACAGAATATTGGGGTAAGCTTCAAAGATTTCACTTGTTCATACTGTAGGAAGATGTTAAAAATCAGATCTGTAGAGACCAATATGACATGATGGCGGACATCCAGGGAAGGTGGGCGTTTAATGATTTCTTCCTAAAAAGGGGGGTGGGCGTTAAGCCAAGCATGGGCGCTAACCCGAGCGGATACGGTAACTCAGGATCATCAAGTTGGTCAGGATTGTCAAATTTGTGACATTGTCTGTGATCAGTAATGTGGTACCAGTCAGACTTATGTTTGTATATTGTGATATCCTACTGTTGTCACCACAATGTGATGCCAGTCAGATTTCGGATTGGTGGTATTTTAGTATTCTCCAATCGCCAATCGGCAAAGCCCAGACAGGTGTTCTGGAGAGGTCTGAGTTTGGTACTTTTCGTGCCAAATCTTGACTGTTACCATCCCGTATGAACCTTTTTATGTTGTGAGGGTTCATACAAGGTCCTAAATTTAAAATAAAATAAAAGTTGTTTTGTCTAGTCCCAGTTTTGCATGTTTCTTGATCAATAAAACATATATCAGGCCTTGACATAAAGAGAGAAATGATGGTTGCCCAGTTGGGCCACCAGAGCATGAGAAGTGGTCGCCCGAAGTTGCTAAGGATAATAAGATGTGTGATACAATAAAGAGCATTGTACATAAGGCTGTAGAGTGGGGGATAATTGTCCCAATCAAATGTTTATTGATCGTGATATAATATCTATTAAGGATTATAATAATAAAATCAAGATAGTTTGGGCCACTAAAATACCAAAAATACTGTTGCCCAACTGGGCCACTACAACAGAGCATTCACTGGCCCGAAGAGAGGATCTGGTGGCCCCAGGCCACCGGGCCAGTGCGTATGTCAAGTGCTGATATATGTCACCAGCTGGGATAGTAGGCCAGTGTGTATTGTTCTCAGCAAAGGTGTGGTAATTAAGCTGTCTGCTGCCTCACCATTCGTCTACAACACTGGAGACACACTTTGTGAGGCTCTTATCAATGCTTATCATGCATATATGAATATTAATAACGAGCTCAGATTGCTTCGAAATAATTGCTCACTTTTGCAGCCCCCTTTCTCGAGGAAGGGGCGAGATTTTTTGAATACCGAACTCTTTCAGTGGTAATTCATATTTTATGTATGATTATATCTAAAACCTTGCAAAGAAAGCTTGATTATTATTTGGATAACTTTAAATGAAGTAAATATTATTAACACTTGATATCAGTTGCCAGCTGCAAAAACATGCTGAAACAACCAAATTGAACCTGTTTAAACAAGAGCTCTATGAACTCACCAAACTTTTCTTTGGTTTAAATAAAAGAGATCCTTCATGTTCCACAAACCCCTCCAGATCACCTCTCTGGGCTTGGCCTATTGGTGATTGCAGAGCACTATGTTATTTTGACATACTGTTATCGTCACAATGTGGGAACCGTCAGATGTCGGGTGGTGAAATCACATCTGAATTGTGATGTCCTATGAGTACTTTGATGTTGGACCAGTCAGATATTGGGTAGTGGGATGAAGTCTTTATTTTGATTGCTGTGATGTGGAACCAGTCAGGTATCAGGTACTGGGACATATATATATTGTGATTGCTGTGATGTGGAACCAGTCAGATATTGGGTAGTGGGATGACATCTTTATTGTGATTGCTATGGTATGGGACCAGTTAGATATCGGGAGTGGGACTGCATCTTTATTGTGATTGCTGTGGTGTGGGACCAGTCAGATATCGGGGAGTGGGACTGCATCTTTATTGTGATTGCTATGGTGTGGGACCAGTTAGATATCGGGGAGTGGGACTATGTCTATATTGTGATTGCTATGGTGTGGGACCAGTCAGATATCGGGGAGTTGGACTATGTTTATACTGTGATTGCTGTGATGTGGGACCAGTCAGATATCGGGGAGTGAGACTATGTCTATACTGTGATTGCTGTGATGTAGGACCAGTCAGATATTGGGCGTGGGATGGCATCTTTATTTTGATTGCTGTGATGTGGAACCAGTCAGATATCGGATAATGTCACTATGTCTATACTGTGATTGCTGTGATGTGGGACTAGTCAGATATCGGGGAGTGGGATTATGCTTATATTGTGACATCCTATGATGTGAGACCAGTCAGATGTTGGGATTGGACTGGGCAGCAGGCAGCAGCGGGAGTTTGCTTTGTTTCAGCATGTTCAGGATGTATATATGTTATAATTAACCTGTGATGTGAGAGTGAGTGGGGAGACCGGGAGAAGTACAGTACAGCGGCTGCTGAGCGTTGGGTCAATACCACACAGCCTCCCCACAGCTAGCCCCATCACCTGCCCGCCAAAGACGCTAACCATGCCACACTCTAGTCACATAGCAACGGAGACGAACAGAATCTCAGAAACGGATAAACTGGCAGATAATGGAGGTGGCGGAGCTAATGTGTTGACATTGTGCACCATGTGATGCTAGAATGAAGGGATGGGTGATTCCAGATATACTGGAATGAAAGGCTGGTCCAATCCAGATATACTGGAATGAGAGGCTGACTGATTCCAGATATACTGGAATGAGAGGCTGGTCCAATCCAGATATACTGGCCTGAGAGGCTGGTCCAATCCAGATATATTGGCCTGAGAGACTGGACCGATCCAGATATACTGACCTGAGAGGTTGGTCCAATCCAGATATACTGGCCTGAGAGACTGGACCGATCCAGATATACTGGTCTGAGAGGCTAGACCGATCCAGATATACTGGTCTGAGAGAATGGACTGATCCAGATATATTGGCCTGAGAGACTGGACCGATCCAGATATACTGACCTGAGAGGTTGGTCCAATCCAGATATACTGGAATGAGAGGCTGACTGATTCCAGATATACTGGAATGAGAGGCTGACTGATTCCAGATATACTGGCCTGAGAGGCTGGTCCAATCCAGATATATTGGCCTGAGAGACTGGACCGATCCAGATATACTGACCTGAGAGGTTGGTCCAATCCAGATATACTGGAATGAGAGGCTGACTGATTCCAGATATACTGGAATGAGAGGCTGACTGATTCCAGATATACTGGCCTGAGAGGCTGGTCCAATCCAGATATATTGGCCTGAGAGACTGGACCGATCCAGATATACTGGCCTGAGAGACTGGACCGATCCAGATATACTGGTCTGAGAGGCTAGACCGATCCAGATATACTGGTCTGAGAGGCTAGACCGATCCAGATATACTGGTCTGAGAGAATGGACTGATCCAGATATACTGGTCTGAGAGGCTGGACCCATCCAGATATACTGGTCTGAGAGACTGGACCGATACAAATATACTGGTCACACATAAATGTGACCAAATGAGGTCACGCATGGCCATGCATGATTTCATCTATCAGGCACAGCTCATACAGGTGTAAATACAGGTGTTAATACAGGTGTAAACACATGGATACATACAGGTATACATATAGTTGTAAATGCAGGTATTCATACAAGTATAAATACAGACCTGGTTGTGTAATATTGGATCTTGTTTGGGGGGGGACATGAGACAATGGCTCATCAAAGTCACAAATATTTCATTATGATCCATACCTGATGAGAAAATGAACCGAAGTTTAACGCGATTTCTGGTGTTCTTCAAGTCTTCACACTCGCTAGTTTGCTGGGGAATTGCATATCGGTAAAGCAATGAACAGTGACCAGTGCTTATGCATTGACCGATTAAAAATGACTATTAATAAATAACCTTACAACATTGTCTCATTTAAATTTGAATTGTCTCATCAGTTTGAGTTTATAAGGAGACGACAGTCACATCATTGTTTTCTTCTGGCAATATCTCTTGAGTGTAATTACAGATTTACATACAAGTGTAATTACAGGTGTGGATGGAGGCAAACATGCAGGTGTAGCTATTTGCATTAAGCAGATATCTGAATTATGACAGCTGAATTACATATTAATGTTATATAAGCCTTGTTAAACCTTCTAAGGGTGAAATAACCAAAACAAAATTAGTGGCAACTGCTGATCAGGAAGCAGGAAAGTCTATCTGAAAAAGGAAAGTGGCAGATATCTGGTAGAAGTACAGTATTTATCCATCTGCATGCGATGTGAGACCAAGAAAATCAGTGATTTGATCAGTGAGAATATGGTATCAGAAGAGAAAGCAAACAGATCAATTGTTATCATTGCAGATGGCCTAGTTTTGTATAAAGAAATGTCTGCCACCTGGTGGCCAATTAATTATGAGTGGAATAGATGGAGCCACCTGTATTTTGTGAGCACTCAAATAGAAAGTTCTTGTCATTCCATTTAAACTTGTGAAAAGTTTGTCGTTAAGTGCGGTATAGGCATGATGTTGGTACAATAGTAAAACTGGGAATGAATTGGATGTAGATATGAGGTAGATCTAGATATGAGGTAGATCTAGATATGAGATAGATCTAGATATGAGGTAGATCTAGATATGAGGTAGATCTAGATATGAGGTAGATCTAGATATGGGGTAGGTCTAGATATGAGGTAGATCTAGATATGAGGTAAATCTAGATATGAGGTAAATCTCGCCATGAGGTGGATCTAGACATGAGGTGGATCTAGACATGAGGTAGATCTAGGTATGAGGTAGATCTAGATATGGGGTAGATCTAGATATGGGGTAGATCTGGACATGGGGTAGGTCTGGACATGAGGTGGATCTGGAAATTAGGTAGATCAAGACATGAGGTAGATCTGGAAATGAGTTGGACCAAGACATGAGGTAGATCTAGACATGGAATAGTTTGTATGTGGAGATAGACTCAAGATGGGATATAGACGGAGGTGGGATATAGACGGAGGTGGAATATAGACGGAGGTGGGATGTAGACAGGAGGTGGGAGGTAGACAAGATGTAGACAGGAGGTGGGATGTAAGCAGGAGGAGGGAAGTAGACTGGAGGTGGGATGTAGACAGGAGGTGGGATGTAGACAGGAGGTGGGATGTAGACAGGAGGTGAGAAGTAGACAGGAGGTGGGAAGTAGACAGGGGGTGGGATGTAGACAGGAGGAGAGATGTAGACAGTAGGTGGGATGTAGACAGGAGGTGGGATGTAGACAGGAGGTGGGATGTATGCTGGAGGTGGGATGTAGGCAGGAGGTGGGATGTAGGCAGGAGGTGGGAAGTAGACTGGAGGTGGGAAGTAGACTGGAGGTGGGAAGTAGACTGGAGGTGGGATGTAGACAGGAGGTGGGAAGTAGACTGGAGGTGGGATGTAGACAGAAGGTGGGAAGTAGACTGGAGGTGGGATGTAGACAGAAGGTGGGAAGTAGACAGGAGGTGGGATGTAGGCAGAAGGTGGGATGTAGACAGGGAGGTGGGATATAGACAGGAGGTGGGATGTAGACAGAAGGTGGGATGTAGACAGGGAGGTGGGATATAGACAGGAGGTGGGATGTAGACAGGAGGTGGGAAGTAGACTGGAGGTGGGATGTAGACAGGAGGTGGGATGTAGACAGGAGGTGGGAAGTAGACTGGAGGTGGGATGTAGACAGGAGGTGGGATGTAGACAGTAGGTGGGATGTAGACTGGAGGTGGGATGTTTTCCGGAGGTGGGATGTAGGCAGGAGGTGGGAAGTAGACAGGAGGAGGGATGTAGACAGGAGGAGGGATGTAGATGTAGACAGTAGGTGGGATGTAGACTGGAGGTGGGATGTAGACAGGAGGTGGGATGTAGACAGTAGGTGGGATGTAGACTGGAGGTGGGATGTTTTCCGGAGGTGGGATGTAGGCAGGAGGTGGGAAGTAGACAGGAGGTGGGATGTAGACTGGAGGTGGGATGTTTTCCGGAGGTGGGATGTAGGCAGGAGGTGGGAAGTAGACAGGAGGAGGGATGTAGACAGGAGGAGGGATGTAGATGTAGACAGTAGGTGGGATGTAGACTGGAGGTGGGATGTTTTCCGGAGGTGGGATAGCAGATATAGTGGGCTGATCAATAGCCTGCTGGTAGTATAGCAGTCAGTGGGTGCTGTGGGCAGCCGTGGTAGCAATAAGTGGGACCCAGTCTCTCTCCCTCCACACAGAGGCTGTCAGCAGCAGCAGCAGCGGCAAGTCTAGAGAGATGCTACTGCCAGCATAGTGGGGCAGAATCAGTCACCTTCAGAGAACATACATCAGTCCTCTCTGTAGCTCAGCTGAGGTAAATATCTGGTCTTCTACGTCCTGTTGTACCGTGTCTCCTTGTTAGTATGTGCGCAGAGCATGCAGTGTAACGCATTGTGGTCGTGTGGATAGTTTGGGCTGCAGAAGAGGATTATGGGATAGACGTGGAGCGACAGGTGCGTATGTAGTCAGGTTGGAGTGTATGACAGAGTAGGAGCCTATAACACTGCCTCGGTGTGTCATCATATTAGCATCATGTATTATGTATAACGACCGCATTCTCCCACATACGGCTCCCCATCTGTGTCTGAGCTTGCTCAGGCTTGCTAGGCACTGCCAAAAGCACCTATAACAATACCAGCCCAGTGTTACCGTTTGAAGTTTTACATAACACAGTGTGGCTGCATCATTGGAAGAGCTGCGTACCTGGCTTAAGGCACGTGGATCCATTCTCCTGGTGTTGTTTGCGAGACTAGTGTTGTGTTTTATGGCTTATTATGCTACCAAGAGACAACAAAGGTGAGGCAGGTAATTGCGAGGAGTAGGACCTGACTTAGCAGTTGCTGATCATCCACGTGTTGCCGGGAATAGGGTGGATTGTGTTGCCGGGAATAGGGTGGATTGTGTTGCCGGGAATAGGGTGGATTGTGTTGCCGGGAATAGGGTGGATCGTGTTGCCAGGAATAGGGTGGATCGTGTTGCCAGGAATAGGGTGGATTGTGTTGCCGGGAATAGGGTGGATCATGTTGCCAGGAATAGGGTGGATTGTGTTGCCGGGAATAGGGTGGATCATGTTGCCAGGAATAGGGTGGATTGTGTTGCCGGGAATAGGGTGGATCATGTTGCCAGGAATAGGGTGGATCTTTTTGCCGGGAATAGGGTGGATCGTGTTGCCAGGAATAGGGTGGATCGTGTTGCCAGGAATAGGGTGGATCGTGTTGCCGGGAATAGGGTGGATCGTGTTGCCAGGAATAGGGTGGATTGTGTTGCCGGGAATAGGGTGGATCGTGTTGCCAGGAATAGGGTGGATCGTGTTGCCAGGAATAGGGTGGATTGTGTTGCCGGGAATAGGGTGGATCATGTTGCCAGGAATAGGGTGGATCGTGTTGCCAGGAATAGGGTGGATCGTGTTGCCAGGAATAGGGTGGATCGTGTTGCCAGGAATAGGGTGGATTGTGGTCTCATTCTGACCTCAGGTGCAAGAGCACCGATTCAACAACAAACATAATGAGTGCTTGTGGTAAACAAGTAGTAATCTCGTGCAGACAAGAATTATGTTGCCCCCAGACAGACAAGTAATCTGATGTTAACAACAAGTAATCTGATGCAAGAAACAAGGAATCTGATGTAAAAAACAAGGAATCTGATGTAAAAAACAAGGAATCTGATGTAAAGAACATCATAATTATTGTTGTTTACATCATAATTCTTGTTTAATTTTTTTCTTTCGAGAAACAAGTAATCTGTTCTAAACAACAAGAATTATGATGTAAACAACAAGACATGATGTAAACAACAAGAATTATGATGTAAACAAGTAATCTGATGTAAACAAGAATTATGATGTAAACAACAATAATTATAATGTAAACAACAAGAATTTTGTTGACAGCAAGTAATCTGTCATATTCAACAAGAATTATATTGTAAACCACAAGTAGTACTATGTAGACAACAAGTAATATAATGTAGACAATAATTAGTATGATGTAGACAACAAGTAATATGATGTAGACAACAATTAGTATTATGTAGACAACAAGTAATATAATGTAGACAATAATTAGTATGATGTAGACAACAAGTAATATGATGTAGACAACAATTAGTATTATGTAGACAACAAGTAATATAATGTAGACAACAATTAGTATTATATAGACAACAAGTGATATGATGTAAACACCAAATAGTATTATGTAGACAACAAGTAATATGATGTAGACAACAATTAGTATTATGTAGACAACAAGTAATATGATATAGACAACAATTAGTATTATGTAGACAACAAGTAATATAATGTAGACAACAAGTAATATGATGTAGACAACAATTAGTATTATGTAGACAACAAGTAATATGATGTAGACAAGAATTATGATGTAAACAACAAAAATTATGTTGTAGACAAAAAGAATTTTGTTGTAGAGAACAAGTAATCTGTTTTGGTAACAAGAATTATGTTGTGGACCCATCATGGAGAATCATATTTCCATGATAATAGAACTGTGTGTAAGAATACAGGGAGGAGCTCTGGATGTTCTTATCATGTTGATCAGCTGGCACTGATAATAACAGTCATTTATATAGGGCTAAACAGTGTGCGAAAAAATACACGTCCGAACGTCCGGGACATGTTTTTTACCATAACGGACGAGCATTTTATCTTCTAATCGTGTCCGAAGGACAAGTACTGTTTTTACATGCATAATTATTAAGAAATCTTTCTTAAATTGACCAAAATCTTCAAATTGTCTGCCATTCTTATGTCTTTAAAAAGACGTTACGTACCAGTCAAAAAGCCCGAGAAGAGCAGAAGACAATTTTACAACTTTGGGTATTCTTAGCTTTCTTTAAATGAATGTTTGATTAATTTTCGATTGAGAAATGATCAGAAATATGTAGGTATGTAGGTTGGTATGTAGGTAGATATGTAGGTAGGTAGATATGTAGATATGTAGATATATATGTAGGTATGTAGGTAGATATGTAGGTTGGTATGTAGGTAGGTAAGTAGGTAGATATGTAGGTATGTAGGCTGGTATGTAGATAGATATGTAGGTATGTAGGTTGGTATATAGGTAGATATGTAGGTAGGTGTGTAGGTAGATGTGTAGGTATGTAGGTTGGTATGTAGGTTGGTATGTAGGTTTTATAAGCTGAATATCTGTCACAAGCGCGAAAAAGCCGCAAAGAAAAAGTATGCGTTTAAATGTCTGATGTTGAAGACAAATGTCTGATGTTGGCTGGCTGAACATCAGACATATTGTCTGCTGTGGGTCAAAAAGTTTTGGTGAACACTGACAGAGGAAGGATTTCAATTAATTTGTTAAATAAAATAATGATAACTACAATTAAAGTTTTATTTGTATTACAGCAACAAAGTTTATTCGGACAAGTTAATTGTCAAAATCACTTGTCCAAACTGGACAAGTGAACAATTCTTTTGGACAAGTAATTTATCAAACTTAGTTGTCCTATGGACAAGTACTCTCTGAAAACTTTTTCTCACACTGCTAAACCAGACCAGCCCTGCTATGACACTATTAAAACAGCAATATGCAGAGATTATGCAAAATTGAGTTTGACAGTAAAATGACTGCGAAATAAGTGAGATTTCATTGGGAAACGGAACTGAAGTGAACTATCTGGTTCTGTCTAGCAATTATGAATATTACACCAGTGTTTTCACATGGGGAATGTACACATGAAAAATCTGTAAATGCTTCCCCAGACTGCATGGATAAACAGCACCTCTCACTGTATAGTAGAGTCTGGACATACAAATCATACCACATTCTGTGTCTGACACAAATCATACCACATTCTGTGTCTAACACAAATCATACCACATTCTGTGTCTAACACAAATCATACCACATTCTGTGTCTAACACAAATCATACCACATTCTGTGTCTAACACAAATCATACCACATTCTGTGTCTAACACAAATCATACCACATTCTGTGTCTGACACAAATCATACCACATTCTGTGTCTAACACAAATCATACCACATTCTGTGTCTAACACAAATCATACCACATTCTGTGTCTAACACAAATCATACCACATTCTGTGTCTAACACAAATCATACCACATTCTGTGTCTAACACAAATCATACCACATTCTGTGTCTAACACAAATCATACCACATTCTGTGTCTAACACAAATCATACCACATTCTGTGTCTGACACAAATCATACCACATTCTGTGTCTGACACAGATCATACCACATTCTGTGTCTAACACAAATCATACCACATTCTGTGTCTAACACAAATCATACCACATTCTGTGTCTAACACAAATCATACCACATTCTGTGTCTAACACAAATCATACCACATTCTGTGTCTAACACAAATCATACCACATTCTGTGTCTGACACAAATCATACCACATTCTGTGTCTAACACAAATCATACCACATTCTGTGTCTAACACAAATCATACCACATTCTGTGTCTAACACAAATCATACCACATTCTGTGTCTAACACAGATCATACCACATTCTGTTTCTAACACAAATCATACCACATTCTGTGTCTAACACAAATCATACCACATTCTGTGTCTAACACAAATCATACCACATTCTGTGTCTGACACAAATCATACCACATTCTGTGTCTGACACAAATCATACCACATTCTGTGTCTAACACAAATCATACCACATTCTGTGTCTGACACAAATCATACCACATTCTGTGTCTAACACAAATCATACCACATTCTGTGTCTAACACAAATCATACCACATTCTGTGTCTAACACAAATCATACCACATTCTGTGTCTAACACAAATCATACCACATTCTGTGTCTAACACAAATCATACCACATTCTGTGTCTAACACAAATCATACCACATTCTGTGTCTAACACAAATCATACCACATTCTGTGTCTGACACAAATCATACCACATTCTGTTTCTAACACAAATCATACCACATTCTGTGTCTAACACAAATCATACCACATTCTGTGTCTAACACAAATCATACCACATTCTGTGTCTAACACAAATCATACCACATTCTGTGTCTAACACAAATCATACCACATTCTGTGTCTAACACAAATCATACCACATTCTGTGTCTAACACAAATCATACCACATTCTGTGTCTAACACAAATCATACCACATTCTGTGTCTAACACAAATCATACCACATTCTGTGTCTAACACAAATCATACCACATTCTGTGTCTAACACAAATCATACCACATTCTGTGGCTAACACAAATCATACCACATTCTGTGTCTGACACAAATCATACCACATTCTGTGTCTGACACAAATCATGCCACATCCTGTGTCTAACACAAATCATACCACATTCTGTGTCTAACACAAATCATACCACATTCTGTGTCTGACACAAATCATACCACATTCTGTGTCTAACACAAATCAAACCACATTCTGTGTCTAACACAAATCATACCACATTCTGTGTGACACAAATCATACCACATTCTGTGTCTGACACAAATCATACCACATTCTGTGTCTAACACAAATCATACCACATTCTGTGTCTAACACAAATCATACCACATTCTGTGTGACACAAATCATACCACATTCTGTGTCTAACACAAATCATACCACATTCTGTGTCTAACACAAATCATACCACATTCTGTGTCTAACACAAATCATACCACATTCTGTGTCTGACACAAATCATACCACATTCTGTTTCTAACACAAATCATACCACATTCTGTGTCTAACACAAATCATACCACATTCTGTGTCTAACACAAATCATACCACATTCTGTGTCTAACACAAATCATACCACATTCTGTGTCTAACACAAATCATACCACATTCTGTGTCTAACACAAATCATACCACATTCTGTGTCTAACACAAATCATACCACATTCTGTGTCTAACACAAATCATACCACATTCTGTGTCTAACACAAATCATACCACATTCTGTGTCTAACACAAATCATACCACATTCTGTGTCTAACACAAATCATACCACATTCTGTGTCTAACACAAATCATACCACATTCTGTGTCTGACACAAATCATACCACATTCTGTGTCTGACACAAATCATACCACATTCTGTGTCTAACACAAATCATACCACATTCTGTGTCTAACACAAATCATACCACATTCTGTGTCTGACACAAATCATACCACATTCTGTGTCTAACACAAATCAAACCACATTCTGTGTCTAACACAAATCATACCACATTCTGTGTGACACAAATCATACCACATTCTGTGTCTGACACAAATCATACCACATTCTGTGTCTAACACAAATCATACCACATTCTGTGTCTAACACAAATCATACCACATTCTGTGTCTAACACAAATCATACCACATTCTGTGTCTAACACAAATCATACCACATTCTGTGTCTAACACAAATCATACCACATTCTGTGTCTAACACAAATCATACCACATTCTGTGTCTAACACAAATCATACCACATTCTGTGTCTAACACAAATCATACCACATTCTGTGTCTGACACAAATCATACCACATTCTGTGTCTAACACAAATCATACCACATTCTGTGTCTAACACAAATCATACCACATTCTGTGTCTAACACAAATCATACCACATTCTGTGTCTAACACAAATCATACCACATTCTGTGTCTAACACAAATCAAACCAACCAAATTTTGTGTCTACAAAAATTATATCAATTTCTACCTACACAAATCATACCAAATTCTGTGTCTACAAAAATTATATAAAATTTTGCCTGCACAAATATTACCAAATTCTGTGTGCACAGAATCTGTGTGAACAGATTTAATCAAATGACAAAAGGAAGTTTTTGAAAAATGATGATTAGCTATTTGACAGTTGTGCTACCACCAGGGGAAGGTTTAGTCGCCCGACAGTGTTTCTACTAGTCTGTCAGTATGGGCTAACGATACAATCCTAGACTGCAGTGGTGTCAAAGAAAAAATTGAAATCATAAGTGGACCCCCACAAATAAAAATTGTTGCAGACATAAATGTGAAATAAAGAGTAATAGTTTTGTAAGATTATAATTGCTCATGTTACTTTACAGTTGCATTTGGTGACTGCTTGTGACACCACTGTGACATAGAGAACCGCATTAGCTTCCAGCCAGCTCTCACAGCACGTGGACCACTCCACGTGCAGGGATATCGATGCGTACGCAAATATGATGATATATCAAGAGAGGAAACAAAAATCTATGCATTTCCTGACCTTCCGAGGCAGATGATGTTGTAAACTGTGCAAACGATTGCTTTCCCTCCAAATGTGTATCTAGCCATCTTCTAAAATGAATTAACTTGTGGTCTGTGATTTTAATATTCCAAAAATATATCAAGAATGTTACTTTATATTGTTCCAAAGTCAAAGGTATGGCATCAAAAAAAATTCAGATCACTTTGGTGCCCGGAAGTAATTGGTAGCTGAAGAAGTTATATAACGTCACAATACATTTTCACGTGAGGTCATTCATAACAATACTGAAGGCTTTGCACCAACCAATCAGCATTTAGCACTCACGAGAATCTGTTTACTTCCGGGCACAAAAGTGATCTGAATTTTCTGCAGACAAGAAAGTTGACAAAAACATGGAATATATTTAATATTTTGGAATATTTTTCTCTGGAATTGTTTTATCTTTGTATTCTGCATCTGCCGTCCAAAGCACACCATTCATAATGCTCTGTATGCTCTACGGTGAGAAATTCCTGAAAAACTTGTTTCATCTCTTGAAGTATATCATATTTACACCTCGTGCACGTGCCAACCCTTGACATGACGTCATCGACCAGCACGTGCAGTGAGCTGCAAGTAAACAATACACGCACACGTTGAAAACTGATGCGGTTCTCTATGCACTGTGACTGTGTGAATCAGTGGATTATTGAGGTACTGGAAGGTTACTCTTTGAGTCATACATGTCTTCATTGAGTCACTTCTGAAAGAGGCTTGAATGGGTACCAGTGAGATGGAAAGAGGCTTGAATGGGTACCAGTGAGGAGGAAAGTGGCAGGGTGGGTACCAGTCAGGAGGAAAGAGGCTTGAATGGGTACCAGTGAGGAGGAAAGAGGCTTGAATGGGTACCAGTCAGGAGGAAAGAGGCTTGAATGGGTACCAGTCAGGAGGAAAGAAGCTTGAATGGGTACCAGTCAGGAGGAAAGTGGCAGACATGGATCCCAGTCGGGAGGAAAGAGGTTTGAATGGGTACCAGTCAGAAGGAAAGAGGCTTGAATGGGTACCAGTCAGAAGGAAAAAGGCTTGAATGGGTACCCGTCAGGAGGAAAGAGGCTTGAATGGGTACCAGTGAGGAGGAAAGAGGCTTGAATGGGTACCAGTCAGGAGGAAAGAAGCTTGAATGGGTACCAGTCAGGAGGAAAGTGGCAGGCATGGATCCCAGTCGGGAGGAAAGAGGTTTGAATGGGTACCAGTCAGGAGGAAAGTGGCAGGCATGGATCCCAGTCGGGAGGAAAGAGGTTTGAATGGGTACCAGTCAGAAGGAAAGAGGCTTGAATGGATACAAGTCAAGAGGAAAGAGGCTTGAATGGATACAAGGCAAGAGGAAAGAGGCTTGAATGGGTACAAGTCAAGAGGAAAGAGGCAGGCATGGATCCCAGTCAGGATTACAGAGGCTTGTATAGGTACCAGTCAGGAGGAGAGAGGCAGTGACAGTTGACAGAGACTGTACAATAGTACAGGTACAAGTTCGCAGCATTGATTTTCTCACCATCATTGATAGTCCGGCCTCGGATGATTGATCAGGCTGGCAGCTGATGGAATGTCCTCCTTTTAACGAGCCTGGTACAAGCTCCAGCACAATATAAACTCCCAGTGTAGATTGCAGCCAAACCATGACAAATAAGTCTCTATGTAGCATGGTCATGCTTTGAGCTGCACTATTTCGTTTGTGCCTTAGGTTCCTCACAGGCTGTGATATCTAGCTATCTATGATTGCAGTTTAATTCTGTGTATATGAAAGATATTTGGTGAATATTTTTGTAATTATTAAGCTCAGGGTCAGACATCAGGGCCAGATCAGAAATCTTGTAATTTTTCAAGGTCAGGGAAAAGTAAGGGAATTTTGATTTTGATCAGGGAAGACTTACCTTTGGCATTTTGATCAGAGAAGACAAACCTTTGGCATTTTCATCAGAGAAGACTAACCTTTGGCATTTGATCAGGGAAGACAAACCTTTGGCATTTTCATCAGAGAAGACTAACCTTTGGCATTTTGATCAGAGAAGACTAACCTTTGGCATTTTGATCAGAGAAGACTAACCTTTGGCATTTGATCAGGGAAGACTAACCTTTGGCATTTTGATCAGGGAAGACTAACCTTTGCATTTATGATCAGGAAAAATTTGTTATTTCAAGAACATTTACAACTATCATTTTGGACAAAATATAATGAAAGATGTATGGACATGATATATAGTGCTTTGATGAGAATCAGGAATACAAGCACAGAGATGACTGACTCTTTCAGCCGCTCCTCTATTTGACCATTTCCTTGTTCGACCGTAATCTCTTCAGCCTTGCCTGTTTGACTGCATGATATCAATTAATGCCTCAGTCACATTTGCACCGGGCGCCGGCCGGGAAGTAACAATCGGCCAACTTCACAGTCTGCCGGGCGCCGGGGAGTTTATCAGCAACAATCTCAGATATGCCGTAGCTGTGGTCACATTATACACGGGTGCCGCACGACACTTGCTAGATGAAATGTCAAAGACGTCTGCAGGATATCTTAAAGACGTCTGGATCATTGACAGACGTCTGTGAGATATCCTAAAGACGTCTGTCACATTTGCCAGACGTCTGAAGGACGTCCTAAAGACGTCTATGTGGCATCGTAGGGAGCCCGTCAGATCATCTGACGATGGCCTGTGAACAAATCAAATAAACATAACCCTATTTTCACCGCACGATGCCACCGGTAGCCCTAAGATAATCTGCCGATGTCCCTGCGGGACACTGCCGGGACACTGCCGTGTACTTTAAGGTGATATTTGCTGATAAGACATCGGGGAAACGCCGGCAACTTTTATGTTCAAGATAAAAGTTCCCGATGACCCGCCCGACGTCTTAAAGATGCCCAATTGTGGCCGATGATCTCCCGGTGCCCGCACGGCAATCTGAACTGCCGGCCGATTTTGTAAAAAATACCCATCGGCCGGGCATCTTTACTGAAATCGGTGCAAATGTGACTGAGGCATAAATGACCTACTTTTCACTTTCTCTTTTGAACATTAATTTGGCATTCAGGGTTACGAAGGATATTTCGTGAGGTTTGAGCTGAGTCAGCAGAATGAATGGGACTGACTTCCTGTGTGGTCTGCTTCTTCTTCTGATTGTATAAATTTGAACATGATCATGTTGTTAAAATGGCCAGTAAAAAATAAAATTTGGTCAGTGGAAAAGGTCAATTGGATGTTATCATTTTAAACTCTGATCTGTTTGGCAAGGTCAAAAAAATAATAACCCAGTTTCCGCAAATATGGCCTGAAAAAATATCATGGGGGTAGAATTATTTTGTTACAGTGATGAAATAGGATATATTTAAATGACATTTTATCTGAAAGTATGTATTTTTACCTAGAAAGTTAAAAATAAATAAATAAATAAATAGGGTAGCTTGTTTGAACTAGGGTAGGTAGGCAAATCAGAAACATATTTATTTTTTGTTCAGGCCTAAGCCTAAAGGCCTAGGAGAGACATACCGTGATAGTATCACTTCATTGGTGACATTTCTGTAGAAGCAAATAGAAGCCCGTCACTGGCTTGTTTCTCATACGAGTAGACATATTTGATCGGCTTTGCGAGGTTTGAAGCTTATTCCTAGTGGGTTGGAGGCGTCAGGTGTCGAAGGGAAAAAAGGAATACACTACTTCTGTGACAAGACACTCCTACCGTAACCATTGCATGTGGCATCTGGGGGTTGTCATGGCAACGATTGTGTCAGCCTCACGCAGGTGGGGACGTGGTTTAAAGAATAAAGTCAATGAGGTGAAGAAATCAACACTGTCCCTCAATGAAATGGACGTGGATTCTGTCCTGTTTCAGGATCAGACAAACTCCACACAGGGTCAAGAAAAAGGAAGTGTGAAAAATCATAAATGTTCCTTGTTTTTTTTCGGAAATTTGGTATTTCAAAAGACTTCCTCTTAAATAAGAAATTTTCCTGTTAATTGACACTTTTATGTGATGTTTTAAAAAAATGATAAAAATCTGTTTTCTGGGATACTGTGAAGGAGACTTGTGTTGCTGTACATTCAGTGCTTTACATTACTTGACTGATTAGGTTGTTGCCACGGTTACCAACTGTTGTGTAATACAGTCTCAGTGATAAGGAGGATGCAAACAGATGTACTGATGAGCAGCATTAATGCAACGTATCAACAAACAGCATTAATGCAACATACCAACAGACAGCATTAATACAAATTATCAACAGACAGCATTAAATGCAACATACCAACAGACAGCATTAATACAAAGTATCACCAGACAGCATTAAATGCAATGTACCAATGGACAGCATTAATACAAAGTATCAACAGACAGCATTAATACGAAGTATCAACAGACAGCATTAATACAAAGTAACAACAGACAGCATTAATGCAACAGACCAACAGACAGCATTAATACAACATACCAACAGACAGCATTAATACGAAGTATCAACAGACAGCATTAATACAAAGTAACAACAGACAGCATTAATACAAAGTATCAACAGACAGCATTAATACGAAGTATCAACAGACAGCATTAATACAAAGTAACAACAGACAGCATTAATACAAAGTATCAACAGACAGCATTAAATGCAACGTACCAATGGACAGTACTTGTGCAATGTGTGGCTGCATACTGATAGAAGGTTAGTACCAACGGACAGGATATATATTAGAATTTTATCCAGGATATATATTAGAATTGTATTAGAATTGTATCTAGGGCATATATAAGAACTGTATCCAGGGCATATATTAGAATTTTATCCAGGGCATATATTAGAATTGTATCCAGGGCATATATTAGAATTGTATCCAGGGCATATATAAGAACTGTATCCAGGGCATATATTAGAATTTTATCCAGGGCATATATTAGAATTGTATCCAGGGCATATGTTAAAATTTTATCCAGGGCATACATATAAATTGTATCCAGGTCATACATTAAAATTATATCCAGGTCATACATTAAAATTGTATCCAGGTCATACATTAAAATTATATCCAGGTCAAACAATAAAATTGTAATCAAAGATATAATTATGTGCAGTGTCTGTATATTATTCAGAGATAGATGCACTGTCTATCATTGTCCAACATTTGAGCTTGCTGTGTTGCCCCAAGCAAGCAACTTTTCCCAGTGCCAGTTTGTGAAAATATGGTCATATACCACAATAGTACAGAGAAAATACACCATGGAATAGCATATAGACATATATAGATTTATGAAATAAAATCAAATGAATTTGCTCAAAACATTAATCAAAATTTTTAATTTAACAGAGTTAAGAAACCTTATTTTATAGATATTTGGTTATGTTTAGATCATATTTAAGTATGGTCTGAAACTGTGGCCTGATAGTTGAGTGGAATATGGCCATGGTACCAGCAGTATGGGGACCTGTGTAGGTCAGTGAGCATGATGAGGGAGGGACATGCCGGCAAAGAGACGTAACGGAAGAGGGATATATATATATATACAGAGGGACAGAGGGACATACTGGCATAGGGACATACCGGCAGAGAAACACACTGGCAGAGATAGCGAGAGATGAGAGAGCCAGGCTGGGGCGGTGAGATCGATGCAACGACAGCTTGTCTCATCCACCGAGTGGGAGCCATGGATAATAGGACATGAGTCGGTGAAGCGGAACTGGCTACAGGTACAGGCAGTCGTAGTTGACTGACTGCCTGTGTTGTGACAGTGATACCTCACCTGTGACCGCGTTGCTGTTTCTATCTTACGTCTCATGTACGGTATAATGTTAGAGATGTAGAGTGCACTGTGAACCAGATCACAACGTCCAAATTATTGCCAACCAACAGCAGGTTTTCTGCTGTCTTAGATTCTGACTCTCCTCCGTTTGGCCAGTGGTTACATTTCAATTTAATTGGCTCAGAGTTCTGGTAGCGGCAGCATGTGTAAGGGACAGGTGCTATTCAGATAACGAGTCATTTTTCCTGCACGCTAGGCCATAGCATCACATCTAATGGGAAAATTCGAAGCCAAACTTTATAAGAAAGCAGAAACTTGTCTGTGACAGATTGGAGACAGGAGTGGTTGGTGATCAGTACAGTGTGGAGAAAGGAGAGGTTGATGATTAGTACAGTGTGGAGACAGGAGAGGTTGATGATTAGTACAGTGTGGAGACAGGAGAGGTTAATGATTAGTCCAGTGTGGAGACAGGAGAGGTTGGTGATCAGTACAGTGTGGAGAAAGGAGAGGTTGATGATTAGTACAGTGTGGAGACAGGAGAGGTTGATGATTAGTACAGTGTGGAGACAGGAGAGGTTAATGATTAGTCCAGTGTGGAGACAGGAGAGGTTGATGATTAGTACAGTGTGGAGACAGTCCTGAGAGGTTGGTGATCAGTACAGTGTGGAGACAGGAGAGGTTAATGATTAGTCCAGTGTGGAGACAGGAGAGGTTGGTGATCAGTACAGTGTGGAGAAAGGAGAGGTTGATGATTAGTCCAGTGTGGAGACAGGAGAGGTTGATGATTAGTACAGTGTGGAGACAGGAGAGGTTAATGATTAGTCCAGTGTGGAGACAGGAGAGGTTGATGATTAGTACAGTGTGGAGACAGGAGAGGTTGATGATTAGTACAGTGTGGAGACAGGAGAGGTTGATGATTAGTACAGTGTGGAGAACAGAGAGGTTGATGATTAGTCCAGTGTGGGGACAGGAGAGGTTGATGATTAGTACAGTGTGGAGACAGGAGAGGTTGATGATTAGTACAGTGTGGAGACAGGAGAGGTTGATGATTAGTCCAGTGTGGAGACAGGAGAGGTTGATGATTAGTCCAGTGTGGAGACAGGAGAGGTTGATGATTAGTACAGTTTGGAGACAGGAGAGGTTGATGATTAGTCCAGTGTGGAGACAGGAGAGGTTGATAATTAGTCCAGTTTGGAGACAGGAGAGGTTGATGATTAGTACAGTGTGGAGACAGGAGGGGTTAATGATTAGTACAGTGTGGAGAACAGAGAGGTTGATGATTAGTACAGGGGTTGATTGGAGCGGTGTGTCAATATTTAGTTGGGCAGTGTATTCAATCTCTAACTTATTGACTCATGCCATATATGAACATACTTAGCATGCTTAAGCCGAGATGCAGATTATCATATAGAGTGCATCCTTGCTAAAGATTATACAGTATACCTGGTTATTCATTGTACTCCTGGGAGGTATTTTATTTTACACCAAGTCTCCTGGTAGATATTGTACATTGCACTTCTGGAAGATATTGTATTTTATACTCCTGGGAGATATTGTACATTACACTCTCAGTGGATATATATTCCATTCTTGTCAGATAATTTACATTGCACTCTTTGTAGATATTATATTTTACATATTGGTATATGTTGTACATTGCATTCTGGAAAATATTATACAGTGTACACTGGGTAGAGATTATCTGGTGCATTCTGGGTAGATATTATGTGGGTCAACATGGAGATAATCCGGGCATCATTGCAGATAGCAGGATAGATCAATATATGCTGTGTGATGGGAAAGGTGAAGATCTGCTGAGCGGTGATCAGGTTATAAGGCAGGAGACAGATGATGGGCAGAGAGAAAGAGGCAGATAAAAATAGAGACAGAGAGAGAAACAATGGACAGAGAGACAGAGGAAGATAGTTAGATACAGAGAGAGACGATGGACAGAGGTAGATAGAGGCAGAGAGAGACAGAGAGAGACAGAGGTAGATAGTTAGAGACAGAAAAGACAGAGGTAAATAGTTAGAGGCAGAGAGACAGATAGAGAGAGACAGAGGTAGATAGTTAGAGACAGAGAAACAATGGACAGAGAGGTAGAGGTAGATAAGAATAGAGACAGAGGTAGATAGTGACAGAGAGAGACATAGGTAAAGGCAGAGAGAGACAGAGGTAGACAGAGGCAGAGAGAGACAGAGGTAGATAGAGGCAGAGAGAGACAGAGGTAGATAGAGGCAGAGAGAGACAGAGGTAGACAGAGGCAGAGAGAGACAGAGGTAGATAGTGACAGAGAGAGACATAGGTAAAGGCAGAGAGAGACAGAGGTAGACAGAGGCAGAGAGAGACAGAGGTAGACAGAGGCAGAGAGAGACAGAGGTAGACAGAGGCAGAGAGAGACAGAGGTAGACAGAGGCAGAGAGAGACAGAGGTAGATAGAGGCAGAGAGAGACAGAGGTAGATAGAGGCAGAGAGAGACAGAGGTAGACAGAGGCAGAGAGAGACAGAGGTAGATAGTGACAGAGAGAGACATAGGTAAAGGCAGAGAGAGACAGAGGTAGACAGAGGCAGAGAGAGACAGAGGTAGACAGAGGCAGAGAGAGACAGAGGTAGATAGAGGCAGAGAGAGACAGAGGTAGACAGAGGCAGAGAGAGACAGAGGTAGATAGTGACAGAGAGAGACATAGGTAAAGGCAGAGAGAGACAGAGGTAGACAGAGGCAGAGAGAGACAGAGGTAGATAGAGGCAGAGAGAGACAGAGGTAGACAGAGGCAGAGAGAGACAGAGGTAGATAGAGGCAGAGAGAGACAGAGAGAGACAGAGGTAGATAGTTAGAGACAGAAAAGACAGAGGTAAATAGTTAGAGGCAGAGAGACAGATAGAGAGAGACAGGGGTAGATAGTTAGAGACAGAGAGAGAAACAATGGACAGAGAGGTAGAGGTAGATAAGAATAGAGACAGAGGTAGATAGTGACAGAGAGAGACATAGGTAAAGGCAGAGAGAGACAGAGGTAGATAGAGGCAGAGAGAGACATAGGTAAAGGCAGAGAGAGACAGAGGTAGATAGTGACAGAGAGAGACATAGGTAAAGGCAGAGAGAGACAGAGGTAGACAGAGGCAGAGAGAGACAGAGGTAGATAGAGGCAGAGAGAGACAGAGGTAGACAGAGGCAGAGAGAGACAGAGGTAGATAGAGGCAGAGAGAAACAGAGGTAGACAGAGGCAGAGAGAGACAGAGGTAGATAGTTAGAGACAGAGAGAGGCAGAGGTAGACAGAGGCAGAGAGAGACAGAGGTAGACAGAGGCAGAGAGAGACAGAGGTAGATAGTTAGAGACAGAGAGAGGCAGAGGTAGACAGAGGCAGAGAGAGACAGAGGTAGACAGAGGCAGAGAGAGACAGAGGTAGATAGTTAGAGACAGAGAGAGGCAGAGGTAGACAGAGGCAGAGAGAGACAGAGGTAGATAGAGGTAGATAGTTAGAGACAGAGAGACAGACAATGGACAGAGAGACAGAGGTAGATAGTTAGAGGCAGAGGTAGATACATAGAAGCAGAGACAGAGATAGGCACATATAGAGACAGAGTGAGATAAAGGAACAGAGAGACAGAGAGAGAGTACAGACACAAAGAATAGAGACACAGAGAGAGGCGATTGACAAGGGGTGCCTGTAGCATAGTGATGAGAGTTAATATGAGGTGACACACACTGGGCGGAGATCCTGGTGACTGGGGCTAACATACTGAGAACCAGCAGGATGTAGTCACCACTGACTCTAAGTAACAATGGCTCCAGCCTTGTATGGCTGCATTGGAGTGACCTGTCTGCCTGCCTGGTAGAGTGACCAGTCAACCCGCCTGGTGGAGTGACCAGTCTGCCCGCCTGGTGGAGTGACCAGTCTGCCCGCCTGGTGGAGTGACCAGTCTGCCCGCCTGGTGGAGTGACCAGTCTGCCTGCCCGGTGGAGTGACCAGTCTGCCTGCCTGATGGAGTGACCAGTCTGCCCGCCTGGTAGAGTGACCAGCCTGGTGGAGTGACCAGTCTGCCTGCCTGGTGGAATGACCAGTCTGCCTGCCTGGTGGAGTGACCAGTCTGCCTGCCTGATGGAGTGACCAGTCTGCCTGCCTGGTGGAGTGACCAGTCTACTCGCCTGGTGGAGTGACCAGTCTGCCCGCCTGGTGGAGTGACCAGCCTGGTGGAGTGACCAGCCTGGTGGAGTGACCAGCCTGGTGGAGTGACCAGTCTGGTGGAGTGACCAGTCTGCCTGCCTGGTGGAGTGACCAGTCTACTCACCTGGTGGAGTGACCAGTCTGCCTGCCTGATGGAGTGACCAGTCTGCCCGCCTGGTAGAGTGACCAGCCTGGTGGAGTGACCAGTCTGCCTGCCTGGTGGAATGACCAGCCTGCCTGCCTGGTGGAGTGACCAGCCTGCCTGCCTGGTGGAGTGACCAGTCTACTCGCCTGGTGGAGTGACCAGTCTGCCTGCCTGGTGGAATGACCAGTCTACTCGCCTGGTAGAGTGACCAGCCTGCCTGCCTGGTGGAGTGACCAGTCTACTCGCCTGGTGGAGTGACCAGTCTGCCTGCCTGATGGAGTGATCAGTCTGCCTGCCTGCTGGGTGACCAGTCTGCCCGCCTGGTGGAGTGACCAGTCTGCCCGTCTGGTGGACTGACCAGTCTGCCCGTCTGGTGGACTGACCAGTCTGCCCGTCTGGTGGACTGACCAGTCTGCCCGCCTGGTGGAGTGACCAGTCTGCCCGCCTGGTGGAGTGACCAGTCTGCCCGCCTGGTGGAGTGACCAGTCTCCCCGCCTGGTGGAGTGACCAGTCTCCCCGCCTGGTGGAATGACCAGTCTGCCTGCCTGGTGGAATGACCAGTCTACTCGCCTGGTAGAGTGACCAGCCTGCCTGCCTGGTGGAGTGACCAGTCTACTCGCCTGGTGGAGTGACCAGTCTGCCTGCCTGGTGGAATGACCAGTCTACTCGCCTGGTAGAGTGACCAGCCTGCCTGCCTGGTGGAGTGACCAGTCTACTCGCCTGGTGGAGTGACCAGTCTGCCTGCCTGATGGAGTGACCAGTCTGCCTGCCTGCTGGGTGACCAGTCTGCCCGCCTGGTGGAGTGACCAGTCTGCCCGTCTGGTGGACTGACCAGTCTGCCCGTCTGGTGGACTGACCAGTCTGCCCGTCTGGTGGACTGACCAGTCTGCCTGCCTGGTGGAGTGACCAGTCTGCCCGCCTGGTGGAGTGACCAGTCTGCCCGCCTGGTGGAGTGACCAGTCTCCCCGCCTGGTGGAGTGACCAGTCTCCCCGCCTGGTGGAATGACCAGTCTGCCTGCCTGGTGGAGTGACCAGTCTACTCGCCTGGTGGAGTGACCAGTCTGCCCGCCTGGTGGAGTGACCAGCCTGGGGGCCGGCCTGTGGTATATTATCTTATGGCTTGATGCTGTGTATCGTGGCTGTACGAGCCACGTGGGTCACAGCGCGTCCTCTCTGTCTCGGTATTTACTAAGTAGAGAGGTCAAGCTGACTCAGGGACGTAGAGCCACATACAGGAGCCTGACTCAGGGACAAAGAGCCACATACAGGAACCTGACTCAGGGACATAGAGCCACATACAGGAGCCTGACTCAGGGACATAGAGCCACATACAGGAGCCTGACTCAGGGACATAGAGCCACAGGGAATATACAGGGGCCCTGCCTCAGAGACAATGAGCCACAGGGTATGATATATGATCATGACTCATAGAGGTAAACTATGTTATATTGCCATGCCATTGCATGCCTTGATTCATGGAATATAACATGGGAGGAAGGCTTGTGCAGATGGTCATGTAAGTGATCTAATCTAGCTGTTATGTTGTGATGCTCCCCAGCAAGCCACCTTGCAGTGAGGACAAAAGCCGCGAAGGAACATAGACACAAAACAAGCAAAATAATATGTGATCCGGGCTTCAATATTGATGAGTGGATAGGAACCGGATCAATCCTTGTCTTGTTACTCTGTGGTCAATAACACACGTCACTATCCTGAGAGGGACGTGTTGAGGGGGGGGGATGTGCAGTTCTGCTGTATGGGAACGGTGAGGAGAGACGGAGGTTAGATCAAAGATTTATTACTTCAGCTTAGACTATATGATGCTTGAGAGTGTGAGATATGTGGTGAAGGAGATGAACCTTTATCATGGTCCTACGATCGGAGATTGATCCAGAAAGGGGATTGTTGCTCAGTAAACCCCACCCCTCCCCTCCACCCCCTCCCAAGTTGTACAATATTGCCCAGTTCTCAGAAGGATGTTTTTAGATGTAATGCTTAATACTCAGAAGCCTATCTTACAATCTGGAATCCTCCCTTGGCAGTCTGGAAACCTATGCTTCCAATTTGGAAACCTCCCCTACCAATCTGGAAACCTCCTCACCCAAACTGGAAACCTACTCTAGCAATCTGGAAACCTCCTCTTGCAATCTGGAAACCTCTGCTTGCAATCTGGAAACCTCCTCTTGCAATCTGGAAACCCCTGGGTTATTTTGTAGCTGTTTTCCTGGCAGCATAGCAAGATGCTGCTTTGTGAGATTTCAGCTCACACCAAGATGACAAAAAGTAGAACTACAAATCTGACCACCTCTGACTAACCTATATGACCTCCGTAATACAGAATTATTTTCTATTAATGAGAAATATTCTGTTCATCTGTTTTATTACAAGCGAGCTTGTTTATTGAATATCACAGTGATAACCACATACCTTCCATCATATCACATATACCATAATACTCCAATCAGTGCTATATATGACTGATTATCAAAGGCCATGGCTTGTATTATCATGTCTATGTGACAAAGCATAAGAAATACCCCAAATCACTCTTCTAAAAGAGCAGGGCTTTGAGTCCTAGTGGCAGGCTTGTATCTGACCTGCTTAAGTCTAAACAGTGCTGAAAAGGTTGTTAATACAAACAAATCAAGTACATCTCCTGTGAGGTAGAGGAAGGCCATATTGTTTGCAGGGGATGAGGTATTTAGTGATGTGTATTATGGGAGAGGTTTGCTCTCTTAATGCTCAGGCTCAGTATGGCTGTATTCAGACCAAAACAGCAACACTCAGATTATATAATCAGTTGGATCCAAACTTCTATGTGGTCATGCGTAACTTTGGTGAAATAGAATTGATAATGACCAGATGAGTTTCTTGTGTGACACATGAGGTTCCTGTGTGACAAATGAGGTTCCTGCATGACATGAAGTTCCTGTGTGACACATGAGGTGCTATATGACACATGAAGTTCCTTTGTGACACATGAGGTGCTATATGACACATGAGGTTCCTATGTGACACATGAGGTTCCTGCTTTTCAGAGGAAGTGCTCCAAATTTGTGGGTACATTTTGATTTCTGTGTCAGGATATTGTGGTAATGACCCAGGTGGGGATTATGAAGTCATCATCAAAACAAATTGAATGCAAACTCATTACAGAGACACATATGGACATTAAGCATGTAGGGACCAGCCTGTGTGTGGGTCTGCTGATTAAACATATCCAGGGAGAAGCCATTTTAATCAAAATCCTTTGAGTTTGTCTTTTTGTGAAAACAAAAAAAAGGGTGAACGGTGTTCATCAGAATGGTGTTCATCAGAATAAGAAGGATAAAATGTCTTAGTGCTAAGAAGAATGTGGGAGTACATTATAGAGCGTCCTCGCTCCCTCTCTCTCTCTCTCTCTCTCTCTCCTCCCATGTAGTACAGGCAGCAGACATTATAGGCTTAGCTGTAACAGGGAGTGTTTGGTATGTATGCTGGTGTTTATGCGTAGAGGACACTGGCAAGGTAGCAATAGAGCAGAGCTAGTTGTGAGCGAGTTGTAGATTCTGGCTGACTCTCTCCATCCTCTCTCCTCTCTCCATCATCCTCTCCCTGCATGCCTGTCTGCCTGCTGCTGCTGGTGGTGGCGATGTGAAAGCATCATCATAGAGAAGCCATGTTAATAACTCTACCTGGTAGCCTCGCATTCTGGGCTCTGTCTGCTCACACAAGATGAGAAGTCTGTATTAATGCCGGGGAGATGAAAAGTCTGTATTAATGTTAGAGAGATGAAAAGTCTGTATTAATGTCGGGGAGATGAAAAGTCTATATTTATGGCTGGGAGAGGAGAAGTCTGTATTAGTGATGGGTAGATGAAAAGTCTATATTAATCAGGGGGATGAAAAGTCGGCATTTATGGCCAGGAGAGAATTCTGTATTAAATCCAGGTAGAAAAATCTGTATTAATGCCAGGGAGAGGAGAAGTCTGTATAAAATCCAGGGAGATGAAAAGACGTTTGTATTAAATCCAGGGAGATGAAAAGCCTGTAATAATGCCAGGCAGAGGAGAAGTCAGACTGTATTAATACCAGGGAGAGGAGAAGTCAGACTGTATTAATGCCAGGCAGAGGAGAAGTCAGACTGTATTAATACCAGGGAGAGGAGAAGTCAGACTCTGTCTTAATGCCAGGGAGAGGAGAAGTCAGACTGTATTAATGCCAGGGAGAGGAGAAGTCAGACTGTATTGATGCCAGGGAGAGGAGAAGTCAGACTGTATTAATGCCAGGGAGAGGAGAAGTCAGACTGTATTAATGCCAGGGAGAGGAGAAGTCAGACTGTATTGATGCCAGGGAGAGGAGAAGTCAGACTGTATCAATGCCAGGGAGAGGAGAAGTCAGACTGTATTAATGCCAGGGAGAGGAGAAGTCAGACTGTATTAATGCCAGGGAGAGGAGAAGTCAGACTGTATTAATGCCAGGGAGAGGGGAAGTCAGACTGTATTAATGCCAGGGAGAGGGGAAGTCAGACTGTATTAATGCCAGGGAGAGGAGAAGTCAGACTGTATTAATGCCAGGGAGAGGGGAAGTCAGACTGTATTAATGCCAGGGAGAGGGGAAGTCAGACTGTATTAATGCCAGGGAGAGGGGAAGTCAGACTGTATTAATGCCAGGGAGAGGAGAAGTCAGACTGTATTAATGCCAGGGAGAGAAGAAGTCAGACTGTATTAATACCAGGGAGAGGAGAAGTAAGACTGTATTAATACCAGGGAGAGGAGAAGTCAGACTGTATTAATGCCAGGGAGAGGATAAGTCAGACTGTATTGATGCCAGGGAGAGGAGAAGTCAGACTGTATCAATGCCAGGGAGAGGAGAAGTCAGACTGTATTAATGCCAGGGAGAGGAGAAGTCAGACTGTATTAATGCCAGGGAGAGGAGAAGTCAGACTGTATTAATGCCAGGGAGAGGGGAAGTCAGACTGTATTAATGCCAGGGAGAGGGGAAGTCAGACTGTATTAATGCCAGGGAGAGGGGAAGTCAGACTGTATTAATGCCAGGGAGAGGAGAAGTCAGACTGTATTAATGCCAGGGAGAGGGGAAGTCAGACTGTATTAATGCCAGGGAGAGGGGAAGTCAGACTGTATTAATGCCAGGGAGAGGAGAAGTCGGACTGTATTAATGCCAGGGAGAGGGGAAGTCAGACTGTATTAATGCCAGGGAGAGGAGAAGTCGGACTGTATTAATGCCAGGCTTACATTAGGAGCAGGAGCTGCTTCATTGTGGCAGCTTCTCCCATCTTAACGGTCGTGGTCACCTCACATCCAAGATGACCATTATACAATCATACTCTCCATAGGACATGTGGTATATTGAAGGAATGGATAGCAATGATTACCAACATTCTTTTTACAGGTTCATCTACATAAGGAATGAGTTTGAGAGATGGTAGTGTGTTATCACCATTTGAAACGAAAAGGAACAAGTGTTGATTTTATAAAATCAAGCTCGCGTTAGTTTGCAAAATCCAAATGCAAAATCCAAAATCCTTGATAAAATCCGAGAAAATCTTCTTACTCTACTACGCACTCACAAATCACTTCTGAAACAAAAGCGCCATCTGACGGTGTAAGCAGAATTAATGTGCCAAAACATGGCCGCCATGGACCGATAATCGGGGTATGCTCCATAGACTTCCAGCTTATCATGTCAAAACCTCGAACATTCAGACCTAAAGTCAAAACAAACGTGAGCGAAAAATGGTTAGAATACTGTAGAGGTGAGTAAGAATACTTTAGAAGTGAGTTAGCATATGCTCTGCTGGATCTAAACAAGGAATTTATGTTTATTCTGTAAAGGGAATGTGAGAGCAAGTTGGTTGCATGATATTCTATGAGAGGGTCAATTTGTTGTGATATATCTGTAGAATTTCCTGCAGGTTTGCTCTCAAGAACCAGAATATTTGCAGGGAATGGGATATTCAATTGTAGCTTAGCGGATGTGTTAATAACTTAATGATGGTGGATTTGGTGAGACTTGTATCGCTGGTGATTAGGAACTTGATATTGTTCAGCAGGGTTACAGATAAGGATATCACAGTATCAATAGTTTAAAGTTAAACATATAATATATGATCAAATATAAACAAACTGGGGAGGCCCAAGTGCCGTGACAGCATTGTGGTATGCTTAATTAAAGTAAATACAAAGTTGTTTTGACCAGATGAAATCACACAGTCAAGCTGACCTCATAAGTTCACTTTTATGCATGGCCCAATAGATTTTTACTTTAACTGGTCAAGATGGCCAAATGAAGATCCATCTGATAAAGTTTGTTGCCTTACTTACCCACTGTGAGAACTTGCTGGTTAGACAACAATTGTTGGTTTGTGAAGGCCATGGGGAAATACCACCCAAGGAAGGGATAGGGAGACACTACAATATAGAGTAAAGGATAGGGAGACAGTACAATATAGAGTAAAGGATAGGGAGACACTACAATATAGAGTAAAGGATAGGGAGACAGTATGATATATAGTAAAGGATAGGGAGACAGTACAATATAGAGTAAAGGATAGGGAGACAGTACGATATAGACTAAAGGATAGGGAGACAGTACAATATAGAGTAAAGGATAGGGAGACAGTACAATATAGAGTAAAGGATAGGGAGACACTACAATATAGAGTAAAGGATAGGGAGACAGTATGATATAGAGTAAAGGATAGGGAGACAGTACAATATAGAGTAAAGGATAGGGAGACAGTACGATATAGACTAAAGGATAGGGAGACAGTACAACATAGAGTAAATGATAGGGAGACAGTACAATATAGAGTAAAGGATAGGGAGAGACTACAATATAGAGTAAAGGATAGGGAGACAGTACAATATAGACTAAAGGATAGGGAGACAGTACAACATAGAGTAAATGATAGGGAGACAGTACAATATAGAGTAAAGGATAGGGAGAGACTACAATATAGAGTAAAGGATAGGGAGACAGTACAATATAGAGTAAAGGATAGGGAGACAGTACAATACAGAGTAAAGCATAGGGAGACAGTAAAGTGAGAAGACAGTCAAAGGAGACAGTCCAGGGAGACAGGTCAAGGACGTACACAGTATAACACCTAGATCAGTGGAGGTGGAGAAGGAACCAACTTTATAACAATGTGCTTACAGAGGTAGTGGCATTTCACAATGAGAAGTTTCTGGAATGTGTCACTCTGTGCATATCAAAGTGTTTATCATTTGGAGAAAGCTCTACCCACTCTCTCCCCTGCCAACACCATAGTTCTCCATCTACCATATAGATATCAGCCACTAGCCATCTACCATATAAGCCATCTACCATATAAGCCATCTACCATATTTGCCATCTACCATATAAGCCATCTACCATATAAGCCATCTACCATATAAGCCATCTACCATATTTGCCATCTACCATATAAGCCATCTACCATATAAGCCATCTACCATATTTGCCATCTACCATATAAGCCATCTACCATATAAGTCATCTACCATATAAGCCATCTACCATATAAGCCATCTACCATATAAGCCATCTACCATATTTGCCATCTACCATATAAGCCATCTACCATATAAGCCATCTACCATATAAGCCATCTACCATATAAGCCATCTACCATATAAGCCATCTACCATATAAGCCATCTACCATATAAGCCATCTACCATATAAGCCATCTACCATATAAGCCATCTACCATATAAGCCATCTACCATATAAGCCATCTACCATATAAGCCATCTACCATGTAAGCCATCTACCATATAAGCCTTCTACCATACTTGCCATCTACCATATTTGCCATCTACATTTGCCATCTACCATATAAGCCATCTACCATAGTACAGCAGTATGTCAGGGAGAGTACAGCAGCATGTCAGGAGAGTACAGCAGCATGTCAGGGGAGTACAGCAGCATGTCAGGAGAGTACAGCAGTATGTCAGGGGAATACAGCAGTATGTCAGGGGAGTACAGCAGTATGTCAGGGGAGTACAGCAGTATGCCAAGGGAGTACAGCAGCATGCCAGGGGAGTACAGCAGTGTGGCAGGAGAGTACAGCAGCATGTCAGGGGAGTACAGCAGCATGTCAGGAGAGTACAGCAGTATGGCAGGGGAGTACAGCAGCATGTCAGGGGAGTACAGCAGTATGGCAGGGGAGTACAGCAGCATGTCAGGGGAGTACAGCAGTATGTCAGGGGAGTACAGCAGCATGTCAGGGGAGTACAGCAGTATGTCAGGGGAGTACAGCAGTATGGCAGGAGAGTACAGCAGCATGTCAGGGGAGTACAGCAGTATGTCAGGGGAGTACAGCAGTATGGCAGGGGAGTACAGCAGTATGTCAGGGGAGTACAGCAGCATGTCAGGGGAGAACAGCAGCATGTCAGGGGAGTACAGCAGCATGTCAGGGGAGTACAGCAGCATGTCAGGGGAGTACAGCAGCATGTCAGGGGAGTACAGCAGCATGTCAGGGGAGTACAGCAGCATGTCAGGGGAGTACAGCAGCATGTCAGGGAGAGTACAGCAGCATGTCAGGGGAGTACAGCAGTATGTCGGGGGGGGGGGGTACCAGCAGTATGCCAAGGGAGTACAGCAATATGTCAGGGGAGTACAGCAGTATGTCAGGGGAGGTTGGAGGGTGGAGTACAGTTTGGTTGGGGAAGCAGTTTGCACCTGAGTGGAGCCCATGCATGGTACAACATGTTGTTCTGCCACCTTGCCATGTGGGTCAGCTTCCACACTTACTATAGGCTGCTCACTCTCACTAGACCCTCCCAGAGTCACCATCACCACGACAACAACCACACCGCTCATTGTAACTAAACCCCATTCATCCCTCAACGCCCTGATTGCTCCATTGTAGTCTATTTTGTATTGCGATTTGCCAAAATTTACCAGGAGATCAAATAGGCAAACAAACATGAGAGCAGCAGGCAGGAGTGCGGCGGGTCTGATTCTAGTGGACGGTCGGTAGCGAGGTGGGCAAAGGTGTGTGTACTCAGCATACAATATATGACACATTATACTGAGATAGCTGCCTTCATCCACAGAACTACAGAGTATATCACCGGGGAGAGAAACAAATACCACGGCTGCTCCATCAAATACCACTGCAGCTCATTTAAGGTAATCACATCTTATTGTTTGTAGTTAAAGGATGAGGTTTAAGCCTGTTTGTTTTCCGGTACGTGATGAGGAGAGAGCGGGTCACTTCAGTATGGTGCAGTCTCACCTCGTCTCTCGTCCTCCTACGGGACACAAAGGGTGTAACGTGGGTAATGGTGTATAAGATATACCTCCTCATCTGTGGGGTCTCAGATACGTGGGTCGCAGTCTGGGGAGTAGGGGGAGACGGGGATCTACAGAGAGAGAGAGGGATAGATAGAGAGAGAGAGGGATAGAGAGAGGGACAGAGTGACGGAGTGGAAGCCAATGGTTGAGCGAGCAGTAGAGCGGCATATTGGTAGGACACACGATGGTGGTCATGACGGCAGCTGTTTGTAGGATAGAGAGAACAGAGAGCCAGAAGCTGCCCGCGATAATAACAGGTGAAACACTCTGAGCTGCCATCCAAGAGTCTGCCCCTACTAACACTGCAATCTACTAACACTGCAATCTACTAACACTACAATCTACTAACACTGCAATCTACTAACACTGCAATCTACTAACACTGCAATCTGCTAACACTGCAATGGTGGGACTAACTAACTACTAATGTGACACGGACTAACACTGTGATAGGTCGTACTAACACTTTAATGTGATAGGATAAACCAATATTGTAGGTAAGAACACATAGTCACCGATAGTTGTTGTTGTTTGGATGATGACATGGAGAGCTCGCTTAGAACTCGGAGTTATTCATTGTCAGGCTATAAAATATTGACACATACATCTGTGTGACAGTGCTAACATGCTTGTAATGTGAAGGGATTTAACTTCCTGATGTATGTTGAGACATTACCTGTCAGCATGGTCAGATTAGGCTGAGAACATTTTAGAGTTAGTACATTAGACACTGGGCAGAGAACGTACCACTCAGAGTTGTTACTGTAGACACTGGGCAGAGAACGTACCACTCAGAGTTGGTACTGTAGACACTGGGCAGAGAACATACCACTCAGAGTTGGTACTGTAGACACTGGGCAGAGAACATACCACTCAGAGTTGGTACTGTAGACACTGGGCAGAGAACGTACCACTCAGAGTTGGTACTGTAGACACTGGGCAGAGAACGTACCACTCAGAGTTGGTACTGTAGACACTGGGCAGAGAACATACCACTCAGAGTTGGTACTGTAGACACTGGGCAGAGTACTTACCACTCAGAGTTGGTATTGTAGACACTGGGCAGAGAACATACCACTCAGAGTTGGTACTGTAGACACTGGGCAGAGAACGTACCACTCAGAGTTGTTACTGTAGACACTGGGCAGAGAACGTACCACTCAGAGTTGGTACTGTAGACACTGGGCAGAGAACATACCACTCAGAGTTGGTACTGTAGACACTGGGCAGAGAACGTACCACTCAGAGTTGGTACTGTAGACACTGGGCAGAGAACGTACCACTCAGAGTTGGTACTGTAGACACTGGGCAGAGAACATACCACTCAGAGTTGGTACTGTAGACACTGGGCAGAGAACATACCACTCAGAGTTGGTACTGTAGACACTGGGCAGAGTACTTACCACTCAGAGTTGGTATTGTAGACACTGGGCAGAGAACATACCACTCAGAGTTGGTACTGTAGACACTGGGCAGAGAACATACCACTCAGAGTTGTTACTGTAGACACTGGGCAGAGAACGTACCACTCAGAGTTGGTACTGTAGACACTGGGCAGAGAACGTACCACTCAGAGTTGGTACTGTAGACACTGGGCAGAGAACGTACCACTCAGAGTTGGTACTGTAGACACTGGGCAGAGAACGTACCACTCAGAGTTGGTACTGTAGACACTGGGCAGAGAACATACCACTCAGAGTTGGTACTGTAGACACTGGGCAGAGAACGTACCACTCAGAGTTGGTACTGTAGACACTGGGCAGAGAACATACCACTCAGAGTTGGTACTGTAGACACTGGGCAGAGTACTTACCACTCAGAGTTGGTATTGTAGACACTGGGCAGAGAACATACCACTCAGAGTTGGTACTGTAGACACTGGGCAGAGAACATACCACTCAGAGTTGTTACTGTAGACACTGGGCAGAGAACGTACCACTCAGAGTTGGTACTGTAGACACTGGGCAGAGAACGTACCACTCAGAGTTGGTACTGTAGACACTGGGCAGAGAACATACCACTCAGAGTTGGTACTGTAGACACTGGGCAGAGAACGTACCACTCAGAGTTGGTACTGTAGACACTGGGCAGAGAACATAGATCAGAATATCTTGGAAACTGGAAGGGAAAAATTATAGCTTAAGATACAGTTGGAACCAATTATCTATTCAGTCATGCATAAATGTGACAAAAGTCATGGGTGGCTTCACCTGGTCATGCACAGCTGTTGCGTGACACTATTTGGTAAGCCGAACCAAACGCTGGGCCCTCAGCGGTCATTTATTTATGAAAGCAAACAGTTTTTGTCACGACCTGATACATGAGAGAGGAGAAAAGTCTCAATAGATCTGGGAAGATACATTAAAGATACGCATTTAAGTTAATTAATGAAGCTTTTAATTGAGGCTTTAATCTGGAAGACAACAAGAAGAAAAGGGAAATTAGGATGGGTAATGATGTGGGAAGAGACAAGATAATGAAGACAACAGCGAAGAAATGGCGTGGAAACCGTGGCGTGAAGAACAGAATAGAAACTTTTGTGGGCTATTTTGCAGGTTGTTGCAGGCAGGTGGAGGCTTGGTCAGACTTGTCTGTGATTGGTTCTGGGGATGCGTATGGGGAGGGGAGCACATTAATGATGGATAGAGATGCTGATGATGCATAGAGAGTATTAATATTTCACAACTCAGACTCTAGGCACAGATGAAACTCAGGTTTTGACTGGAATTACAATAAATAGGAAACGTTAGTTTAGTCTGAAAGGGAAAGTGGGAGGTGGAAATGTATAACACTCTAGGTGTATGAGGGAAGGTGGGAGGTCTGGATGTATTACACTCTAGGTGTATGAGGGAATGGATGGATGTGAATATGTTACACTCTAGGTGTATGAGGGAATGGATGGATGTGAATATGTTACACTCTAGGTGTATGAGGGAATGGATGGATGTGAATATGTTACACTCTAGGTGTATGAGGGAATGGATGGATGTGAATATATTATACTCTAGGTGTATGAGTGATGTCTAGATATATTACATTCTAGGTGTATGAGGGAAGTCTGGATATGATACACTCTAGGTGTTTGAGGGAAGGGGGATGTGACTATATTACACTCTAGGTGTATGTGGGAAGGGGGATGTGACTATATTACACTCTAGGTGTATGAGGGAAGGGGGATGTGACTATATTACACTCTAGGTGTATGAGGGAAGGGGGGTGTGACTATATTACACTCTAGGTGTATGAGGGAAGGGGGATGTGACTATATTACACTCTAGGTGTATGTGGGAAGGTGGAAGATATATTACAATCTGTTACGCTCTACCTTATACACCAAGAGTGAAGGTGATAGGTGTACATTAAACTCAAGGTGGGACCAACTCAATCTTTACTTTAACTGAGCGTCATTTTATATGTACATATATTTTGTTCATGACGCTGACTATGCAGAAATATTATCCAATCAGGACAGTAGTTATGCCTTATGTGATTCTGCTGAGGAGAGATCAAACTCCACCAGAGGGCGACATGGTGAACCTATAATAGTTTGTGTGTGCCTCTGGTGGACAGTGTGAGGATAGATGACAATATTAACCAATTAGGACAGTGGTTATATGATTGATTCTGCTGAAGATGGACCAATCAAGACAGTAGTTATATAATTATGCTGAGGATGGACCAATCAGCACAGTGGTTATATAATTCTGCTGAGGATGGACCAATCAGAACAGTGGTTATATAATTCTGCTGAGGATGGACCAATCAGAACAGTGGTTTTATGATTCTGCTGAGGATGGATGGCAGGTTTCCATCAAGTGGTGACAGTGTAGAGCCTGATCAGACATTAATAGTGTATGATCATATGTGAGAGGCTGCAGCAGGTGTAATGTTGCGGAGGCGCATTAATGCACAGGCATCAGATTGGCTTCCATAAGAAATGGATGTAAAGTATCAATGCAAGAGTCAAGATGGAGATGATGTTAGGATGGATCTTGTGAGAGGTTTACTTATAAATTATCTGGGATTTATTACTGCATACAGGTTAATTGATCTATAAAACTTAGTATGACAACTGAGTTCAACATCTGGAGTACATGGTATCAAATTCTGACCATTCAGTCAGTCACTGAATAAAACTGAATATGTTCAGTCAAGTATATGTATGGTCATATGATACCAAACCTAAAACTGTTCAGTCAAGTATGGTCATATGATATCAAAACTGAAACTGTTCAGTCAAGTATGGTCATATGATATCCAAACTGAAACTGTTCAGTCAAGTATGGTCATATGATATCCAAACTGAAACTGTCCAGCCAAGTATGGTCATATGATATCCAAACTGAAACTGTCCAGTCAAGTATGGTCATATGATATCCAAACTGAAACTGTTCAGTCAAGTATGGTCATATGATATCAAAACTGAAACTGTCCAGTCAAGTATGGTCATATGATACCAAACCTAAAACTGTCCAGCCAAGTATGGTCATATGATGTCAAAACTGAAACAGTTCAGCCAAGTATGGTCATATGATATCAAAACTGAAACAGTTCAGTCAAGTATGGTCATATGATATCAAAACTGAAACTGTTCAGTCAAGTATGGTCACATAATATCAAAACTGAAACAGCATGTAAACACACTATGCAATCACAAGATGCAATCGCACGATGCAATCGCAAGATGCAATCGCAAGATGCAATCGCAAGATGCAATCGCAAGATGCAATCGCAAGATGCAATCGCAAGATGCAATCGCAAGATGCAATCGCAAGATGCAATCGCAAGATGCAATCGCAAGATGCAATCACAAGATGCAATCACAAGATGTAATCACACTATGCAATCACAGGATGTAACCTCAATATCCAATCACATGATGCAATCACAAGATTCAATCCATTTGTAAATGTGTCTCTTCATAAATGTTTCCCTCAACAGATGTGTCCCTTGATGGATGTGTTCGTTAATGTGTGTATTCCTTAATGGATATATATTCCTTAATGGATATATATTCCTTAATGGATATATATTCCTTAATGGATATATATTCCTTCATATATGTGTCCCTTCATGATTGTATCCCTTAATGGATATGTATCTTCATGGATGTGCCTCTTAATGGATATATTCCTTCATGGATGTGCCTCTTAATGGATATATTCCTTTATATATGTGTCCCTTCATGGATATATTCCTTCATGGATGTGCCTCTTAATGGAAATATTCCTTCATGGATGTGCCTCTTAATGGATATATTCCTTAATGGATGTGCCCCTTAATGGATATATTCCTTCATATATGTGTCCCTTCATAGATATATTCCTCAATGGATATATTCCTTCATATAAGCATCCTTAATGGATATATTCCTTTATATAAGCATCCTTAATGGATAATTCCTTCATATAAGCATCCTTAATGGATATATTCCTTCATATAAGCATCCCAAAATGAATTATGTCCCTTAATGGACGCAGTGTGTATCCTGCAGTGTATAATGTTGCAGCTATATTAATGTTTGTCATCCTCCACCAGACCGGAAGTGATGGGTCCTGCTGTGAATTCCAAGCATTTTGCTGCATCTTTATGAACAAGTTAGACATGTATTAACCCGCTTCTTCCAGACCACATACAATGTGTCTCTCTGTGTGGATACTACACGTTTTTGCAGTATTTTTATTTACAAATGTAGCTGTCTGTTAGCCTGCCTATATCTGAGTTGTTTGAGTTATTGATCTGTTTGAGCTTAGTCAGGTGTAAATGCTGATAGAATACTATTCACACCTCCTGGGATAAGTAGCAGAGCCTAACACAAACCTAATCAGAGCGTATGTTGTTTTAAAGAACATTCATCTTTTTTCAAAGAACACGTTGACAAATTGTTGAATATATTCCAACACAGAATGTGTTTATTCAAACAATTCATTTAGGATATTATTTAGGATATTATTAATTTAAGTTTTACATCTCCAGTCATATTTTATTTATTCATATTTATTTCCATACACATTGAACCATTTTGAAAAAAAAACACATCTTTATATAAATATATATATATATATATATATATATATATATATATATATATATATATATATATATATATAAATATATATATATATATATATATATATATATATATATATATATATATATATATATATATATATATATATATATATTTATATATGGTGGCCTTAAAGAGTTCATGTGGCCTGCAGGCCAGCATGGGCCAATGCTTTTAAAAATATGCTGGATTTAATTAAATATGTCTTACATTTCATTGTTTGATGTTATGGGCCAGTAAAATTGACAAGAAGTCTAGCAGATCAGAGATATTAGCCATATTCTGGTCTGTGACCAAAATCCTTAATGTCATGCCCTGAACTGACCTGGTTTTGTTTTCAATACAGAAAATTGAGAATATTTTGACATTTTGTATTTGCAGATATCTGGAGAAATTAGCAGTGGAGATATGTGATGGAACAAGAAGGAAGTGGTACGTGAGATGACAGCTGTCAATCAGTCCAAGATGGACACGCCCCCTGAGCTGGTGCTCCGCCCCTCAGAGGTGGACCCAGACAGTACAGGTTAGCCCTAATTAACATATTCATAAGAAATGGATTCTTTAAGGTGCTGGCCTATACCATGAATTTTTACGAGTTCTGATTACATTATATGAAATAAAACTCAGTCTGGCAATAGCCATAGAGATTTTTCACTAGTTTTTGGCCAGTAAGTAATTTTCTATTTTGTTACTATTTATTTATACAAAACATTTTTTTTTAACATTTGATAAAAAAAAAGGTAAGAAGAGTGTTGAGATTTGCCAAAAATGCAATAGTTGGGATGTAATTATTTATTATTATTTATTAATTTACGTCATGATTGTATTTATTTTTTTAGGAATTTGGAGCAAGTCCCTCATTAAGAACGGGCAGATATTTGGTCCGTTTGCAGGCAGTAAGACCTTAGAGGCCTCTGATCACATGGACCCTACATATGTATGGGAGGTGAGTATTGATTAAAACATCCATGTCATATTTAAAATCTATTTAGGCCAAACAAACAAAATGTGTTTCTACCAAAGCCAACAGGGCCTGCATTGTATTGTTTGTATGAAGCAAATGGCAGTGAGTTAGGTACAAATGTAAAATTCTGCTGTATTTAGAAAATAGAATTATAAAATGGAATTACAAATTACATTTTTGATTGATTTGAGCCAATCATTTATTTGGTCAAGTGTGAACGCACAGCCAAAGAACCATATTATGTCATACATGATGTTGGAGTGACCAAACAGTGCATTGAAGCAACCATGCATGACCAGATGTTGTGAAGTCTGGACTGTTGATCTGTATGGATAATACTAGACATCAGTTGTAGACTGCCCTTACTAAAATTTCAAAAGGTATATCCTGCTTTCTGAATTTTTGACTGTCACCACCCCTTGTGAACCTTTTAATGCCATGGAGGGGACTTGAATCAATCTTAGTTTAACAATTTTGACTGTTAGGATTCAAGTGTTAATTTGGTCATGATGTGCACATATGTGACCCAGTGAGGTCAAAATTGACCCATAATGTTATAATATAGTGTTGCCATGGAAACAATTGGTTCTTGCAGGCCAAGGACACATTCCTACAGATGTAGGGCTGTGTTGGGAGTGGAGAAATATTTGTGTGTTTGGCCTCAGTGGGACCTCAATGTGACCTTAGTGTGACCTTGATGTGGCTTTGTGAAATATGCACTTCAAGCACAAGACAAGACAAGTCTAGACAAATAGGAGTTTACTCAAGAGACAAGGCAGGCACAAAAACTGACCAGATAATTTATGGAAAGGAGGGAAAGAGATGGGCAAGACATGAGTAGGCAAGACATGAGTTGGTGCGACATGAGATGGTGCGACATCAGTTGGTGCGACATCAGTTAGTACAACATGAGTTGACCAGACATGAGTTGGTGGGACATGAGTCGGTGGGACATAAGTTGGTGTGACATGAGTTGGTGTGACATGAGTTAGTATGACATGAGTTGGCAAAACATGAGTTGGCAAAACATGAGTTGGCAAGATTTGACAGCAACAGAGGCACCTCACAAGCTCAGGGAGTCCAGTTGTTTGAAGGAGCTTTAAAAATCCATGATCATATTTTCAGATTGTAGACCAGAGCACAAAAGAGTTTCTGTTTTATATTGATGCGACCAAGGAGGAAGATGGGAACTGGATGAGATACATTAACTGTGCCCGATACTATGAGGAGCAGAACATCGTGTCTGAGCAGCGTGACATTGACATCTACTACAGGGCCATCAGGGTAAGATATGTGGCACGAAGGATGGCTGTCTCCTACTGTATCTATGTACAGTTGACTGTCTCCTACTGTATCTATATACAGTTGACTGTCTCCTACTGTATCTATGTACAGTTGACTGTCTCCTACTGTATCTATGTACAGTCAACTGTCTCCTACTGTATCTATGTACAGTTGACTGTCTCCTACTGTATCTATGTACAGTCAACTGTCTCCTACTGTATCTATATACAGTCGACTGTCTCCTACTGTATCTATGTACAGTCAACTGTCTCCTACTGTATCTATGTACAGTTGACTGTCTCCTACTGTATCTATGTACAGTCAACTGTCTCCTACTGTATCTATATACAGTCAACTGTCTCCTACTGTATCTATGTACAGTCGACTGTCTCCTACTGTATCTATATACAGTTGACTGTCTCCTACTGTATCTATGTACAGTCAACTGTCTCCTACTGTATCTATATACAGTCGACTGTCTCCTACTGTATCTATGTACAGTCGACTGTCTCCTACTGTATCTATGTACAGTCGACTGTCTCCTACTGTATCTATGTACAGTCGACTGTCTCCTACTGTATCTATATACAGTTGACTGTCTCCTACTGTATCTATGTACAGTCAACTGTCTCCTACTGTATCTATATACAGTCGACTGTCTCCTACTGTATCTATGTACAGTCGACTGTCTCCTACTGTATCTATATACAGTTGACTGTCTCCTACTGTATCTATGTACAGTCAACTGTCTCCTACTGTATCTATATACAGTCGACTGTCTCCTACTGTATCTATGTACAGTCTACTGTCTCCTACTGTATCTATGTACAGTCTACTGTCTCCTACTGTATCTATATACAGTCGACTGTCTCCTACTGTATCTATGTACAGTTGATTGTCTCCTACTGTATCTATATACAGTCAACTGTCTCCTACTGTATCCATATAGTCAACTGTCTCCTACTGTATCTACATGAGAAGGGTACAGTCAACTGTGTATACATATATCTGTGTGTGTGTGTGTTTATATATATATATATATATATATATATATATATATATATATATATATATATATATATATATATATATATATATATATATATATATATATATATATATATATATATATATATGATATGCTATTGTGATATGTAATGCTATGGTTATATGCTATACTTATACATATATGCTATGGTTATGCTATGATGTGCCATGTTTATATATAGGTATGCAATGATATACTCTGTTTATATGCTATGATGGTATGCTATGGTTATGCTATGATGTGCCATGTTTATGCTATAATATGCTATAATGATATGCTATTGTTATGCTATGCTGTGCCTTGTTTATGCTATGATGATATGCTATGATGATATGCTATGTTTATGCTATGATGATGTTGTTGTTTTCAGGACATTCCTGCAGGAGAGGAGCTACTGACGTGGTACGAGAAGATTCCCCTACGACGTCGCCAGAGAGAACGAGCTCGCCGCACGACCACACAACACCCAACAGGTGTGAACAACGGCACAAACTCTCCTCAAATCCAGACACTTTATATGTCAAACAACGCTCCTCAAATCCAGACACTTTAAAACAAACAACGCTCCTCAAATCCAGACACTTTATATGTCAAACAACGCTCTTCAAATCCAGACACTTTAAAACAAACAACTCTCCTCAAATCCAGACACTTTATATGTCAAACAACGCTCCTCAAATCCAGACACTTAATATGTCAAACAACTCTCCTCAAATCCAGACACTTTATATATCAAACAACTTTCCTAAAATCCAGACACTTTAAAACAAACAACTCTCCTCAAATCCAGACACTTTAACCCCTAACGGATGGGAAGGACGGCAACGTCCACCACCGGCAACGGACAGGAAGGACAATCAACAAAATTTAGATAGCCTAGTCCCTAAGGTTTTAAACAAACAACTCTCCTCAAATCCAGACACTTTAAACCCAAACTCTCCTCAAATCCAGACACTTTAAACCCAAACTCTCTCAAATCCAGACACTTTAAACCCAAACTCTCCTCAAATCCAGACACTTTAAAACAAACAACTCTCCTCAAATCCAGATACTTTAAAACAAACAACTCCCCAAAAATCCATACACTTTAAACCCAAATTCTCATTCTCATCAAATCCAGACACTTTAAACCCAAATTCTCCCCAAATTCCAGACACTTTAAACCCAAATTCTCCCCAAATTCCAGACACTTTAAACCCAAATTCTCCCCAAATTCCAGATACTCTAAACACCAACTCTTCTCAAATCCAGACACAAATCAAATCCTTTGTGTAATCCAGGAATTGTTTTAAACAGATTTAAACTCTTTTAGATCCTGGAAATTATTTTCACTTTTTTTATACCTTTATACTTTTTTTATACCAACTTTTTTTATACCTTTCAAAAGCTTTCAGAATGTAATATCACCAGAAATAAAATACTTTATTTAAATTGAAGCAGAAATAAATCATTGGTTTAAATTGTAAGTATATGGGGAAAATAAATACCATGTTAAGAACACACTGAATTATAGTCCAATCATTTTATATAAATCCCAGTAATCCCATTTTGGTGTAAAAATCATGACAATCGGACCAATATTAGCAAAGTTATGACAAATTTTCGTGAAAATTGAAAATGATTACAGCTTGCATGTGCAATACATCCCCCATTTCAATGAATTTCAATGTATTTACACATATATGATTATTTAATAATGTAATTTATATAATTTAATTTACTAGAAAGTATCTCTTTAAGAGAATATTCCATGTCGAGGTTGTAAATGTTTGTAACTGAGTGTGTTTTCCTTTCTAGAGAGGCTCAAGCAAGTGGAGAAGGAAGGAAGATCACGTAGCCCCTCGGCTGAAAAAGTCCACGCAAAGGTGGTGAAAAATTGTAGCTCCTCAGCGGAAAATGTGGTGGGAAAGACGGTAAAAAGTCGTAGCCCTTCTGAAGAAAAAGTGGCTCAAAAACTGTCCGATGGCAATTCTGGGGGGACTGTAAAAGTGACAAGCAGGCAAGTGGAAAAAGTCCTACCCAAGACAATTAAAAAGACAAATCAGGGTCAACCCTCGGAAAAAGCTGTGGAAAAAGTGCCGTCGCGACAAATCTCGAGTGTGCGTCGAAGAGTGGCACCAAAACGATACATCGCCGAGGATGATAGCGAACAAGAAGAGGAAAATAACGATGAGGATGAGGAAAATATCGAAGAGGATGAAGATGAAGAGGATGAGGATAGAGAAGAGGATGATCACATTAATGATGAAGAGGATGATGATAACGAAAAGGAGGATATGGAGAGTTTGTCTGGAAGCATAGCCAGTAGTAAGCACGATGAAACTGGGTCAAGTCACTCTCCGCCAGAGGAGGGAAAGTTTCAGTTTGAACTTCAGGAGCACCATGTGATCAAGAGTCGGCAGGGGCGGAAAGTTTTTAAGTGCGACGTGTGCTCAGGGATTTACAGACATGCGTTCAGCCTGAAGAGACATTTTATCCGGAATCACGTCAACTTTAAATACGTCTCAAGGGCGGATCTAATGAACTGTCAGGTGAATCTGGACGCTCAGGAAAATGCGGAGACGAAGGTGAAAGCGGAGACAGTTATCGGGGAGGAGAACCAACTCGTCAAGCAAGAACCTGCTGATGATTACGAGAACGTCAGAGAAAACGACAAACCTCAGGGAAATATCTTAATAGACAGTGATATAAAGCATAGTGATAACACGGATAAAACGGAATGTTCAAAAGAAGTTAAAACAGAGAACGATAACAATTTTAGCACAAAAAACGAACATAAAAAAGACGAAGATGCGAACGAGACTGATGTAAAAGATGGAGATGGTGGCGGGGAGGAGGACGTCAGTGGGATGTTTCCAGGATTATACAAGTGTAATGTGTGTGGGGACCTGTTCGATGATATCCCTGGGCTGCGGGATCACGTCAGTAACCACCCGGAGGTGCCGAACATGAAAGCGTTCTCGTGCGACAAGTGCGATATGAAGTTCTCGCACAAACAGAACCTGATGCGCCACCAAGCGGTGCACACCAAGGAGAAGCCTTACACCTGCCGATTCTGTGGCAAGAAGTTCCCGACGGCGACCAATCAGAAGCGACACGAGAGGATCCACCTCGGGCGACGGATATCGTGCGATTATTGCTCCAGTACGTTCACACAGTCCGGTGATCTCAAAAAACATATCCGCAAGTTGCATCCAGAGTGCTTCCACGAGTGTGCCTTCTGTGGCAAGTATTACGCCGACGAGCAGGGACTGGAGGAACATCTGCTGAGCCACGATGAGAACCTCGACTCCAACAAGGACGAGGCCACGCGCAGAACGCATGCGTTTAAGGTAGACATGGAGCAAGATCGCATGGAGTCGATGAAACTCGCCGAGCAGAAACCAGGATTTAAGTTTGCCTGTACTATATGTCAGAAGCGTTTCCATGACTACGCTAACATGTGTCGCCACCGCAGACTGGCACATCAGCGCCACCTACTGATGAGTAAGAAAAACAGAGATGGGATTGATACGGGTTTACTGAGCCCGACAAAGTACGTAGTTCCGGAGCAGTGCGACGTCGACCCCCAGTCCTACTTTTATGCTAACGTGGCCAGAAACATATCAGAAAATCTCAAGTATTTTGTGGAGGGACGACAAGACCAACTGAGTAACCCGGACACTTATATTAAATGGAAAAAAGAAGATACAAACACTAATAAAACCGAAAGCTCATTGGAGTGTGAAAATTATTCCAAATATAATTTCCCGTTGGGATTTGAACCCAAGTTGAATTTTACCAAAATAATGGAGCAGAAAAAGATAGTTTCCCCGGAAGCACCACCTAGTGTGCAAAATGGAGCCCAAAGAACTGTGTTGTGTGTGCCTAATATTGGTAGCGGTAACATTCCCAGTGTGCATATAGACAAAGTGGTGATCAAAGGAAGTACCGTGCTAAGTAGGTCACAGGAAGTGCTAAGTAGGTCACAGGAAGTAGGTCACACTCCAGCCAGCAGTCAAGCTCTGTTAGTGAACACTTCATCCAGCAGTCAGACGCTGGTCATCCCGACAGTGGTGAGCAGTCTGAGCGGTCAGTCAGGGCTAAAACTGGTGTCGTCCACTCTGCCGCCACTGACCAGACGTCCCGATGTGAACGCTAACGTGGAAAAAGTGAACAAAAACCCTGCTGTGTCAGCCATCACCACCTCGACTGCTGTCAGCACTGCCAAGACTGCTGCGTCGCTGCCTATATCTGTCCCCAGGGTGCGCTTCTGTGCCGTGTGTCGGTGTATTTTCCACCGCTTCGAACAGTACCAGGCCCACATGGCCAGTAAACACAAAGTTAGCGTGGCTAACGAGGTCGCCTCTCCTTCAGAGTCACGGGGCTCACCAGTCCCTTCTCAGTCTGCGTCAGGAATCATCCCTTCTCCCTCAGCTGCGGCGGAAAAGGCCGCAGAGAAACTCACACTTAATATCCCGACCGTCCGCAGCTCGGGTGCAGTTGACCTCACGAAGAACGGCGTCCCACAAGTGTATGATGAGAATGGTGCCCTCGACTTATCATCACCCACCAGGGAAACTGTCGACTTCAGTGCGCTAGCCTTCGGGACATATGTGGACGGACGTCCGGACCTCCGAACCATCTACAACAAATTAGTGACCAACAAAATGGACTCGACAAAGAAACACGCCTGTCCTGTCTGTCATGAGGGTTTTCCAGACGAGTCGGTTCTATCCAGCCATCAGAAAACAGTGCATCCAGATGCCATTGTTTGTAGTGCCCCCTTGTGGCAGAAACCCAGCCCTGTTGGGCTCCTTAATTTATGCAGCAGTCAGGTGCCCACGACGGAGGGTGAGATTCTAAACATTTTTCTGTACCCTGAAAATAATCACGAGTAATTGTCAAAATTTGTAATTTTATTTATAAATGTAAATATGTCTAATATAATTATCATTGTTTAATTTTTTACCAGAGCAACTTGCAATATGTTCTATGCTAAATTCAATTAATGCAAAATATCTCCTGTAAGAATTTCCTAGATTTCTTTTCAGAACAAAATTTCAATGTAGACAATATTTAAGAAAAAATTGTTGAAAATCATTTTGACCGGATGCCTTGTTTATATTTTTTCAGATTATGCAACACCAGAGGTGAAATATTCATGTACGAAATGTTCTGAGACATTCAGCTGCACAGATGACCTTCACAAACATATAGTAGTGTGTGCCAAGCACAGTCAGAAAACGTCTAGACTCTCTATCACGGTAGACAAACCAATGTTTTTAAAGGGTCTCGGTCGTGTCCGGAAGAAGGTGTACCAGTTTATAGAAACAGCAGATGGGAGACCCATCAAGCCTCAGTTGCAAGTGAAAAAGAAAGTAAAATGTGCTCTACTTCGCAAACTTTCCGAAAAGAAGAGCGAAGAGGATCTGTACAGTCAGAGAAAGAGGAGCGTAGAACTTCTCTATAATCCTCGTAATCACGTCCGGCGGAGAGAAATGAAACAGGTTCTGGATATGCACCGATGTGGTGGATGCCGGTACCGGTTCTCCTCTATATCCCTACTGGAGAGACATATCCGGGTGTGCACCCACAAAGACAAGATTAAACAACTCCATACCAACAGTCACCACCTCAACACCGACCACAGCAAGAAGTACCAGTGCGTCTACTGCAAGAAGTATTTCTCGTACGTGACCAGCGTCAAGAAGCACTACCAGGAAGTGTGTGCGGTGAGGAAGGATCGACTCAAGCGCGGAGATGCATTGGACCATAGATGGGAGAATAGCATCAAGGCTGCGGTGGCCGCCAAGGAGGCGTTAGAAGAGGATAAAGATGAAAACGGGATGAAGAGGAGAAAAGGGAGGAGGAAAAATCGCAAGTGGGGGAACGCCAAGAAGAGGAAACATTTGTATAAGAATGATACTGAGTCTGTGAGTTCGACCGAAACTCTAGAAGAAGAGGAGGAGGAGGAAGAAGAGGATGATGCAAGCGATAAAATGGAAGAAGAGGATGTGTTTGAAAATGAGGATAATGATAAAGAGAGCAGCATGGACCGTGAAGAGAGTGTGGCTACTCCAGACAGTGGTAGCACTCTCTTAGATGAGGAGGACGATGTGGCACACTCCACGCTACTGGAAATGCCAGTGGTTGCCGAGAGTCCGACCTACGAACTGGTGAGTGTGAACAGTAACGACACACCAAATGACAGCGATGTAGCGTGTTTGGAAAACGAAGAAGGGATTAACGAAGAATGTGAAGAAGATAAAAATAAAGATGTGAGTCTTGCAACAAAGAATGAAAAAGAGGATTTTGTGGATTCTGCCAAGGGAGGTGAGAATAGTGTGATCCATTCTAATTGTGGTATCTTAAATAGACAAATTCTTGAAAAGGACCAGACAGAAAATATCAAATTTGAAAAAGAGGCAGAGGAAATTGGAATATCGGATGTTAAAGAAACTGAGGAAACCGAAGAACCAAAAATAGATAAAGCTGAAGAACCTCCAATGAAAAAAAGAAAGGTTGAAAGTAAAACTGTGAAAGCTAAAGTTAAAAAGACAATAGAAGGGGCATCTGTCAAGGTCAGTGACAAGGTCAAGGAAGAAGAGTGTAAATCTGAGGATGGTAGTGTAGATGAAGGGTTTAATAGTGACTCCCCAGAGAGTATGGATAGTGGCATTGATGAAGTGACAGTGGTGCCCCCTATATCACCACAGACACCAGTGGCGACCTCGAGTGGCGCAAGCCCCAGTTTGTCTGGTCCCTCATCTCAGTCGATCAAAGCACCAGCCAAGCGAAAAGCCTTGTCAGAAAAAACAAAAAGCGAGAGTCCAGCAAAGAGAAAGAAACATGTGGAAGGTAAAAAGGGGAAAACAAAAAATGAATCCTCCCCCAAAAAGGACAAAACAAATGAAGGAATGTCTCCCAAGAAGAGAAGATCAGGTAAAAGTAAGAGTAAGAATTCTGGAGGTGACGATCCAAGTGAAAGTGAGAATAGTTCTGATTCTGAAAGTGAGGATATTGCAGATTTTAATAATGCAACAAAAGGTGTAAAAGGCGAGGCTAAGAATTCTAAACAAACGAGCCAACAAAGTTCGGCCAAGAAAATGGGTGCAAAATCTCAAGAAAAAAGTGATCCAAAAGTATCCGCAAAACAGAAAGGAAAGAAAATTGTGACCGGCAAAAGTGAAGCAGGTCCTGAGAAAGAAATAAACAGTAGCAAAGCATCCAAGAGAAAGAAGAGTTCAGCACTGAAGAGTGAAATAGCAGAGGAGTCTGAGGAGGAGATGGAGGAATCTGGGAAAGATGTTAAAACAAATTCGTCACCAAAACTGAGCCCCAAGAAATCACCTACGCAATCCGTTTTGAAGACAAAAGTTGCCACCAAGTCTTGTGTGAGCGTGAATGGCAAAGAGGAAAATGTAGATGGATGCAAAGAGCAAGTTATTCAAGTAAAGGCAACAAAGACAAAAGGGAAAGGGAAAAATGCAAAGGATGTTATCAGTGAGGAAGAAAAGATAGAGGAGAGTAATGTGAAGAAGACAGGAAAGGGAGGACCAAAAAGTAAAAAGTCAAATGTTTGTAAAGACTCCGAAGAGGACGCAAATGACAAAGTTAAGGCTGCAAAAGGTGCTACTGCAGTCAGCGCCAAAGACCTCAGCCCAGTCCACGGAGAAGGGAACTCTGGGAAGAGTCCGAAAAAATTGGTGAAAAAAGCAACGGTAGAAGCTGAAAAAAATAGTTCAATTATTAAGAGTAAAAAGGAATGTGGACAAAAAGGTAAAGATATTGGTGGTAAAGCTGAAAAGGGCAACAGTGCAGGTATACCCAAGAAACAGATAGGAAAGGGAAATGCTAATAAAGGGAAAGTGGCAAAAAGTAAAGTTACGGAAGAAAGTGAAAGTGAAAGCGAGAAAGTGAAAGTGAAAGTGAAAGCGAGTCCGCCAGGCACCCGCAGTAAGGTAGCAACAGCTGCTCGGAACATGACCAAAACAAAACAGACCAAAGGTGGTGCCAAGTCTGCCACACAGGTTGCGCCACCTAGTGCTAATAAAACGCAACAGTTATCAGCCACAAAGGACAAGCAAGAAGCTGTTAAGAAGGCAGTGGTTGTTAAGAGAAGTACGCGGAAGAGATGATATGTCGTGTATGAAAGTTATCTAATGTTTGTACCTGGTTTATCATCATGTTTATGATTTTTAGAAGCTGCCAGTATTGTGCCAGATCATTTTACCTTCTGTGACAAAACATAAAGGAACTGAGAAATTCATTTATTTTGACCCTTGTTTACAGTGTATTTCGTTTTCAAATTGTCAGTACAAATTGTCAAAATTGTTATTGTTAGGGCCAGCGAGATTCCCAATAAGGCAAATGCATGTCATTGTCACAAGAACCACCCTATTAAAAAATAAAACTACAATAATATTTCAAAATATATCTCAGTTTGATCAATAGAAACCTGGTAAATGTGTAAGAACAGTGGAACATGAGTTTATCACATGTTCCCAATATGACAAGTATAAATCTATCATAATAACTATATGCATTTATAATGTTGCAAGGTCAAATGTTGGTCAAGGGTAAGATTTAAATAATTTTTTGCTTTTGATTGTTGTTGGATGACAAGAACATGAGCAAACGTGTAACAGCAGGACTAGCATTGAGAAATGAAAGAAAATTTTAAAAATTGGAACGTATCATGACTTGTTAAATGTCAAAGTCACAGGTATGCGCAAGAGTAAGATACTAAAATGAAATGATCAGTTTACGGAAGGCACTTATTAGGCACAAACTAGGAATTTTATAGGAAAATGAAATGATCAGTTTATGGAAGGCACACATTAGGCACAAACTAGGAATTTTATAGGAAAATGAAATGATCAGTTTACAGAAGGCATGTGTTAGGCACAAACATAGAAATTTTAGGAAAATGAAATGATCAGTTGCACGAGTGCAAATTTTCTTTTTGAAAATGAAATATTGTGAATTTGTTACGAACTAGGAAGAGATAAATTCAAATTTCTGGTTTGAGAAATGTATTGTTTCTTTCTTGTTTCCATTAAGCACAGGTTGTGTATGTCAGATGGTTTGTAATTTATTTATAAAACAGTTTATGTATACATATAATTTTTTTTATTGCACTTTTGTACTATTTACACTCATTGTTTCTAACGTAATGATTTAATGTGTTCAGATATATTGCTTGATAGCTAAACACAGGCAAACAAATATATTGTTGATAGCTAAACACCGGCAAACAAATATATTGTTGATAGCTAAACACAGGAAAACTGAAGTGTCTAATATGAGATATGTGTCAGATTTGTTAACTTTAAAGGTGCCTCTTTGAAATGTCGCGCTCGTTTTGCATTTTACTTAGTATTTATTGCAAGTGTATTGAAAGGAAGTATAAAAGTGGTGATTTAAAAAAATGGGATTTAAGTAGAGGGAATTTATGTGTGAGTGGCAATGAAAAGGGAATTCAGTTAAATTTAATTAACGAGTAAAAGGAATTAATGAGTAAAAGGAAATTATATAGGCATTTGAATGATATATTTCAAATAAAGTAAATGGTGCAAAAATAACGGAGAAAAATCAAATTTTGTTTTGGATTTATAAATAGTTTGAGCTAAGCATCTATCAGGTCACGCCATGGTGTGACCATATTTTGTCACGCATGAGGTATGCATGACCAAATAGTGACACGCAACTGCTTTGCATGACCTGATAATGCCCCACCAAGGCCAAATGTGACCTTTTTTGGTTATCTGTATTGATGATTGAGAAAACGTGTGTGCCAGTATCATGATATAGATTTATTTATGTATGAATATATATATTCATCAATAGATATATTTTGTTTTAATATATCTATTATATTGATGAATATATATATTTATTTATCAGAAGATTCATCATTTTAAATAAATTTATTTATGTATAAATATATTTATTCATGTATGAATATATTTATTTACATATGAGTATATTTATTTATATATAAATAGATTTATGTATAATTAGATTTATTATGTTTAAATCATTTTATTTATGAATGGTGTAAGTAATTGTGTCTATTAAGAAATGCATCTGATGTCTGGTAAATACATCATTATGAAGTGAAGAGTTTAATTAAAAGGATAGATTTATACATATATAAATGCAAATATAAAAACAGATCATAACAGCAAGGAAATGTTGATTGTCATAAGCGAAGGAGCAGATTTCTGGAAGTTTTACATGTCTTAGCTATTCCATGCACGTTGTGATAATTTAACCCTTGCAATACTTGACAGAAACTATAGCCTTTTATACTAACCATTTTAAGGTTAGCATCTTGGGTGTTTGGGGTTAAAATGTGATGCACTATATTTCAGTTTGTATTAGAAGCTGCATTGACTTTGTTCAATTATTCCCCCACTGACTATAGGATATTATCATATTATCAATAAGAATACAGATTTGCTATCATGTGTTCAGCGAAGGTGTTTGAACTGTAGAATGGGTTCAGTGTTTGATCATATAATGTTAATTATACCAGAAAATCTTGTTTTTATGGAGAATAAATGTTTTCATTTGTATGGGCTGCTTAATCTATGATTTAATGAATTAGTAAATAGGAGATGAATATGAAGAAATCACAACATAAAATCAATACCTCATATGATTATGAGGTATTGATAAAATGTAACCTTCAAAGGGATACACATGTGGGATAAATGGACAAATTTGGCTTCAAAGGGAAATATCAAATGAAATAAATGGACAATGTTTCATTCAAAGGGAAATATCAATTGGGATAAATTGACAATGTTGCCTTCAAAGGGAAATATCAATTGGGATAAATGGACAATGTTGCCTTCAAAGGGAAATATAAAATGGGATAAATTGACAATGTTGCCTTCAAAGGGACATATCAATTGGGATAAATTGACAATGTTGCCTTCAAAGGGAAATATCAATTGGGATAAATTGACAATGTTGCCTTCAAAGGGAAATATCAATTGGGATAAATGGACAATGTTGCCTTCAAAGGGAAATATAAAATGGGATAAATTGACAATGTTGCCTTCAAAGGGACATATCATGTGGGATAAATGGACAATGTTGCCTTCAAAGGGAAATATAAAATGGGATAAATAGACAATTTTGGCTTCAAAGGGAAATATCAAATGAAATAAATGAACAATATTGCCTTCAAAAGGAAAATATATTAAATAAGTGGATAATTTTACCTTCAAAAGGAAATAGCAAATGGGATGAATGGACAATTTTGGCTTCAAAGGGAAATATCAAATGAAATAAATGGACAATGTTGCCTTCAAAAAGGGAAATATCAAATGAAATAAATGAACAATATTGCCTTCAAAAGGAAAATATATTAAATAAGTGGATAATTTTACCTTCAAAAGGAAATAGCAAATGGGATGAATGGACAATTTTGGCTTCAAAGGGAAATATCAAATGAAATAAATGGACAATGTTGCCTTCAAATTGATATATCATGTGGGATAAATGAATAATTTTGGGTTCAAAGGGAAATATGAACAACATCATTTTATTCTCATCCTAATACTGCAAAATTCACATAAAATCTGTAAAATGAGCTGAAGGGAAGTTGTTTTTTAATGTTTTCCTTTTTGTTTACCTTTATGTAGGCTACATCTATCTGCCTTAATATTTAATGCATATGTATTTTAGTTGTGTTTTATGTATGGCACACTGCATGTGATTAATCTTTACTCCTTTCTGCTATATTCACTATATGTTGCAAAATAAAAGATTCTATGGAGTTGAAAAACTCTTCTGTGGAGGCATAAAATGGGTTGAAAACAACTGTTTGAGGAACAAGTCTAATACTCCAAATATGATTATGTGGCATAGATAACATAAACATCTGATCAATACAAGATGGAGAGCTCAACAGGAAGTCAGCTGACATGTGCTTCATTAAAGTGCCCTCTAGTGGCAAACAGTTCTAAGTGCTGACCTCTTCAGGTCAATGGCATCAGTCAGTAATAACTACTAGTATATAATATATGTATAATACTAGCGTGATCACTTTTCTTTCTTCATCAAGAAAGCAATTTGATTCCTTTGACACATTTCTCTAGCTGACAACCCTCTGTCTCTGATGAGGGAGTTCACTTAAACTAAGCACAGAAACTGGACCCCCAGCAGGGTCATAGTGTAGCAACTCATCCTGTAGTTTTTGTACAGCTTTTTCTGCTACAGGATTCTTATTTACATTTTTCACCTTTCCAATTTCAATCACAATTCTGTGTTTTTGAAGTAGGTCATCAGTAACTAGTGATTGAAAGCAGGGAGCAGGGTCCACTCTCACAACTGCGCTAGGACCATCCAGTGGTCATATACATGTACCTACACACAATGATATCAGGGCCTCTCACTTTCAATAATACATCCCTGGGTACAATAACAGGTCACAGTTTCTTTCACAGTATGAATATGAGTTGTCTCTCATGTTTCAGTACATCAGCAGCAAATGAAATGCCCCCTGCTTCAGGTGGGTCACTTGTAGACAGCTCAACCAAGGCGTGTGGTACTTTCTGTAGCGATGCACATTGATGGCATGACTTGGTGATCTCATCAATAGCTCTATCCATAGCTAGGGCATAAAAATACCTTTTTGTGAGTGTCTTTAGTTGATGAGTACTGGGATGGGGCATTTTGATATGCAGTGCTGTAAATAGGCCGTGAAGTACCTGACGAGGTACAATAATACATTCCTTTGTTGGACCCATTGGTCTGTCGGAGCAGACAGACCAATGTTGTTTTTGTGCATGGCAACCAAGACTTTTCTGAAATTTGTCAGGAGCCCCCAGGGGTCATCTCCTCCACAATACAAGTCATCTGCTATCTTCACCCGACACATAAGCTCCTGTAGGGCCGTTACAGACCCTGGCATGCCCATCGCACATCTAGTGTATACTCTCACACCCTTAAAGGGGTGGCTACTCCACAGAATTTCATAGAGTCTTTTGATAGGGGTATCTGATAAAAAGATGATGTTAGGTCTGCTTTTATTAAATACTTCCACTTTGCCAGATACAACTCTGTGGCCTCCACTTGGCTTCTTAACCAGAAATGAGACATTGAGATATTCTACTACTATACCAAGATATTCTGATTTCTTCAACAAAACCATACTTTCTAGGTCACCCGTCTTTCTTGAAATTCCAGCAATTTGTTTCTTGAATATTGTGGTAATCTACCCTTTCTCGGAGGGGACAAAACTGCACCCATGTTAACTGCAGCTTCAAATGGACCAGAGTCTCCATCATATCCTTTAACATGTTACTAAACTCCCCAAGATCCATGAACTCAGATTTTACTTCTGGTGGTAATGAATTGTTAGGATCTAACACAACTTTATCTGAGTGTAGGGTTGAGTCTGGTTTGTTTGAATTTTTCAGTGCAGATGCAGGTACATTGTCACTTTTAATGCTAACCAGGGTTTATCAACCTAAGCCAAGTTAGAACCACAAAATTCTCCATTATTGGTGTCATTTCCTCGTCATCTTCTGGCATCTCACCATGATGCGTTATTGAACCATTGACAGAGAGTAAACTGTCTTCAACAAATGATATGATCCTTTGGTATAGGTCCTCTGAGCGTTCTTCTGGCTCTAACTTAATATCACCAAAGTGAGCACCGGAGGTCTGGATCCCATAATTCATTCTAACACTCTGCCAGATACTGTCCATTGATGTGGAATCTCTCACTCTGACAGAACAGGGCAAAAACTTGCTACTTGGCCCAGAATTTTTTCTAGATGTGTGACTTTCTGCTCCGCAGTTTTTCTCTTATCTTCTGCCACAGTATCTGGGTCATTGGTGAATCCCCTAAGTGGAGTGTTCACGGCGTAACCATGCTGCATTCCCAACTAAAAAGAATGAAAAGTTAGGATCTTGTGATGGGGTATAGATTAGATTACCCTTCCAATTTTCAAAGGTATTGATTGTTTCTGTTTTTGTAAAACACCGCTGTTTGGGAGCTCTATGTGTGGATGCCATGATGATATAAGGTGGTACAGAGTCTCCTGTGATGCTAATGTTTTACTTGCCTTGGTGAAATTTAAGTCACTATTGTGTAGATAACACAGCTGCCAGGTTTATGCAGCTCTTCTCCATGCACATGTGTGTGCTACTGGGTTATATTGACTTATCCTGGCTTTGTTCTTCAGCCTTTAGATCCAGTTTGTATCCTGGAGGTTGCCACCACGTTAGTGTAGATTGAGGAACAAGTCTAATACTCCAAATAAACATCTGGTCAATACAAGATGGAGAGCTCAACAGGAAGCTAGCTGACATGTGCTTCACTAAAGTGCCCTCAAGTGGCAAACACAGTTGTGCTGACCTCTTCAGGTCAATGACATCAGTCAGTGATAAATACTAGTATATAATATATGGATAATACTGGCAGTTGCTAAACCATGAACAACCTATCGTATGATAATTTCCCCACACGAGGACTTCTATAATCTTGTTACATAACAGGGTCAACTGAGCTGTAAATGTTGCGTTCAAAGTAAAATCTTAAATGGGATCATACAATTTTGCCTTCAAAGGGAAATATCCCATGGGACAGATAAACAATATTGCTGGCAAAGATAACCCTAAAGGGGTAAACATTGAAAATGTGTCCAAAACCTGAGAAAAGAAACAAAAAAAACCAACAAAAAACAGTAAAAGGTATGTATTTCCAAAATATTTAAAATATATTGGTCAAGGATATTGTCAGGGATTTTTTTTTTCTGTAAATGTAAGATATAATTTGCTCATAAACATTTCTCTAAAGGAATATAGAAATCCAAGGCCATGGGCCATGCCAGAGTTGGTGAGAGCGGAAGCTTATTAGCACCAGTTCCTCTTTGGTGATCCAAAGGTCGTGGGTTCGAACCCCGGCCATGACGAGATTAAATTCATGATACAATTTCCCATATGAGTGAGGCTCGTGCCTTAAGGTTAAACCCGTTGTCCTTGTAAATCTGTGACCGGGTGGGTTGTCATGTCAAGGACCTGCGACATGACAATTCAGTGAGGCAGCACTATATCTACTTCAAGCAGGTCTCATCACAAAAATGATTGAAATTATGTTGAAAGTGATGTAAAACCCCAATCAAACAAAAATAGAAATCCATACAAGTTATATAAGACTAAGGTCATTATTATGTCTGACCAAAAATATTTTTTACTAAAATGTTAAATGGAAATACTAGGTGGAATTTGGTGGTACTGTCATCCCTTGATGGGCCTGATATTAGTTTCCATTTATTTTTCCAAAAACATAAGACATGTTCAGAATTTGTTTTGAGAATTAGCTTTTATTGACTTGGTTTTATAGTTTGCATGTTCATTCCTCATTCATAGGAGCACCACCTATATTGATTGAAGAGGTACTGCTGGTGCCCCCTATCAGAAAACATGTCTCGTGACCAGATGTCACTGTTCATCATATGATAATTGACCACATCTGAATAAGACATTTTAAATAAATCATTCAATAGTTGAAAACCAAGACCCATGAGGAGTAGTAGTGGAATAAAAAGATTAGTGAGAAGATGGCAATATTAGTTTTTCTGGTAATTTGGGTTTTTAATATACCAGGTTGGAGATCTTTTTGAATGATAGTGAAAGATCTCATTAGTTGTTTCTCACATCTGATTTTCAATTAGGCCCTTGAAGATTAAAAACTAGTTTTAGTTCTGCTATTCATGAGTAATGAGTAAATGATTAGCATTAGAGGGTTACTTTATTTATTATTCTTATAATTTAGGTTAATGACCTGGGCTTCTGATGGTTGATTAGTATCCATCTTTTCAAGACCTGGTGGTCGTTTAAGCACAGATCCAGGCCACGGTCCGTGTCAGAGTTGGTTAGAGCGCCAGCTTATTAGCACCAGTTCCTTTGGGGTGATCCAAAGGTTGTGGGTTTGATCCCGGCCATGCCGAGATTGAATTCATGATACAATTTCACACATGAGCTCAGGCCTGTGCCTGAAGGGTTAACCCGTTGTCCTTGTAATACTGACCGTGTGAATTGTCATGTCAAGGATCTGCGACATGACAATTCAGTGAGGCAGCACTATATCTTCTAAAAGTAGGTCTCATCACAAAATAATGTTGAAAGTGATGTAAAACCCCAAACAAACCAAACTAAGCACAGATCCAGGACCATCACTGCCTCCAGGTTTGGAGGCATTGGGTAACTGGCTTTTACTATTTTAATTTGATTTATTAGAAATATTTTTTGTAGGTGATAAAGGAAGAGGTAGTGGTACAGGAGTTGCAAGTTCTCAAGTCTGAGTTCACATTACAGTGGTGGTTGATTTACCACAAATGAATAGCTTTTTCACTCACAGTCCATGTCATATCTGTATTGATTGACTGACTTTGTTTCTTTTCATTTAATAACATAAGCATTTTCTTTTCATTTAACAACAATAACATATGAATTGGTTGTCAGATGAGACCGACTTTCGCTTTCATGCCTCCAGAAAAAATATAATAGAATTAGAATTTATAAAAAATGTATCACATATTACAATGAATTGTTTAATTGGCAAATGAAGTCACAATTTGAACACAGAAATATGTGTCACAATAATGCTCAGATGTGTGTGTGGTGATTGGCTCACTATTTAAGATATGTGAAAGTGGCCACACACCCCACTGATGTAAGCACTAATACCAGTACTCAGGCATTCCCAACATGAAGCCAGCTCACATTTTGGATGTCCATACTGTTATTACTTTGACTTCCCACTAATCATCAGTGGAAACGACAGACATAGGCACATACCATTTTTTACTGGTTTGGACACATCCACAAATAATACTATGACTGAATGTGGACCTAGGCTATTTTTATCAAATATTGCCAGTGACATTGAAGTGACCTATGAATGACTTTGAAAATGAAACTCTTATTTCCGTGGATTTTACAGCTCAATATTCAATCATCTGCATCTTTAAAAAAACAAGCTCATAAAGTCTTTAATCATCAAAATCTGTTTAAAATTAGCAATAGTAGTAGAGCAATTCCTAACCAATCTGCAAGACAATCAGAGGATATTTTGATATGCTGAGCTATTCTGAAACAATATCTGTAATAATAACTTATTACTGGTTAATTTATGAAAGTACATATTCTAATGCCAAGATAAAACCTTTGTGCTAAAATAAAATGGAAATAAGGTGTCAAAGATTTTTTAACAGTTAAAATAAATTGGGAACCGAGATAATATTATTTCCTATAAATCTGCTAACACCATCTTACCTAATAATAATAATAATAATAATAGTAATAATAATAATAATAATAATAATAATTTATTTATATAGCGCCATACCAGACCAGGTCTGCTCTTAGCGCTTTAAGTACATATAAATATTACATTATTATTACATTACATGGATTATTATACTGAAACATTAAGATATGAATATATATGTAACATATTAATATTTTCAGTATGTATTGAGTAACAGTGAATACATTTATGAGACATGCATACAGTGATTGACTAAGGTGGGTAGTCCGTGCGACTGATTAATCCTTGAGATTAGATTATTGATCTGTATCTGTATAAAGGCGGGGATGGTGGGTAGCTGCAAAGCACTGGAGCTGAATGGCATTCTTAACACTATTGGCGCCAGAACTGGTGTCCCCCCACGTGACCGCTCCGTTGCTAGGGAGTGACAATGCCCTGCTGGGCAGATTATACAATGACCTCTAACGGTTCCCATATTTAACAAACCTTATCTAATATAAGGAAGCATTAGAGATAGCTTGAATATAGTAGGCGTATGAACGATGAAAATTGATGGACTTTAAATTAATCCAATGTAATCTTTTAAAGCTTCATACATATAAAATATAAGTGTATTTCAGAAAATAGCCCCCAATAAGATTCTCTAATCATAATGGTACATGATAAATGAAAATAAACTCTCAAAGTTTGTTAAGATGTGCTACATTGGCAATAAAAAAAATCAGGTGACAAGAAATATATTTACTGTATACATAAATGGAGGGGCCACGGGTCGTGGCGCAGTTGGTTAGAGTGCCAGCTTACTAGCACCAGTTCCTCTGTGGTGATCCAAAGGTCGTGGGTTCGAACCACGGCCATGCCGAGATTGAACTCATGATTCAATTTCCCATATGAGCTGAGGCCCGTGCCAAAAGGGTTAACCCGTTGTCCTTGTAAATCTGTGACCGGGTGGGTTGTCATGTCAAGGACCTGCGACATGACAATTCAGTGAGGCAGCACTATATCTGCTACAAGTAGGTCTCATCACGAAATGACTGAAATAATGTTGAAAGTGATGTAAAACCCCAAAAACAAAAAAAAAACAAAAAAAAAATACATAAATGGATAACCTTATTGAAAAAGCTGATTTCGTTCTGCAAATGCTCATACATTTATTTATTTTTTCTCCAATAAGAGGGAGGTGCTAAAATTAGTTCTCAAATATGCTGGATGAAAGTGACACCATGTACCCACTGCAATAGGAGGTTTTGTACTACCCATTTCATATTCAATGTCTTCCATTACTAGTAATGATTGTTATTTCCTCCTTTACTGGAATGGTATTGATCTCTACTTGGGCTGAAATGAATTCAATGTTTACTCAGCAACAACAAAGAAATTGCTTAATCAATAAACCAAGAAAAGTCAAATATTTGTAAAGGCCTGAAGAACTGTATGGGCCAGAAGAACTGTCGCATTTCAGAAGGTCAAACTGGACCAAACACAACAAAAACCCAAATATATCATTTACCATAAATACAAAGCATAAATGGTAATTGACATCATGATTCAGAATGGAAACATGAGTGAGGATTTATGGATAAATAATACATGCAATGGAAACAGAACTGGGCAAATATTGATGAACAAGACAGTCGTGGGAAACATATTAAATGGAGATACAGCATGGGTGAACTCAGCTTCAATGTATAATCTCTGGATGGCGTATTTCCCAATAGTTATAGTTATTGGTATTGTATTGAATATCTTTTCATTCATCATATTTTCCAGACCAGTTTTCCAAGATTCCATCACTGCTCTTTTATTCCGTTCCTTAGCTGTTTTTGATACTGGTGTACTTATTTTTTCTATTTTACTATTATATTCCAATCTTGGTCAAGGTAAGTGGATTGTTACAGTTTTCTTTTACTTCTTGTTCATTCTTTCCTCAATCACTCTCATGGTTATTACTTTGGAAAGAACTTTTGCTGTTATTCTGCCTTTAAAGGTAAAGGTTATCTGCACAAAAGTAAGGATCTATCAAGTGATGTTCATCACATGTTTGTTGGCACTGGTCATCAGCATTCTTTGCAGTGTAGATGACTTTAGGAGGCTTCACTATAATGACCAGTCTTTGTTTTTAAGGCCTAAACTTGTTGAACCTGTAATATTAAGTCTATTATCTACAGTAATTCCTTTTGTGGTTATACTCTCATGCAACATAATTATCATTATATTTTTGGTTCGGCAGTACAGAATTTCTTTGACATCTCAATCATCTATTCCCACATCACAGTTAACAGTGATGTTAATGGCAAACACATTCTGGTTTCTTATTGTAACATTTCCAATATGTCTTTTTGGTATGTATAAATCTGGAGATTGGTTAGAGACTCACATTACCTTTACAGAGAGTAATAAATTTTTGTTTGAATTTTTCATTTTTTTAAGGTTGCTTAACTATTGTTTTAACTTTGTATTTTACTGTCTCTCTGGGGCTAAATTCAGAAATCAGATAAAATTGCTGATTACATCTATCAAATGTCCCATGAATCTAATATAACTTGATTTGTATTAAATAAGATTTCAACCTAGTGTATATTTGTGTTTCTTGAATGTACTGTTTTCTATCAAGCACAAAGTCTCAAATATAAAACTAAAAATATTTGTTAAGATTGAATAAAAGATGTATGACCAGGAAAGACGGAGATAAAACCCAAATGAACTGAAAAGAAATAATCAAATGTCATCATTCACAATACATCACTGCGACATGACAATTCAGTGAGGCAGCACTATATCTGCTACAAGTAGGTCTCACCACGTAATGACTGAAATAATGTTAAAAGTGATGTAAAAACCCCAAACCAAACAAACACAATACATCACTCAGATAGATACTAAAATATCTAGTTTAATGTTATGTTGTATTTGTAAATAAAATGTAAAGTGTGCCTCATGTTACTCATTCCATATTTCACCACCTGTGATTTTTAATTGTAAATTATGTTCCACATAAATGATTCTGTTTGGTGTGTCATGTAGATTTTAAATAATAAATAAAATAGTCTTACTCTGATTATAATTCTTAAAGATTGTAAAATGGGCAAATTATGTGAAAGATCATCAATATTCTTTGCACTTTACTCCTTACTGAATATTGTGAATTGTGTAAAATATATAACTTTTCTATTGCTACATTTTTCGGTTTTTACATGTCAGAATTTTGCTAGAAATAGGACATGTCATTTTGATGAGTCTTGTAAATTTGCACATTCAGGAAAGTCGAAGTGAACATCCAATTTTAGGATGTCTAGGAGGTATGAGAACTCATTATAAAGTGGTGAAGGTAAAGTAATTCAGCTGCATGAGTTTTACGTCGACTAAATGGACAGAATCAGAACACTGATACTCATGCTAATGTTTTTAACAAATCGGTTCTCACTCTTTCTTATATTTCTCTAAATCAAAGAAATATACAAAACATAGAATATTAATAATCAAACTAGTCACATAAAATAATGATGGTTTTAACTATATGCATAATAGGAATCGAAGTATTAGTAAACTAGAAATACTAGTCATACAAACTACTGTAAGTAACTATGTTTTCTGTGATACCTACTACAATACGCAATTTCCTAATTATAGTAATTTAAATGTGACTGTACCACAATAATTGATAATTTAAATGTACCACAATAATATAATAGAATTAAAGATTTTAAAACCAAATATTTTAAAAATATTAATGTCAATTATGGAAATAAACCCTGTTGTTCATGCAACCATATTCAAAACCAACAAACCCCCAATTACACATGAAGTGTTTCTATATTTTATGAATAAAAGGAATTCCATGATCAATTGATGTTTAGGAAAAAGAGAAATGATGGCAAACTAATTAAAAACACTTATGGTATGCTGCTAAAAAATGGTCTGTCAGGTGCACAATATTCTTAAATGAAATATGATTAAGATTAATGTTTCCTCTGGATATAAATATCAAAGAAAATCACTTTAAAGATGAAATTTCCAAACCTATAGTAAAATTGGCAAACAAAATGAATTTCGGGTCTCGGGGTATCTAACCTTGAATCCGTGGTGCATCCTGTGCATACAGGGGGAAGCACTCTATGGAAATCCCAAGGATATATCAAGACTATGTTGTAGAAAATCATTCCAAGCAGGGAGAATTTACAGTTCTTATGACCCTCTCTATTACCAAGTCTCTGCTAGATCCTGTGCCCACCACATGATTCCTATTCTTCCTCCTGTTGAGTGGGTCTGACATCCATTGTTGTTGACTATTATGAACATTTCCAGAGTTCATATTTGTGCCATGGTGAGACAATGCATTATGTCAAGCCACATCTGAAGAATTATCTCTATTTAATAATATTTTGGCATTAATAGTTGCTGAGTTGTCTTTTCCTGATGTTCACTGACAATGTGTTAAATATACTTAGTCTAGCTGATTTCTCATGATTACCAGGCTAAATACAAAACCATGTTTGACTGCACACATCATTACAATCCTAATAAAAAGAAGAAAGAAATCTGTTGTACATCTGTTGTATATATATATATATATATATATATATATACCTAGATCAGGTAGAAGTTTCAAATTTGTCACACTTCTCCAGATTAAGAAGTCAGAGACGGCTACACAAGCTGGTCAGTCTGTATACAAATATGTACTTCCACAAGGCCCTCAACCTAGTTTTACAAGACCTGCTTTGACAACTCCCCTCTCTCCCTCCTCATATCTGTTAAACACAGGTCAATGCCATTGCACTTCAACAGATTAGGAAGTTATATCAGGAAGTTGTAGAGGCCACGGGCCGTGGCGCAGTTAGTTAGAGTGCCAGCTTACTAGCACCAGTTCCTCTGTGGTGATCCAAAGGTCGTGGGTTCGAACCCCGGCCATGCCAGGATTGAACTCATGATACAATTTCCCACATGAGCTGAGGCCTGTGCCAAAGGGTTAACCTGTTGTCCTTGTAAATCTGTGACCGGGTGGGTTGTCATGTCAAGGACCTGCGACATGACAATTCAGTGAGGCAGCACTATATCTGCTACAAGTAGATCTCATCACGTAATGACTGAAATAATGTTGAAAGTGATGTAAAACCCCAAACAAACAAACATAGACAGCTCCCCAGGCCATACATCGAATTCTGGAATTTGACAAATCATATGTTTCTACATTTTCCACTCTCACACAATGAAACTAATACTCCTGCAAAAAGCTCTTCTCTTAGAAAAAAAAACTCCTGGTCAAGCTGGCCAAGGACAAGCCTGCCAAGAAATCAAAGCTAGACCTCGTTTGCTTGTCCCTCAAACAGCAAAGAGCACAGTGTCGCTTCGTATGGACTCCTCCCCATCAAGCAACCCCCATAAGGGCCTTATATAGGGTGAATTCTAGAATCTGCCTCCTAGTCTATCCTGGACAAACCATGCTTGGCCGAAGGGCTACAATTTTGTTATTTTGGCTTCATTTCCAGTGCCTTTTTTATGGTTCAGTATTTGATCGTGTAGTTATGGCCGAAACAGGTAGACGTTGGACTAGATTGAAATCTATTTTTCAATAGTGTGTCTGTGTAGGGTAAGAAAATAATCTTTTTATCTACCTTTCTCGTTTAAACCAGTTGGTTTGAACATTCTCAACCTGCCGATCCAGTTCTCTAGTTACTCTTGTTTGGTCGTATGGGATTGGTTTTTTGTATAGAATATATATCACTTGGAATTCCATGTCATCTAGACTATGACCTGATTGATTGAAGTGATGACCAGTTGCTTGGTCATACTCTTTCCTCCTAATGTAGCCTAGATGTTCATTCATTCTTTCTTTGAACGTCCTGTAAGTTTCACCTACATACTGTTTCTTGCAGGTTCTGCATGTTATGAGGTAGACTAAATTTCTTGTATTACAGGTGTATTTTTCTGGAGATTGTACTCTCGTCCAGTTGCTGAGCTTTTCACAGTTTTGTGAGTTCTCCAGGAGAGGCAGAATTGGCATCTCCAAGGTCTCCTGCATGATGGTGCAGTAGGTTTGCACATGGTTCCGGCGGGTTGGTTGTTACATGCAGCTCTGACTAGTTTGTCTGATATGTTTTTTGGGCGTCTGAATGCTACCAGGGGTTTCTCTGGGAAGGCATCCTTTTGGGTGGACAGTTGAAGTAATGGCCAATATTTTCCTAGGATTCTCTGGAAATTTGGATTGGCCTCATTATAGGTGTAACAAGTGGTACCTTTGGTTGCTCGCTTTTTGGATTTTTCTTCTGTTTGATGCCTCAGTCACATTTGCACCGGGCACCGGCCGGGAAGTAACAATCGGCCGACTTCACAATCTGCCGGGCGCCGAGGAGTTTATCAACAACAATCTCAGATATGATGTAGCTGTGGTCACATTATTAAAGGGCACCGCACGGCACGTGCAAGACTGAATGTCACAGACGTCTGTAGGATATCTGCGCATGCGTCGAGGTGGTCGGTTGTGTTTTGGTGAGGACTCGTGATTTCTCATCAAAAAACTTCCCTAAACGGTTGTTTTTTTAGGAATAATTTAACTATTACCCGCTTATCTCGACTTGTTTTCACTACCCGACCTGTGCGAAAAAAATTTCTGGAATCTGATCATTTTTTGACGGATTCAAGGCAATTTCTCTATCGGTGTTTACACAGTTTTTGAACTTGCCGCCATTAATGCTACTTGATTTCACAGCGGATTTAATCTTTAAGAGTCTAACGATCCTTTAAGGTAGCGCTGTTATTTTGAGTTGTTCTGATTTCGGGTTTTCAGTGGTCATCTCTGTAAACCTCTCACTAAATTTTCTCAGTTTGCTCTACCTGTGATTCTCGAAACTCAGGTAGAAATAACTCGGATTACTCGTTCTCAATTTCAAATAAGTGTCACCCGCCCTAACCGCTAAAATACCTCAGTGCGGCTTTGACCCTCAAACAACGAAGACTGATCATACTGAATACGGAGAATCTAAAAACTGATTAAGAAAAATAATATTGGAAATAACTACTGTAAAAGTGCGACGTAGACATTGTATACTAATTCACGGTGTAAAGTACTCTACGTTTTCTACCAATCCGATACGGTAAGACCTTCTTTCTGTTAAAGATTCTCACAGTAAGATATTGAAATACCGGTTTATTAATACTACTCGATACCACCTACACGTGTGCTACCTGTATCGACTAAAATCTGTACAGGTGTGTATTTAAGATATACATAGGCAAATATATCAATCAACGTAATTTTTTGGTTGATATTTCTGAAGGTTTCTAGGGCTCAATCAACGTAATTTTTTGATTGAACATAGAAAGTAGAACGCCTATCAATCAACGTAACTCTTTGACTGATAGCAGAAGGGAAACAAATCAATCAACGTAATTTTTTGATTGATATTGTAAAGAAGCACATCAATCAACATAATCTTTTGATTGATAGTGAAGTAAGAAAAATACGCATACCAATCAACGTAATTTTTTGATTGGAAAATAAACCTAGAAAAACACTCATACCAATCAACGTAATTTTTTGATTGGAAAAACAAATCAACGTAACATTTTGATTTGTGGTATACATAGAAATATGTCCAGAAATGATTACACAATGCCTCTGGTGGAAAAGTCCCCAGAGGGCACTGCAATCAAACATGCGTTGCCGGGTGGCGCGGCAAATAAACACATGTTGCCTCTGGTAGATATGGCACCAAAGGGCACAAATGTCACAACTAGAAACACGAAAAAAGGGGGATTCTCCTCTGGTAACGTGACTAACGATGAAACATACATCGTTAAGCAAATAATATCTGATTTTTACCATAGAAAGAAAAAAACTAGATTCTATAAAATATGGTGGAAAGATTTTGATAAGAAAGACTATACTATTGAGCCAGAAGAAAATATCCCTATACATATCATAAATGAATATATGCAAAAGAAAAACCACAGAACTAATGAAACATCTATTTGTTCACAGATGGCAGCAAAATCAGTTGGAAAGACAGGCCCCAAGACCAGGGCGAGGGATGCTAGACGTTCCCTTCCAAAGGACTGGGCTGATGATGAAGTCAGCCCAACATCCTCCCCGCCCTCCTGTTTCGCACCGCCACTGGTGCTGAAGCCGCCTGTCCTTCAGGCCCCTATCCTGCAACTAGGGGCTGGCAGGAGCCAATCGGTGACCGAGCCACCGCATGACGATCTGACAGAGAAGCTAGAGAGCGAAAGAGAGCGAAATACCACACTACTGAATGAACTCGAGAGAGAAAGAAAAGTGGTATTAGAGCTGAAGAGACAACTAGAACATAATGCCTCAAGATTAGATGAGTATCGAAAAAATGAGTTGGCGCTAGAATCTAAGATTAAGGAACAGGACACTTTGATTAAAAACCAAGCTACCACTATCACAGAGAGATCTGAGAAAAACCACGAGCTTGAAACGAAAATTGATGCGCTAGCAAAGGGACGAGTCAAGACCCTTGAGCCGGTAGTTGACACCAGGGATCGGGTGCTATACGTCCTGGATGACACATACAAAGGGATGGAGGAAGTACAGGTGAGAGATGATAGGAAAACTGAGACTGAATCATCCATATCCTGCATCAGCGACCTGAAGAATGCGCTAAAGAATAGTGACTTTAGGGAGAAACTCGCTGTATACTCGGCAGTAGTGATATGCCTGGGCCTTAAAGAAATCTGTGATGGAGGAGATGGGATCATGATAAGACTGGCACTGGTAGAGGCGGTAGAGGATCTGGCCAGATCGGTCACATGTAATGTGTTTCTGTGCCAGGTCCCACCAATCTCCATGAACTGTGACTATTCATGGATCTCCAATCACACCCTGCTTAATGAAGGCCTGACGCAATACAGGTGCACTGGGAAGATTCTGGTACTGATTACTCCACTATCAGTAACCAAGCCATCAACGAGCAGTGTGGTCATGTCATCTACAGACCACAGGCTGCAAGAGAAAGCTTTCCACACGTGGTCTATTAGTATTGCTAGCCGTCTGAAAATGTCCAAGGACAGCTTCTCAGTGGACGTTATCTCGGACTCTGAGTCCGAGTCGGATGCAGCTGACGGGGGTCTCGGTTTTAATGACTCAGACTACCCAGATGAAACTGTACGCACTGATGTCCCAAATGACATGGCTGCTGCGCTGATTGGCCTGAAGGGAGCAACAATTAAGAAGATGGAAAGTGAGTCATCCACAATCCTTAGAAAAGTGGACACGGTTGTAAAAACCACTAAAACATCGCACATATTAATTACGGGAACCCCGATTGGTATCGCCAAAGCGATAGTACTGATCAGGGACAAGATAAATGAGGGACCTGATATCCCTAAACCCAAGCTGAAAGCCTACGAACCCTGCATTCACTACAAGAGGGGGCACTGCAAAAATGGTGACGACTGTGCCTACTTACACGATGCAGAGTACCAGCACATGCAAGGCAGAACTCGCAGAGCAGCCCCTAGAGATGTCAGAGACACTAGGGATGCCAAGAACAGTAGATCTCCACCGAGCTACAGGAAGCCTAAAAAATCCAAAAAATTTTGACATTACCCAAGTGATACAGGGGTTAAAATAGTAACGTATAGATGCAGGAAATGTAAGAATAAAAAGGATGTAACTAAAACCCAATCTTATTATATTGAAAGAGACGGCTGTTGTATAAATATTAAATGTACTGGCAAGGATGTATTGAAACATGATCACATGGTACAGAATATTAAGAGATCAATAAAAGAATATATGGAAATGAATGGTTGTTGTCACACTGAATTGTCAGACCTATTACATAATCTAAAGAAAATAACACTCACTCATAAATGTAACTGTGTGGATCTACAGAAAATAAGTCTACATTATATAAATAAACTGGTTTCAAATTCGTTTAAAGAAACAAATACCTACCTAAACCTAATTCTACGCAATTTTATTAAAAATAAAAACATACTCACTCTTCCAATTTTCCATGGTATCTACCAAGATGCTATTGCCCTTGTATCACTAAGTAGTCTGGAAGACTATTCAGTAGAAGTAGATATTCTGAATACAAACAGTAAATGGACGCAAAACAATCATCATAATTTTGACATGTTGAAATTAATAAAAATTTCGCCACAGAATATGCATATAAATTTGCTCGACGCTATATGGTTTCTGAGAGAAAATGAAAAAACGCTGAGGGCTATGATGGATTCTAAAAGTAAAGTGAACCATTATTACGATTTTACTATGTCAACAAACGAATTTACTACGACACCACAATTCCACTACGATGTTGCTAAAAATAGCACACTATGCGCTAAAAATAACCCCATAACACGTGATAGTGGCCGAGTCAGTCTCATTCTTAATGAAACTGCATATAGCAAACACCCGGATATGGTTAAAAATAGATTACATAACTCCAAATCACAATATGTCATCTGTCCACGTGACCAATCTGGGAACGCCCATTTATTTGATACCACGAGTCGACCTTGGTCTAAAACCGCTCTGAAAAGAAATTCTGCCATCCTATTGAAACAAAAAAAGTTAATATTAGGTGCTAACAGGCAAAATATGGTAATGCGTACGCAAATATCCACAACTACGACTCCAAATGATATTTATGACAGCTCAAACTCTCGAATCGACAACATTGTGGCCACACCCACAACAACTGTGATTCGCTGCCCCACCCGGCACGCAAATTATGGTATGGGGATATCCCCATTGATAAATTCATCAATGAACCGGGGAGAAGGGATTCCCGTGTTTTCCACAGACCGAAATGCTCCGCATCAGAGTACACAGAGAACTGGAAAAGCAAAAAATCTGAAAAATAACAAAAAATTGCCGAATAAATCCTCGCAAATTAATATTGGTTCTTGTAATACTCAAAGCATTTCACATAAAATTCTGCTGGTTAAAGACTATATTAAAGAACACAATCTACATGCGCTTTTTATAACTGAAACCTGGCTGCATGAAACTGGGGATGAACGAATTAAAGATGAGCTTGAAAGTGGAGGTTTCAAATTCCACTCCTTTCCGAGGATAGGACGTACTGGAGGCGGCCTGGGACTCCTCCATCGTATCGAAATCCCTTTAAAACCAACAGACTAAATCCACCAAAACTCAGCACAATGGAAATAATGGAAGCCTCTCTACACATTAAGAGCAAACATGTAACCATTGTCACCATATATAGGCCAGAGCCATCTGGTGGAACCAAGTATACTTACTCACAATTCTATGATGAGTTCACACAACTGATAGCACATTATGGGTCATTTAATCATGAGGTCATATTCTTGGGTGACTACAATTTTCATATGAACAAGCCGAAAAAACCAGATGTTGTTAAATTCAATGACATTTTATCCACATTCGATATGACTCAATGGATAAATGAGCCCACGCATAGACATGGAAACACTCTTGATCTAATCATTACTTTTAAAAATAAAAAATATCTAAAGGACCCAAAAGTCGATGAGTACATATCTGATCACAAATGGGTCCTATTCGGGCTAGATATAAATCCCCCAAAACCCACTAAAAAATCAATTTGTTACAGAAATTTTAAACACATGGATATAACTTCCTTGAGAAAAGATATTAGATCATTAATCCATACTGAATCACACTGGGAAAATCTCTCCCTTAAAAACCTAGTGAACTTCTATGACAAAAAATTGACTTCAGTCCTAGACAAACATGCACCAATGAAATCAGCCAGGGTAACAAATCGCAACACTGTACCCTGGATGAGTGAGCACATAAAAAAGGAGCGGTCTCTCAAGAGGAGACTTGAGAGAAAAATGAACAAGTCTGGACTACAAATTGATAAGGATCTCTATAAGGCAAAGAAAAATGATTACAATGCCTTGCTGAAGTCGTCACAATCAGATTACTTCGCCACTCTGGTACGCGAAAATAAAAATGACCCAAAAAAGCTTTTCAAGGTCATTGACAAGGTGATGCACAAACCTGAAGACATTCCGATGCCTCCATCCAGCAGTGATAGGGAACAGGCCGATAAATTCAATAATTTCTTTCTGGAAAAAATTGATGTAATCAGACTTAATATAGATGCGACACCTGTTGGTGATTTCACACCACCAGATGCCAGCACGAAAAATCATGAGAATGAAAACCCTTCTGTATTGGACCGATTCATACCACTTACCTCTGATGAGGTCAGGAAGTTGATAAAGATGGCTGCGAAAAAATCATGTGAATTAGACCCACTCCCCACCTGGTTACTGCATGACCTCATTGATGATCTCCTTCCAATAATTACTATCATCATAAATAAATCATTAACTGAGGCGGATGTGCCTGAAAATATGAAAATAGCTATTATTAAACCACTTTTGAAAAAACTGGGTCTAGAATTAATAGAGAAAAATTATAGACCGGTATCAAATCTCAGTTACATCTCTAAACTAACAGAAAGGGCTGTATCGGAACAACTAATATCACACTTAGTCATAAATGGACTAACAGACTCCTTCCAATCTGCATACAAGAAGTTTCACAGCACAGAAACTGCTCTAATTAGAGTTCAGAATGACATTCTACTGAGTTTGGATAATAGAAACTCTGTCATATTACTCCTACTTGATCTGTCTGCAGCATTTGACACTATTGATCATAATATACTATTTGATCGACTACATTCCCGCTGCAATGTCAGGGGTCATGCCCTGGACTGGATAAAGTCATACCTGAGAAACAGGAAACAATGTGTCAAGGTAGGACTGCAGAAGTCTGCCCCTAAGCTAATAAAATATGGGGTCCCCCAAGGCTCAGTGCTAGGACCAATACTGTTCACAATATACATGTCCCCCATGGCGGATATTCTAAAGAAATACAACATGAACTACCACATTTACGCAGATGACACTCAAATCTACATTCCTATTGACCACTCATCTGAGAGAAATGGTGAACTCAGTAAAATTAGACTTGAAAAATGCGTTGATGAAGTCAGATCCTTTTTAATATCTAACAAAATGAAGATAAATGATGGTAAGACAGAAATGCTACTATGTACAGATGTACGGGATACCAATAACCTCTTACCATCATCCATTAGAGTGGGTGCCTCAGAAATATCACCATCATCCAGTGTTGTGGATCTAGGAATCACACTAGACTCAAAAATGAACCTCAAGTCTCAAATCAAAAAGATGTGTAAAAAGGGCTACTACCACATAAGGAACCTATCTGCCATAAGGCCCTGTCTTGATGAAAAGACAGCGATCACATTAACTCATGCATTTGTGACTTCCACTTTGGATTATGGAAATGGACTGCTTGCTGGGTTGCCAAATTCTGAAATTAGGAAATTGCAATATGTACAGAATGCTGCAGCAAGAGTAGTGGGTAAACTCAGGAAATTTGATCACATATCTGAAAAGTTGAGAGAATTGCATTGGCTCCCTGTGCACGCCAGAATAAAATTTAAAGTTCTCTTAATGACATGGAAAGCGTTAAATGGTAAGGCAACCCCTTACCTGCGTGATCTATTGCATGTGAAACAAGGTGAACGAGACCTTAGATCAAATGATGGTACCTATTTATGTGTACCAAAAATGCGCCTGAAGACGGTAGGTGATAGGGCTTTTTCAGCAATTGGCCCTAGACTCTGGAACACGCTACCATCACACATTAGAACTAGCACTACAGTCGATTCTTTTAAGAACAGACTTAAAACTCACCTATTCAGAACACACGTTCTGGGCTTAGCGCTATGAACAGTCTTGACTGGTATCAGCGCGATATAAATTTTATTATTATATTATATATTATTATATCTTAAAGACGTCTAGATCATTGACAGACGTCTGTAGGCTATCCTAAAGACGTCTATATCATTTGACAGACGTCTGAATGACATCCTAAAGACGTCTATGATATATCGCAGGGAGCCCGTAGGATCATCTGACGATGGTCTGTGAACACATGAAATAAAAATAATCCTATTTTCACCGCACGATGCCACCGGCAGCCCTAAGATAATCTGCCGATGTCCCTGCGGGACACTGCCGGGACCCTGCCGTGTACTTTAAGATGATATTTGCTGATAAGACATCGGGGAAACGCCGGCAACTTTTAAGTTGCAGCTAGAAGTTCCCGATGACCTGCCTGACGTCTTAAAGATGCCCAATTGTGCCTGCACGGCAATCTGCCTGCCGGTTTTGTTAAAAAATATCCATCGGCCGGGCATCTCTACTGAAATCGGCGCAAATGTGACTGAGGTATGAGCAATTCTTCCCTGTTTTTGTTTCTCGCTTTGGTTCGAGAGACTTCAAGGACGTCAGATGGGTATCCTCTCCATTGATAGTCTAACATTCTTAGTTCTGACATAGTCTTCGTCATAGTCTTCAATGTTCATACAATTCCTTCTTATTCTCATGAATTCTCCATAAGGACCACCTGTTTTGCAGTGTTTGTGATGGGAGGAATTATAGTGTAGATAATTGTGGGTGTCTGTATCTTTCGTGTAGAGATCTGTGTAGATAGAGCCATTTTTTCTATCTACCTTTACTAAAGTGTCCAAAATCTCTTTCGAGTGTTTTGAGGTGAGCTTTATTTTGGGGTGGTATGAGTTTGTATATTCAATGAAGTCAAGGAGTTTCTCCTCTCCTTGGTGGAATGCCATGAATATGTCATCAATATATCTCAGAGAGCTGGTGTCGATATTCAGGTTTTTATTGATGTATTGTGTGCATGTTGAAAAGCCAATTATTTTAGATATTATGATCAAAAGTGTTAAGAAACAAGAAGTAGATCCTGAACATTTGTGCATGTCTGAAAGCTATATACATATAATTGAAATTGTTGACTGGTTTTCAAAGGTGATAAATTGCCTTGTGAAACATGATAATTGGATCATGAGAGATTATCATTTTGGTGTTATTTCATTGTGCGCTGCAATATCATTTTCTAGTAGATGTATATTAATATTGGTTTTATAGAATCGATCTGCTGTGTAATATTGAAAATAAATTGATGATACAGTTTCCAAGGTGTTATATAAAGATCCACAGACTTATTTAACTAAACATAAAGGCTTTTGATTGAAATGGACAAAAAGTTCTTTATTCTCATGTCAGGTAAGAATATATATATATTTAGTAGAATGTACCTTCTGATATTTAAATATCCAATATTGCAATAAGCAGTATATTTTAGCGTTTGTAACAGTATGTAAACAAAGCGCTTTTTAAGATGATGAGTGTTCTTTATAGAATTGTTCCAAAAATCATGATAATTAAATGATTTACATAATTCTCTATTTTAAGCACTGTAAAAAGAGGCCTGTGAGGAAGATAGGCAGCATGTGACTGGATTCACACATTGAGCAATCGCTATACCACTATAAAGGTACCCTAAACAACGTTGAACGTTAGACAACCAAAGAGTAATTGGTTTTGGCTAAAATGGCAGCAAAGTCCAATTGTTTTCTGACTGCTCAACACTATCAGGCAATCTGAATATCCCATACCTCTTGAAATACCAATGACATCTAAACATGGGTTCATGTAATGTTCAGTCCAATCCTAACTGTCCATTCCTGGTCAATGACCTGTTGTGACAGAACAATTCAATGAGGCAGAAGTGCTGTAAGCAAGCCTCATCCTGAAATAATGAAATCAGAAAGCCAGACAGGTCCACTTTTCACCCGAACGGCATCAAAGCCCTTCGTTTTCTGACTACCAAACAGTGTCTTAAATATGCCACAATTATCCCTTTTTTAATCAAGATTATTTCAATTGATTGCTCTGTTGAACGAATGCTTAGGAACAGATCCAACCAGCTCCTGTGAATAGTGCTCTTGAAATGAATTATTCTACAGGACTGGTGCTTTTTGGAACATTGTCGAGACTTTCATTTTTTAATGTGAAGGGGCAGGGCACAACATATTTTAGGAGCATACACCTCAAAAGATTGATCAAAATGTAAGATTTCGAGACCATGAATTCATTTTTATTGAATGATATAATTAATTTTTGTTTAACTTTTGTTTTAGTAGAGATCTTAGGTATGTACCCATATTATACCTCCCATGTCAATAATGTTTTCCTAAAGTCATTTTTGTTTGACTGGAAGCCAGTGCAAGTCCATTTTTTCTATGATGCGGTTGTCTGTTTTTATATCTGACTTCATTAAAACACTTTTCAGTAGTCTAGATATATCTAATCCCTGTCATCTTTTCAAATTCATAGAAAGGTCTCGGGATTTGATATCAAGTCAAAACACCTTTATTTCACCAGGAAGCTCTTACAGCAAAGCTGTTTTCCAAAGAGGATCTGGCATAAAACACATACATTAAAATTATATATTACATACAGGACTAACAATACACATTAAACAAATATACTTTATACACTCATGTACAGTAGCTAAAAGCAAGACCAGAATATAAAATCAATTATGGATAAATTCACTGCTTCTTTGGCCTTTGTGTTTAAATTAATCTATTGCATTTAAAAAACATTGATATTATGTTTCTGATAGTTACATTAAGATTGTTCCATGCGACAGCTCCTCTGAAGTTAAAATCATGCTGACCAGTAGCTAGTATGGATTGACTAGAGTTCTCTTTATACTAGATCTGGTGAAATATGAATGTGAAGCACCAGCAAAGTGATTGCACAAGTAATCAGGAGCTTAATTGTTCATACACTTATACATTAAAGTACACTTGTGATACAATATACGCCCCTTAATACAAAACCACTTCAGACTAGTTGAAACATCAACTGTAGGTGTTTCATAAGGCATTTGGAGAATAACCTTACCAGCTTTGTTTTGTAGCCTCTGCAGTTTGCTGTCCACATCAATATCACCGATATTACCATTACCATAAATAGTATCACAGTTATCAAAAAATGGTAGGATAAGGGCATTGTAGAGTTGCAAAGACAGGTCCTGGTTCATGTACTGTTTAAATTTTTCCAGTACCCTTACCTGCTGCTTGAGTGTTAGTTTAAGGTGTTGTTGCCAATTTAGAGGAATCCAAAAACAAACCTAGGTACTTGTGGTCCTCTACTTTCTCTAAGGTTTCTCCATTTTCCTTAATCTTTTTAGGGTTCCATTATCTCTAAACCAGTACTAGCATATGAGAGATCTTCTTCCAGATATAGTTTGATTTCATTAATGTTCTTGGAATTATACATAAGAATGGTATCATCAGCATATAAAACTATTTTGCATCTTGTTATGACATGGGTAATATCATTGATGTATATGATAAAAGGCAATGAATCCAAAATGGACCCATGTGGTACCCCACATCTGAGAGGCAGATGCTTAGACTTGTACGTTCCATAGGGTAATTTTGAAGCCAGAAAAGTTCAGTATTTTGTAAATCCAGACACTCTAATTTATATAATAAAGTCTTAAAGTCCACCTTATCAAACGCTTTTTTAAGACTAGATACACTGCCCCAGTTAATTTACACCTGCATATCTCTCTAAAGCTGGATTGTTCTGGACATAATATATTGTTTCTTCAAATATGATAGAATTGTTGTTACACTACACGTTCAAATATTTCATACAATCTGGTATAATAGATATTGGTCTGTAATTAGGAGGACACTGTGGACTGTCCACCTTGAAAATTGGAGTAACCCTTGCTTTTCCATAAAATTGGCACAATACCAGTCTCGTGAAATGCATTCATGATGAATGTGAGTGGTCCTGACACTACTTCTGCCGCATCCTTTAGCAGCCTGGTATTTATGTTGTCTAGTCCTGTAGCTTGGGATGCCTGAAGTTATTTTAGTTGCTTTTTGGTGAATTCTACATGGATATTACGAAAACTGAACCTTTTGTCAAAATTTGGATGACAGTTGGAAATTTTGATGCCAATTTTTTTCTTACTGAAGAATGTGTTGAATGAGCTGGCAATGCCAGGTGGTTCAGTTGTGTTCCCATCTCATCTTCCAGCATAGAAGGATGATGATAGGAGCACCTTCTTAAGTGATTTCCACAATTTGACAGGCTTTGACATGTTTTCTGCAAGCAAATTTGAAAATAGTCCTTTTTTTGCTTCCCTACATTTAGTGGTTACCAATTTTTTAGCCGTTTGTACTCTTTATGTAGTTCAGGTTCTTTGGGCTTGCTTGCTTTTGATTTTGTTGTATCCTCTCAGTCATTAATTTTCTAATTTCACCACACATCCAGGGATTTTCTAGACCCTTTACCCTTTTATACATCATTGGTGTAAATTTATCTGCAGCCTCGTTGAATAGTGCGATGAAGGTATCTAACATATCTTGGGGATCATTAAATGTTTCTACAATTATCCATGGTATATTTTGCAGATATTCAATAAAGGTGTAGGGTCATAATATTTATAATTCCGAACCATTCCGAACCATATGCTTTTAGACTGTCTTGTGGGCAATTAGGCTTTTCTCACACAAAATTGCATAGATTGGTCACTAACACCAACAGGTATTACACCTGATTGTGCTACCTTTTCTGTGTGGGATCCATATATCATGTCAATACATGAGTGCTCAGTCACTCTGGTTGGTTCATTAATTAGTTGGAATAGATTATGTTCCAGTGCAATGTCTGTTGGTTTATTTCACAGGGGATTGTTTTAAAATATTATTATTTAGGTCACCAAGCAGGTAAATCTCCTTATCTCCATTTATATTTTTTCCAATTGTGTTTCAGAGTTCATCATAATATAGAGTGGTGCTATCTGGTGGTCTATAAACACTGCCAATTTAAAAGGGTTTGGTTTTGGGCAAGCATATTTCAGCCTAATATCACTTTAACAAAGCCTTTTTCAGCAGATATAGTGCTTCCCAACTGAAACAACCAAGAAGTGTAAACTTTTCAACCCCTCTCTGAGGATTTCCTGTTCCCCATACCTATTTTCCCAGGACGAATCCTGATTTAAGAAAGAATTAAGGACCTTTCTGATCATCACTTTTTCTCCTCTGAAAATACTGGGTGAATTTCTTTAATATTCAAAGATAAAATATATTCTTATCAGGAAACCATTTCCTAAGTCACAAAACTGCAACATCATAAAAATATATCCTCTGGCTTATGTTTTGATGTACAAATCTTTAAATGATTGATTTCTTGTTCAAAGTACAATCCATTTTGTATTTGACCTTTTTAAGGAACCTATCAGAGGTATCCATTGAAGGCTGTGTTTTGGCAAAAAGCCCAATCTTGCTTATTTATTCACTCAACTTCAATTACACACTTAACATTAAAGTTCTAATTTATTTATGGTCATCAAGTATTTATTGATCATCATTTGATCAAGGTAAAGGTCAAAATGTCTTGGTGTTTTATCTTTCTCAAAATGACTGGAATGTCACTAAACATAACAGAAATAGTTGACTAAAATATGTTAATACTGCATCTCTAGTGAACCATTTTATCTCTAGAGTTATACCATACATGTCCAAAGTTAATCAAATACTATTGTGTCCAAATGACTGATTGTGAAATGACCAACATTCTGGTTCTGACAATTAAATCACCAATATTCTGGGTTGTTCAACATTTGGGTATGACATGGACATGACAGATTGTAAAATATATACTTCTCACCTAAATTAATGCTCCATAATATTATTAATATCCATAAAAGTATCACTATTATTATTATGTCATATTAATATATTATTGTCTCATAATTGTATGATCAGTCATAGTTTGTATTACTTAGAATTTATATATTTTAATCCTGTATTATTCACCAGTACTATATACGTAGCCACTTCACAAGAAATGTCATTAATCAAGCAGTTACGGGTTGCTGCATCTTGGGGTCACTCTATGACCTTGTCCTCCTAGAATAAGGACGATGTGTGTGGGCTCTTCAGAGAACTGTATGTATCACTATCAACATTATACCATATATGTACTTTTGTCTCTAACTGCCCTCAATTTGTACCCACTTAGTTAAGGTTAACAGGACCTGATGACTAGGTGAGAAACCCACATCGTTTCCTGTAGGGGAAAGGCTCAGCATATTTGTGTGTAGGCCAAGTCAGTATATATACCTGTACAATAAAATAATAAAATCAGATTCTACAAAGTAACTTAAAGCTGAAAGTGTTGTGTGAAATTATTCCTGTGCCTAGGATCTCAACTTTAGGAAATGTTTTCAATATAGTAAGAACACTTATAAATCCAAAGGTCTGGATTTTACAAGATGTCAAAATTGGATCTCAGCAGACATAATCAGTATGAAATGTCTGTTAGGATTTGTATTTTGAGGGATTTGAGCAAGTTATTGACAAGCACTTTGGCATATCTTTTTCTAATAAACACAATTAAAATGGAACTAGCATGACATTGCTGTACTTGGATTTTGTCAAATGGATTTTGTCATACTAATTCTATTTAAATATTTAAAATGTGTTTAGATATTATATCAATTTCATTAAGATTGAACATGTTTAAATTTGATTGAATAGGAATTTCAATTGAAATATACAAGTTTTCACACCATGCTCAAATATGAAATTAATCACATTAATGCCTCAGTCACATTTGCGCCGATTTCAGTAAAGATGCCCGGCCGATGGTTTTTTTACAAAATCGGCAGGCATTTCAGATTGCCGTGCGGGCACCGGGAGATCATCGGCCACAATTGGGCATCTTTAAGACGTCGGCCGGGTCATCGGGAACTTTTAGCTGCCACATAAAAGTTGCCGACGTTTCCCTGATGTCTTATCACCAAATATCATCTTAAAGTGCACGGCAGGGTCCCGGCAGGGTCCTGCAGGGACATCGGCAGATTATCTTAGGGCTGCCGGTGGCATCGTGCGGTGAAAATAGGATTATATTTATTTCATGTGTTCATAGACCATCGTCAGATGATCGCACGGGCTCCCTGCGATTTCACATAGACGTCTTGAGGATGTCTTTCAGACGTCTGCCAATGATAAAGACGTCTTTAGGATATCCTACAGACATCTGTCAATGATCCAGACATCTTTAAGATATCCTGCAGACGTCTGTGTCATTCAGTCTTGCACGTGTCGTGCGGTGCCCTTTAATAATGTGACCACAGCTACGGCATATCTCAGATTGTTGCTGATAAACTCCCCGGCGCCTGGCAGACTGTGAAGTCGGCCGATTGTTACTGCCCGGCCGGCACCCGGTGCAAATGTGACTGAGGCATAAGATGTACGCAACTGATAGATTTTAATTGTGGTTTCCCTAATAGGAAATCACCAATATTTCAGACCTGTTATTTGATTATGATATGGACATGAAAGATGCTCAAAACCAATATCAAGAGACAAAGCTATGTTGAAATCTACAATTTGGTGAATATATGGGCCTGATGTAAAATGGATGTTGCTATTATCTTGCATTTTAAGGAATATTGCCATTTAATTGACAAGCATTTGATATATTTCTTTTGATATACATAATGACTATGGAAAAAATCAAAGCATGGCTTCATGTGGCATCTCCAACATTTCCAAGTTGTTGTTTTTTTAAAGATCAAACATGTCAAAATCTGAAAGGACACCACTTGGTTTTCATGACTGATGTTGAATTGCCATTGTAAACCTTTTACATAATTTGGCATGTTATGGAGCAGAAATATGTTCAAATGGGTGAAAGAATATAATAATATAAGCAATGCCAATGGAATAATCAAGTCATGCTGGATTTTGGGTTTTGTAATTAATTTGATTGATCATACAATGTGCTTATTCAAATTATGCAGCGCATTGTTTCACTATGCTCAGACATAAAATTCATCAAATTATACTAAAATAACTGCTGACATAAAACACTGCTGACATGATTGATGCAAACCGATCCTTTCCCAAAGCTTGATCCATTCCTAAAGATGATTGTGAAATTGTGAAATGGTGTTTTTACGACCCTTTCAGCAACTATGGCCATATCAGGTCGACTTTCGAGCCATTTAACCAGTGTGAAAGTAACACTGCCTCCACTTATCACCAACAAAGGCACAGATCCTACGAACTACCATCTGTGCAAGTGGGGCCGGTTCCTAAAGATGATATCATGGAAACAAACAGCATGCAAAATTAATCATTTTTTTCAGAAATAATGACAATCTGTGAAATAAAATGAATGAAGATATTAATAATGCAACACCAGAAGAGCAAAATGTATAATAATTATTTCAGAGTGTACCATAGAAAATTCACAGATACTCATATTGGAGGAAGTAACAAAGTAATCGAATCAGTAAAGAAGTCAACATTGAGTTCTTAATGTGTTCATATGAGATTTTACATAACTTTCAACATTATTTGTCATTTCATGATAAGACCTAGTTGTGGCAGATATAGTGTTACCTCACTGAACCTGCATGTCTCAGGTCCTTAAGATGACAATACCCAATCACACATGCCAGAGCCCTTCATAACTTTTTAATTAAATGCAGGAAATATGTCTATATGTTTATAGATTGTTTCCAGGTCAAATAATGATTTTAAATCAATTGTATATGAGGTATATGTAATTTACAAGTGTAGAGAACATCATTAAATCATATATTTTTTGTTATTTTCACATTAAATAATGATAGAGTGATGTATTATATATGATGACGCCTTGTATTACACAACATTATCTGACTATATTATTCACAATCGGAAAATGTACTACTTGTTACATTATACATTTGAGGACACAAAGATTCACCTCTGTACTGAGGATGGGCAAAAGAAACAAGTGGCTTGGCATAGAATATAGTATAACGAATGTATTGTATTGCAACTTTAACCCCCTTAATTCTCTTTAAAATATTATAGACCTCTTTATTGAACTGCACTATTTATTTAATTTGTTTATACGCTATTTTTTAAAATGCGTTGTATATTATTTCATGAATTTCTTTTGTATAATGAGCCCCAAAATATGACCTCACATATTGCCAATCTGACATGTTGACATCCTAAGCCATAATCAATTTAGAAAAAAAAACTGAATAATGAACTATAAACTATGAATATGTAGGAAATTTCACACATGTCTTATATCATGGGTAAAAAATGATTTTTAGGACGTGAATTTCTGCAATGATATATCAATGTCAAGTGAATCAGGTCAAGGTAAGAAATGGAGTATTTGATAAAAAGTACAAGATGTAATTAAGTGGCATGCAATATGACACATAGTCTGGGAATAATGAGACAGTTAGCCATTTTATTTAACATTTGTGAGGCTTAAGGTTTACAGAAAATGATATTAGGGTGTGAATTATAATGTAAATATTTATGCACATGGACATTGGGGGTGATTGATGTCAATAGAAAATGTTAAGCTTAATCCCTAGTTTCCCAATAACCTTTTACTCTCCTGTGCAAAATCTGCTAAATATACCCTTTTCCGCCAACACACATACACAAATGCTCATGGCTAGCCTGTTCAATATATCAACAGTGAAATATGAACCTCAGATTCCTTTAATAAATACTTGGAATTTGTTATTATGTGTCACACATAACCTTTTTTGATTGAAGTAAATGTTGGTACTTAACTGATTTATGATAATTACATTTGCCAATTAGACACATGAAATACCAAATCTTATAAACAAGATCATAGATCCAGGTTGTGTTCTGATAATTTATATTTATAACAATACAGATACAAGTAAATATTGCAATCATTTTGCAGTGTTTGTCATGGCTGCCTTCTTTGGAGACATGACCTCAGCTGGTACAGTGGAAATTGTTCCCGAGACAAGCAGTGCCCCAAATAATACTATCAGGGAAGCTCTGACTGATGCTCCAACTGATGCTCAAACCACACAATCAGCATGCGGGACAGAGAACATCCTGACACTCTCTCTACTTTATAATGTGCTCACATGTGTTACAGTTATGCTTTTCATTCGACCCTGAATGACTTATTTTCAAAGAATAAATAGACCTAATCGATTTTAAGGAGCACATTTATTGAGTTAAATAACAATATATGTAGCTTTTATGATTCAGAAGTATATTTCCATTGAGAAAAAATAAACCTAAGAAATCTAAACAAAGATAGTTACCCTATTGTCTTGGGATCAATGATTTGGTTGAGAGAAAAAGTGTTTGGAAATATCGCTCAAATGCTTTCTAGTTGGTATTTGTGAGGAAATGTTACAAATATTAATTCATCCCCTTGGATTACTAAGTGACTAATGGGCAACTCATAAGGTGCAAGTGAAATTTAATATGGTGTGGTCATACTGGAAACTAATTTACCATTATGTTTGACATTTTAAAGGAACCTATAAAAGATATCAATTGAAAGCTGTTCTTTTTGCATAAATTCCAATCCTGCTTAAATTAACAACCTGCTAATCTACTCATGGTCACCAAATATTAATATTCATTGATCATCATTTGACCTTTATACCATCTCTACTAGATCAAGCTCAAATGTCTTGTTGGTGCTAACTTTCTCAAAATGACTGGATTTTCATGAAATGAACAGAAATGGTTTACTGAGAAACATTGATGCTAATGGATATTATTATTATCTCTGGAATTAGGCCAAGGTCTAAATGTCTTGCAAATTCTTGAAACTGTCAAACTATGCATGGAGCATTTTACATTTTTGAGATTTTTTGGCATTTTGTGCAATACGAAACATTTTGATAACTAATGAGGTCAATACAGGTCAAATTCAGGTTCCAAAACACATGTCTTGCAAACAAGATTTTTGATATTATGTAACCTTTGAAAACCTTTAGTGCTTATTTTCATAACTATTTATATTTAAGATTAAGTCACTCATCAATTTGCCAGGGTAGCCTTTTTGTTTCAAACTGTATATTAACCAGGTTGGGAGACCCAAATGTCTTTAAACTTTTCCTGTTTGTGTCATCTCAGAATGGGGCCTTTTTCAATATATGATCAATCGTGCTCCTTGCATATCAGATTTCAAAATCAAACATTTCAAAAGTTAATCAAATATATTCTTGGTTTGTTTTTTATGCTTATTTTATGGAACACAAAAACCGTATCATCAAATCAAATTCCAAGAATGCAGCTGAAAGAAACATAGGGTATCCATATGACGAGGATTGATCTGCAATAATTTGATTTGTTTGTATTTACAACCTTTTCAGCAGTATTTAGACTATATAAGGTAGCATAGAGTCTCAGGTAATAGAATAGAATATCAGGTAAATTGAAGTCTGTCACTGGTATTCAATGGCCTACTCTTCTCGATAAGTGACTGGGGAGTGTTTTTTTTTCATTATCACATGGACATAATAACACAAACCACAGTCTGATAACCAGGCACTATATGTACCATGTCATACTGACATACATGTATTTAGAGATAAGGCCTGTTCCTTTCAGACACTCTTATGATAATTTGAAAACATTTGGTCACATTTAAAAGAACAAGTGGATGAAAATTGAATGTCAGTCATAGTCACTGAACATAAAAAATAATTGTTGGAAACATATATAGAAATCGGAAAAAGCACATTACCAGACAACATCCTAGATTTCATAGAAAGCAAAACATGGTTAAGAAAGATCCTTATATAGGTACTACTCTAACCTGCTAGGATAAGTACAAGTGGGCAAGTGCGATGGGGTGAGCACAATGAGATGAGTACAATGAAGGGAGTACAATATAATATGTACAATTTGATGAGCACAACGTGAGGTAAGACTGATCACTCTACATGAAAGTGTGAAGGTAAAAATCTACTAATTTATTGTTTCTCACTCAAACATTGAGCTAACACAAGGTTGTCAAAGACAACATTTGACGGTTTATGCATGTGTGATATTCTTAATAAATAAAATCATAATATCAGGTTTTAACAGAGAAATTCAATTTAATCAATTCAATACAAAGCATCTGGAACTCTGTTTCTTCAGTGTAAGAGATAATATCTATTTATATATTTACGTTTTATTGTAGTATTACACATTAGGTTAACTAATCAGATGTTAAATAGGTGAAATTATATAAAACAATACGTAAAACAATTCGAAAATAATTAACCACTCAAAACATTGAAGGGATGTCACATTTGGTACTTTTTCAATATTAAAATGTTAAATGTGGAGATGTCTCCACAGGATCTAAAGCTAGGCACAAAGCGTAAAGTTTGACAGAATAAATTGAGGATAATTTTGGCAGACGTTCTGAATAAATCTGATTATCCTTAACAGCAGCAACTGCAGCCTTGTCATAATATAATCATACTTCAGTGTATATACACTGATGTCCAGTAAAAATAGATTTGATTTCTTTATATCTGTTTATGTAAAGGATGGATCTGTTGAGTATCAGTTGGATAGCTTTAAATCAAAGCTGAAGACTCTCATATTTAGGAATCATTACTTGCAAAAGCATTGTATCAATGTAAATTACCTGCCTACTTATCGGCCACTTCTCGCCGACTGCATTTTCTCCACCTCACTTTTGGACAAATTATTCAAATTATTATATATCCTACCATTACTTAGAGTGCCAGCTTATTAGCACCAGTTCCTCTGTGGTGATCCAAAGGTTGTGGGTTCGAACCCTGGCCGTGCTGGGATTGAACTCATGATACAATTTCCCACATGAGCTGAGGCCCGTGCCTAAAGGGTTAACCCATTGTCCTTGTAAATCTGTGACTGGGTGGGTTGTCATATCAAGGACCTGCGACATGACAATTCAGTGAGGCAGCACTATATCTGCTACAAGTAGGCCTCATCACGAAATGACTGAAATAATGTTGAAAGTGATGTAAAACCTCAAACAAACAAACAAACAAACTTGAAGGAACTACTTCTCTGGCGACTTCTTATAGCTACATAAAAAATAACATAATATTGCCAGCTGACCCACTATTTGGTCGTGCTTTCTTTTGCCTTTATAATTAAACAAATTGTACATTATTGTCGACCCACCCCGTAGGGAGACCTTGCATCAGGCGATTCTGCTTGTCCGTGTGTCTGAACTTTCCAGATGATTACAAGAGAACCATTTGACGGATTACTTTGATATTGCACAGGATTATGTAAGTCCATAATATCTTGCTTGGGATTGATTAACATTGACCCTGACCCATTGAGCACAATTACAGACCCGTCTCAAACCTAACCCATATTTCTAAACTTACTGAGAGGACAGTCACTGACCAATTGATCCCTCACTTGGTAAGAAATGGCTTTACTGACAATCATCCTTCAAGGAATATCATAGCAGTGAAGCTGCCGTACTTAGGGTGCAGAATGATATCCTGTATGCTCTTGACAAAAAAGGTTAGTAATCCAACTATTGCTTGACTTCTCTGAAGCTTTTGATATCATCGACCATCAAATACTATCTGACATATTAGAATCAAGATGCAATGTCAATGGTCATGCTCTTGCCTGGATCCGGTCATACTTGCGGGACAGGAAACAGTGTGTCAAAGTCGGATGCCACAGATCCACTCTCAAACCCATAAAGTATGGGGTTCCACAGGGATCAGGTGCTAGGTCCAATACTTTTTACCATCTACATATCCCCACTGGCAGACATCCTGTCTAAATATGACCTTAATTACCAAATTTATGCAGATGATACCCAGATCTACATCCCTGTTGATCACACCTCCAATCAACAGGTAGACATCAGTAGACACAAATTAGAAGAATGTGTCAGTGAGTTCAGATCATTCTTGATCTCAAATGGTATCACATAACAATCGCCTCATCACAGATTCACAAGGACAACCCATTAGGCATGGAGCTCAGCTCATGTGTGAAATTCTATTGCTCAGTACTTTCAAACATTGCATTTACAAAAGTCTGAAACCTCAATATCAAATCTTCATCTTCAATGTTTCAAACTGAAACGGCTGGGGATCAAACCCTCAACCTTTGGATCACCCCAGGGGAACTGGTGCTAATATGCTGGCGCTCTAACCAACTGTGCAATGGCCCGTGGCCTCCACACACGCTGTGCACCACAAGAATTTTTCACTCCCAATTTGTACCCAGATCTGGTTCATCGGAGCTGTACATGACTTTTGATGTTGCAGTCTGTCTCACCAGTTTGGTAATCCAAACTTTAGATAGATTTTGAACTGATTGGTAATTTTAGGATAATCAAAATATATTCACAAATCTTTGGAATTAAAACAATCATAGAAATTTATCTATGGAATGGGTAATCAGTGGAAATTATATTGCAATATTCTTTAATAAAATCATAAAACTAGGTTTTTAACAGAAATGTTCAATGTTAGCATCAAAATCAGCTATGGCTAAACTGTGGAAGCACTAGAAATATGTTGCTTTAAGTTATTTAACATCTCTTCTCTTACTGGAGCAATATTGATGAAAATCTCTACCTGAGATCGAAATGAATGCAATGTTTAACGAGAGACAACATATAAATTGCTTGATCAATAAAGCCACAATAATCAAATATTAGTATTGGCCAAAAGAAATGTCACAATTAAGAATAACACATTGCACCAAGCACATAAAGACCCATGTACATAAAATTCATGGAATCAGTAATATAAAGTCATTTAGAAACATATGTCAAAATAAAAAGAGAAACTGGTAATTGACATCAAGACTCTCAATGGAAACATGGAGTGAGGACATGTGGATGAATAGTACATACAATGGAAACAGAACTGAGCAAATATTGATGAATAAGACTGGAAACACATCAAATGAAGATACAGAGTGGATGAACACTGCAATATATAATTTATGGATGAGGTATTTCCCAATATTCATCGTTATTGGTATTACATTGAATATCTTTTCATTCATCATATTTTCCAGACCAGTTTTCAAAGAATCCATCACTGCTATTTTATTGCGTTCATTGGCTGTTTTTGATAATGGTGTACTTATTCTTGCTATTTTACAATTATATTGCAATCTTGGTCAAGGTGATTGGATTGTTTCATGTTTATCTGCTTTTTTTAATATTCTTTCATCAGTCACTCTTATGGTGATCACTTTGGAAAGAACTGTTGCTGTTACTCTGCCTTTAAAGGTAAAGGTTATCTGCACAAAAAGAAGGATCTATCAAGTGATGTTCATCACGTGTTTGTTGGCACTGGTCATAAGTATACTCTGCATTGTAGATGAATTTAGGAGGTATTACTATAATGACAATACATTGTTACTGAGGCCAAGAAACGTTGAACCTATACTGTTAAGTCTATTGTCTTCAGTAATTCCTTTTGTAATAATACTTGCATGTAACATAATCATAATTATATTTTTGGTTCAACAGCGCAGAATTTCTTTGACATCTCAATCATCTATTCCCACATCACAGTTAACAGTGATGTTAATGGCAAACTCATTCTGGTTTCTTATTGTTACATTTCCTATAAGTGTTCTTGACATATATACCTCTGGAACTTGGGTTGAGGAGTACCTTAGCCTTTCAGAGAATTTTAAATATCTAATTAACCTTTTCCTCTTTTTTAGATTGCTTAACCATTGTTTAAACTTTGTGTTCTACTGTCTCTCTGGGGCTAAATTTAGACATCAGATTAGATTACTTATTAGATCTATCAAATGTGAATGTTTTTCCAATGAATCTAATACAGATTGATTTGTTTTGAAAATGCACCAAATACAAAAATGGAATTTCTCAGTATGATTTACACTGCTGATTAGACTTTAACATTATTTTAGTTATTTCATGACGAGACCTACCTTTAGCAAATATATTGCTGCCTCACAAGTCCTTGACACTTGAGCTTTAGGCACAGGCTTCATCTCATGTGAGAAATTGTATCACCAATGAAGAACTGTTGATAATCATCTTGTCCACCGCTTTTTAATGTAAAAAATAAACATGCATCATGGTCATTCAGTAATAAGAGGAGCATTAAACCTAGAAACCCAAAATGATATTAAGTAAAAGATTGAATAAAAAATAAATAAATCAACAAAAACAACAAAATACCATCATTCACTACATGCAGAGGGGAGCATAATGACTCTAGAAATCTGGAACAATAGTGATTATAGAAGTGTTTACACTACAAAGCAACATTGTCATATATTGTAATTTAGAGTATTGTAACCATGGTCATTATTTAATGATACTGTCTATGAAAATATCACTGTCAATATATGGATAATAAATATCGGCTTAAACGCAAATTGACCGTTAAGGTCCTTTAGTGCCTAGAACTGGTGAAAACATAAATGTTTTGACATGATATATGATTTACAAAGTTCTTATTTGGTTTAAAACGATACTATCACAGATATTTCTGCAGTAAATAACATATGTAATTCTTGCACATTAAAGTACTGAGCCCTTATAATATCAATATTGATACACTGAATTAAAACATGTTTAATAATCAAAGCCATTTGACAACCAACACACCTGATCTTCATGATTAAGAAGATAACGACTGACTCTTCCCTGCCAATTTTTTAACAAGTATTTTTTGTCAAGTTTAATCTCTTAAACATTTTTCGTCTCAACATAATTGCCACTTAGAATACACAAAATCAGTAATGTGTTTCTTAAACTCTGTGTAGAGAATAAGCATATTTATCAGATGTTTGCGCAATGCTGCTTTGGCAGTTTGGTCAATATCTTAAGCCCAGAAGCCTTCTTATTAGGTTTCGTTCCTCATCAGTTATATCTTTGGGTAAATGGAGAAAAAAAAGTTAAATGTAGAGATTACATGTTACAATTCCTCTTATCATCTCTAATAAACAGATAAACCTTTTTTCTGTTTGTCTTGAAAATATGTATTTGTTTGTTTGTTTGGGGGTTTTCGTCAGTTTCAACATAATTTCAGTCATTTTGTGATGATTCCTACTTGTAGCAGATATAGTGCTGCCTCACTGAATTGTCATGTTGCAGGTCCTTGACATGACAACCCACCCGGTCACTGTTTTACAAGGACAACGGGTTAACCCTTCAGGCACGGGAAATTGTATCATGAGTTCAATCTCGGCATGGCCGGGGATTGACCCACAACCACAGAGGAACTGGTGCTAATAAGCTGGCACTCTAACCAACTGCACCACGGCCCATGGCTCAAAATATATATATAGAATCAACACAAAAGGGAGGTGAATTACCAAATATGTGCAAGCCAGGATTGAGGATCATTATAAAATATATTAGAATTTTTTCCATTTTTTCACCTTTTGGGTAATGCCATTGTCCATAACTGGTCAATCTTCACCCTCATGGAACTATTCAGTCAGTTTATATCAGTTGAAGTAGATGTGATAACGTCTGTGTTTTATTACCTGATTTGAATAAAGCTAACTCTCAAAAACTTGCGAACTAGAAATCTTGTCTAAGAGAAATTGATTCATAATTCCATGATAAAATTGTGGCATTCACATACTTAAAATATATGTAAAAGCAAAGAACACAGTCAGGGAAACAATTTGGTCATTAGGAGAGATTGAAAAAGAGTGCAAAATATCTTTTCATTCAAGGCAAATAACATGGTCAAAATAACGAAAACCATAGTCTTTGATATACATTTGTGATGAATTGGCTTGAACTCTGCGATGGTACAATACCTTCTTAATCATGCTTGACAACAAACCTCTGACAGGAGAATCCCAATAATGGTAGCAAACACACCTCACTTCCCACTAATGGTAGCAAACATGCCTCACTTCCCAATAATGGTCGCAAACATACCTTACTTCCCACTAATGGTAGCAAACATACCTTACTTCCCACTAATGGTAGCAAACATACCTTACTTCCCACTAATGGTAGCAAACATACCTTACTTCCCACTAATGGTAGCAAACATGCCTTATTGCCTTGGTGCATTTCGTACATCGCCTGCAGATAGCTTGGCAGTTGAGGCAGATGAGCTGCCTCTTGATTTAAGAAGAGAAAAGCTTGCCCTTCAGTATGCTGCAAAAATTGCTGCTTGCCCAGACAATCCTGCACATGACGCTATATTCAATCCAAATTATGTTGATCTTTTTGAAAATAAACCAAATACAATACCGACTTTTGGCATTCGCATTAAAGAATCTTTACAATCTTTAAATTTAAATCCGAATCACGTAGCTAAATTTCAATATCCTGAAACACCTCCATGGACCTATGAAACTTTAAATATTAATGTAGCCATGTCAGAATTAAAGAAATACTCAACCGATCCATCCCTTTATATAAATAGATATAAAGAAATTAAATCTATTTTCACTGGCTATCAGTGTATATACACTGATGGATCATTTGACGATGAGAAGGCTGCTGCAGCTGCTGTTAAGGGCAATCATATTTATTCAGAACGTCTGCCAAATAAATCATCGATTTTTTCTGCAGAACTACATGCTTTGTACCTTGCTTTGGATCATGTGGAGACTTCTCCACACCAAACATTTAAAATTTTTTCTGATTCTTTGTCTTGTTTACAAGCATTGAAAGCAAAGGATTGGAAAAATCCCTTTATTTACAAAATTCTCGAATGGTATCATAGACTCTGTACAGATGAAAATAAAGAAATACGTTTTTATTGGATCCCCAGTCACATTGGAATCCATGGAAATGAGGCCGCTGACCAAGCTGCCAAAGCAGCATTGGACAAACGCCCAATAGATTTACTTATTCCATATACAGAGTTTAAGAAATATATTACTGTTTTTTTACGTTCTAAATGGCAGTTGCGCTGGAACGAAGCTATTTTTAATAAATTACATGAAATTAAGCCCGTTCTAGGCAAAACTAAAGGTGCTATTAGAATTAACCGTAGAGAAGAGTCTGTTTTAACCCGTATAAGAATAGGACATAGTCATTTGACGCACTGTTATCTGCTTAAAGGTGAAGATCAACCGGAATGTAATGGTTGTCAAAGGGCTTTGACTATTAAACATATTTTAATTGAGTGTATCGATTTTGATATTATACAAACTCAATATTTTAATGTACAAGATTTACATACGTTATTTGATACTGTAGATACTTCTGTAATAGTATCGTTTTTAACTCACATAGGACTTTATAATCAGTTTTAAGGGCAGAGCTTTTGTTTATTTATGTCATTGACTTATTTATCAAGAACTGCAAAACATCATACTGATAAAGTCTTTTAAACAAATTATACATATTTATTATATTTGATTGATATTATATAAATGCTGTTCACAGTTGATAAATTCTTGTGTTATCTACATATTGTATTAACATTTTACATTTTGTTTCTAGTCAATATTACGTTTCTATTTTTACTGTTTTGGCACTTTATTGTGTCAATGTGAAACCATTCATTCATTCATTTTTACCATTTTTAGGCAGTAAATAACCTTAGTGGTTGATGTGCCTCTAAGCAACCATTCATTCATTCCCACTAATGGTAGCAAACATACCTTACGTCCCACTAATGGCAGCAAACATACCTTACTTCCCACTAATGGCAGCAAAAGTGCCTTGCTTCCCAATAATGGTAGCAAACATGCCTTACTTCCAACTAATGGTAGCAAACATGCCTTACTTCCCCCTCATTGTAGCAAACATACCTTACTTCCTAATGATGGTAGCAAACGTGCCTTACTTCCCACTAATGGTAGCAAACATGCCTTACTTCACAATAATGGTAGCAAACATGCCTTACTTCCCACTAATGGTAGCAAACATACCTTACTTCCCAATAATGGTAGCAAACATACCTTACTTCCCAATAATGGTAGCAAACGTGCCTTACTTCCCACTAATGGTAGCAAACATACCTTACATTCCACTAATGGTAGCAAACATGCCTCACTTCCCACTAATGGTAGCAAACATACCTTACTTCCCAATAATGGTAGCAAACGTGCCTTACTTCCCACTATGGTAGCAAACATACCTTACGTCCCACTAATGGTAGCAAACATACCTTACTTCCCAATAATGGTAGCAAACATACCTTACTTCCCACTAATGGTAGCAAACATACCTTACTTCCCAATAATGGTAGCAAACATACCTCACTTCCCACTAATGGTAGCAAACATACCTTACTTCCCACTAATGGTAGCAAACATACCTTACTTCCCACTAATGGTAGCAAACATACCTTACGTCCCACTAATGGTAGCAAACATACCTTACTTCCCATTAATGGTAGCAAACATACCTTACTTCCCACTAATGGTAGCAAACATACCTTACTTACCACTAATGGTAGCAAACGTGCCTCACTTCCCACTAATGGTAGCAAACATACTTTATTTCCCAATGATGCCACTAATGTTAGCAAAACATACTTTACTTTCCAATATCGGTAGCAAACATACCTTACTTCCCACTAATGGTAGCAAACATACCTTACTTCCCACTAATGGTAGCAAACGTGCCTCACTTCCCACTAATGGTAGCAAACATACTTTACTTTCCAATATCGGTAGCAAACATACCTTACTTCCCAATAATGGTAGCAAACATACCTTACTTCCCACTAATGGTAGCAAACGTGCCTCACTTCCCACTAATGGTAGCAAACATGCCTTACTTCCCAATAATGGTAGCAAACATGCCTCACTTCCCACTAATGGTAGCAAATACACCTTACCTCCCACTAATGGTAGCAAACGTGCCTTACTTCCCACTAATGGTAGCAAACATACCTTACTTCCCACTAATGGTAGCAAACATACCTTACTTCCCACTAATGGTAGCAAACATGCCTTACTTCCCGCTAATGGTAGCAAACATACCTTACTTCCCACTAATGGTAGCAAACATGCCTTACTTCCCACTAATGGTAGCAAACATACCTTACTTCCCACTAATGGTAGCAAACATACCTTACTTCCTACTAATGGTAGCAAACATACCTTACGTCCCACTAATGGTAGCAAACGTGCCTTACTTCCCACTAATGGTAGCAAACATACCTTACTTCCCACTTATGGTAGCAAACATGCCTTACTTCCCGCTAATGGTAGCAAACGTGCCTTACTTCCCGCTAATGGTAGCAAACATACCTCACTTCCCACTATTGGTAGCAAACATGCCTCACTTCCCACAAATGGTAGCAAACATGCCTTACCTCCCACTAGTGGTAGCAAACGTACCTTACTTTCCACTAATGGTAGCAAACATACCTAACATTCCACTAATGGTAGCAAACGTGCCTTACGTCCCACTAATGGTAGCAAACATACCTTACTTCCCACTAATGGTAGCAAACATACCTTACTTCCCACTATGGTAGCAAACATACCTTACTTCCCAATAATGGTAGCAAACATACCTTTCTTCCCACTAATGGTAGCAAACATGCCTTACTTCCCACTAATTGTAGCAAACATACCTTACTTCCTAATGATGGTTGCAAACGTGCCTTACTTCCCAATAATGGTAGCAAACATACCTTACTTCCCACTAACGGTAGCTAACATGCCTTATTTCCCACTAATGGTAGCAAACATACCTTACTTCCCACTAATGGTAGCTAACATGCCTTATTTCCCAATAATTGTAGCAAACATACCTTACTTCCTAATGATGGTTGCAAACGTGCCTTACTTCCCACTAATGGTAGCAAACATGCCTTACTTCCCACTAATTGTAGCAAACATACCTTACTTCCTAATGATGGTTGCAAACGTGCCTTACTTCCCAATAATTGAAGCAAACATACCTTACTTCCCAATAATGGTAGCAAACATGCCTTACTTCCCACTAATGGTAGCAAACATGCCTTACTTCCCACTAATGGTAGCAAACATACCTTACTTCCCAATAATGGTAGCAAACATACCTTACTTCCCACTAATGGTAGCAAACATACCTTACTTCCCACTTATGGTAGCAAACATACCTTACTTCCCACTTATGGTAGCAAACATACCTTACTTCCCACTAATGGTAGCAAACATACCTTACTTCCCAATAATGGTAGCAAACGTGCCTTACTTCCCACTAATGGTAGCAAACATACCTTACTTCCCACTAATGGTAGCAAACATACCTTACTTCCCAATAATGGTAGCAAACATACCTTACTTCCCACTAATGGTAGCAAACATACCTTACTTCCCACTTATGGTAGCAAACACACCTTACTTCCCACTAATGGTTGCAAACATGCCTCAAGGCCCCGGGCCGTGGCGCAGTTGGTTAGAGCGCCAGCTGATTAACACCAGTTCCTCTGTGGTGATCCAAAGGTCGTGGGTTCGAACCCCGGCCATGCCGAGATTGAAGTCATGATTCAATTTCCCACATGAGCTGAGGCCCGTGCCAAAGGGTTAACCCGTTGTCCTTGTAAATCTGTGACCGGGTGGGTTGTCATGTCAAGGACCTGCGACATGACAATTCAGTGAGGCAGCACTATATCTGCTACAAGTAGGTCTCATCACGAAATAACTGAAATAATGTTGAAAGTGATGTAAAACCCCAAACAAACAAACATGCCTCACTTCCCACTAATGGTAGCAAACATACCTTATGTCCCACTAATGGTAGCAAACATACCTTATGTCCCACTAATGGTAGCAAACATGCCTTACTTCCCACTAATTGTAGCAAACATACCTCACTTCCCACTAATGGTAGCAAACATGCCTCACTTCCCACTAATGGTAGCAAACACACCTCACTTCCCACTAATGGTAGCAAACATACCTTACTTCCCACTAATGGTAGCAAACATACCTTACTTCCCACTAATGGTAGCAAACATGCCTCACTTCCCACTAATGGTAGCAAACATGCCTCACTTCCCACTAATGGTAGCAAACACACCTCACTTCCCACTAATGGTAGCAAACATGCCTCACTTCCCACTAATGGTAGCAAACATACCTTACTTCCCAATAATGGTAGCAAACACACCTCACTTCCCACTAATGGTAGCAAACATACCTTACATTCCACTAATGGTAGCAAACATACCTTACTTCCCACTAATGGTAGCAAACATACCTTACTTCCCACTATGGTAGCAAACATACCTTACTTCCCACTAATGGTAGCAAACATACCTTACTTCCCAATAATGGTAGCAAACATACCTTACTTCCCGCTAATGGTAGCAAACATACCTTACTTCCCACTAATGGTAGCAAACATACCTTACTTCCCACTAATGGTAGCAAACATACCTTACTTCCCAATAATGGTAGCAAACATACCTTACATTCCACTAATGGTAGCAAACATACCTTACTTCCCACTAATGGTAGCAAACATACCTTACTTCCCAATAATGGTAGCAAACATACCTTACTTCCCAATAATGGTAGCAAACATACCTTACTTCCCACTAATGGTAGCAAACATACCTTACTTCCCAATAATGGTAGCAAACATGCCTTACTTCCCACTAATGGTAGCAAACATGCCTTACTTCCCAATAATGGTAGCAAAAATGCCTTACTTCCCACTAATGGTAGCAAACACACCTCACTTCCCACTAATGGTAGCAAACATACCTTACTTCCCACTAATGGTAGCAAACATACCTTACTTCCCAATAATGGTAGCAAACATACCTTACTTCACACTAATGGTAGCAAACATGCCTTACTTCCCACTAATGGAAGCAAACATACCTCACTTCCCACTAATGGAAGCAAACGTGCCTTACTTCCCACTAATGGTAGCAAACATACCTTACTTCCCAATAATGGTAGCAAACATACCTTACATTCCACTAATGGTAGCAAACATACCTTACATTCCACTAATGGTAGCAAACACACCTTACTTCCCAATAATGGTAGCAAACATGCCTTACTTCCCACTAATGGTAGCAAACATGCCTTACTTCCCACTAATGGTAGCAAACATACCTTACTTCCCACTAATGGTAGCAAACATGCCTTACTTCCCACTAATGGTAGCAAACATGCCTCACTTCCCACTAATTGTAGCAAACACACCTTACTTCCCACTAATGGTAGCAAACATACCTTACATTCCACTAATGGTAGCAAACATACCTTACTTCCCAATAATGGTAGCAAACGTGCCTTACTTCCCACTAATGGTAGCAAACATACCTTACTTCCCACTAATGGTAGCAAACATACCTTACTTCCCACTAATGGTAGCAAACATGCCTCACTTCCCACTAATTGTAGCAAACACACCTTACTTCCCACTAATGGTAGCAAACATACCTTACATTCCACTAATGGTAGCAAACATACCTTACTTCCCAATAATGGTAGCAAACGTGCCTTACTTCCCACTAATGGTAGCAAACATACCTTACTTCCCACTAATGGTAGCAAACATACCTTACTTCCCACTAATGGTAGCAAACATGCCTCACTTCCCACTAATTGTAGCAAACATACCTTACTTCCCACTAATGGTAGCAAACATACCTTACATTCCACTAATGGTAGCAAACATACCTTACTTCCCAATAATGGTAGCAAACGTGCCTTACTTCCCACTAATGGTAGCAAACATACCTTACTTCCCACTAATGGTAGCAAACATACCTTACTTCCCACTAATGGTAGCAAACACACCTTACTTCCCACTAATGGTCGCAAACATACCTTACTTCCCAATAATGGTAGCAAACGTGCCTTACTTCCCACTAATTGTAGCAAACATACCTTACTTCCCAATCATGGTAGCAAACATGCCTTACTTCCCCCTAATGGTAGCAAACATACCTTACTTCCCACTAATGGTAGCAAACATACCTTACTTCCCACTAATGGTAGCAAACATACCTTACTTCCCACTAATGGTAGCAAACATGCCTTACTTCCCAATAATGGTAGCAAACATACCTTACATTCCACTAATGGTAGCAAACATACCTTACTTCCCAATAATGGTAGCAAACGTGCCTTACTTCCCACTAATGGTAGCAAACATACCTTACTTCCCACTAATGGTAGCAAACATACCTTACATTCCACTAATGGTAGCAAACATACCTTACTTCCCAATAATGGTAGCAAACGTGCCTTACTTCCCACTAATGGTAGCAAACATACCTTACTTCCCACTAATGGTAGCAAACGTGCCTTACTTCCCACTAATGGTAGCAAACATACCTTACTTCCCACTAATGGTAGCAAACGTGCCTTACTTCCCACTAATGGTAGCAAACATGCCTTACTTCCCACTATGGTAGCAAACATGCATTACTTCCCGCTAATGGTAGCAAACATGCCTTACTTCCCAATAATGGTAGCAAACGTGCCTTACTTCCCACTAATGGTAGCAAACATGCCTCACTTCCCACTAATGGTAGCAAACATGCCTTACTTCCCACTAATGGTAGCAAACATGCCTTACTTCCCACTAATGGTAGCAAACATGCCTCACTTCCCGCTAATGGTAGCAAACATGCCTTACTTCCCACTAATGGTAGCAAACATGCCTTACTTCCCACTAATGGTAGCAAACATACCTTACTTCCCAATAATGGTAGCAAACATACCTTACTTCCCACTAATTGTAGCAAACATGCCTTACTTCCCACTATGGTAGCAAACATGCCTTACTTCCCACTATGCAGCAAACATGCCTTACTTCCCACTAATGGTAGCAAACATGCCTCACTTCCCAATAATGGTAGCAAACATACCTTACTTCCCAATAATTGTAGCAAACATGCCTTACTTCCCACTAATGGTAGCAAACATGCCTTACTTTCCACTAATGGTAGCAAACATACCTTACTTCCCACTAATGGTAGCAAACATACCTTACTTCCCAATAATGGTAGCAAACATACCTTACTTCCCACTTATTGTAGCAAACATGCCTCACTTCCCACTATGGTAGCAAACATGCATTACTTCCCACTAATGGTAGCAAACATGCCTTACTTTCCACTAATGGTAGCAAACATACCTTACTTCCCACTAATGGTAGCAAACATACCTTACGTCCCACTAATGGTAGCAAACGTGCCTTACTTCCCACTAATGGTAGCAAACATACCTTACATTCCACTAATGGTAGCAAACGTGCCTTACTTCCCACTAATGGTAGCAAACATGCCTTACTTCCCACTAATGGTAGCAAACATACCTTACTTCCCACTAATGGTAGCAAACGTGCCTCACTTCCCACTAATGGTAGCAAACATACCTTACTTCCCACTAATGGTAGCAAACATACCTCACTTCCCACTAATGGTAGCAAACATGCCTTACTTCCCACTAATGGTAGCAAACATACCTTACTTCCCACTAATGGTAGCAAACGTGCCTTACTTCCCACTAATGGTAGCAAACATGCCTTACTTCCCACTAATGGTAGCAAACGTGCCTTACTTCCCACTAATGGTAGCAAACATGCCTTACTTCCCACTAATGGTAGCAAACATACCTTACTTCCCACTAATGGTAGCAAACATACCTTACTTCCCACTAATGGTAGCAAACGTGCCTTACTTCCCACTAATGGTAGCAAACATGCCTTACTTCCCACTAATGGTAGCAAACATACCTTACTTCCCACTAATGGTAGCAAACATACCTTACGTCCCACTAATTGTAGCAAACGTGCCTTACTTCCCACTAATGGTAGCAAACATACCTTACTTCCCACTAATGGTAGCAAACGTGCCTTACTTCCCACTAATGGTAGCAAACATGCCTTACTTCCCACTAATGGTAGCAAACATACCTTACTTCCCACTAATGGTAGCAAACGTGCCTCACTTCCCACTAATGGTAGCAAACATACCTTACTTCCCACTAATGGTAGCAAACATACCTTACTTCCCACTAATGGTAGCAAACGTGCCTTACTTCCCACTAATGGTAGCAAACATACCTTACTTCCCACTAATGGTAGCAAACATACCTTACTTCCCACTAATGGTAGCAAACATACCTTACTTCCCAATAATGGTAGCAAACATACCTTACTTCCCACTAATGGTAGCAAACGTGCCTCACTTCCCACTAATGGTAGCAAACATACCTTACGTCCCACTAATTGTAGCAAACATGCCCTACTTCCCACTATGGTAGCAAACATACCTTACTTCCCACTAATGGTAGCAAACATACCTTACTTCCCACTAATGGTAGCAAACATACCTTACCTCCCACTAATGGTAGCAAACGTGCCTTACTTCCCACTAATGGTAGCAAACATACCTTACTTCCCACTAATGGTAGCAAACGTGCCTTACTTCCCACTAATGGTAGCAAACATACCTTACTTCCCACTAATGGTAGCAAACATGCCTTACTTCCCACTAATGGTAGCAAACATGCCTTACTTCCCACTAATGGTAGCAAACATACCTTACTTCCCACTAATGGTAGCAAACGTGCCTCACTTCCCACTAATGGTAGCAAACATACCTTACTTCCCACTAATGGTAGCAAACGTGCCTCACTTCCCACTAATGGTAGCAAACATACTATATTTCCCAATGATGCCACTAATGTTAGCAAAACATACTTTACTTTCCAATATCGGTAGCAAACATACCTTACTTCCCAATAATGGTAGCAAACATGCTTTTAATTCCACTACTGTTAACAATTTCCTCTTGCAGTATTGATCTATATTCTCAAATGTAATATAAAGTATTAATTGAATATGTAGCCAGAAACATAATTTATTGTCAAGAGACTTTTGACTTAGACATGACCAAACACAATCAAAATTACCTTTGCAACGCAATATTGATATCTAGATGTTGTCCTACTATAGCCAAAGTCGTGAAAAATAGTTATTTGATGTGTTGAATGAGAAATAAATTCAGATTAAAACCTGAATAATAATGATAAGTTATGATGAATGACACCGTGGATAAAAACAGTCAGGAAATATTATTTAATGATACTGTCTTTGAAAATATCACTGTCAATATATGGATAATTAACACAGTTGATGGAACCTTAACTGGACAGAAATGGATGACAGAGAAAGTTCGGAATATGTGGTTGGTGTATTTTCCAATACTCATAGTTATTGGTACGGTTTTGAATATCTTTTCTTTCATCATATTTTCTAGACCGGCTTTCAAAGTTTCCATTACTGGTATTTTATTACGTGCATTGGCCTTTTCTGATACTGGTACACTTATTTGTAGTGGAAGTTTACAAATATTGTTTTCTACCAGTTACAGCCTTGGGCAGGGTGAATGGATTTTTACGGTTTTTAGTTATTTCTTTTACATACTTTCATCATTGATTCTTATGGTTATTTCCTTAGAGAGGGCGATTGCTGTTACTCTGCCTTTAAAGGTAAAGGTAATCTGCACAAAAAGAAGGATCTATCACGTGATGTTCATCATGTGTTTGTTGGCTCTGATCATAAGTATTCTTTGCATTGTAGATGACTTTAGAAGGTTTAACTATAATGACCAGTCATTGCTTTTAAGGCCAAAACAAGTTGAGTCTATTATGCTAAGCCTATCATATGCAGGAATTCCTTTTGTAATTATACTTTCTTGTAATATCATTATCATTTTCTCTTTGGTTCAAAAGCGCAGACTGTCTTTGACATCTAGATCACCTCCTATGTCACAATTAACAGCTATGTTAACAGTAACTTCATTTTGGTTTCTTATTGTTACATTTCCTATTGGTGTATTTAATTTGTATTATTCTCCAGCTGAAGTTAATGATTACTTTATCCTTTCAGAGAATTTAAGATTTTTGTTGAACCTTTTTGCTTTTGTTGGTTTTTTTAACCACTGTTTTAACTTTGTATTCTACTGTCTCATTGCGGCTAAATTCAGAAATCAAATAAAATTGCTGTTAACATCTATCAAATGTTAAGCTGTACTCCTTGAATCTAATAGAGCTTGAATTGTATTCAAGATGCACCAAATACAAAAATGTATGATTTCCATTGCTGAGTAAAGGGTGCATAAAAATGAATTTTCTATACATTTTTGTTTATTGAATCAAATTTTTATTATTTTACAAGATAAATTTATATTTCAATGAAAATGATATCTAAATAACTATTCCTCAATCCAGGGAGGAAAAAGTATAAAGGAATATGTGTCATATCATTGAAGAAGTTTTTGAAGATTTTCAAGAACTTTTTCCTCACACAATTCCCTGTATACCCTGAACTGTGTGACCAAATCTTGTTACCTCTCGCATCTTCCCTACATAAATGACTGTACCATTTGTAAGTCTTCTGCTAAATTCCAAATCATTCATTGAACACTTTATCAACAAACTTTGTTTAGCTGAACAGTGATCTTGTACAAATAATGGAGCACCTTCGGATTGGGACTTTGAATGATTTATCTTACAGAGGCCTGTTTTTTCATTAGTGTTTGTCTATCAGTACAGGTCTAACAACCTTACAGACACACAACACATAGTGATCACGTGAGTACAGCACAAAAACTAGAATAAATCATGAATTTGCAACAGGGTGCATCAGACAGAGCCTTCCAAAGCTAATAAATAAAACAGAATCTATAGTCATCCAAAAACTTGAGACGCACAGTTTGAAAGGCTTTAATGATTATGTTAAAAACAGATATCTACAAAACTATTCCAACATATGTGTCATCCCAAATTGGTATATTTGTGGAAATGAAACATAGTGCCTGCAATTCTTTTTATTGATATGCTATTCTAAACTTTTTATCTTTTTCTAAATCATCCATTTATTATTCTTTGATATTTGCTTTGCAGGCTGGTATAAATTATCACTATCTCTAATGTTCAATGAACAAACTTATCATTATTTGTAACTTATGATAATATTATAACCCAATTATGTTTTTTTTCTAATCTAAGTTAAATCAAGGACCTGCGACATGACAATTCAGTGAGGCAGCACTATATCTGCTACAAGTAGGTCTCATCACGAAATGACTGAAATAATGTTGAAAGTGATGTAAAACCCCAAACAAACAAACAAAAGGACACATAGAACATAGTGCTGGAGAAAGCATACAAATACAGATATACACGGACAAGATGGATATTGTAGACAGTTATATTAATTTGCCTAAAACTCACCCGTTAGGCGGACTAACATCCCTGTAGGTTTTTTGTGTGAAAGTACTTGAGAACATGTCAGGTACAGGCCATAACTTGGGCATACATCCTAGTTAAATAGACATAAGCACATGGCTTCCTCTGAAAACGCTTTAAGTCTCTGTTAAGTTATATCAGTCATACATAGGAAATGCATGTCTATATTTATTTTTCACATCTCAGCATTTAAAAAAAAAAATAAGTTTGGGCTTTTGTCGGCTCATTTGCATCAATGAAGTAGTTGTTTTAAACCAAATGCAGTTTGGTCATCATGATACAATAGGTCATCATGATTCAATACTTTAGGTAACACTGAGAACAAAGTATATAATTACATATTATATTATTGGGTCTAGCTAGCACTGCAAGTTTATTACTCAAGTGAATCTCCAGTTTCAGTTCTAACAATGGTCTAGTACCAATACTCTAGTTGTTACAATTATTTTTTTATAAATGTTGTTTCACATGGGCCATCATGAAAATTCCCTTTTTGGGAAAAGTAGATGAAAGTATGATTGAGAAAGAGGCGAAATACTGGTTGTGTGGCAATGGAGAAAGAACAGGAGGATGAAAGAAAAGGCAAGTTGAGAAGGAAAGGCGTCTGCGGGCAATTGGGGAGGCCCTAGAATCTGTATAGAATGACAGTGAAGTTGAAATGAATTTGTGAATAAAGCTTGAATTTGTTCAGAAAAGCTATTTGTTTTGTTATTATTTGGCAGGTATTGCCCCAACATATCATATAGCACTGATGTAATAGCAGCTGAATAACAGTATTCTGTATTAAAGATATTACTGTTTCTTCACTGGACCAATATCCAATACAGTTTGTTTCAATTATTTCACACTTGAGTTCAAATAAAAATAAGCATAAAATTGTGATATCTTGCATTGTCTTTTTCACACGATCTTTATTGAAGTCTATTGTATTGTTAACATGTTCAATTTCATACTGGCGATTTTCTGTCTGACAAATTCAAAAATTACATTTGAAATTGGTTATTATAAAGGATATCATACAGCACTGATGTAATAGCAGCTGAATAACAGTATTCTGTATTAAAGATATTACTGAATTACTGATTATTTTGACTGCGCATGCGCGGTGCATATGACTGCCTTTGTGTGAAGCTCCGTAAAAATCGTCTTTATCGGCGGTTTTGCTCGGAAGGGTCACTGTACTGTTCCGTGTAGTCGATCTTTTCCCTAGCCAACCCTGGGAACAACCTACCTTTATTGACAGGAAAACTTGTTTGCAGTCTTTCTGCAGACCTTTCTGTCATGTTTAAGATATATATCGTAGCAGGTCCATCACTTGGCCTTACTTTCTACGATCATCTTGAACTTGTGGCTCAGTGCAACGTCTACCTTCCTTGTGGACCCTTTTGCCTGATCGTATTTTCCTACCCCCACGACTTTTGTGGATCTTTGGTAGCCTTTTGGGTATATACCTACGATAATATACCTATTTCATACAATTTATTGAACACTGTAGGGTGAGGCCTTTTCTCTGAATTGACTTCCCATGAAGTAGTAACAAACAAAGTTAAAAGAATAATTGACAATCCCCACAAGAAAACAGATTTCATACCAATATTCCCTATTATTCTATGATCACTGTGTATTCTGTGCTGTGATTGGTCAATTCCTGGTCACGTGAGCTTCTCTAAATTGTTGTATTGACCAGATGCATTATATTGCACGTCAATATACTTTCCACTGCACTGATGGGGAATTCCATGACGTCACCATACAGACAAACTCGTCCTTTTCAGTTCTCACTTTTAGAATTAAACCAACAATGGCAGTAATTAACACAGTGATCATAGAATAAAACAAATATGTACCTGGGTGTCGTGCAATATGACTTTCTATGGACCTTCGGAAAGTTATATTGCACTCGGCTGCGCCTCGTGCAATATAACTTTCCGAAGGTCCATAAAAAGTCATATTGCACTCCACCCAGGTCCATATTTGTATAATATTTGATAGCTGTAATGAGTCATTCTTCTTGGATAGATAAGAATAAAGTAGAAAACAATTTGATGAAAATATTACAATTAAAAACCAAAATGAAGTTCCCAGTAACATCATTGTAATACTTGATATTGGAGTCGGAGATGATCGACTTATCAAGGAATGCCTACGTTGTTGAATTAGAGATAAAACGATAATAATGGTACAAAACAACATAGATACAAATGGAATTCTTGTATATAGGAGACCAATAATTAATGACTTAACATGTATTGGCAATATAGACAATGGCAAATCGTTAAGGTAAATCCTGCTGAAATCATCCACAATGCAGATAGTACTTAACACAAGAGCAAAAAAACACAAAATAAACATCGTTTGATAGGTTTTCTTTTTGGTCCAGATAACCTTTACCTTTAAAGAGTAACAGCAATAGTCCTCTCAAAGGTGATAACCATAAGAGTCATTGAAAAAAGAATGGAAAAGAAATAATTCCCAGATCAATCCAAGATTACTAAGATTACTAACATGTGACATTCTTGTAATACCAGCAAATAGGAGCACACCAGTGTCAAATACAGCCAATTAACGCAATAGAATGGCAGTGACTGAAACTGGCCTGGAAAATATGAGAAAACAAAAGAAATTCAGAACGCCACCAATAACCATGATTATTATCAGATCTCACAGAAATTGCAAAAATCATTATTCATCCAGGTCTCCCCACTTTTTATTTATCCAAAATATATCAGTAAAATTTAAATTGGTTGTATTATTTACAAATACAGGTTTCCATTAACAGTCATTGTGTCAGTAATGAACTAGTTTAGATGGCACATATTTTTATGATGATGTTGGCTGTTAAACCTAAAGTATTTTCACAGTGAGACGTTTAGACTCTCATCCCAGGACTTTATCCCAGAAGATCAAGTCTCTGACACTGGTATGTGCAGGTGCATTTTAGTGTTCCTATCTGACAATCATAAATATGGCATTTATACTTGATACATCAAACATTTTCTGATTGTGGTGGTATATTTGAGTCATATTTGTTAATGTTGTTTATGTTTTAGTTTGTACCCTACTGGTGTATGGGGAATGTCTCCATATCTGGGACTATGTAGACGGGGATCTCAGACATAATACTCGCTGGCTGTGAACGGGGCTCTTAACCTAGCTACCCTATCTACCTATATGAGTTGGGAGGTAATACAATAAATATAGTTATTACGACATCCAAATCTCATGGTCAAAACCCTGTTAGTCACACAGGAAATTGTGACCATTAGGTATACTGCTGTAGTAATACCAGACATTGTTTATTGTCATTTCAACACTTAAGGCGTGGGCAAAATTAGTCTTGTTTCTTATAGATATTTTATTTTTATTTTACTAAACACAAATCCATATCATATCAATCAGTAGTTCACGTTCCAGGATTTGACAATGAAGTCCTCACTTGTAATAAACTCATTAAACTGTCAAAACAGGTGGTCTGCTTTATCAAATACATATAAGACAAAGTATAATGTAAAATGGCACATAAATGACATAAATGTATTTTTTTATGTTCATAGACCTTTGAAATTGGTGGTGTCTTGTTAAATCAAAAGTAAGTCGGAGTTTCATCTGTCGGAACTGGGATCTTTGCCCATTTTACTGTTCAGAGGGTCACACGGCACTTGTAAGATGTTTTCAGTTATGCCCTTGAGCCAATTGTCACAAGCTACTATTGGACTGGAACACTATCGTCATTGTGATTTTGTAATAGCAAACAATTAGGTAGGCGACCAGAGAAATGAAAGTCTGAAGTTTCTTTGGAGGTGCATGATTACTGTGCATACCTTATAATGAGTGAAAAGCGACTGGACTGAAAACAGCAGATAGGCACCAATTTATATCTGCCAAAAAATTCCTGTTGAAAATGTCTGACATACACAACTAGCAGGTAGGTGTTTCATGGCGGCAGATAAATAGACAGATGGGAATTCTATACTTGGCTGGACTTTGTGATAAAACATCGAAATTTCTGACGGGCTGATAACTTTTGGCAAACACTGAGTTGTGCACTCTCACGTTGTTTTGCCCCTGCACCCATTGACCTTAATGCAGTGACCTGAAGGTCACAAATTTTGTGTGGAGCGTTTCTCAGCAATCACTTACTTGTATGCAGAAATGTCAAAGATTTATTGAATTACACTTTTGTAGATTCGGCAGAGGATCCAGTTGGGTAACATGATAACAACTGTAGGTATCTTTGATACGTCAATGGTATTAGTATCCCCCATAGACTGCATAATGATACCATAGAAATATTACATTGGTGCCACGGGCCGTGGCGCAGTTGGTTAGGGCGCCAGCTTATTAGCACCAGTTCCTCTGTGGTAATCCAAAGGTCGTGGGTTCGAACCCCGGCCGTGCCGGGATTGAACTCATGATACAATTTCCCACATGAGCTGAGGCCTGTGCCAAAGGGTTAACCCGTTGTCCTTGTAAATCTGTGACCGGGTGGGTTGTCATGTCAAGGATCTGCGACATGACAATTCAGTGAGGCAGCACTATATCTGCTACAAGTAGGTCTCATCACGAAATAACTGAAATAATGTTGAAAGTGATGTAAAACCCCAAAAACAAACAAAATTACATTGGTAAGGGACAAGCAGAAAATCATAACCTGTTTGCTAGTTATACAGTTCATGTGTATTCAAAGTCACCAGCGCTATCAACCCAGGTGGTTATGTATTAGGAGAAGTTTAATTGTGCCTTAATATCTTCATTATATTTTACTGTGATATGGAACGATTAGAGCAATAAGTACTTTAAGTAATGGCTTCATAATACTTGACTGTTATATGAGACGATTAGAGCAATAAGTACTTTAAGTAATGGCTTCATAATACTTGACTGTTATATGAGAAGATTAGAGCAATAAGTACTTTAAGTAATGGCTTCATAATACTTGACTGTTATATGAGAAGATTAGAGCAATAAGTACTTTAAGTAATGGCTTCATAATACTTGACTGTTATATGAGACGATTAGAGCAATAAGTACTTTAAGTAATGGCTTCATAATACTTGACTGTTATATGAGAAGATTAGAGCAATAAGTACTTTAAGTAATTGTTTCATAATACTTAAGCATTCATGAAATCAGAGAGGTCACAGGCATTTTTACAGAGGTTTGGGGTATGCTTAAATATGTTGCCATGAATTTGTGATACAAGCAAGCCATCTCACCAAAATCAACCAAAACACTATTGTGTTTTGCTGAATAGTTCCAAGTACTGCCTGTTCTCTTTTAACCACCTGGTGGTAATATGTATACAATCATGTGACCTCTATTGTGGTCTGTCGGGGTGTTTGGCTTGTACTATTGGACAAGCATTAATAGGCGAACAGGGCTCTGTAGGCCAAATCACTCCATTGTTCAATCTAAAGGTGCTCCATAGTTAGCAAGACTTTACAAAGCAAGTGTTTACACAAGATAGGTCAGCTAAGCAATGTGTGTTGACAAAGTGTCCAATGAATGATTTTGATTTTAGCAGAAGACTCCTCCACTTTCAAATGGTACAGAAAATGTATGTAAGAGAAATATGATGGATAATAACTTTTCATCACAAAGTTTGGGGTATGATCATTTATCTTATGCAAGTAAAAATTGCTTGAAAACCTCATTTCATGAATGCTTAAACTGTGATATGTGACGATTAGAGCAATAAGTACTTTCAGGAATGGCTTCACAATACTTGAATGTAATATAAGCCAAACAGAGCAATAAGCAATTTAAGAAATGGCTTTATAATGGTTGCCCCATTGTTACATAGTGAATCCTCCTCCTTTTGATCACAGTGATGTTTGTTTGGTCCCAAACAGCTAGCATACATCATTGCATGAGCTATGTAGCTCTGTTCATGAGTTCCATGGAAGAGGTGGGCCATTGGACCTTGCGCAAATATTGGAACATCCTCTCCTGAATGTGTGCTAATATAATCCCACACTGTGGTGTCGTATAGAAATTCTGTGCTTCCTACAATAGATAAAACGATTTTCATTACATTACAGAGTGTGGGCAATGAGAAAAGTAGTAGTAGTAGTAGTAGTAGTAGTAGTAGTAGTAGTAGTAGTAGTAGTAGTAGTAGTAGTAGTAGTAGTAGTAGTAGTAGTAGTAGTAGTAGTAGTAGTAGTAGTAGTAGTAGTAGTAGTAGTAGTAGTAGTAGTAGTAGTAGTAGTAGTAGTAGCAGTAGCAGTAGCAGTAGCAGTAGCAGTAGCAGTAGTAGTAGTAGTAGTAGTAGTAGTAGTAGTAGTAGCAGTAGCAGCAGCAGCAGCAGCAGCAGCAGCAGCAGCAGTAGTAGTAGTAAACGTTTATGTGGTAAGGTTAGAATATAACCTCATAAACAATCAAGCTTCATTCATTCTTTCTATCATAAAAACCAAATATTACCTGTTTGTTGTTCATCAGATAGATTTTTCCTTGGTTGTATGTCACCAGATTCTGACATTTTATGTATTGTGAAGCCTGGTCCGCTCGCATAACCAAGCACAAGGGATGGTTTCTCATCCATTGCTTCTTGCAAATTACCATCCTCCTTGTAGATCAGTCCTTGTAAATTGAAAAGAATAAAATAAATCATTCTTGTGGATGCAAACCTTAGTTTTGCATAAAACCACCAAAGCACTGCTGTGTAACCTATATTGTGCCAGATAGAGGTCAAAAACGGGTCAGCACAAAGGTCAGTTATGGGTCAGCACAGAGGTAAATAATCAATATCTGTTAAACATGAATAATTTTTTTTCAACATTAAGAGATTAATATATGTTAGACATGTGGTACCTTTGATAACTATGTCAGACATATTGTACATGAGATACCTATGAGGGATATGTGGATATTTTATACATGTAATACCTGTGATATCTATGTGAGACATGTGGTACCTATGACACCTATGTTAGACATGTGGTACCTATGACACCTATGTTAGACATGTGGTACCTATGACACCTATGTGAAACATGTGGTACCTGTGACACCTATGTTAGACATGTGGTACCTGTGACACCTATCTTAGACATGTTGTACCTGTGATATCCTTGTTGATGAAGTTATATCCAGAGATGGTCATGGTGTGTGAGTGGTCTGAAGTGACCACCACTAATGTCTCCTGGGAATCTGTCATCTCCATGGCAACACTCACAGCATCAGATAGAGCTACCGTTTCGTTCAGGGCCTTTGCAGCTTGGTTGAAGTGGTGAGCATGATCAATGCGGCCTCCTAATTTTAAAAAATAAAACTCATTATAATAACTATATTAAAGACAAAGGCTAATATAACCGAGATGAAATATATCTTAAAAAAGGAATTAATTGCTTTCATAATAAATGTATACATTCCTATGTAATTATTCAATTAAGAGACCTCATACATTGTATAACTAACAAACAGCACACGTATTATTATGACTATTATATGTAGCTTATAGTGACTTATAAGCCCAATTCGGGCTGGGTGTAACTTAGTTCAAGGAATTCTTTGATGTTGAATGTATAATGCTGATATATTATATTGAACTAAAATGTACACATGTCACTTTAATAAAAATGTACTTATTTACTTTTGAATATCGCATTCATTCTGTCCTTCATTTGTCTATCAGAATATTACCCACATTTATATAATAGATAAGTTGGTTCCAATTAATGAAAATACAAGTTACATATTATTCTAATAGCAAACGAGACTGGGTCCACAATTACCTTCTACTAGAAGGAAATATCCTTCTGTTGATTTTGACAGAATGTCTAGAGCTTTTTTAGTCATATCAGCAATAGATGGTTCACCCCACTCTCCCTTGTCTGATGCTCTTGCAGCCTCAAATTGCATATAACTTGGTTCAAATAACCCTGCAACCATGAAGCAATATGTATTGACATTGACTTGGTTCAAATAACCCTGCAACCATGAAGCAATATGTATTGACATTGACTTGGTTCAAATAACCCTGCAACCATGAAGCAATATACAGCCGATGACAACAGAGCTGCCGATGACAACAGAAGTTCAAATTACCCTGCAACCATAAGGCAATATATAATACCTGACAATGGCTTGGTTCAAATAACCCTGCAACCATAAGGCAATATATAATAACTGACAATGGCTTGGTTCAAATAACCCTGCAACCATAAGGCAATATATAATACCTGCCAATGGCTTGGTTCAAATAACCCTGCAACCATAAGGCAATATATAATACCTGCCAATGGCTTGGTTCAAATAACCCTGCAACCATAAGGCAATATATAATACCTGACAATGGCTTGGTTCAAATAACCCTGCAACCATAAGGCAATATATAATACCTGACAATGGCTCGGTTCAAATAACCCTGCAACCATAAGGCAATATATAATACCTGACAATGGCTTGGTTCAAATAACCCTGCAACCATAAGGCAATATATAATACCTGACAATGGCTTGGTTCAAATAACCCTGCAACCATAAGGCAATATGTAATACCTAAAAACTAGCAACTAATTTATTTACATGAAAATATTTTCATTTTCAAATTTACCATGAATGCACTCAAAAATACTTATATAATCATGCAAACATGCTAAACTTGAATATGAATGAATCAAAGTACTGAATAAAATCTTGTTTTGGTAATCCTATATACCAAACTAATACTGATAATATTTCACTTGATATTGGAAACAGAAATTATTAATTTTCAAATAGAATGGAAATAAATTATGAAAAGTGGACTTTTCAAAAAGGTGGTTAAAATAGTTTTTTTCTCATGATACTCTGCATCTTGTATTAAGTTTCTAGTTAATGGATTAATTTTTCAAAAAGTTTTAAAATTACCCATTAAATAGTCTGTTGTTGCTGGATCAACTGCATCAAAGTCAGATTTATTCTGGACATATGCTGCTGTTTTAACCATTTTTCTTTTCTGTTCTAACCACTCCTACCAATAAATGTGTAACTTTGTCATCATTTTGATTGAATCGTGAAATATCTTGGAAAATAAAGTGACCTTTCGACCAGGGAAAAGAAATATTACAGGGCAAAAAATAAAGGAAGCAAGCAAACCTTTAAAGCCAAATCAAACAAATTATGTTTATATTTTTTATGGAATATAGTCAATTTCAAGAGTTGGAATATAAATCTTACTCTTTCACAAGTATCTTACAATACCATACTACCAGGACCTTAGACATGTCCAATGCTTTGAGATGGGGTTTCCAAAATGCAAATTACCTCAGTAAGAGTTCGGTTGTCAAGGCGACAGCCACTTTTCCTCTCATCATCAGGATATTCATCATCCATAACAGAAACTGGATAAAACATCTGACGTCCTCCTCCGAGAAGCACCTGAAACAAATAATCATCCAAATATGTTAAAGACTGGAAACAAGTCATCATCCAAATATTGTAAAGACTGGAAACAAGTCATCATCTAAATAAGGTAAACATCAGAAACATGTAACCATCTAAATAAGGTAAACACCTGAAATATCAGAAACAAGTAACCATCCAAATATGGTCAATATTAGATACAAGTCACCACCCAAACAATGTAAACATCTGAAACAAGTAAACATTTGAATTACCTGAAGTAAGTAACCATCTGGAACAAGAAAACACCTGAAACAAATAACCATCCAATTTAGGTAAACAACTCAAACAAGTCACCATCCAAATTAGGTAATTACTTTAAAATAATAACTATTCAAATAAGGTAATTACTTGGAAATAATAACCATCCAAATAAGGTCAACACCTGAAACAATCAATCATCCAAATAAGGTCAAAACCTAAAACAATCAATCATCCAAATAAGGTCAACACCTGAAACAATCAATCATCCAAATAAGGTCAACACCTGAAACAATCAATCATCCAAATAAGGTCAAAACCTGAAACAATCAATCATCCAAATAAGGTCAACACCTTACAACAAGGCATGACAGAATTGAAAATAAGGTCAACACCTTGCAACAAGGCATGACAGAATTTACAAACATATAGAATCTATACCAAACAATAATTCTTTTTATATTTTAATATTAGTAGCAAACATTGTCCCAATCATATTAACATTTGATATCAGTAACAAGCATTGTCCCAATCCAATTACTATCTAATGTAAGGAACAAACATTGTCCCATTTCTATTATCATCTGATATCAGTGACCAACATTGTCCCAATCCTATTGAAATATCTAATATCAGTAACAAACATTGTCCCAATCCTATTAGCATATAATATCAGGAACAAACATTATCCCACTTCTCCTAACATCTAATATCAGTAACATACATTGTACCATTTCTATTAGCATCTAGAATCAGAATCAAACATTGTCCCATTCCTATTATCATCTACAATAAGTAATAAACATTACTGATACAATCTGGAATATGTATGATTCCCCAATCCAACAAAATGTGCCATTTAAAGAAAAATCAAAAGAAAAAAATGACATAGCATATTATTAAAATAACATTTCTAATAGTGAAAATATATTGTTGATATTTACATTGATGTTTTTGTTGAGCTCCCCATCAATGAGCTGCTGGGCAATATCTAGGCACTTGTACCTGTATTCAGGGGGGACCTTGCAGTCAGCCTCCCAGTCCCTGTGAGGACATGCAGCATAAGCCGCTGCAGGGGTGGCATGAGTTATTGTAGTAGTGGTAATTATCCCAGTTGATTTTCCTAAAATAAGAAAGAACAAACAAATCCAAAGTAATGAAATTGCATGAATGAAAAGTTCTGGGTAGAACAAACCAAAATCTTTCTTATACACCTTAATATTATCTAACAAGGAGTGTCACTGGACGAATATATACAATACATTTCGGCTTCTATGTCATAGTACAAGAGAGTTACTGGACCAATGGATACATACCAGCTTCTATGTTATAGAACAAGAGTGTCACTGGACCAATGGATACATACCAGCTTCTATGGCAGAGTACAAGGGTGTCACTGGACCAATGGATACATACCGGCTTCTATGCCATAGTACAAGAGTATCATTGGACCAATGGATACATACCGGCTTCTATGTTATAGTACAAGAGTGTCACTGGACCAATGGATACATACCAGCTTCTATACCATAGTACAAGGGTGTCACTGGACCAATGGATACATACCGGCTTCTATGGCAGAGTACAAGAGTGTCACTGGACCAATGGATACAAACAGACTTCTATGTTATAGTACAAGAGTGTCACTGGACCAATGGATACATACCAGCTTCTATGTTATAGTACAAGAGTGTCACTGGACCAATGGATACATACCAGCTTCTATGTTATAGTACAAGAGTGTCACTGGACCAATGGATACATACCAGCTTCTATGTTATAGTACAAGAGTGTCACTGAACCAATGGATACATACCAGCTTCTATGCCATAGTACAAGAGTGTCACTGAACCAATGGATACATACCAGCTTCTATGTTATAGTACAAGAGTGTCACTGGACCAATGGATACATACCAGCTTCTATGTTATAGTACAAGAGTGTCACTGAACCAATGGATACATACCAGCTTCTATGTTATAGTACAAGAGTGTCACTGAACCAATGGATACATACCAGCTTCTATACCATAGTACAAGAGTGTCACTGAACCAATGGATACATACCAGCTTCTATGTTATAGTACAAGAGTGTCACTGAACCAATGGATACATACCAGCTTCTATGCCATAGTACAAGAGTATCATTGGACCAATGGATACATACCAGCTTCTATACCATAGTACAAGGGTGTCACTGGACCAATGGATACATACCGGCTTCTATGGCAGAGTACAAGAGTGTCACTGGACCAATGGATACAAACAGACTTCTATGGCATAGTACAAGAGTGTCACTGGACCAATGGATACATACCAGCTTCTATGTTATAGTACAAGAGTGTCACTGGACCAATGGATACATACCAGCTTCTATACCATAGTACAAGGGTGTCACTGGACCAATGGATACATACCGGCTTCTATGGCAGAGTACAAGAGTGTCACTGGACCAATGGATACAAACAGACTTCTATGGCATAGTACAAGAGTGTCACTGGACCAATGGATACATACCAGCTTCTATGGCAGAGTACAAGAGTGTCACTGGACCAATGGATACATACCAGCTTCTATGCCATAGTACAAGGGTGTCACTGGACCAATGGATACATACCGGCTTCTATGGCAGAGTACAAGAGTGTCACTGGACCAATGGATACAAACAGACTTCTATGGCATAGTACAAGAGTGTCACTGGACCAATGGATACATACCAGCTTCTATGCAGAGTACAAGAGTATCACTGGACCAATGGATACATACCAGCTTCTATGCCATAGTACAAGAGTGTCACTGGACCAATGGATACATACCAGCTTCTATGTTATAGTACAAGAGTGTCACTGGACCAATGGATACATACCAGCTTCTATACCATAGTACAAGGGTGTCACTGGACCAATGGATACATACCGGCTTCTATGGCAGAGTACAAGAGTGTCACTGGACCAATGGATACAAACAGACTTCTATGGCATAGTACAAGAGTTTCACTGAACCAATGGATACATACCAGCTTCTATGTTATAGTACAAGAGTGTCACTGGACCAATGGATACATACCGGCTTCTATGTTATAGTACAAGAGTGTCACTGGACCAATGGATACATACCAGCTTCTATGCCATAGTACAAGAGTGTCACTGGACCAATGGATACATACCGGCTTCTATGGCAGAGTACAAGAGTGTCACTGGACCAATGGATACATACCAGCTTCTATGCCATAGTACAAGAGTATCATTGGACCAATGGATACATACCGGCTTCTATGGCAGAGTACAAGAGTGTCACTGGACCAATGGATACATACCAGCTTCTATGTTATAGTACAAGAGTGTCACTGGACCAATGGATACATACCAGCTTCTATGGCAGAGTACAAGAGTGTCACTGGACCAATGGATACAAACAGACTTCTATGGCAGAGTACAAGAGTGTCACTGGACCAATGGATACATACCGGCTTCTATGCCATAGTACAAGAGTATCATTGGACCAATGGATACATACCAGCTTCTATACCATAGTACAAGAGTATCATTGGACCAATGGATACATACCAGCTTCTATGTTATAGTACAAGAGTGTCACTGGACCAATGGATACATACCAGCTTCTATGGCAGAGTACAAGAGTGTCACTGGACCAATGGATACAAACAGACTTCTATGTTATAGTACAAGAGTGTCACTGGACCAATGGATACATACCAGCTTCTATGTTATAGTACAAGAGTGTCACTGGACCAATGGATACATACCGGCTTCTATGCCATAGTACAAGAGTGTCACTGGACCAATGGATACATACCAGCTTCTATACCATAGTACAAGAGTGTCACTGGACCAATGGATACATACCAGCTTCTATACCATAGTACAAGAGTGTCACTGGACCAATGGATACATACCGGCTTCTATGCCATAGTACAAGAGTGTCACTGGACCAATGGATACATACCAGCTTCTATACCATAGTACAAGAGTGTCACTGGACCAATGGATACATACCAGCTTCTATGGCAGAGTACAAGAGTGTCACTGGACCAATGGATACATACCAGCTTCTATATCATAGTACAAGAGTGTCACTGGACCAATGGATACATACCAGCTTCTATGTTATAGTACAAGAGTGTCACTGGACCAATGGATACATACCAGCTTCTATACCATAGTACAAGAGTGTCACTGGACCAATGGATACATACCGGCTTCTATGCCATAGTACAAGAGTGTCACTGGACCAATGGATACATACCGGCTTCTATGTTATAGTACAAGAGTGTCACTGGACCAATGGATACATACCGGCTTCTATGCCATAGTACAAGAGTGTCACTGGACCAATGGATACATACCGGCTTCTATGTTATAGTACAAGAGTGTCACTGGACCAATGGATACATACCAGCTTCTATGTTATAGTACAAGAGTGTCACTGGACCAATGGATACATACCAGCTTCTATATCATAGTACAAGAGTGTCACTGGACCAATGGATACATACCAGCTTCTATGTTATAGTACAAGAGTGTCACTGGACCAATGGATACATACCAGCTTCTATGTTATAGTACAAGAGTATCATTGGACCAATGGATACATACCAGCTTCTATGTTATAGTACAAGAGTGTCACTGAACCAATGGATACATACCGGCTTCTATACCATAGTACAAGAGTGTCACTGGACCAATGGATACATACCAGCTTCTATATCATAGTACAAGAGTGTCACTGGACCAATGGATACATACCAGCTTCTATGTTATAGTACAAGAGTGTCACTGGACCAATGGATACATACCAGCTTCTATGTTATAGTACAAGAGTATCATTGGACCAATGGATACATACCAGCTTCTATGTTATAGTACAAGAGTGTCACTGAACCAATGGATACATACCGGCTTCTATACCATAGTACAAGAGTGTCACTGGACCAATGGATACATACCAGCTTCTATACCATAGTACAAGGGTGTCACTGGACCAATGGATACATACCGGCTTCTATGGCAGAGTACAAGAGTGTCACTGGACCAATGGATACAAACAGACTTCTATGGCATAGTACAAGAGTTTCACTGGACCAATGGATACATACCAGCTTCTATATCATAGTACAAGAGTGTCACTGGACCAATGGATACATACCAGCTTCTATGTTATAGTACAAGAGTGTCACTGGACCAATGGATACATACCAGCTTCTATACCATAGTACAAGGGTGTCACTGGACCAATGGATACATACCAGCTTCTATGTTATAGTACAAGAGAGTTACTGGACCAATGGATACATACCAGCTTCTATGTTATAGTACAAGAGTGTCACTGGACCAATGGATACATACCAGCTTCTATACCATAGTACAAGAGTGTCACTGGACCAATGGATACATACCGGCTTCTATGGCAGAGTACAAGAGTGTCACTGGACCAATGGATACATACCAGCTTCTATGTTATAGTACAAGAGTGTCACTGGACCAATGGATACAAACAGACTTCTATGCCATAGTACAAGAGTGTCACTGAACCAATGGATACATACCGGCTTCTATGGCAGAGTACAAGAGTGTCACTGGACCAATGGATACATACCAGCTTCTATGTTATAGTACAAGAGTGTCACTGGACCAATGGATACAAACAGACTTCTATGCCATAGTACAAGAGTGTCACTGGACCAATGGATACATACCGGCTTCTATGTTATAGTACAAGAGTATCATTGGACCAATGGATACATACCAGCTTCTATGCCATAGTACAAGAGTATCATTGGACCAATGGATACATACCGGCTTCTATGTTATAGTACAAGAGTGTCACTGGACCAATGGATACATACCAGCTTCTATACCATAGTACAAGAGTGTCACTGGACCAATGGATACATACCAGCTTCTATGTTATAGTACAAGAGTGTCACTGGACCAATGGATACATACCAGCTTCTATACCATAGTACAAGAGTGTCACTGGACCAATGGATACATACCAGCTTCTATACCATAGTACAAGGGTGTCACTGGACCAATGGATACATACCGGCTTCTATGGCAGAGTACAAGAGTGTCACTGGACCAATGGATACAAACAGACTTCTATGGCATAGTACAAGAGTTTCACTGGACCAATGGATACATACCAGCTTCTATATCATAGTACAAGAGTGTCACTGGACCAATGGATACATACCAGCTTCTATGTTATAGTACAAGAGTGTCACTGGACCAATGGATACATACCAGCTTCTATACCGTAGTACAAGGGTGTCACTGGACCAATGGATACATACCAGCTTCTATGTTATAGTACAAGAGAGTTACTGGACCAATGGATACATACCAGCTTCTATGTTATAGTACAAGAGTGTCACTGGACCAATGGATACATACCAGCTTCTATACCATAGTACAAGAGTGTCACTGGACCAATGGATACATACCAGCTTCTATACCATAGTACAAGGGTGTCACTGGACCAATGGATACATACCGGCTTCTATGGCAGAGTACAAGAGTGTCACTGGACCAATGGATACAAACAGACTTCTATGGCATAGTACAAGAGTTTCACTGGACCAATGGATACATACCAGCTTCTATATCATAGTACAAGAGTGTCACTGGACCAATGGATACATACCAGCTTCTATGGCAGAGTACAAGGGTGTCACTGGACCAATGGATACATACCGGCTTCTATGGCAGAGTACAAGAGTGTCACTGGACCAATGGATACAAACAGACTTATATGGCATAGTACAAGAGTTTCACTGGACCAATGGATACATACCAGCTTCTATGGCATAATGCAAGATAGACTTGACTGCGTTTCCTTGGGTGGCATCACAGTCTCCCTTTTTCACAAACTGGTTGACCCCTAATGTGCCCTGGTTGGCCTTGACCCCTGACAGCAGGGCTGTGGCAGCATTAGCTGAGTCTGCTACCTGGCTGTCAACTGTATATGTCTACAATTAAACATGTCCACCGATTCAGTAAGATGTTCATGACATATCAACATATTTTTCTCTCGTGACACATAACATAATTAGAAAAGAATCCTTTCTGTACTACACTAATACTGTTACCCACTAATGGAGAGTATCCGTCGTTGGGGGACGTGGACGGGGGATCAATACTCTACCAAATAGATAGATACTCTAACCTGTTCTACTCTACCGTACCGTACTGTACTGTACTGTAACCATAGCTCGCTAACTCGCTGGCTGTGAGTTTGGGCACGGATCCTAGCTATCATGTCATACCCTCATACAAATGACGGGAAATAAGGACTGCAGACACAGGATATACACAGTGCATATCCTACAATACCTTTTGATTGATGTATAGAAGACTTCACTTTGGCTGAATTTGTTTTAAGGATGGCTAGTATATGGTTGTTTTTGGGAGGCTGATATGGTTGTTAGGGAGGGCTGATAACGCTGTTAAGGAGGACTGAAATGGTATGTGGTATATGGGTCCCAGTATGGAGGTTTTTATTGCATGGACCTTAGTAACCTAATTATAATGGACGTGCTTAATTATAAGGCACATGTTTTCTTTGGAGGGACTTAACTATATGGCACATGTTTGCCTTCGAGGGACATTGTGATAATGTTTACCTTGCAGTAACCTAAATATAAAACACATACCTAAATATAATGTGAAATGGTGTTTTACGACCCTTTCAGCAACTATGGCCATATCAGGTCGACTTTCGAATCTTTTAACCAGTGTGAAAGTAACACTGCCGGCAGTGGGGGTCGAACCCACCACCTCCCGTCCTCCACTTATATAACCATTAAAGGCACAGATCCTACACTCTACCAACTGTGCTAGTGGGGTCGGTCCCTAAATATAATACACATATATACCTTGAATAAACCTAGATATAATACACATATATACCTTGAATAGACCTAAATATAATACATATATGTACCTTGGATAGGCCTAAATATGATACACATATGTACCTTGAATAGACCTAAATATATACCTCGAATAGACCTAAATATAATACACATATATACCTTGAATAGACCTAAATATAATACACATATATACCTTGAATAGGCCTAAATATAATACACAAATTAACCTTGAATAGACCGAAATATATACCTTGAATAGACCTAAATATAATACACATATGTACCTTGAATAGACCTAAATATATACCTTGAATAGACCTAAATATAATACACATATATACCTTGAATAGGCCTGAATATAATACACATATGTACCTTGAATAGACCTAAATGTATACCTTGAATAGGCCTAAATATATTACACATATATACCTTGAATAGACCTAAATATAATACACATATATACCTTGAATAGGCCTAAATATAATACACATATGTACCTTGGATATTGCTTATGTGTTTACCTTGGAGGCACCTGAGAAGGGGAAGTTGTCCCAGGCCAGGTTGGCTTCATATCCTATCTTTCCTCTGAGTTGGGCGTGGTAGATGCGAGCAGCTGTGGTCGTACTGTACCCCATACCGTCACCAACAAACAGAATCACGTTCTTAGCTCTCTTGTTTATCTACAAAATAATTAGAAAATCTCACATTTTGAACAAGAGAGGAATGTGCTACATTGGGGTGAATATTTAGTACCACCTACCAAGGTATCAAAGGCCTTGGGACCTTAAGGTGCATATATACCTTATGCCTCAGTCACATTTGCGCCGATTTCAGTAAAGATGCCCGGCCGATGGGTATTATTCACAAAATCGGCAGGCAGTTCAGATTGCCGTGCGGGCACCGGGAGATCATCGGCCACAATTGGGCATCTTTAAGACGTCGGGCAGGTCATCGGGAACTTTTAACTGGAACATAAAATTGCCGGCGTTTCCCCGATGTCTTATCAGCAAATATCATCTTAAAGTACACGGCAGGGTCCCGGCAGTGTCCCGCAGGGCAGATTATCTTAGGGCTACCGGTGGCATCGTGTGGTAAAAATAGGATTAATTATTTTTTTAAGCCTTCCCAGACGTCTTAAAGACATCCTGCAGACGTCTGTGTCACGAAACAGACGTCGTAAAGATATCCTACAGACGTCTGTGCTATTCAGTCTTGCACGTGCCGTGTGGCACCCCTGCATAATGTGACCACAGCTACGGCATCTCTCAGATTGTTGCTGATAAACTCCCCGGCGCCTGGCAGATTGTGAAGTCGGCCGATTCTAACTTCCCCGCCGGCGTCCGGTGCAAATGTGACTGAGGCATTAGAGGCGAGCATGCTCCTAACTGTCTTGCTTTTATGTTTCAAAATAATTTGTAAATCACAAATTTTAGACAAATTTCAGACAAAAGCGGTGTAAAAAAAAAAGGCGTTTCCATGAGATGAGCATTCTGGGACACCTAGTCCCACCGAGATAAAGATTGAATGTCAAGGCAGATCTCTTGGTTGGGCTTCGAAAACCTTGGGACCTTATGTTCTGGTAATTAATGTCCAAATAAACATAAAGTACCAGTAATCAGTATCCCTGGAACCACCATTCCTGCTAAGTCTGTTTCAATCACACAGGGATTTGTTGATCTTTGCTTTGCTAATGCTTTGATCAATTTCTTTATTGATGAACTTTTCAACCATTTCAGCAGAATTAGTAGGGGAGCCAATCTCAGAAAGATGCTTATTTTGGGAGTTACTGGTCCCCACAAAATGGATGGTCTAATTTTAGTCTATTAAGGAAGAAAACACATTGGGGATCAGTTTTTCATGAAAAAATATAAGATATAAGTTGTTCGTTTAGATTTTGAGATATCACTGTTGCCATGGTAACCAAATCATTTTTATAGCATATTAAAAATAAATATACTTTTCCCCATAACTTTTATATTTTTTATATTAAAGATGAAAGGCAGAGGCGACTATGTCCCGAACAAGCTGTCGCCGCTGTTCCCGCGTATGTGGTAGAGCAGATAAGGAGAATTGGTGATATAAATACATTGATTGTGACAATGTTTGTCTTGTAGTTTCATAATGTGATCATTGTTGTGTTAAAATGGAGACCATGGCAGAGCTACAATGATGATATGGATTAATTATATTAAGGCAGGGCAAATAACAATAAGTAGACAGACTAGTATACATCTTAAAACCTCTTCATCCATAAGTGCCTAGCAAATTCATGATGTCATGTTTGTCAGAAATATGATGTACTTAATTAAATACTGTGCACAGACACATTATTTATGAGACCAATATTTAAGGCAATATCCATTTAGAATGATTTACATATTGTAGGTTGAGAGCCCTGTTGAGTTCTGCTTGGCCCACTTTCCACCAATCAGTTTTGCCAGTGAGGCCCTCTACGAATTCCCTCTGAGGTTTCAGATCCTCTGTATTGTCTTGTATATAATCTGTATAAATATATAAATAACATTATAAAAAGATAAACTGCAATGTGTCTCCAAATGTTTCGAGCTTTACCTATTTTTTATTTACACTTCTATTGGCCCAAGCAATGTTCTGGAACATATTTCGTGCAAACATTATAAAAATGTCTTGCAGCTTTGATATGTGTGTGATGCTTAAGTTATTTGCAAAATTATCTCAGTCATATATTATGTTATTTCATTTTTCAGAATTAACTACAACTAGGTCTCATAAAAATGTAACTGAAATAATGTTGAATGTGAGGTAAACACATAGAACTCAAACCCAACTGCTACTTGTGGATAAGCGATTGCCTAAAATCTCCTGATTGCCTAAAATCTCCTGCGCTCTCTGATATTCATATTTATTAATGTCAAATGAACCATTTTATATAACCCTTATGTTGGGCTCCTTCCATACACACAAAAAACTTTTATGTTGTTTAATCACCTCATGAATTAAAATATGATTATTCACATAAATAAATAATGTCAGCTGTATAATTTTAGGAGCTCAAAACTGCTCCACTCCTATGATATCCAAACATACTATAAAAAAGAGAGTTTAATGTGGAAAGCGCGTGCATGTGTACATAAACATATACAGCACGCGTTTTATACAGTGAAGAATAAGGAAACTCACATGGCCTCTCTCCATGTCCAACAATTGAGTCCACCATTTGTAACAAATTCATCAACAAAGTTATCCACAGCACCTTTACATCCATTGGAGTTGACAAAGTTTTAAAAATATTTGTCTTTTGTGATATTGTTTACTTAGTAGGTATTTTTGCTATTTACGCAATGTTAGAGATTTATTAGAGATATCTGGACCTTATAAATCCAGTGAAATCTAGACCTTAATGATATCTAGACCTTATAAATCCAGTGATATCTAGACCTTATAAATCTAGTGATATCTAGACCTGATAAATCCAGTGATATCTAGACCTGATAAATCCAGTGATATCTAGACCTTATAAATCTAATGATATCTAGACCTTATAAATCCAGTGGGCTTATCATTTCTATGTTATTGATTGAATACGATTGGGATATTTCCTGCAGTATAGGTCTCAATTATTGAAAACAGAACTTAAGATAAGCCAATTGTCATATATAGTTGTTTCCGACCCAGATAGGAACACGAAGTTTGAAAGTCATGTTACCTGACTCAGGGGGATTGATCCATTCAAAAACTGGTGCAATTCCTAAATAAACCAATGTATTGTTGTAGAATATCCTTAGTGCAGATCTAATAATTGCAGATTAGATGCAGTGGAAATCTATTATTTGCAGATGAATGAGTTAAAAGGGCCAAATTTACAATAGATAAAAGGATATGATAAATATAACCACGAATGATTTACCTAATTCTTTTTGCAAATTTTCATACATTTCTTTGTTTTCTACAATATGAGGAGGATGATAATATCATTTCATGAATATTTGAATACAAGGTGGAGAATGTGCTTTTTTGGCATCTTTTTATCGTAGGCAAAAATGACGAAATGCACCCTTTGCAATAGAATGTCTTGTACTACCCATTTCATTTTCAATGTATTACATATCTAGTGATGATTAAGAAAGAAGAAACAAAGAAACATTTTAAAATAAGATAACAATGGAGGAATAACAAAAATATTTATATGTTTAAATATATCGAATGTTGGGAAATATTCAAATATATGACTATGAAATATAATAATTTCCTTTTTAATATGTTAATTGGCTTTTTACATTATAAAAAAGAAGATATGTACACATGTAAAATGATGTAGGATGACAGATAGAAAAGATGATAAGGAGATTTATGATTGATATGAAGATGTTGAACTTTGCATAAAGTTGCTTTGACAGATTATGTAGTATTAGTTGAAATATTAATGTGTGCACAGTGTAGTTTCGTTTCAGATGTGAAGCTTGTTTATCAAAAAAATGGAATAATCAATCTTAACCATATTAGATACAAATTCAGCCTCTGACGAGAAGTCTAAGGTGTTCAGTGATTTAAACCTAGTTTATTTCTAACTGCCCTCGCTGCAGCAGGTAAGTCATCCATTAATTCATACCCAGAACCTGCCATGCATATCGGGGACTGAGTTTACAATGTCAATGTCCTGATGAAGCTGTGTTACAAGGCGTACAACTAGAACACATCAAGAACACAATGAAACCGTTGATCAAGGTCAAGGTCAAACACCTGGGATAATCTTAAATTCATAGTGATTGTAAATTCTCTAATATTCTCTAATGTATCGTTCCTTATCAGGACAGGTAAAGTAAAGTTTAGTGTCTGAAGGATATATGAAGGGATGGGTTTTATTTTCTCAGGGATATGTGAAAGACAAGATTTAGTGTCTGAAGGATATGTGAAGGTGTAGGCTTTATTCTCTCAAGGATATGTGAAGGATAAGTTTATTTGTTCAAGGATGTCCAGTATTTTAGACAAGGTTGTTTGAGCTTCTAATTGTGTACACGGGATAGATCAAAGGCCAAATAATTGGTTGAAACTGAACATAAGTTTAGAATATTTTACAATAAAGAACCAGTCAGGTTTTAATGGGAACTTGTGATGTTGTAACTTTATTTCTGGAGTTCCTGAGTTGTTGTATAGCAGAGGTTATTGCCTGTTAAATATTTTTACCCCTCTTATACAGCAGATAATATATGAACTACGAGCATGACCCTTTAAAACTAACTCTATACACTTTAATGTCATAGATTCTTGATAGGTCATCACTAGTAATTCTGGGCTAGTGCTTGATCAAACGGTTTGAAACCTTAATGCTCCATGATGCTTAGACTAGCATACATAGAAAATAGGTTTAGAATAAAGTAATAATGTAGTTCAAATTAGGAATAGCCCTTTTCCTCTGATAAAGTCAATATTTTAATACAAATGTCTTTATTTCTCAACATAGGGTGTAATATCTTCACTACGATATCTTAAACTACCCCGAGACCATGTTGAGATGTGTGGCCCTGTTTGGTGGATTTCGATTTGTTATTTATGGTATTTATTGGGATCTTACAGGTTAGTATTATTGCCAAAAGCACTGGAGGCTGGCTCAATAGTTTGTCCTCACCAGGACAGTGTTCAGGATCGTCCAATCAGGGCCTGCCTGTATGTTCAGGACAGGCCTGTGTGTTCTGGACCAGCCAATCAGAGCATTGCCTGTGTTTTCAGGAACGGCCAATCAAGGCCTGACTGGATGGGATTCAAATGTCAAATCAAAGCAAAGCAACAAAAGCTCTACTTTCAGTTACATATCACGCAAAGACTACTTATCTAGTCTCACATAGGTTCACAGTGATTGTCATATATTTTCTCACATTCTGTATGTAAGAACTTCCATGGTTACCATTTTAGCCAAAACTCACGGTTTTCATATAATATTACTATCTGTTTACTATTCATCAAGATATAACAGTCTGTACATTTTGTGTATGTGAAATAATCATATTTGACAGCCCATCCTTCTCAAGAAGTTATATTTTATCCTCTCTGAATACAAAACGTCAGAAACATTGACTAATATCACTTTGTCACTTTTATACTTGCAAATGTTAATGGTCTTCCTGCAAGCGAGAATGAAAGACCGCGTTGTGGGGGAAGATCAGAAAATATGATCTCATATCTGAAAAATTAATTGAACTAAACTGGCTTCCGTATGTGCCAGAATAGAATTTAAATTCCATCTTACCACACGGAAGGCCCGAAATGTTAAACGCGTATTTGACAAAGTGGAAGAAACCTGAAATCTGATGACAATCCGGTGGTCCCGAATACACTTTTGGAGACGGTAGGTGTCATAGCATCCTCCAGGCTCTGGAATGCCCTTCCTAACGATATCAGGAATAGTGCTTCAGTTAATCTAGACTGAGGAAACACTTACTCAGGAGGAAATTATTGCCATTATTATCGTCACAATTATTTATATCTTAAATTCCGATGTATATTCAAATTCACATTAATAAGTATGATTATAGTTGCTCTTTTCCTGATGGCAAAATTCCAAGGTAATTTTTATAGACCTCATTGCAACTCTGTTTATTTTCAAGAACTATTTACATATTTCAAGATGTGTGTATATATATATATATATATATATATATATCTATGTCTATTCAATCGTACACAGATGTTTGACACCAGGTGGCAGGGCATTGGTGAATTCTTATGAGAATTATATAAAATATCAGAGCAGTGCTACCATGTGATGCAGTCATTTATAAAAGTGTTGTTGAATCAATTGTATGCAAGCATAAACATTGCCTCTTGTTCTTTTCCGAAAAACAAATATATAATAAGAATTAATAGGATTCAAATATTCATGGCATGGCATATTTTAACATATTGAACAAATAAAGTTATATCAAATATGAGATCAAATAAAATTATACCAAATATGAGATCAAATTATATATTACTTGGAATTGTTGCTAAAAGAACATTTTATCCTCTGCCCATTATTGCTTCCTGTGTTTAATATATAATTGTACATTGTATGAATATTCATAAGATTTCATATTGACATGTTATCCACTGCAGTCCCAGTTGAAAATATTACTCCAACTCCTCATCTTCCTCTTCCAAGATGGCGTCCACTTGCCTCTTGACAGAGGACGCGTCCCGTGGCGCCCTCTCCTGGCTGCCACTTGCACCATCCTTCACACCGTGATTACTCACAGGATCCGGAATCATCTCATTGGTGGCTTCTTTGAGAATATTAAGAGCCTTCTTGGGGACGGTCCCAGACAGATTACTTATTTTATCATACATATATCGCTTCTGCATCTGGACATATTCCACATATTCATTGTACTCATCCCGCAGTACATCATCGTAGGGCCTCATGGTGATCTTCCTGTTGCACACCTACAAGATTATAGATAAGATTATATACAATATTGTGTACAAGATTATATACAACATTATATACAAGATTATATACAAGCTTAAGACTGCATGAAATATTATATACAACATTATATTCAAGATTATATATAAGATTGTATACAAGATTATATACAAGATTAAACACAAAATTATATATAAGATTATATACAAGATTATATACAATATTAAACACAAGATTATATATAAGATTATATACAAGATTATATACAATATTATATACAATATTATATACAAGATTATATACAAGATTATGTACAATATTAAATACAAGATTATAAACAAGATTATATACAAGATTATATACAAGATTATACACAAGGTTATATATAAGATTATATACAAGATTATACATAAGATTATATACAAGATTATTCAAGACAAATGTTTTGGCCATGCTGAATGGTCAAGAAAGCTGGATGTATGTTACAAAGTTGTTTTTTACTCTAGTCAATGCCTCATGACTGGTTTTCATAAGCCATGGTTTGTCTTTTCATAAGCCATGGTTTGTCTATGTGATAATGCATGTCATAGATGATGCAAAAGAGAGATTTGATTTGATTTGATTTGATTTGATCTGATATGTTGGCCACTCCACTTTTGTCTCGTGGGCACTCAGAGCCTACACAGCTTGGCTACCCAGTTAGAGAGGAGATCCAATACGCACTATCTCCAATCTGTGAGTACCACTCGTGCTGACTGCCCGGTGCAGGCCCCTACGCTGATGAAAAACAACCCAATCTAATAACCATCTTCTGCACTGTCAACTTTCACCTAAACATTCACTCCTTCCCTTGGGGCCTACAATCCCCAGTGCACTAAAGGGCATCCAATATCCCTGCACAGATTAGCTACCGGTATGACACGTGACTTCTATTTACCTCGATGCCTCCTACAAGCAGAGCATCGAACGCGGCCTTGGGAGATACCCGGATGATCCAGCGATTGTCGAGAGACCGCGTGCCGTGGAAGACGTTCCTGTCCTCAAACTGAATCATCAGAATCTTAGAATCAGGCACTCCTCTGAACTTGCTGAAATATAGAATAATAGACAGTTCACACTGCTGAAGAAAATAGACAATTCCAACTGCTGAAGAAAATAGACAATTCTCACTTCTTAAAAAAATGGACACTTCTCACTGCCGAAATTCTCACTGGTGAAATGATTGACATTAGTATTACTCACCTGAGAACCATGTGTTTCACATATTCATGGTTGAGTATTACTCACCTGAGAACTATGTGTTTCACATATGTATGGTTGAGTATTACTCATCTGAGAACCATGTGTTTCACATATTTATGGTTGAGTATTACTCACCTGAGAACCATGTGTTTCACATATTTATGGTTGAGTATTACTCACCTGAGAACCATATGTTTCACATATTTATGATTGAGCACGAGAACCATATGTTTCACATAATTATGGTTGAGTATAGCTCACCTGAGAACCATGTGTTTCACATATTTATGGTTGAGTATTACTCACCTGAGAACCATGTGTTTCACATATTTATGGTTGAGTATAGCTCACCTGAGAACCATATCTTTCACATATTTATGGTTGAGTATTACTCACCTGAGAACCATGTGTTTCACATATTTATGGTTGAGTATTACTCACCTGAGAACCATGTGTTTCACATATTTATGGTTGAGTATTACTCACCTGAGAACCATATCTTTCACATATCTATGATTTAGTATTACTCACCTGAGAACCATGTGTTTCACATATTTATGGTTGAACATGAGAACCATATGTTTCACATATTTATGGTTGAGTATTACTCACCTGAGAACCATGTGTTTCACATATTTATGGTTGAGTATTACTCACCTGAGAACCATGTGTTTCACATATTTATGGTTGAGTATTACTCACCTGAGAACCATGTGTTTCACATATTTATGGTTGAGTATTACTCACCTGAGAAACATGTGTTTCACATATTTATGGTTGAGTATTACTCACCTGAGAACCATGTGTTTCACATATTTATGGTTGAGTATGGTGTGTGGGAACTGGAAGCATACAGTTAGGGGGTGCATTGTTGGTGGTTCTGTGAAGTTCACCACCGCTCTCGATATCCCAGACTTTGCTATTCCAAACTGCCTCAAACCATTCACTGTAGGCTGCAGGTCTCCCACCCTGAAAATGACATTTGTCTTAAACAATTTGAAGTTAATACATTTATTGGTAATATATCGATAAGGGAAAAGGTTAACATAAATCAGCGGTATGTAGATCTTCTATTTAGACAGTATTTAGAATTACTGAAAAAAGGAATCTGTTCTTCTTAGTTTAAAATCTTTTTTGTTGATTCATCTTTTATATATTTTTAAATCTATCCCAGGATTTTCATATTCACAGTTCATTTAAAATCAACCTTTTCAACACAATAACAACCTGAGATGTGTTTCGCTGTTTTTCTTATTGTTTGTTTGTTTGCTGGACTATGAGATTTGCGTGCCAGACAGACAGCTTCATGGTCTCATTCCAGTCCATCTATTATTCTGTTTGAGGCCCAGCTCATAGGTTTGCCTCAGGTGATCTACATGTATGAGGTTCCAATGCCATCCATTATTAAGTAAGAAACTAAGAGAATTACTGCTAATAGGGAAAAGATTAAAGAACTTAAATTTGAGAAATTCATTTGGCCTTGATATAATAGTGTACAGTGCCTTTAACAACATCTTGATCATTCGATTTTTTTAAAAGGTTCTATGTTTAGCTGGTGTCCCTGACAACACATGATTATAACCAAAAATATCATTGAACCCATGGGATGAATACCTAAAATCCGGACTGAACCCATGGGATGAATGTCTAAAATCTGGACTGAACCCATGGGATGAATATCTAAAATCCGGACTGAACCCATGGGATGAATTTCTCAAATCTGGACTGAACCCATGGGATGAATGCCTGAAATCTGGACTGAACCCATGGGATGAATACCTGAAATCTGGACTGAACCCATGGGATGAATGTCTAAAACCCGGACTGAACCCATGGGATAAATGCCTTATATCTGGATTGATATGAACCCTGACCCCAGTTTACATTAATAATTAAATATATAACTTTTTTTTCATCAAAGGAATTATTTTATTCAACCCAGCAGATTAGGAACAATGTCATGTGGTCGCTCTGTAAATTATGTCACGTGATTGTTCTCCAACATTCCGCCCGGTGATCGTTAAAATGATTGTAAAGCTAAATAATTCAAGAGGTTCTACGTTCAGTTTGTTAACAAGTTTGGACAATGACCTCTGCTGGTTGTTGCTTGCCAGATAGAAGACCAAAGTACCTTGAATAGTTAAATATTTAATTCCGCTTAAAAATCCACTCATAAGAAATACAATCTGTGTCTTATTTTCATTTAAATTAAAGTGCTCAATGCGATACTCTGTTTGAGCTATGTTGAAGGTATTTAAAGATCATCTTTGACTATTTTATAAAATTAATGGATTTTATTTATATTTTAATTTTTTTATTTTATTTTTTTTATTTTTTGGGGGATTCAGGAAACTGTCACCAGAATTTGAATAAACTCAAAATCACATGGAAATTATCACATATTACATTTATGGTCATTTTCGTTTTGTCTCATGAGCACATTATGAACAATAATGTGTATTGTTTGTTTGGGGTTTAACATCACTTTCAACATTATTTCAGCATTTCATGAGGAGACCTACCAGTACTTGTAGTAGATATAGTGCTGCCTCACAGAATTGTCATGTGACAGGCCCTTGACATAACAACCCACCCGGTCACAGATTTACAAGGACAACGGGTTAACCATATGGCACGGGCCTCAGCTCATGTGTGAAATTGTATCATGAATTAAATCTCAGCATGGCCGGGGATCAAACCCACAACTTTTGGATCACCACAAAGGAACTGATGCTAATAAGCTGGCGCCCTAACCAACTGTGCCACGGCCCATGGCATATAATTATGTGTAACTGGATAGAAATGTCTAAATGCCTTAGCAAATTTACTTTGGTAATATCATCAGAATTCCAATTATGAATAATTGCCATAGAAGGAATTCTTCATTACTCAGTGAGATGGCAAGAAAAAAAGCATTGTGTATATCAGGGCATTCCACACATTTTTTTAGTTCTGAAGAAAAATAACGTGTTATAGTTGCACTTCTAACTGAAAACATAGCATTTTTAAAACTATCAAAACAAAATAACTCATGTAGTGATAAAGTAGAATGTAAAATATTTTGCGTTAAAAATTCCCTCCTTTGCTCACTAAATATTGATGAGAAACAAGACCCGATATTTTGGGCCTTATCGGCGCTTACCATTTGCTTGCATTTCAAGCCTTCATCATAAAAAAATGTGCCATCTCAAAAGAACGTTTCAGAGCACATCTAACTCATAGTAAATATATATAAAAAAATACCAAAAACATTTCCCTCCTCACATATTTTTTTCACAATTTAGATAAAAAAAATATTTAGTATTATTTCATTATTTACAAATTATCACTAAAATAATATTTTAAAAAAAGAAGATAGGGAACAAGACTGTTTATTTGTTTTGCCTCACCCTTCTCCATGCATTTCCATCTTAATGTTTTCCAGTATATCCTTGAGCTTGGAGTCATCATCCTCCTCGTCCTCCGCCCCAGCCATACCAGGCAGCACCAGCTCCAGTTTAGACAGGGCTGCCTTCCATGCCTGCCAAGGGTTAAACAAACACAAGGGTTAGGGTTAACTCCTACCAGGCTGCACCAGCTCCAGTTTAGACAGGGCTGCCTTCCATGCCTGCCAAGGGTTAAACAAACACAAGGGTTAGGGTTAACTCTTACCAGGCAGCACCAGCTCCAGTTTAGACAGGGCTGCCTTCCACGCCTGCCAAGGGTTAAACAAACACAAGGGTTAGGGTTAACTCTTACCAGGCAGCACCAGCTCCAGTTTAGACAGGGCTGCCTTCCATGCCTGCCAAGGGTTAAACAAACACAAGGGTTAGGGTTAACTCTTACCAGGCAGCACCAGCTCCAGTTTAGACAGGGCTGCCTTCCATGCCTGCCAAGGGTTAAACAAACACAAGGGTTAGGGTTAACTCTTACCAGGCAGCACCAGTTCCAGTTTAGACAGGGCTGCCTTCCATGCCTGCCAAGGGTTAAACAAACACAAGGGTTAGGGTTAACTCTTACCAGGCAGCACCAGCTTCAGTTTAGACAGGGCTGCCTTCCACGCCTGCCAAGGGTTAAACAAACACAAGGATTAGGGTTAACTCTTACCAGGCAGCACCAGCTTCAGTTTAGACAGGGCTGCCTTCCATGCCTACCAAGGGTTAAACAAACACAAGGGTTAGGGTTAACTCTTACCAGGCAGCACCAGCTTCAGTTTAGACAGGGCTGCCTTCCACGCCTGCCAAGGGTTAAACAAACACAAGGATTAGGGTTAACTCTTACCAGGCAGCACCAGCTCCAGTTTAGACAGGGCTGCCTTCCTGCCTACCAAGGGTTAAACAAACACAAGGATTAGGGTTAACTCTTACCAGGCAGCACCAGTTCCAGTTTAGACAGGGCTGCCTTCCATGCCTGCCAAGGGTTAAACAAACACAAGGATTAGGGTTAACTCTTACCAGGCAGCACCAGTTCCAGTTTAGACAGGGCTGCCTTCCATGCCTGCCAAGGGTTAAACAAACACAAGGATTAGGGTTAACTCTTACCAGGCAGCACCAGCTTCAGTTTAGACAGGGCTGCCTTCCACGCCTGCCAAGGGTTAAACAAACACAAGGATTAGGGTTAACTCTTACCAGGCAGCACCAGCTCCAGTTTAGACAGGGCTGCCTTCCTGCCTACCAAGGGTTAAACAAACACAAGGGTTAGGGTTAACTCTTACCAGGCAGCACCAGTTCCAGTTTAGACAGGGCTGCCTTCCATGCCTGCCAAGAGTTAAACAAACACAAGGATTAGGGTTAACTCTTACCAGGCAGCACCAGCTCCAGTTTAGACAGGGCTGCCTTCCTGCCTACCAAGGGTTAAACAAACACAAGGATTAGGGTTAACTCTTACCAGGCAGCACCAGCTTCAGTTTAGACAGGGCTGCCTTCCATGCCTGCCAAGGGTTAAACAAACACAAGGGTTAGGGTTAACTCTTACCAGACAGCACCAGCTCCAGTTTAGACAGGGCTGCCTTCCATGCCTGCCAAGGGTTAAACAAACACAAGGGTTAGGGTTAACTCTTACCAGACAGCACCAGCTCCAGTTTAGACAGGGCTGCCTTCCATGCCTGCCAAGGGTTAAACAAACACAAGGGTTAGGGTTAACTCTTACCAGGCTGCACCAGCTCCAGTTTAGACAGGGCTGCCTTCCATGCCTGCCAAGGGTTAAACAAACACAAGGGTTAGGGTTAACTCTTACCAGGCAGCACCAGCTCAAGTTTAGACAGGGCTGCCTTCCATGCCTGCCAAGGGTTAAACAAACACAAGGGTTAGGGTTAACTCTTACCAGACAGCACCAGCTCCAGTTTAGACAGGGCTGCCTTCCATGCCTACCAAGGGTTAAACAAACACAAGGGTTAGGGTTAACTCTTACCAGGCTGCACCAGCTCCAGTTTAGACAGGGCTGCCTTCCATGCCTGCCAAGGGTTAAACAAACACAAGGATTAGGGTTAACTCTTACCAGGCAGCACCAGCTCCAGTTTAGACAGGGCTGCCTTCCATGCCTGCCAAGGGTTAAACAAACACAAGGGTTAGGGTTAACTCTTACCAGGCAGCACCAGTTCCAGTTTAGACAGGGCTGCCTTCCATGCCTGCCAAGGGTTAAACAAACACAAGGGTTAGGGTTAACTCTTACCAGGCAGCACCAGTTCCAGTTTAGACAGGGCTGCCTTCCTGCCTACCAAGGGTTAAACAAACACAAGGGTTAGGGTTAACTCTTACCAGGCAGCATCAGCTCCAGTTTAGACAGGGCTGCCTTCCACGCCTGCCAAGGGTTAAACAAACACAAGGGTTAGGGTTAACTCTTACCAGGCAGCACCAGCTCCAGTTTAGACAGGGCTGCCTTCCATGCCTGCCAAGGGTTAAACAAACACAAGGGTTAGGGTTAACTCTTACCAGGCAGCACCAGCTCCAGTTTAGACAGGGCTGCCTTCCATGCCTGCCAAGGGTTAAACAAACACAAGGGTTAGGGTTAACTCTTACCAGGCAGCACCAGCTCCAGTTTAGACAGGGCTGCCTTCCATGCCTGCCAAGGGTTAAACAAACACAAGGGTTAGGGTTAACTCTTACCAGGCTGCACCAGCTCCAGTTTAGACAGGGCTGCCTTCCACGCCTGCCAAGGGTTAAACAAACACAAGGGTTAGGGTTAACTCTTACCAGGCAGCACCAGTTCCAGTTTAGACAGGGCTGCCTTCCACGCCTGCCAAGGGTTAAACAAACACAAGGGTTAGGGTTAACTCCTACCATTCATTAGGATGATTTTCTTTTAAATTGGGCAAAATTCCAAAGAATTGTTATGTTTAGCTGTTACCATTCCCAATGAACTGTATTTCTTAAATTTGGGGGAAAATCCTGTTCAAATTTAGTTCCACATGATCATATAATTAAATATGTAACTGGGTGTGTGATAGTTGATATATAAATATTAAAGGACACTTTTTTTCGCCAACTTATTTTTAAATAAGTTTTGGCCAGATAAAAATATTTCCTTTAATCTTGAGCAATAATTCAAAAGTGAAATAATAGTGATATAAACAGACTTGTGAGGCGAATTTCATGATATGTATAGATATGTAGATGGGTATATTGACGAATCAAACAACATTTTAATGCCACCATATAATGTACAGTATAAAGGGGAATCTGCTATTCTGTTTATATTTATTTACACATCTGTCTATGCGTAATTATGACATGATTATGTATCTTATCTCTAACATTTGCATTGGTCTTTGTTAAAGATCAATGCTAACTCCTCCAAAGTATAGAATTTATCCTAGATTGTCAGAGAAATGACACAATATAGAGTTGAGCCTTTCAAGTAAAAGTTTTTCTGTGGATGCATACTATACATGCTATAAATAAACTATCCACGAAAATTTCCTCACGTGAGAGCATCTGGATCTCATCTCAAAACTGGGTCAATTTGAATTAAAATTGTGAACTGAATGATTATGTGTGGTGTTGACAATATGGGAGCTGCAACCCATTTCAAGTGCATTACAGGTGCATTTCAAGTGTATTTCAAGTGAATTTCATGTGTATTTCAAGTGCATTACAAGTGCATTACAGGTGTATTCCAAGTGTATTCCAAGTGTATTCCAAGTGTATTTCAAGTGTATTCCAAGTGTATTTCAAGTGCATTTGAAGTGCATCAACACCTATATCAGAATTATCCTCATGACTGAAATGTGCACATTGTTAATCCATTTATAAACTGAATCGCAGATTTCATGTTTCCTACAGTATTCATTGCACTGTAAATTTAAATTGTGTTTCTGTCATGTGATTTTGGTGAAAAGAGAAAAAAAGTATTCTCAGACAAAACCGTCCTACCTGTCTCACCTTGTTAACATTTGGACCCATCTCCGGGTCCGGTATTATCTCTCCACGCAGGATTTTGTCGGCTTTCTCAAACTCTTTTTGAGTTTCTTCTGTTGAACGAGACACCTCCTCTGGTGCTTTTTCCTCTTCGTCAGAGTCTCCGTCCACTTTGGATTGCTGGAGAGCGTACTTTGCAGTTTTCCGGAAAACGTTCTTCGATCCAAGTACTCCGCCCTCACGCATATTAAACTGAGAGTTTTTCTTACTCATTTGTCTTCTGCTTGGAGTTTCTGGTATCCTCCGACTTGGAGTTTCTGGAACCCGCCTACTAGGGGTTTCTGGTACCCGCCTACTGGGGGTTTCCGGTACCCGCCTACTGGGGGTTTCCGGTACCCGCCTACTGGGGGTTTCCGGTACCCGCCTACTGGGGGTTTCCGGTACCTTTCTGGCTGGTGTTTTTGAGGGAAGAGCCATGTTTTCTTCATCTGACTCATCAGCAGTGATGGACATCTTTGATGATTTCCTTGACAAAACTTTACTGCCATCTCTAGAATTCCTTTTTTTGAGTGACTTATTTTTAACATTGTCTTCTTTCTTGATCTTATTATCATTGGTACTGTCATTGATGTTTCCAGTTATTTGATCTATGTTCTCAGTATTGCCATTCACGTCTCTTTCAATGTTATCTACATTCTCCCTTTCCTCATTCTCATCATTTGTATTTTCTGGTCTGAAATCATCTACATTATTATTTCCAATCTGTGAAGTCTCTTCCATATCTTCATCCATAGGAATTGCCGCAGCCATTTTACCCCCTTTAGAAATAAATGTAATTTAAAGATATATTTTGCTCTCAATCTTAAATACCTCCATGCAGACAACGCAGATTGGCTGACTGTGGATCAATCATTCAGGAAGCAGACAAGCCAGGAATAATGAGAGAAAGGCAACTTCCTATCATAGCCACGTGGTTTCTATTTTACATCATTCATTTATTGCTTTCGTCAGGTAGAGTTCGTGTTTTGTGGCTTCTTGTTCTGCATTTAATCATCTCCGCTGGGTGGTGAATTGAAACTCTGTTACAGCGATAGATCAGATTTATCAATTCAAGAAAGGTTTCTTCTATTTCTTCTAAAAAGAAAATATTGTAAAAAGTGTTGTAAACCTGTTGAGTGACGAAGTAGATTTTGGTGCATTGTGGGCAAAGACGTGTATATAAAGGGCAAATGTAAAATGAATTATCTGAATCAAGAGTGTGAGATAATTGGAAGATGGAGAATGTGAGATAACTGGAAGATGAAGATTGTGAGGTAATTGGAAGATGAAGAGTGTGAGATAATTGGAAGATAAAGATTGTGAGACAATAGTGTAAAATAGTGGGGAGATGAAGATTGTGAGTTAAATGGAAGATGAAGATTGTGATATAATTGGAAGATGAAGATTGTGAGATAATAGGAAGATGAAGAGTGTGAGATAATTGGGAGATGAAGATTGTGAGATAATTGGGAGATGAAGAGTGTGAGAAAAGAGTGTAAAATACAGCACATTTTGATATAATTTGACCTATCACAAATATTTTTTCTTTATTAAAAACAACTGAGTATAGATATCATCATCATGATCAAGAGCCCGGACGCTGTAGTAACGTGGCGCCAGTGTTCCAGTTGAATACCTTCTTGGTTGGTCTCCAGGACGTGTTCGTTTCGTCTGATGATGTTCTCACATTGTTTTACATCCAACTCTTTCCTCTATTGCTGTGTGGAATGTGTATGTGAATGTGTATGTGTGTGTGTCGGGGGGGGGGGGGGGGGGGGTGGTAATCTATTTTTCTATATGTACTCCATAATCACGCCTTTAATTGAAAGCCGAATGCGATCTATTCAGTGAATATAACCTACTTTGATAATCAGACAATTAAACTCAAATTAGTATCTTATTTGAATGTCTCATTGTGCCAAAAAAATATTCACTCAAGATTTGATATTTTGATCTTTTAAATCCAAACTCTTTAATGATAAATAACACAATTCAAAATAGATAAATTAAATCTGCAGATGTATTGATTTTAATAGCATTTGTGATAATGTGATGGATACTATGTTTTGAGTGCCCCCCCCCCCCCCTACCTCCCCCAGGTTGCATGTTATTGTATTCGTGACAGTATCTACATCTGACAGGCCTCTGTAGAGAATAAGAGATTAACCGAGGATTTGGGATTAAGTCTTGTCTTTTCACCTGGATTATCCTACTTAATTACATTATCGACTTAAGAATCCTGTGATTAGCGTTACAGAGATACCACGTGACAAATTTTGAAGCCACATCTCATATAAAACGTGATCGTGTAACTTTCCGGTTACAAAGTTAATAGTGAGATTTGTTGTTTCAGAATCATGTGCACATCCGGTTACCGGAAACTGAATCCTGATATATATTCTGTTAATAGGGGGTTGGACGTGCTCCATATGGTTTGTTTGGGGCTTTATATCACTTTGAACATTATTTCAGTCATTTCGTGATGAGACCTACTTGTAGCAGATATAATGCTACCTCACTGAATTGTCATGTCGCAGGTCCTTGACATGACAACTCACCCGGTCACAGATTTACAGGGACAATAGGTTAACCCTTTAGTCTTTAGGGACTCAGCTCATATTGGAAATTGTATCATGATCAAACCCACAACCTTTGGATCACCACAGAGGAACTGGTGCTAATAAGTGCTGGCGCTCAAACCAACTGCACCACGGCCGTGGTTGCTCCATTTGGCAAGGCGTCCAGCGGTTGACGTCAGTCATGTTGCATGGTTTGGCTGTTTCTGGTTCAAGCCAGTGAATTCTTACTAGTTTTCAAAGCCGTAGTTTATGTGGTCAAATCTTTGTGATAATGCAAAAGAAATATCCCTAGCAATCTTTGAAAAGAGCGTGATATTGAGTCCCTGTGACAGGTTATTTTCTGACTTGATGTAGCCTAACAGAGCTGAAAAGCTCGCTGAAACAAATAGATAAAAATATCATCTTTTTAAAAGAAAAACTATGTGATAATGTAAAAGAAATATCCCTAGCAATCTTTGAAAAGAGCAGGACATTGAGTCCCTGTGACAGGTTACTTTCTGACCTGATATAGCCTAACAGAGCTGAAAAGCTCGCTGATACAACTAAATAAAAAAATCATCTTTTTAAAAGAAAAACAACTATTTCAGGGATAGGTTTTGCCAAGATACGTATAGCAAATAAATCAAGAGTCAAAGTTATTGACCGTAATTATGTTATTTGTCACATGGTATCACATATGTAAAAGTACAAATCAACATCTCAAAGTCGTGCCATGCAAGAGACTATTTGGTTTAATTAAAAACTTCCAATAGCTTCACAGAAGTTTGTACATTAGGTAAAATCCACTCATTATCCTTCCAAGCATTCCACACAAACACACTGAGAATGATGAGTAGCGGTTGCCTTAACCAAATCCCCTGACACCCTTAATGTACCTCTCAAGATGGATCAATGCATTCACTGCATGCACATGTGTCAGAGATTAAACAGATATAATGGGAAAGTTGGAAAACTCTTCATAAATCTGCTTTTAATTATGCATTTCATGCCGTGTTTACTTTTATTCAAGTGGTATCGGTAGAATCTGATAGTATTTTATTGCTTTGTTATTTCAACTTAGCTTCATGGAATAATCCTTATATTGTGTGATTATTTTAGATACATTCATTGTTATGCTTTTCAATGGAATAAATATCCAAAGGTTCAGCATGCAATTCTTGATTGCCTTTTCATATAAAATTTTATTTTTCAACATCTTCGCATTTTGAGGCAATCCATGCTAATATATATATATACTATTTTAAATTGTGTATTTCCAAATTAATGATAAATTATTAATGAAAAAATGTACGGTATTTCAATAACCGATCTCTTATCCATTATATGATATCATATGAACATTTTAAGTCATTCTGGAACAGAATAAAACATCAGCTTTGTTTACATCAAGATCTGGCTGAGCTATTGTAATCTTAACATTAAATACCATATAACATATAACATCTATGATATAAGAGATACTCAAATACAGGTCTATAAAGTCAGTTGATCTCAGCCCAAACAGCACATCTAAAAGTATGTATCTTTGATTTAAATTCTAGACAAAAAAGACTGACAAAGTCTTGTGCTCATCATTTTTTTTTATCAAAATAAGCTCTGAATAAAAGAATTCAAAGATTACGGTCCAGTTAAGAGTAAAATAGGCCATTTAGAGTAGGATATGATAATCCGAAATAAATGAAATATTGTGGTCAGATGCGGTAATCAGGGTAGGATGCGGTAATCAGGGTAGGATGATGTAATCAGGGTAGGATGAGGTAATCAGGGTAGGATGATGTAATCAGGGTAGGATGGGGTAATCAGGGTAGGATGGGGTAATCAGGATAAGATAAGGTAATCGGGGTAGGATATGCCATTCAGAGTAGGATATGCCATCCAGAGTAGGATATGCCATTCAGAGTAGGATATGCCATTCAGAGTAGGATATGCCATTCAGAGTAAGATATGCCATTCAGAGTAGGATATGCCATTCAGAGTAGCATATGCCATTCAGGGTAGGATATGCCATTCAGGGTAGGATATGCCATTCAGAGTAAGATATGCCATTCAGAGTAGGATATGCCATTCAGAGTAAGATATGCCATTCAGAGTAGGATATGCCATTCAGAGTAGGATATGCCATTCAGAGTAGGATATGCCATTCAGAGTAGGATATGCCATTCAGAGTAGGATATGCCATTCAGAGTAGCATATGCCATTCAGAGTAGGATATGCAATTCAGAGTAGGATATGCCATACAGTGTAGGATATGCCATTCAGAGTAGGATATGCCATTCAGAGTAGGATATGCCATTCAGAGTAGGATATGCCATTCAGAGTAGGATATGCCATTCAGAGTAGCATATGCCATTCAGAGTAGGATATGCCATTCAGAGTAGGATATGCCATTCAGAGTAAGATATGCCATTCAGAGTAAGATATGCCATTCAGAGTAGGATATGCCATTCAGGGTAGGATATGCCATTCAGAGTAGGATATGCCATTCAGAGTAGGATATGCCATTCAGAGTAAGATATGCCATTCAGAGTAGGATATGCCATTCAGAGTAGGATATGCCATTCAGAGTAGGATATGCCATTCAGAGTAGGATATGCCATTCAGGGTAGGATATGCCATTCAGGGTAGGATATGCAATTCAGAGTAGGATATGCCATTCAGGGTAGGATATGCCATTCAGAGTAGGATATGCCATTCAGGGTAGGATATGCCATTCAGAGTAGGATTAACCATTCAGAGAAGAGGGAAAGCAAAAAACGTCATGTAATAATGAACTGCATCATTTTATGCTAATCTTGAAGGAAAACATATTGTAAATATAATGGGAATATAATGACTTGATGAAATATGTAGATTTTAAACCTTCTCTTTCTTATCCTTCAGCATGTGTTCACGTTCAACATGGAACATTTCTGTTTGTAGGAATTACACCTGGCCCTGTTCTGAGCAAATACCAAGGATGTTAATTTGAGCCCAAGTGCGATTGCATGAATAAATTAATAGAACTCTAATAGATAATTGATCAAATACAGGACTTGTTGGGTTCTGTTCAAATTAATTCTGTTTTTGTTCGAAGATACAGAGCAGAGGAGACAAAAATCGATAAGAGATGTTTCTACATCATGTAACAAGAAATTTCAAGTGTCCAAATTTTAACATACTTCAGATGAGAGCAACAACTCTGACAGTTTGAAAATACTTCAGATGAGAGCAACAACTCTGACAGTTTGAATATACTTCAGATGAGAGCAACAACTCTGACAGTTTGAATATACTTCAGATGAGAGCAACAACTCTGACAGTTTGAATATACTTCAGATGAGAGCAACAACTCTGACAGTTTGAATATACTTCAGATGAGAGCAACAACTCTGACAGTTTGAATATACTTCAGATGAGAGCAACAACTCTGACAGTTTGAATATACTTCAGATGAGAGCAACAACTCTGACAGTTTGAATATACTTCAGATGAGAGCAACAACTCTGACAGTTTGAATATACTTCAGATGAGAGCAACAACTCTGACAGTTTGAATATACTTCAGATGAGAGCAACAACTCTGACAGTTTGAATATACTTCAGATGAGAGCAACAATTCTGACAGTTTGAAAATACTTCAGATGAGAGCAACAACTCTGACAGTTTGAAAATACTTCAGATGAGAGCAACAACTCTGACAGTTTGAATATACTTCAGATGAGAGCAACAACTCTGACAATTTGAATATACTTCAGATGAGAGCAACAACTCTGACAGTTTGAATATACTTCAGATGAGAGCAACAACTCTGACAGTTTGAATATACTTCAGATGAGAGCAACAACTCTGACAGTTTGAATATACTTCAGATGAGAGCAACATTTCTGAGAATGTATCATTAAACCGTCCGATGAATAACATCCAAAAAAGTGTATCAAAAACTCTCAAAATATGTGAATAAGATATCTGATAGTGTTTAAAAAAAGTGTGAACATTTCAATAGATTGTAACATAAAACCCCAAAATGTTTGACAATCATCTCATTTCTCATATGTGCCCTAAGACAACATTACGTTTAATACATTACGACAACTTAAGAGATTTTGATGTAATATTCGACCAACTTTCAGGCATTATGGTTATGGTGAATGGTTACAGCTATCACAGATGATTTTGACGATAACACAACAGGTGCGAATGCATTCGCCGCTCGTCCTATTCAACATTTTGTTACTCCCCACAACTATCTCCAGTGTTTCAGCTCTAAATTCAGGTCTATCAAGACATATAACAAAATATTCTTCACCACATGGGATAGATAGATTAGGAAATTATAAATCCAATAATTCAAGGTTGGATATATGCCACATTATATGTATAGTAATAGGTTTTTTTACATTAAATGTTCTTTAATCATATCCATATACTCCATGTACTCCATATGTACTCTTCTCAGATGTACGCATGTAAACATATATACATATATGTACACTTACATGATCACTGTTCTATCTTTTTATTGGAGATTCCTTTCAGGCTTGTCATTTGCTGGCAATTGCCAAAGTGCTAATTAGATATAAAATCTCTCTTTTTTGAGTCATTCAAGCCTCAATGTTTTCATATAAATCGTTAGGTTAAGGGCTGTGGCGCAGTTGGTTAGAGTGCAAGCTTATTAGTATCAGTTCTTCAGTGATTATCCAAGGCCACGGCCCCGTGGCGCAGTTGGTTAGAGTGCCAGAGCGCCAGTTCCTCTGTGGTGATCCAAAGGTCGTGGGTTCGATCCCCGGTCATGCCAAGATTGAACTCATGATTCAATTTCACACATGAGCTGAGGCCCGTGCCTAAAGGGTTAGCTCTGGTTCAATCAGGCTCACAGGGAATCTGAAAAGCTAAGATAGTGTTGAAATTGTGTGATATGATTAACGCAATGACAATTCTCCCTTTACTCATATAGAACTAAAGGGTGAAAGGCTAAATCACGACCATGGATGAGATCATTTTTATTCCATGTATAAAGTTATCAATTTTACTTTTATGAACTTGAGGTGTGGATATTTCTGATCTGCGCCATCCAATCCTTAAATTCAGTGTTTCAAAATTAAACCTAGCCTTACCTGAGTTAATATTTCTGCCCAAATCTGAGATCACTTGTACAAAAATCCAAAAAGCCTGTGATCCAATTAAGTGAATGATGGAAATCAATAGTGTCCTATACAATACTTTAATCCTGTGCTCAGTGGGGTGTGACAATGCCTTGCAAATATTATAACCAATTAAACAACAGGGGGCGCAAAATTTGTAACTTTCCTAGGGAATGATATTATTTAGAGGGTGTTCCATCACTGAATCACTGGTCTTTTCTTATTTCTCTTGGAACACAATTTTCAACTTCATCAAAGAAATATTTTTAAAAGGCATGAGGTAAAATTTTCACTTTTAAAAAATGCTTTGTTATCTTATCCTTGAATGAAGCATATCCTTTAAATTTTAGGATGTACATAAGTATTTTTAATTTGATTTTAAACATCAGGCTGATATAAATATGGAGCAAGAGCTTTCATGCCCTTAGTTTATATATATATATATAATAATGCTATATATAGACACATGGCTGAGATCAAACCTATTTTTATCATTTGGTTTGCAGACAGCTCGTGATCAGGCTTTTGGTTAAAAGATAACAATGGGCCATAGCAATCTGTTCTTGAGAAAAACCACCAAGTACTGCTCAATTCCTCCAGTATTAGGGGCGATCCATTTGATTTTTGTGGGGTGGGGTGGGACAGCAGTACTGGATGAATAATTTTTTTTTCTTTGGTAGGGTGGATGAATAATTTTTTTTTCTGGTGTGGGGTGGGTGAATAAATTTTTTTTCTGGTGTGGGGTGGGTGAATAAATTTTTTTTCTTGTTGCTTCCCCAGACTCTGATCCTTCATTTCAAGCAATCCATATAGAAGATAGAAAAACTGGAAGGAGGTGGATGAATAATTTTTTTTTCTTTGGTAGGGTGGATGAATAATTTTTTTTTCTTTGGTAGGGTGAATGAATAATTTTTTTTTCTGGGATGGGGTGGGTGAATAAATTTTTTTTCCAAAATCTCCCACCCCACCCCACAAAAATCAAATGGATCGCCCCTTAGGGCAAAAATATATTACATACTGTGCAATATCGAAGTAATCCATCAAACAGTTCTCCTTTTATCAACCAGAAATTATAATGATACAAAATATCTCCTGTGACCTTGAGAAATAGGTGAAGGTCATCCTTAGCAAGGGATTTGGAGGATACATACTAGTACTTATGTCCAATATCAAAGCCAAAATACCAAATAGTTCTCAACAAATCATCCGGAAACAAAACTGCTCATGTGACCTCGAGAACTAGGTCAAGGTCAATCATATGCAATCCTATGCAAGGTATATAGGACTTACATAACCCTATGCAAGATCAAAGTAATCCATTAAACAGTTCTCTTTTTATCATCAGGAAACCATGATTATACAAAACATCTCCTGTGACCTTGAGAAATCGGTCAAGGTCATTCATCAGCAATCCCATACAAGGGAGTTGGGGGACACATAATCATGTGTGATATCAAAGCCAAATACCAAATAGTTCTCAACATATCATCCAGAAACCAGCAAGTACTGCAGAGACACAAAATTGCTCCTGTGACCTTGAGATCTGGGTCAAGGTCAACCATATGCAATCCCATACAAATTATATAGGACTTACATAATCCTTTGTAATATCAAAATAATCTTTTAAACGGTTCTCCTTTTATCGTCCGGAAACCATGATTGTACAAAACATCTCCTGGGACCTTGAGAAATCGGTCAAGGTCATTCATCAGCAATCCCATACAAGGGAGTTTGGTGACACATAATCATGTGTGATATCAAAGCCAAATACCAAATAGTTCTCAACATATCCGGAAACCAGCAAGTACTGCACAGACACAAAATTGCTCCTATGACCTTGACAACTGGGTCAAGGTCAACCATATGTAATCCCATGCAAGATATTAAGGACATACATAATCTTGTGCAATATCAAAGTAATCCGTCAAATGGTTCTCCTGTTATCATCCGGAAAGTTCGGACACGCGGAATCGCGGACGGAGCCCGATACAAGGTCTCCCCTCCACTACGGGGTGGGTCGACAATAAAGCATTGGATCATTTTCTAATAAATCGTACATTCATTTACAAGTATAAAAATTAGGATGTTTGTACCCCATCTCTGTCAAGCAGAATTCACCAAGTGTTGATTGTTCACCCACCAATAGGGAACGTGAGCTGGTTTTGGACTGTCGTGAGGTAAATTTTATCCTACTGTTGACAAGTCATTGCATTGATAATCCGACTCAGAACGAGAAGAACCGTATGTTCAAACAATGATAATATCAGAAGATTTTGTTTTACGAAAAGAACATGTTAGATCAAAGAACACAAACAAGAATTGTTTTTGTTTTGTTTTATTTATTTAGTTGTTTCTGGCATACACACATCTCATATGCTAGTGTACTATACATATACTTACAGCTGACGACAACAGAGCTGCGGACAACAACAGAGCTGCGGACAACAACAGAGCTGCGGACAACAACAGAGCTGGGTTACAGTTTATCAATTGATTTGCGATGTTTATCACACCATCTGACTTTGTTGGCACATGCAGGTATCAGAGAATGACCTGATGTGAATATTGTCGAGAGTACAGATGTACTTTAAGGGCTTTGAAAATGGAACCGCAGCTCTGTTGTCGTCCGCAGGTCAGTTGTCGTCAGCTATAATAGAACTCAACACTATCTGGAAATCTGACTTAATCTTCCGGATTATAACCCCACCTTTAGTCACAATAATAGATCAACTATGCCTTCTGAAGTCACATCTAGTTCATAGAGGGCAGCACCTCACTGCTAAAAAATTAATCAAAGTATGCAATTCTTGACAACACTTTGGTTTATGTTCTAAAGTATTTATACATTTCAATTAAAATAAATATTTTTAAAAGAGTTCCATTTGTTATTTGGTTTAAACCATTTTATGCAATAGGTAAATCAATTTAGTAGCTAATCAAATGAGAAAATGCCTTAAATTCCTTTGAAAATTTGGACATATCACATTAATTTATGTATAAATCAATATTAAATAGCTACCCTCCTAGAATCTGTTTATGACAACAACAAAATCCCAGATATTTTTTATAACCCATATATGCATTTATCAAAACAAAATTTTGATTATATTGTTTCATGTTATGCATTTTGTCAACATGCCAAAACACCAAAAACTACATTTTAACATATTTCCAACTCAACCATAAACATGACCAGGCAAACATCCTGATTAAAATTGAAAGAAGAGATTTCAACATAATAGCACCATATATCTAACATAATCTTATCTTGGACAGTATAAATGCCTTTGTGTCAAAGTTCAAACAAATGCTTGTTTAAATTTCTGCTACTGTGTGGCAGCACATGCAATTGCTTAATCTCTGAAACAATGGCATTTTTGCCCCACATAAAGTACACATATTACATTAACAACATTTGTGCTGAAAAAGTGAGTCAAATTTTAGAAAAATATGTATCTGTTTAATAAACAGTATTCAATATAGCTAAAGTCAAATTCATCTCTCAAAAAAATGATTTAAGCTCAGAATTTTCTCTTAAATGAATTGTATTCTGGAAATCTTACAGAATATCCATAGAATTGGATATTTTGTACTCCATCTCAAATGCATAAGTAATTTTTTATATAAAATTGGTTGTTCAGGTTTCAACCCATGACTGCATTAACATCACCTAAGCAAGATATGGAGACAGAAAAATAGAGAAAATATTTGGTGTCGATTAATCTCTCTGAGAATGCATAAATACGACATCATGCACTTCAAGTTTTGTTGTTGAGATAATGGACTGTTTTTTTATTGTATTTTTTGGTTAAATCACAATAAATATCTAAATTCACTGACAAACGAATCACAGAGAATGAGACATTGCTTATTAAGATTAATAAACATAATATATTCATGTATGTGTACGCATTCATCATTATTCGTGGAATAACTATGCTTTAATTCACATTTTTTTGGAAGCTTAACAACTTTTTATGGCATCTCTAATCCACAAACAGAGAATTCTAAAGTACATAATAAGGTATCCTGTCTGTACTAGCTCTGAGGGAATATACAAGACAACATGATTTAAATATCTTATACCATGTTTCTACATAGTTTAAATATAAACCATGTTTTTACATGGTTTGAATATCTTACACCATGTTTTAACATAGTTTAAATATAATATACCATGTTTCTATGTGGTTTAAATACCTTAAAGATGTTTTTTCATGGTTTATATATCTTACACTATGTTTCTACATGGTTTGATATCTAATATCATGTCTCTTACACAGTTTAAATATCTTATACCATGTTTCTTCATTGTTTATACACCTTATACCACGTCTCTGTATTAATAGCATATTCCTCGTGGTTCCTCATGGTTCCTCATGGTTCCCCTTAGAGACTGGGTTTTGTTATGTCCCTTAACCTAACATTTATTGTGGAAATAGTAGAATATAAATAAATGGATGATACAAATCATAGAACAAAGATGTGACAATCATAATTTGATAAATATTATTTTTTTCCGATAATTCCGGAGTTTGAGGGTGAGATGGATTGATGGATTCACTCAACTCAGTCATACTTCTTATTAACCCCTTCAGTGCCACACTGCCTCAAATAAGTGGGTGATAAAAGGTGCAAATAGGAATATCTTGGTGTATTTTTGACACTGAAAGAGTTACTGGCAAGGATGTGTATGTGTTTCTTGCTATGCACAACATTGTTTTCTGTACAATATAAATAAATAACCAATCAAATTCTCTATACAATTTCAATTATTTTTGTAAGTCTTGTTTATATATATATACAATACAAATAAATATACATTTATATATATTTATATTTATTTGACCCAACATGGCAGTCTGATAAATTGTATCATGGTTTCTGACTTTTACAGCTACTGTTGGTGTCAGTTCCCGAAGCTGCCACCAGAGTACACCGCAAGCAACTTAAATGTTGCATTGCTAATGGCAACAAAAAATAATTTCTCATAAACATAGCAGACCATGTTACCCCTTGGATGTTAATTTCTTTTATAAGCTATTTTCATACTTTGGCTGAACACAATTGTCATAATTCATAAAATGTACACAAAACCAGGTCACTGTCTCTTGTTTCCATGGCAAACGCTATAACAGTTGTCATGGAAATAACCTTTGTTACTAAGGTAATCTCAGTCTCTACAATGACCTCTGGCCTGTGCACAACCTTGACCCAGTCAAAGTTACTTAATGACCTTGAACCTGCCAAGATCAAAGTTCAAGGTCACCATTACACAGATGCCTCTGGACTGACGTCAAGGACGATAACTTTTAATCTGTTGATTTCCTTATGAGCTGAACTAAGGTCGGACGCCAGTCGGAACTCACGATCTTTGATTTTTTTCATATCTTTCTGCGTATTCTGAAACAAAGAAAATTGATATATAGTTTCTGTTTTCTATACTAAATTTAGAGACGTGAAGTTCTTTGGATTGATTTGAATTTGCTTTCCATTATTTCGTAATTTATAGTCACAGTGAGTATATATTGATATCATGAAATATCGGAGGCTACCAAAAGGCGGTAAAGCCTATCAAGGCTGGCTGCCTGACATTAATCAAAATACAATGAAATGTTGTCACAAATGCATGAAATTACAGAATGAAGTATATCTTTTTGAAGAATCTTGTTTACCATATTTAGGTTAGGATCCATTATTTACATAAAATAATATGTAAAATCTAATTGCTTTTATTGCTAACGTGATATACAAAATATTGTATGAGTACTAGTAGTTTTATCTTAGCAAAATGACATCAGTATCATTTCAGATTAGTAATTTTGTATACCTAATATACCCGCATTGTTTTGGTACTTACCACGTTTTGTCGTAAAAGGTCAAGTTTTTCACATTTAAGCTTGTTAATTTCCTGTTTGAGAAATTCGACCTGTTTCAATAATGAATCTGCAAAAAAATAAAGGATAAGGATTGACCATCTCATGAGCTCCATTTATGTGTCAAGGTAAATATTTGCCCATGTAAACAATTTATTCTTAAAATCTACTTTTCCATCAGATGTTTTAATATATATTAATCAAACCTTTTCTTCTATTTTTATACCTTGTTCATCTCAACTTTTCCTAACCATCAGTTTCTGGAGTCCACCATGGTACCCCTTAATATCTCTTATTTCGAATTTTACTATCATCCACTTCTGGAATTCCCCCGTGGTACCCCTTAATATCTCTTATTTTGAATTTTACTTACCATCCACTTCTGGAATTCCCCCGTGGTACCCCTGGTCCTCACTAAAACTATTGGACAGTGATATTCTTTTGTTATTGTTTGGCGTCTCAGCAGACGACATACTTTCCTGAAAACAGAAAGAAATAACATGTCATATTTATTACTCCCTAATTTGCATAATCATGAATAATTAACTTATTTCACAAATAACAAATTTTGTATCTTTGTTCAATCAAAAGTCAACAATCCTCTTTTTACCACAACATGAAATATCTTATGGTAACATATTTTTTTTTTTTTTTTTTTTGATGAGATTGTTTAGGATTTATCTTCGTATTTCCTCACCATGCCGGTATCAGAGTCCTCATGAGGTCCAGCTTCTATAGCACTCTCCCCAAGACTGTTAAAACTACTTCCAGAGCTTGTCCGACAAAGGTCCAACCTGCTGTGAAAATATTAACATTTTGATGATGAATTCAAAGTTTTATCATCTTTTTTTTTAGAAAAACCCCTCAAAAAAAAAATCCATTTTACTTGCGTGCAAATAATTATTTACCAATTACCTTTTTTTTAACCTAAATTTATTGAATTTATATCTTAAAATATGGAAAAAAAATGTAAGTGTTCGACATGTGCATAATTTTACAATAACTGTTCAATTCCTTCATTATTTCTCTCAGTTTCAATAATTATTTACCAATAACCCTTTTTTGACATAAAATGTCTATTGAATTTACATCTTAAAATATGATAAAATAGATTAAAGTATTCGACATGTTCTTAATTTTACACCAATAACTGTTCAATTCCTTCATTATTTCTCTCAGTCTCCAAAATACATAAAACTACCACCAGAGGACACCAGTCTCCAAACTTGATAAAAACATAGGCCAATAACCTTAGAGCTGTGCTAGTAATTTATTTTTGTATTGTTTGTAAACATTTTCCGGAAATTGTGTTGTAAATGATCATTTAAATCCTTTCTCATAGCAGACTTGTGCAGATGATAATATTGACCAATCAAAATGCATGTTACATATGGAACTTGGCCCCAACTTACTATTCAGTCATCATACCTTTCAGTTTCCAAAATATTTTTTTTTAAATCCCCCACCAGAAGACAGCAGTGTACAAATAAGGAGGTAGACTTACGAGGGTTTTTCAAAAGTTGATTCTGGACTAGACTGTGGGCTGGCTGGCGGACTGCACGTTTTGTACGACGAGGAATATGTGAAACTTCCTGTGCTCTGAGTCTCACACAGGTGACTGCAAGAGAAGTAGGTCAAGGTCAAAATCAATTTATTTATTTTTTGTAAACATTTTTTAGTCAACATTTCTAGTTGTTAGTATTCAATAAAAAAAATACAAAGCGGCAACCAGCCATGATATATAATGTATTCATGTGTTCCAAATAATCTTACCTTTTATCTGGCATGTCTCCCGTACTCTGTCTCTCAAATCCCCCATAGGTGGCGTTGCGCTTCATTCTCGATCCTTTAGCTGCCTTTGGCTGAAATTGAGATGTCCAATATATAGTCCACTCCCCATAAATAAATTAAACAAATTTGCTGTTTATACTTTTTTTTTTTATGTTTTACATATTTTTTTTTAACCAATTTTTTTTTAATGAACTCAAGATATAGTTTACATCATATGCAAAGGTGACACCTTGTGTCAAAATATGATAAACATGCCATATATGATGTAACCATACTTATATATCTATATATACTTCATTTCTCATTACTTATACACAATATTCAAGCAGATTTTGAGCATAAGACAGGCCATGCTAGGGACGGGGGAGGGGGGGCGGGTCGCAGTCAACATATTCTTTGCACATTATAGCAGCTTCTCTTTATATTATCACCATGCGCCACCTGATTACGTCTTGTACACACAGATCTTCTCACATATTTGTCTCATTATTTCACATCATTTTGCACAATTCTCATCATATAACTTGTAAACTAACAATTTTTCTTCTTTTTTTTCCTTCTTTTTACTTTTTTTTTTTTTTTGCACAATTTGTCGCAAATAAAATTTTGTTTTAGTCACACATACACATCGATATATATATATCGATGTGTATGTGTGACTAAAACAAAATTTTATATATATATATATATATATATATATATATATATATATATATATATATATATATATATATATATATATATATATATATATCGATGTGTATGTGTGACTAAAACAAAATTTTATTTGCGACAAATTGTGCAAAAAAAAAAAAAAAGTAAAAAGAAGGAAAAAAAAGAAGAAAAATTGTTAGTTTACAAGTTATATGATGAGAATTGTTATATATATATATATATATATATATATATATATATATATATGATGAAAAGCTAAATTTTACTATTTTAGAATCACTCTATCAAAATATTATAAAATCTATATGACATATCTAAATGGAGTTAAATGATATCAAATCTAACTGATTTTTTTTCTGATGCATTTAAATATATTATATGGGGATACACAAGACAAAACTATCACCCATATACTTATATAATATCTATACATGTACAAGATTATTGCTAAGCCAGGCCCTAGCAAACTATGGGTTATGATAAATCAGCGAATGGTAGCAATCTCCACAGGTATACTCTGTGACAGTCTATATATGATGTACTCTACAGGTTGACAGAAAACAAGAACTTTACGCAGCCACCAAAATGACAGATCGAGGCATTCCACATAACCCTGGCATGGAGTTGTGTTTTACATACCACCGGCGGCGTTCCTGTGACCTCTTTCTCTCCAACAGTGGGGAGCGTTGAAGAGGTAGGCAAACCGTTAACGCGTTTAGGATTTGGGGAATTAACGGCTGGCGTTGGCGGTTCCAAATATGGCGGATATCGTACCTTTCCACTGATGGCTCGTTTGAATGTGTCGAACAGCCCGGATCCCTCATGTTTGCCCTCCAGCAGGGAGAGTTGACCAAATATGGCAACGTTGTTTTGATGTAAGTCCTGGTATAAACTTTCCAGTAAAGCTGACCTTGTTCGCTCCTGAAGTAGGTCAAGGTCATATTAGTGTTTTTGTTTAGATTCAATGTATCTGCTCAAGGTCATATTGAGTCATGATTTAAATCTATATACAAGGTCAAAATCATTTTAAGGTCATATTAAGATTATGTTCAGATTCGATATATCTAGTCAAGGTTATATTAGGTCATGATTAGGATCAGTAAATAAGGTCAAGGTCATAATAAAATAAAAAAATAACAAAAAAATAAGATATTCTTTATAAAAATGTTGACAGTCCTAAAAATCAATAATCTTTTTGATTGATTTCTCTTTTACTTATTCTTTGAAGAAATGAACAAGTTATATATAAATTGCACAGCCTAATCATTGCGTTTACACAGTCTAATCATTGTGCAGATAGAAGTCCAGCTTACCTCAAGCTTGGCAAATCTGTTGGCTTTATAGCAGGCGTGCTCGGCATTTATTAACTTCGTCAATAAAAATTCTCTGAAATCTGCCCCCTGGAGAGAGAATAATGAAAAATATAATCAATCTCAAATTGTGACATTATGCTCTTTGCTTCAAAAAAATATGTCAAGCTCAAAAGAATTGGATAATTTTGTTTCCAGTTATTTTTTTACAACAATATTTTTTACAGTGATATTTTTACAGTTATAATTTTTACAGCAATATTTTTTACTGTAATATTTTTCACAGTAATATTTTTTCAGTACTATTTTTCAGTTATATTTTTTTCAGAAACAATTTGTAGTATTTTTTTTACAGTAATATCTTTGAGAATAATATTTTTTACAGCAATATGATCAAACAGACCTTTTTGAAGACGGCGGGTGAGGGCATGGTGGGTCCGAAGAACGGCACATCGTCCCTGGCTGCGACGCATACCTGGAATAAAACACACTGCCATTAATACCAGACCAAATATAGGTACCGGTATATATTAACTGTTATATATGTATCAACTGTTTTATGCATACAATTGTCATTATATATCTGGGATATGTGCAGATCTAAATGTTGCCTGACTCCTTGGGTATGAATCTTTGGGTATAACTCCTTGGGCACAACTCCTTGGGTATGAAACTTTGGGTACGAATCCTTGGGTATGACTCATTGGGTATTACTTTTTGGCCATGACTCCAAGAGTATGACATCTGTTCTCAGTCTCCATTTTTTCAACTTATTCCACTGTTGAATTAGGCCGCGTTTCTCACCTTGTATCTAGTGTTGGCTGTGTTGGGGTCTATGGGCTGCACTATTATGAAGGTATGCAGGAAGTGCGAGGCGATCATGTTCGGAATGAAGGGCGTGTTTGCTTCTTGGAATATGATGGCCACAATATCGTTACCGATGTGACGTTTACGCTGGAGCTAAAATATAAAAAATAATCATTCTCTATCTTTACTTACAACACTTGCTGGATGCTAATGTATGGAAATGAAATGAAAAAAAATAATCATCAAATAAATGTTTTGCTATCATTTACTTACAACATCCAGAGGATGCTAATTTTTAAACAATATACAAATGAGATGCAAATGTTATGCAAATGACATGCAAATTACCTGTTGAGGGTCTTGTTCTGTGTAGGGCAGTAGCGTTGAGACATGAAACATGATTTCACGGTCTCTGTACTTGGTATATAATGAATCGGCCCCAGTTTGTCCATACTGAGTATCTAAACCTCCGCGGAATCTAAAATAAAAATATTTAAAATAAAATATAAAATGCCCAATAAACAGTATACATCTGATGGCAAACTTGACCAGATCTACATGTTAGGGCTCTGATAGTCCTCTCATTGCTAATACAAAAGTAAAGTCAAAATAATTATCTTTTCCTTTTTAAGGAAAGACAATTTAACTCCATTAAACCACCACCCGTCTTTTCATGTTTATTTAAGAGCCAGGATGAGTTCATCATTAAATCCAGTCATGCATATTTCTCATGTTATTATCCACAACTCAATTCTCTCGCAATCTCCATTTTCAGAGACTAATTTTGATGTGTTAATCCCAAAAAAAAAAAATTATTAAAGATTATGATTTTCAACTGAATTCTCTTCCAATTTCCATTTTTATAGCATAATTTGGATGTGTTTAACCAAACAAGTAATTAAAGATTTCAGTTTATCTCCATGCTTCCGCAGGTTTTGTGCTCACCCTTTGAAGTCTTTGAGTTTGACTCGTTCTCCTAACATCTGCATAAACTCCTCCATCGCTGGACTGTGGTGCTGGTTGCCAAACATTTCCTCCTCTTTTGTCTAAATATATAATATAAATAAAATATAATATAATCAATGTAATGCAATATAATTTGATATAATATAATGCAATATAATAGAATGCAATATAATATAATGCAATATAATAAAATACAATATAATAATATGCATTTTCAATGAAATCTAGGAGTGAATTGTCCTTTACGTTCTATTTAGGGGTTATCATAGTTATGTAACACCCACCTGTCCGAACTTTTGGTAGACCATTCCGATCTTAAAGGTGTTTGTCAGGACATGCTCATCATAATTAACTATTAACTCGGAACCCTGTAAATATCATGGAAAAAATAGTTAATTACTTGAAACAATCACATGTCTGGACAGAGTTACCAAGCAGTTAGGATTAATCTATCAGATTCTTGGCAGAGCAATAATAGATTAATTCAAATGTTGACATGTTGGATGTGCTCTGATTGGTTCACCCTAATAAATGAGTCGACTCTTATCTCGTTCTTTTCTCCCCTCGTTAACGTCGGCCGTCACTTTCCATTAAGTCGCACACGATCACTCACTCCATTACTCAATTGCCAAATATCTTTCTTTTGTTCCAGAAATGGCTAGCACGTCGGAAAGAATGGGCCACAACTGACACTTACATGCGTTGTCGATTTCGGGCCATAGCGAGCTGGTTCCTAATGAAACATAACGCAGACGACGCAAACGACGTGGTCGACCTCCCAACAAGCGAGTCGCTCATTTCCTGTAGACTTTCTAATGTTCTGCACTGAATAAAAATTGCCTTATGAGGTCCAGCCTATCTCGTAAATTGCTACCATTCTCTGGGACGTTCAGTCAATACTCTGCTTCCCCAGCCCATGCCTTTTTGTTTTATGCCAAGATTTATCAACCCCATCCGACCTCTGTCGCCATAAAATCCATCTTAGCTTTTATATCTTGACGGCTATCCACACACACACACAAAAAAGGCTAAATAACGCTAATGTATACCTTCTATTCTTGTTATCATCTCGTCCCCTCCTCCCGTTATCAGTCACATATCGTTACTGCCTGACATATTTCTAACTTAACCATAATATAACCATATCAGTATCTTTTTTGGATCCACGTATCCCCACATTCCTTCCCTCTTCGTTCTCTGTCTTCTTCATAAAGCCTCTAACATTTCTGTCCCCTGCTCTGCAAGGTGTACTCTGCGTTACACAGGTAGTATTCAATTACCGGTACTACCGGCGCAGTCATTGAACTGTTTTTGATCTCATTCAAACATTTGAAATCCCTGAGTCAAAAATACTTGCCTTGCTCAAAAAAATATCATCAAATCTCAATTGACCAACATTAGGTCGTAAACTGTAACCAGGTGTCTGACACATATACTGACCAATCAGTACAACTGCCAGTACAAACCAAATCTGTTTATATTCTTTCATCAATGAGTTGACAGCCAGATTTTTCTGAATACTGATGACTTGCACTGGATTCTGTGTGCACATTTATAGCTTTGGTGGCAGGGACTGATATGAGAAGTCCTGCTATGGAGGGTAGATATCTAGGTTGTTTTATTATCAATATTGTGAATGCATCTTTAGACGCATCTTCTTTCCCACTGTTGACATTTTACTTTTGTATCATTATCTCGTCAAATATAAGTTTAAAAAAAACAAAAAAACAAAAAAATAAATAAAAACATCTGACATCATTTGAATAGTTATTTTCTATTCTGCAGTTTTATTTATATTGTCTCCATTTCATTTCCGGCAACATTACTCCAATAACTTTTTTTTATTTCTGTAAATTTTTGCAATAATAATCTCTTTTTTATCCATTTATAAGCAGAACATGTTCCCTATTCCTTAAGCAGAAAACACTAATAACCTTGCGTCCAATAACAGGCCTCCCAAAAATAACATTGGGGGAAATTTGTACATTCAATTTTTCTAACACGATAAAATATGCTAAAAAATAATATATACATGTACACATAAGATTTAAGTGAAATTATTATTGACAGCATGAATTTTTGCCAAGAAAGTCCACAAAAAATTTAGGTCACCGATTTTGACCTTGGCATGTCGAAGATTGGAGACAAGCTTATTTTTTGGCTAGGCTTCTGAGAATGTGATGAAGACATGGACTCACCTTGGGGAAGAGAACTGGATGAAACTTCTCCGCCGTGAGCTCCTCACACACCAGCTGTCAACAAGATAAACTCGTTAATATAATGATCAGAAACATATCTAAAAGTGAAATAATTTGTCGGCACAGATTGGAAATGCTCTCACTTTGTATTATTATTTCATGTCACATTTCATGTATCAGATTTCAAGTGTCAGATTTCAAGTGTCAGGTATCAAGCGTCAGATTTCAATTGTCACATTTCATATGTCACACTTCATATGTCACACTTCATATGTCACACTTCATATGTCACATTTCATGAATCAGATTTCCTCTGTCACACTTCACATGTCACACTTCAAGTGTCATGCCTCACGTGTCACACTTCATGTGTCACACTTCACTTGTCACACTTCACGTGTAACACTTCATATGTCACACTTCATATGTCACTTTATTCTGAATTCCCGCAGTGTATTAACTCAAGATAGATTTTTCTGTGATTTATAATTTTCTCTCGCCCATCATGGTTGTTTACCGGATTAATGAGTAGGAATCACCCACCTAACTTCACTGGGAGGTGCCAATTTCACTATGATCAATTTCCTGCATAATTGTGCAGCAGAAATAAGAAAAAACTATAAAAAGAAGCAAGGAAAATATCTAATTTGTTCCTGCGTTTTCAGTTATCATTAATTCTTATGAAAAACACTGCTGATATGCAGGTCAGGAGACAGGATCTAGTAAAACCATTGTCCCCAGCCTTAATGGAGAACATCTGTCAGTAGCTTATCTTCATCTCTGCTCATCTCTGCAGTTAATCAGGGACCTGTCCAGCCAGGGAGACGGGTCGGGATGATGGGCTGAGTGATGTGCAGGTAATTGGGGATGTGATTGCTCTGCGCCACACTGTGTATTCAGCTTCTGTCCATCACGGAGACGACAAACACTTTGTGATAACCATAAACCTGGATGCTCATATGTCTACCTGACCTCATTGCATTCCAACCTGACCTCCTCCCATTCCTACTACCCATTACTACCTGACATCCCATTTCTCTTTCAGATTCTCCATTCCAACCTGACCTCCTCCCATTCCTACTACCCATTACTACCTGACATCCCATTTCTCTTTCAGATTCTCAATCTTTTGTAACTGACCTTCCAATCTTTAACTGACCTCATATTCCTTTCCCCATTTTGACTTCCTCCTTATTCTCCCTGAACTATTTTCATTCCTCCATTGACCTCCTCCCATTTCTTCCTGACCTCTTGCTCCCATTTCTTCCTGATCTCTCACTCCAATTTCTTCTTGACCTCATTCCATTTCTCACTAACCTCCGACCACTTCTTGCTGACCTCTCGCTCACATTTATCTATATTTTCTCCAAAGAGCAGGTTTCCCATTTATTGCCTGATATCCGTTTCATCAAGACATTCATTTCTCCCACACAGAAGAGCAGTCATAAGTGCTTAAACCGCAAGTCATTGCCCATACTTTAATGGCAGCTGACAGATGCAGTCCAACATGTTCTGAAAGTACCCACTCTTTATTGAGTTAGGCCAAATAAGCTATTTGGTGGACCGAATCACGCCCGTGGGACAACTTATATCCTTCCAACGGGATGATATAGTGCAGGCGTAGGAATATCCCCCACGGCCAGCGCAAATGTCACACGCTTCAAAGTGGCTATGGAGAAATCTCTGGGAGCCATGTGACATCAAGAACTTCCCACTCAGTCTCAGCAGCTTGACATCACGCCGCACCTATATTCTACAGTTTTTATTTATTTTTATTGATAATCAGTTCAAGATTTTGTTTGTTTGTTACTAGTGCTTTCAATGTCCTTGAGCAATCTCTGAACGGCTCATTTGATTTGTTGGAAAATAAGTAAAAATGGAAAAGAATGATTCTGCTCACTTTTAACTTTTGATTCTTCTATTGATTCTTTCCAGCTATCATAACAACATTAAATATTGAGCTTAAAAAAAGAGAGAAGAAAGATTTAGTGTTTTGAGCCCTATTTTGTGGTGTAATCTGAGTAATCTGGGATTCTTCTCGTCATTAACAGAAGAATTATCCCGGATGAACCCTGACAGGACAAACGGACACAAATCCGCAAAGACATCTGAATAACACACGTACGGCGGACAAATCTGACAAACAATTCCCTGCGGAGACTTCTCATACTAATCCCATCAGCCTCCTTTCAGGTATTCTATACGATAAAAAGACTAACACCTCACCACTGACTATCTAAGTCTGCGTGTCAAAAATGTTTTTTCTCATGAAGAGATATGTTATCATCCTTCATTAACATTAAAAAGAAATTAATTTTTTTTAAATAACAAAAAAATATTTCAATAATTTTGACAATAAAAGAACGTGATTCATGAATGTTGTAGGGGGCCTCTGTCACCTCGTTTTGGCATACAGCCAGTCTTTATGGTTGTGGTAGGGGGCTTGAGACACCTCAGGACAGGAAGTGGCAAGAACATGTGGCATTCTGGGAGGAATAAGCCAAGGTTTAAACAGGAGATAATTCTACAAGTTCAGAACTGGGTCACATGCGATACAAAGCCTTATCAAAACATATGGTACAATATAAACATAGGTGTTTCTTGGAATGTTTGTGGACATTTTCTGGAAATTGCTTTATAAAGTTTCATTTAATTCCTTTCACAGAGCAGACTTGAGCAGATGATAATTTTGACCAATCAAAATGCATGTTACATATTGAATTTAGACACCAGAGGGTTTGCGTGTGCCTCTGGTGGAGAGTGTGGAATTTAGCCCAACATGTTCTCTTGATTCTCCTGGACTAATATTTGTCATCAAGTTATTCAAAATGGCAGCCTCCTTGACAACTCAGTTAGTTATTAGGTTTTTTTTTAAAAAATCATACCGAAATTGGAAACATTCTGAGCCAAATAGAAAATAGATAGAATTGGTCCCCTGAAAATACAACATCTTTCCGACTAATTGCTAAGAACTGCAACCAGTATTATCAGAGACCGAGATTCTGCATTTTTATCAGAAATGTACTGACATTTGCAGAGATAAGTTATGTAATCCTTAAGCCTGATAATAAATAACAATGGTTTAAGGAATTAATTCTTTCTAAATAATTACAGGGATGCATTTAATTAGAGGCCAAGATAACAATAAACAAAATGGCTGTTAATCGTATTAGGCCAAGTCAGTGGAATATTTTGTTTCACAACCTCATTCCAAGAAGTATATATATGATCACTATTAAGTATATATCTAATAAGCCAAAATAATGCAGCCAAGAATTGTCTGAATAAATAAAATATTATATCATTGCTAACGTCATTGAACTCATTAACTTGAATTTTCTTTAAAAAAAAAAATATTGAAATAATAGATGGAAAGAAACATATATTTTTTTCATTCACCCTGGTAGTCACTCTCCTATATTGGAGACAGTTTTGTTGTTCCTAATTATCAGGCGTATGGTAAAAATAGCGCCTAATGAGACGCGTTTTCTGAAGATGAGCTTGTCAAACTGTCTAAGGCTGTCACACTGACTAAGACTGTAATTAACAAATCTGAAAATCGGATCAAAATCAGAGAATTCATTGGCCTCCACCAGGGGGCGAATGCACAGTTTGTGAATGCTGATAGTGGACATGGCGGGAATCCACAACTAAATACATGTAGTTCTTTTATTCAATTTTGTACACATCTCTGAATAACTTCTATTTGTTGAAAACTTGCTGACATTTTTTTTTTCTTTTTGAAAATTTTTGTCCAAACAATATGTTGTGACAGATGTAATATATGTAAAAACATTTTCAACAAGTGTATAAATTCATTTAATCTTAAATATTGTGACAAGAATTGATTTATCTGTGCACATAAATGTGATATAAACTGGTACCCTACCTTTGCCATTCTGGCTGGGCTTCCTGAATCTCCAACATAATTGGACGGTAAAATTTCATGGCTTGTTCCCGTCTTTTTTCTACGATGTCACATTGAAAACAGATTAACACATCATTATTTTTTATATTTTCTTTCTATACTAAGGCATTATATTAGCTACCTTAATGTAAAAGACAGAAGTGGCAAATTAAACACATTCATATTTCCCATTCCAAAATATTCTTACAGCTTTAATACTTTTGTTGCCATGGAAACTGTCTTAGATTGAGGCAATTTTATTCTCAAATGTAAAATTGCAGTTTTTATCAAACAACATTAAGAACAACAAAAATCAGTGCATACATATAAATGTGTATTGTTTAGACCTAAAAAGTCATTAATCTCTCACTATATATAAATGTACAAGGGGCATTCCAGAAGTTAATGACATTTCATGACAGATATTTCAGTTTAACATAATTTTGGTACTCCATTGACCTACTTAGTTAATATAATTTTGGTACTCTATTGACCTACTTAGTTAAAAAAACAGAATTCAAGACTTGGGGCTCTCTATAATATTAACGCTTGCTGAGATAATCTTGATAATGCATTTATATAATCCATTAATCCTCACCTCAGGATTATCCGGGTATGTTCCTGGGAAGAGATAATCTCTGTTTTCGTGGACATAATAACTGGTCCCATATTCTCATCAACTGTGTAAAAATTGAAATGTTCCTGAAAAAGAGTACAATTTCCATGTCAAAAAATAAAGATGCTGAGAACAGTTCTTCATAGCAAGTCCATCTAAGTATATATATACCTGTAGAAAATAAGGTTTGGAGTTGATAATAATATTCAAAATGTACATCTAAATAAATGTTAAACAATTTTTTATTTTTTTTTGGCTTTAGGACCACTATTTTATTGTTGAAATTATTCACTTTAACTCAGAGTAATATGTTTGTTTCTGGAAATCAAATCACGCTTACAGTTCAAAAGATTTAACTTTAAAAAAAAAAAATGCAAAAACCTTATCAACTGACCTTTCCAAGGAAATGTCTACGGTAGCATTTGGCTGTGTCGTCTATTTCCATCTTGTATTTGACGGTGGAGTTGGGGATTATAGGATTACCCTCATTGTCCATGGCGCACTCGTGTTCCGTTCCGTCCAACCAGTAACCTCCCGTCTTTGGTACCACCACCATCGGGTACGGCCCGGGCTGAACCAAAATCTAAAAATATACCCAGCCAAACAACTATAAGAAACTCTTTTTTAAAACTGTTTCAAATATACATTTATTTTCTTTTTCTTTTTTTTCTTTTTTTTTTCTGATACATATATTTTTCAATCTTTTTTTTTATTCAAGAAACATATCTTGCCCTTGTGTATTTGATAAAATACAAAGAATTCTCATTAAATTGTCTAATAATAATTTACAGGTGGTGAAATTCATCTGATTTAATTTTATTAAGATCTACATTAAATTTATTCTGAGTATTGTGGATAGTTTTAGTGACGTCATCTCACCTCCTGTAGTATCTGGGCTCCATGCGGGTCTGGATTGGGTCGTGGCGATGTTGGGGTCGTTGCCTGCAATATTCCCATACATGGTATATGACTTTTAGCTCCTCTAACAATATATTGATAAATAATAAAAAAATAAACATAAATTACTTGCATTCTGGTGTTTTATTGGCAAGAAACATGAAGACAATATGCAATAAAAACATGTCTTTCATATGTAAGAATCTTACATGTGAAAAGATTTGTAAAAAATAAAAAAAACCACAAATTTTCGCAAGAATGTAATGAAAATTCATCCAAACATTTATTTCTTAAACGCTCTGTTTAACACATAAATATAACCAATAAAAACATGTGAAACAAATATTACTGAAATATGACCTTAAATAAAACATCATACACAGGGATAACCAATGCTACAGAATCTAAGGTCACTGTCATGCCCAAGATTGTGAGGGGTGAACATTTCATGAGACACATCCAGGCAGGGTCATATCATGAAAACTTTAACAACAAAATCTGAAAATAATATTGAGTACTTCTCAACACCCTGAACTGAAATAACCAAAAATTATATCAATGTGTATGTCTACTGTTTAACTTTTGGGAAAATCACAAGGACAACTTTCTCTTCTTTGCTGATTTTTAAATGTTATGACTTCAATTTGAAAGCCAAAAAAGCTGTAAATTTAAAAGACAGGTTAAACTCCTCAAAATTTTTATTTATTACTCAATCTAGGTATACATAGATGAGATATATTTTCAATACCTTTGTTTAAAATCAGCAAAGAAGTCAACAAACAAACAACCAAGAAATCACCAATACAAAAAAAATACATGACGATTTTGCTGGGACAACTATCACCGATACACTTGTAAATCTCACAAGGGAAATCATCACTGATACACATCGAGTCACCTTTAACAAGTTTAGAGGGGGCATAGTACATCTTTGGTCCTCCAGACGGCGACTCTGGTACTTTAGAATTGCCTCGAGAAAATCTGGATTCTGAAAGCAGTTTTTAGGATATTTATCTGGGTGAAGTTAATTTTTTTTAGCTGAATTCTGATTTTTTTATGGTACAATCTTCCATAGACTTTATTTCCTATGAATTGATCTTGACTATATATGGATCATTGTTTTAGTAAATCCATTATTCTTTATATGAACCAATTTCCACTTTTTATGTTGCTTGCTTTTAGTAACTTCACAATATGAAAGTGTTTATACAAGTAATCATGAATAGTGGTCGACTTTTTAGCTTTACCTTATTAAAGCTATCTTGCAAATGTATGAAATATGTGACAAAATACATGTGTGATGTTAATATGTATAGACTATATTTGCCTTGATTGGATTCATTGCAGGATGAAAAATATTTGATTATTTTCTGCTCAATTATCTTTATCCATGCAACAAAGGCAAGCAAACAATGCCTCGTTAGTTCATAACATTAATGAGTTTCCTGTTCTTCTCATTTGCCAGCATAGCACACTGAATTTGCATAATAACAGGAAGTAGGAAGCAGAGATTCATCCGTCGCTAGGCATTATGGGTAAAAAGGGTAAAATAACACACCTGTACAAATCTGGGCATGTCGCATCTTTGGTCATTGATCCGACTTCCTTGTACCCGCTCCAACATCTCAAATAAGTCTTGTGTCTGAAATATAAAGATCCAAACATTGATATCCTAGATGAGGCAGAAACAAAGAAAACATTTTTTAGACAGAAAGATATATGATAAAAATAATCCAAGAAACAAAAACCTTTCTTTTGTTTTGCTAAGCTCTCAATACAAAAGAACAAAGCATAAGGCACAATCTGTCTGCAAATGCGAATTGCTACCACTATATACATAAAATTCCTGATTCAAACACTCATATCTTAGTAATACAAAAAATATGATTCTATATCATGAATAGATTAAAAAAACAACCAGATTGCAGATATTGTCACATATTCTTCCTGTACATCCGCTTACACCTTCCTAAACATTAAATGTGAAAGACATCTTGGTACTGCCACCTGGTGTCACTTCCTGTCACATGACCTTCATTACCTACCCACAATTCCCTTAAACATTTCTAAAATCTGACACTTACTTAAAAATATTGCTCTTACATGAGGCCATAAAAATAATAAGCTTGTTTCTGATAACATGCCTTGAAAAAAAGGGATAGGGCATAGATTTTTATTTTGATTTTTATATTTGTAGCCGGCTTGAACTTAAGTAAGGACATCGGAAACAAGCATCTTTTGAAGGCTTGACAAAAGCTTGACTGGAGGAACTGACAATTCATTGTCTATTCTTGCATTGGACTTCAAAGAAAGAATATTTTTTATAACCTTTCTAAAGGTCTAACAAGTTTATATCAATATCCTGTAATTTGACTTTATAACTTTGTAGCAATGAAAATGACCTCTGTGTATGACTTGATACAGCTTATAGCCGTAAATGACTTCATACGTCTGTTGTGAGCATGCCCACTGCCACCATCTGAGCAGAATACATCTGGTCTTTGAGTAACTCTCAATCTAAATATAGCCCCCTATTAAATGGGCCCCCCTTGAGTAGATCAGAGGCACGGCTGCTTCCACACTAGGTATAACACAGAAAGTGCTACTTCAAAAGCTCACGCTCCGTACAGCATCAAACAACTGACAACATAATCCACACACTCCATACAGCACCATACAATATAATCCACACCCAAAATGCCCTCTTAATGTCAAAGCAAAAGCATTCAAAACAAGCAAGTGAATTTATCGTTACCATGGTGACACAATTAACAGCACAATTGCAACATATTATATCTTTCTGTGAAATGAACAATCCCTCAAATCTTTAATTCGAAATGTCATATATATGATAATTTGCAGACAGATTAAAGTAGACTGGAGACAGACCATTTCTATAAACACCAACACATGTAAAGAATGTCAAAGTGCCACCATTAAAATGTTTTAACAGTTATGTATTTTGTAATGTGATACATTGTCTTGTGGCATCTGAGATTGGTACATGCCATTAAGAATGATATATTTCTGTGAATTGCATTAAGAACGATATCTACCCACTAACTGCATTAAGAATGATATCTACCGACTAACTGCATTATGAACGATGTCTACCCACTAACTGCATTATGAATGATATCTACCCACTAATTGCATTAAGAACGATATCTACCCACTAATTGCATTAAGAACGATATCTACCCACTAATTGCATTAAGAACGATATCTACCCACTAACTGCATTAAGAACGATATCTACCCAGTAATTGGATTATGAACAATATCTACCCACTAATTGCTTTATGAATGATATCTACCCACTAACTGCATTATGAACAATATCTACCCAGTAATTGGATTATGAATGATATCTTCCCACTAACTGCATTAAGAATATCTACCGACTAACTGCATTATGAACGATATCTACCCACTAATTGCATTAAGAACGATATCTACCCACTAACTGCATTAAGAACGATATCTACCCACTAACTGCATTATGAACGATATCTACCCACTAACTGCATTAAGAACGATATCTACCTACTGAATGCATTATGAACAATATCTACCCAGTAATTGGATTATGAACGATATCTACCTACTAATTGCTTTATGAATGATATCTACCCACTAACTGCATTATGAACGATATCTACCCACTAACTGCATTATGAACGATATCTACCCAGTAATCGCTTTATGAATGATATCTACCCACTGACTGCATTATGAACGATATCTACCCACTAATTGCATTATGAACAATATCTACCCACTAACTGCATTAAGAATGATATCTACCCACTAACTGCATTATGAATGATATCTACCCACTTATTGCATTAAGAACGATATCTACCCACTGACTGCATTATGAACGATATCTACCCAGTAATTGGATTATGGATGATGTCTACACATTTTTTGCATAAAGAACAATATCTTTATTCTACATAATTCCCCTTTAAATGTGTAATACATATGATAGCTGGTAAACATATAACTTGTCTTCATGATTGCTCTCATATTCATACAAAATGGCATACTATTTTGCATTCTGATATCTTTTTGTCTATCTTAAAATACAAAAATAATCTTCATAACAGCGTTATGTTGCTGAGATCATGATGCTCTTTATTTTAATTAGTTCGTCTATTTGAGCATTTTACATATTTTTTTATTGATATTATTATTATTTTTCTCTATTGATGAGTTTCAGACATTTTTTTTAACTTGCTGCATTCCATAATGTCAGCTCACTAATTAATTAAATATTGATAACAAAATAAAATGCACTCCCATCTCTTTTTGAAATGAACTCAACTAGCTATTGAATAGCGCTCAGTTCTCTGTTGAATTGCACCCAGTACTCAATTGCACCCAATTCTTTGTTGAATTGCACCCAATCCTCTGTTGAAACACACTCAGTTCTGTTGAATTGCACCCAGTACTCAATTGCACCCAATTCTCTGTTGAATTGCACCCAATCTTCTGTTGAAACACACTAAGTTCTCTGAATTGCATAGAGTTCTGTTGAATTGTGCCCAGTTCTGTTGGATTACACCCAGTTCTCTGTTGAAACACACAATTCTTTGTTGAATTGCACCTACTTCTGTTGAATTGTGCTCAGTTCTCTATTAAACATAGGCCAATGGCCTTAGAGCTACACTGATCATTACTTTTTTGGACGGTGCCTCATAAATGATCATTTAAATCCTTTCCCAGAGCAGACTTGAGCAGATGATAATTTTGACCAATCAAAACGCATGTTAAATATTGGATTTGGCCCCAACTGGTTATCTCAATTCTCAATGGCTAACAGATATGTTATTCAAAATGGCAGCCTACTTGGCAAGTCAATGATAATAATTAGATTTTTGAGAAATTCATAGCAAAACGGACAAAAATCTTATGGAAAATTGATAGAATTAATCCACTGAAAATACAACATCTTTCCTACTAACTACTAAAAACTGTGACCAGTAGGCCCAAAGTTGATGGACAGAATGACAGAAAATTTTTCCACAAAGTCAGCATAGCTACAATCCCATGTCAGTATGTGTCAGAATATACATCACAATATCTCTAAACCAGACCACTCTAGTGACAATAAATATCGTGATAAGAGCAATAACTACCTACAGCCTTTACATTCTTACCCTGAAAGCAGCAATAGTATTCCATCAAGAGAAAACAAAAAACACACACAAAAAAAACAGCTCATATCTTTTACTTTCGCAATGTGACAGAAAGCAGGTTACTGTGTGTGAGGGCTGAGTGTTGGGGGTGATAAGTGTGGTCTAAAATCCACCTAATCCCACTACTCTGCCTTTTATCCTGGAATCGCCTCTCCTAATCCGGTCTGAGATCTACACACATACTTCAGTATTCTGTTCACGCCACTCCGCCCCCCAGGCAGCCAATCAGCGAGCACTTTCCTCACGTCCACACAGAGTGCGAAACATTACTGAATCATTCCATACGTCTGGATAAACCTCTGCTATAAATATGTCTGAAGAATAGCACCTTAAATGAATACAAAACCTCTGCTATAACTATATCTAAAAATGAATACAAAATCTCTGCTATAAATATATCTGAAGAAATGAACATAAAATCTCTGCTATAAATATGTTTGAAGAATACTGCCTTAAATGAAGACAAAACCTCTGCTATAAATATATCTAAAGAAATAAACATAAAATCTCTGCTGTTAATATGTCTGTAGAATACTGCCTTAAATGAATACAAAACCTCCTCTGTAATATGTCTTTAGAGTAGTGCCTAAAATGAATATAAAATCAATCTCTGCTATCAACATATGTATGTCTCAAGAATTACCTTAAATGGAATATATTAACTATTTTTGGAGCATAAATATTCTAGCTTTGTGAGCTGCACATTGTTATGTGCACACACTTTGATAACTGGTGATTAAATGTTTACCTTTTCTTCTTGTACAATTTTAACCCTTTTGTCTTGATTATATTTAACCAATGTTTATCATGCAGATATTCATCAATAACAGACATATCATCTTGTTGTTCTCTGTTTCCCTTTTCCTGTGATGGATAACTTCACCCTTTTCCTATGATAGAAAGCTAAACTATTTTCTACGATACAAAACAAACAAACACACTTCTCACCTATAAAATCCAAATTCTAATTCATCACAATTATCTTTACAGTGATGAATAATATCAATTAATAAAAGACAGCAATTTCCTAAAATAAAATGTGCAATATCTACACTCTCCATGCCCTATCCCACACTCCATGCCCTATCCCACACTCCACCCACATGAACCTATTACTTCCTGTAGTTGTGTCATCATGCATGATCAAAGGGTAAAGTCAATTTTCAAACAATTTGAAACAGCAAATGTCTTTTGCTCTGTACCATCCAAATAAGGTCACACAGAGCTATTAAATTGCACTATATGGTCAGGCATACCGGAGTGAATGGAAACATTATGAAAATGAAGGATTCTGACATGTAGATTTCTATAATTCAAATTAAGTGCTGACTGTATACGTAGGCTGCTGTATCATGATAAATATGTTATTCTGAAAGATCAAGATAGCTTTGTATACAAAGGTATGGTAATGGACCAGTATAAATTACCGCAATGGACCAACTGGAAGCAATGGACCAATTGGAAGCAATGGACCAACTGGAATCAATGGACCAATAGGAAGCAATGGACCAACTGGAATCAATAGACCAATTAGAAGCAATGGATCAACTGGAAGCAATGGACCAATTGGAAGCAATGGACTAATTGCAACCAATGGACCAATCATAAAATGGGAGATTTCAAGCTGAACTTCACTAATGATATACAAAGGACTTCTAAAACGAAAAAAAAACAGAAATATATGAGGCTTTTTCTACCGTGAATATTTCTCACGCTGCACCAGCTTGTTACCAGTGGCCCAGCTGAGTGGCAAAGATAAGACCATCCCCGGAGAACCAAAGCAAAAATACAAGCGGAGAACTCTGCAAATCACGATCAGAAGTGACAGTTACTGTTCCCACCTCGACACTTGAGATAGCTCCGATAATTCCCCCAATGTAGCAGCCAATCAAAATACAAGGGAGCGATCATGTGACCTCCTAGATGCCAACTGGCTTGTTCAGAATGTTATTTCTACTAACAGCCAATCAAAATACAAAAGGGCAGTCATGTGACCTCCTAGATGTGAACTGGCTTGTTACGAATGCTATCTGAACTAACAGCCAATCAAAATACAAGAGGGCAGTAATGTGACCTGTTCCATGGCACCAAGAGCTTGTTATTTCTAATAACAACCAATCAAAATACAAGAGAGTGGTCACATGACCAGAAAGAGACAATGAGAACCTCCAATGAGTATTTTCACCAGATTTAATTTAATCAAATTGATCTTATTTGTTGCATACAGGGGCTGAAATAGCGTTCAAAGTTGTACCATTTTTGCATACTTCCCAATCCTAAAAAAAATCAAAGTTGTCCCACCCACTGACTTTCACACTAAATTCCCAGTCAGAAAAGCAATTACGTTTTTTAGTCACCAGAACCAATGCATTACCTGCTGGGACAGTCAGGCCAGTGCCTAATTTTCTAAACATAGGTGTTACAATTAAGCTATCTGCTGTCCCACCACTTGTCCACATTGTGGTTCTTATCATGCTCATAACAGGCCTACCTTCCTAAATTATTTCAGTATGCCTGATACAGTCACTTGACCAATCATAGCACAATTGCCTATATCTCATGAATAACTGATGAATATTCAGAATGAGCATCCACTGCACTAAAATCCCCTTGCTTGGTCAGCCCCTGATGTGAGGAGGGGGCCTAAAACTAAGTCAATCATTCCAGATATTTTGGGAACATATTCTTCATAGCATCTATAATTAAAGTTAACTTATCTACTATTGTTCATTTCATAAGACATGTGAAAGGACAAAAATGATTCTGAAGAGAAAATAAAAAAATCATAAAATGACACCACCTAGCATGGATAAAACAATCAGCGTTGCAAATCTCATGAGATTTTGGTGTGAGTTTGCGATAAGTGGTACTGACCCGTTCCTCGGAGTCCGGGCTGACGGTTGGACTGACAGGGCTGGGGGTCGTCGGCAGGTGAGACTCACAGTACAGCTGACTGTCCATCGCCTGCTTCCTGAAAACACACAAAATAACCACCATTAATATATAATATAATGCCAGCCATTAAAACATCTGCAAGCCATTAATATATATGTCAGCCATTAAATATCTGACAGTCATTAAAACATATGTAAGCCATTAAAATATATGTCAGCCATTGATATATCTGACTGCCATTGAAAGATGTTAACCATTAAAATATGTCAGCCATTAAAACATCTGTAACCCATTGATATATATGCTGCCATTAAAGATCTGAGAGTCATTGAAACATCTGTAACCCATTAAAATATATGTCAGACATTAAATATCTTACAGTCATTAAAACATCTGTCAGCCACTGAGATATCTGACTGCCATTAAAATACGTCAGCCATTAAAATATGTCAGCTATTAAAATATATCAGCCATTAAAACATCTGTAACCCACTAATATATTAAATATCTTACAGTCATTAAAACATCTGTAAGACATTGAAATATCTGTCAGCCATTGACATATCTGACTGCTATTAAAATATGTCAGCCATTAAAATATCTATAACCCATTATCTATAACCCATATTTGTTACCCATTAAAACATATGAGAGCCATTAAAATATGAGCCATTGAAATATCTGACTGCCATTAAAAGATGTGAGTCATTAAAATATGTCAGCCATTAATAGTCAGCCATAAAAATATGTCAGCCAGTTCAATATTCATCAACCAGTTCAATATCCATAAACCAGTTCAATATCCATCAACCAGTTCAATATCCATCAACCAGTTCAATATCCATCAACCAGTTCAATATCCATCAACCAGTTCAATATCCATCAACCAGTTCAATATCTGTCAACCAGTTCAATATCCATCAACCAGTTCAATATCCATCAACCAGTTCAATATCTGTCAACCAGTTCAATATCTGCTAACAATATCTTTTGATCATTTCGATATATATCAATCATTTCTAAAACATTTTTATTTCAACTGGTATGCTTCAGTCAACTGCACCATTAAAGAGTAATTCTAACTTAATGGAAAAAAAAGAAGTTTAATTCTAACTAAATGCTTGTGATTAAAATATTCTAATTATCTAGCATAGAACATTTTTTTAAATTTAATATTCGTGTGACACAAAATAACGCAAGAATTTCATATGCCAACAACAGATAATGGTTTGATTGACATTAAGTGCCTGTGACCTTACATGAGGTCAAATGAGGTCAAGGCTTAACATCCATCAACTTCTGCCCAAATTCACTGCAGAACGTCCATTGAAACGGACGCTAACAAAATCTGGGATGTAGTCTTGCGTAGCATATTGTCAATTCTCGCACCAAACACAATTTGACAGTGTTATCACTCAAATCCAATTTGAGATAATGACTGCTCCCTTGAAAGCAGTGCTGCGCTGTCAGCCTATCAGAAATGCTCTTCCTTAGATGTAGAGCTTTCCGTACTCCACCACAAAAGAGGCACACGACTCAGCAATATGCAAGCGGCTTAATAATAATCATAATAATAATAATAATCTAAAAGCTTGCGCATGGTGAGCTCAAAGCCATCTGTGTTTGTCATTTGTCAGAGATCTGCATCTCACCTGATAAGAGGCGTCTGGTCATCAAGTTTCTTAACATGGAGCAGCCATTTCTTACGACCTCTCGCCGGCGACATCACCTTGTTCCAATTTTGTGCGAATCCCCCCCTATCCATCTCGCTATGTTTGATGCGGACTGAATGCTTGGATCAGCCCGAACCTGCGAGTCTGATTCTCGGCAATTTTCTCCCCCCATAAATTGTACAAATTGGCCGAGATTTGATTCAGACAACATCATAGCCGTGCCATCGTTATGACCCACTAAACCCTCCGACGCAGTCAAATATTCCAAACTCCCGTTTCACGGCTACATAATCTATACATGCAGAATGTCATTTTCCAATTTAGAAACCTAATTTTGTTTGAGTAGTGATTATCAAATGATGTACAGTAACTTTACCCACATAATTTAAAATCAGTACAATCCATGATATTTGTTTTTTTTTGCTATTTGGATGATAGACTTTTTGCTGTTATATAGAAGAATACTTATCAATAAGTCTCCAGATCCATAAACAGAACTTCAACCCAATCTCGTTTATTTCAGAGTGTGATCTAACCTTTCCAATCTGCACACATTACTCATAAATATTTTCCACTGTAATAAATTGAATAATATTTGCTAAGTTGGTACAAATAACGGAGGCAAAAATCACATTTTGATGACACAATTTGTAGTTCTGATAATAATCCCTTTGAGGGCGACAGTCAATATGAATACAATACTGGTGAGGGCTTGGCGATTGTTTGATTGTTCATAGTGCCCCCTGGGGACAAATTTGTGTCCCCATTGTGCTGATAATTCCTATCATACAGTGAACAACCTCGGACTGAAAAAAATATATATATAAAAAATACCCTAATGGCTCAATCATACTTAACATATAAAACTGATTCCTTGTTTTTTGTTTTTTTTACAATCTCTCTTGTTCTATCTGTAAATGTTATTCCAATTAGAATAAATTAAATCACCTTTTCCACTTTTTTGACTTGACATACAGATTTGGTTCAGTCTGTGGCCTTTAACATCATTAAATTGAAACTAAAAATGATCATTTGCCTGATTTTCTGATCTATTCTATTCTTTATAACATCAAGCAGCAACCAGTAATTATAGATAAAGAAATTAATTTTATAAATAGGTCACAATGATAATCCAATATAATCCTTTAATACTTCTAATCTACTGCCTTCTTTAAATAAAAAGAAGCAACCAGCATATATAATCTCATGCTTCGTCATAACAAAACTGATGGACCAAATTTACCTTGAGGTCGTATAAAAGCACCATCCATCCATATTGAAATGATCTCTGCTAATTTTGGGATCCAGAAACCAGAAGTCATTAAGTTCAGCCCCAAATTGGCAACCTCACATGAAGGGTAATTTTGTGTCAGTTTATCCAAATTTACTTGTCATGAGGTTAATTTTTCACATCCCATTTGCCAATTTGGCCGACTTTCAAGTTAACATGTGCGGGTGTATGGTCAAGGTTTTTAATCCATTTCAACAACGGGGTGAAACGTTCACCATTCTCACTCCGATATTAATTTTCCATCAAACATATTCTTTGAGTATCCCACAATTCCATGGCCTCGGAATAAGAAATCTCTCCACTCCAGAGCCGTTCCTCTACCCAGAATTCCGGTAGCTTCTCCAACCGGTCCGAGTCTATTTCATCTCAAACGAGCTGGTGTTAAGCATGACATGAAAGTCTGATGCGGGCGGGCATCTCCCATAGAACATACATCAACCAGCTCCCCCCTCCCTTATGGGGGTTAAAATGAACCGACGTTCCGCTGCCA